>JAJTUV010000501.1:0-661407 GCA_021653895.1 Mastomys natalensis
ACAATTGAAATGGCTTTTTAAAAATTATTATTATTCTTTCTTTTTCTCTCTTCTTTTCTTAAAAAAAATCAAGCAAAGACAAAACCAAAATAATACATTAACTGGGGGTGGTGAGAAAGGAGAAAGGATACAGTAAGTCCAGCCTCTGATGGACATGTTCTTATACATTAGCCAGGGAATGGTCATTTGGCACATAAACTACAATTTGATTGTCATGGAGTGTGTGATTGAGACCAAAGCCTGAGGTTCAGATATGCACACAGACCACCCACAGGTATGATGCAGGTGTGCCGAGCAAGTAAAGCACTTCCCTCTAATTCAGTGAGGGGCCATCTTTTAATTAGATTTTAACAACAATCAACTACAAGTGAAGTTTCACTGACATTTTCTACTAATAGAAAAATCAGGAACTCTCATATTTCTTTTATGAAGCTGTTATAATGTAAGCTTGGTATTTATCAATAGTAACTTTAAATTTACTTTAATATCAAGTTAAGAAAAAGTGATACCTACCCCTTTTTAAAAAATATTTAATACACTTTACAGGGCTAAAATAAAATGTGCTTATTATGGCTATAACATTACTAATCTTACATTTACTATGAAATATTTGGTAATTTTCTGTGCCACAAGAAACTTTAAAGTATTTTTATTTTTAATCTAATAAATTTGCCACAAAATGAGACTTTTGGTGTTAAACAATGTGTGTTACAAATGTAATGTCTATATAAATGTAAAACAACATTA
Organism: Mastomys natalensis; assembly: GCA_021653895.1. Lineage (NCBI taxonomy): Eukaryota > Metazoa > Chordata > Mammalia > Rodentia > Muridae > Mastomys > Mastomys natalensis. The sequence goes on from JAJTUV010000501.1 coordinate 748, forward strand.
TATTTCTAGATAAAGATAATAAAAATTATTCCTTAGAAAAGTACTAGAAACCGAGAAGGAGACTCCACAAGCAGACTCTGCCTGAGCAGAATTTCAGTTTTAGAAATGTACTATAACTGCCGTGCACATGCGTGCATGTATTTTTACACATATATTTTACACTTGTTTAAAAATATATTGCCATTTGAACTCAGTTAATTTTACGTGGCTGTTTCCTTAAAATAACAGATTGATACTGAAATGTATTTATGATAGGAATATATTAATTTGCAGACGTAGGATTAGTTTAATTATCTGTTTCTGTATGTAATTTTACGAAACCATTATCAAGTTTGTGAACATTTTTACTGTTGAATTCATACTATAGTTTCTGTTGTCTTAAATTTCATCGATTATCATACACACTTTTTCTAATAAGAGATTTTTCCAACATACTTAGTTACTATAAAAGTTTTCTAAGTCTAAAATCATAGGAAAATAATGAAAAAATATAGGGTATATTTAATGTGTAGGGAGGGGTGGTTCTCAGACAGGAGCAATCCTACTAAATGGTTAAAAAAAAAAAAAAAAAACTTTTAAAGTCATGGTGTTTTCAATAATAAGCAACATAAGCAAGCATTTCCCTAGGATTAAATCAAAAACATTCTAAGGTATCCAATTCACTTTAAAACATCTTGGAATATAAATGTTTAGCTGATCTTAAAACAAAGAGTTCAAAAATGAATAAAGATCTGCATTTTGGAATGGGGAAAAGGGATAACACCTGAAATGTAAATAAGTAGAATATCCAACAAAAAAATCTGCATTTTGCAAATAGAAGATTTTTGTCTTATGAGCAAACATATCAGCTTATTTGAAAACACCATTTTTCAATATATTTTTAGCTACAAAATTTTGTATCCCCTTTTAGTTCTTTCCTTGCCTTCTATTGACACTTTGTTTTCTTTAACTGGTGAGCCAAATAGCTTGGTAGGTCTCTGTGACCTTATTTCTTTTCTGGATCCTTTCTAAATCACCATGAGCTTGAAGAACCATACAGTATATTTGATCATTTTCTGTCTTATAAAATTCTAATATTCTTTTCATTTTCTTTACAGCTGCTTCTAAGAAACTTTATCAGAACAAAACGTTGTGTCATGGTGCTTGTAAACGCTGCATACTACGTTAATAGTTGCTTTGATTGGGATTCGCCCCCAAGGAGTCTTGCTGCTTTTGTGGTATGATCATACTGTATTCCTTGTCCATTGTTATTCATCAGATTCAGTAATCTTAGCTCCAAGTCTCTGTGGCTATAGTAACAGTTATGTTGATAGAGCCATTTAAAAACTCCTATTTTGAGACTTGACTGGACAGATTTGCTGTGGGCAGGAACCTGATGGATTGTTCAAGGTCTGAATCCAAGAATATATTCCTCAGATTTCCGGAACATAAGACATCTCAGCCAAACTATAATTTTCTCTGACACTTACAAAGTAAAATGTTGTATATTGTACAATTCTAGATCCCAATAGGAGAGCCAAAAAAAAAAGTTCTCTGTGTAAAATAATGATAGTGGGAACAGCCTTGACCATCCTCATTGTGGCTTTATTCATTCCATAAGTATTTTGTCAAAATAGGACCATCTCTGACGGTGGAATGCTGGCTGCTAAGACATTACTATGTGAGTCAAGCAGAAATGGATGTGACCTACTTAAGAGAAGTTTCTTGGTTTCTAGTTTTTAAAAGGTCATAGTGATAATGTAATCGACCCAAATAGTCTCCTCACAAGGTTCATCCCATACCCTTTTACACCGACTATTTTATAAGAACTGATGGCAGGACTAGCTGGCAGTGGCAGAAAAATCTAAAATGGCTTCTTCCTCTCAGGCCGACCAGGACCGTCATGTTGTTGCTGCTTGTTCAGTGAAATCCATCTTCTGAAATTCTTTATTTTATTTTGTGATTCTTAGGAAATAAGCACCTTATGTTTCCTTTAGCTGTCAGCTTTGTAAAGTATGACTTTAGTATGAGGGCTTACAGGAAGGCCTGCCTTAGAGGAACAGTCAGGGTTTGGTGGTGCCGTTCGGATGAATGTGTGCTTTCAGTTCTTGAGCTCTGCCTCCTCAGCCCTGCACGGATCTCTCACTGATGTGCGTGCAGGAACAAAGACTGCATATGTCCCTTTGTGCTGTAAGTTACCAGGAAGTTAGCACCCTGCTTCCTATAGACACTTTGTTATCTCCATCACCATTGTTTGAAAAACAAAAACAAAAACAAAACCCTTCTCTGTATTCTTGTAATACTGCTCACATAATAGACATATTGGGGTATTCTAATTGTCAATTAGCACAGAGGCATTATGATTTTAAGTAAAATGATAGAGAATTTCTACATATACTTTAAATCATTACTTTCAGGTTCCATGAAGCCTTATAATAACAATAAAACTTTATTGAAAATGTCTGTTGCCATTTTTGATTGACTATCTTTGACTCCACCCTCCATAGCTGTTTGTGAAATTTAAAAACATAAAAATTCATACAATTATATAATTTATTCAGGGACATGTGGATTGTTCATTACAGCATGTTTTCTGAGTCTTCAGAAACTTTTTCTAGATTCCAAAGGAAGGTCACTTGTAACATTAATTCAAAATGGTAGTCCTTTTTCACAATCTTGTTCTGCTTCTTAAAAAAGAAGTCACTGAGACTCTGAGAAGCAGGCACCTGCATGTAACCTCACTCCCGTGATCCCACCGGAAGGGAGCAGCACAGTGCAGAAAACACAGTGTCTGCCTGGGCCAGTCACCAGTTCGTACCAGACTCAGTCCTAGAAAGCAGAGTAGGACGATAAAGGTAGGAAACAGCTACGGCTAAGGATGAGGCATGGAAGCACGCGACACAGGTGAAGAAACAAGACTAACCATTTTATTGCGAAAAAGAAAAAGTATTATACTTTATTGAATGTGATTGAAGTAATGAATCAGGAAATCACAGTTCCTTCATGTCGACTCCAATTGGGCAACCCCAAGGACGAGAACGGGCTGCCTTCTTGGGTTCTCCCGTCACCTGAAGGCTGCGAAGCAGTTAGTGAGCTTCCAGTATAAATGGCCAACTAAAACTTTTCAGTGAGGCTGCCAAGCTGAACATTTTTCTTGTGTGGAGAAACCCCAATAAATAAGGGTTTGCTATAATAAATCTGATTATTAAATCATGATAAAAACATGTTAATACCATCAAAGCAATTTCCCTATAATTTCTTTAAGAACTCAAAACTCTGTTATCAATTATGTCTCTTACCAATAATCTACTTAAGCATAGATTGAATGTGATATAAAAAATTCATATCAGTAAAAAATAATATTTATCAGGTACTTTTTATGTGCCAAGGAATTGTTGTTTATATATACATACATAAAAATACTCTTTCACTAAGAATTTAATGTTTTCAACAACTCCATAATGTCAATTCTAGCATTCTCCTAGTATGTAAATAAAGAAACTGAGGCACATAAAAGTGCATTGCCTTATGCAGCACCGTAGATATTCTTTTCTATAAAAGATTTTAAAATGTATATCTTACGATTGTAACATAATTCAGAAAAATACCTTGTGAAAGAATTTTAGCAATATTATAGAGAGTAAATGAGGTATTTAAAAACAGGATGTTTCAAAGTTGCCATTGCATGAGCAGAGCCTTGTTAGGACGACTGGTTGAAAAGAACTGATTTCTGTTAGATGAGCACAAGGAGGCCCACTGTTACAGTTCCCATCAGGCCCTGGTGAAAGCTCATGGCTCTATGGTTATAATTTTGGTTCCATTTGGCCCAATTTTTTCCTAACTGCCGTTGCCTTGTGTGGAGAGCATGGATTTGTATCATTAAGTAGCTTAGTTTTAGGCCCAAATCAGAAAGCTTTTAATGTTTAAATAATTTTTTCCTATTATATTTTGGTCTTTTCTTCTAATTCAATTCACCAATAAACAAGCAAACAACAGCAGAACAGTGAGGTCAAATGGACAAAAACGATCATATTTTGCATCTCAGTGTCAATGAGTGTGCAAATGCAGGCCGCAGCCACAGCCCCCAGCACTGCCTGTGTTGCTGCTGTGGCAAGCAGCAGAGATGAAATCAGTGGAGAAGGGATGGCAAAAGGAAAGCGCACAGGCTTCTGGGAAAGGAAAGTGCACAGGCTTCTGGGAAAGGATAGCGCACAGGCTTCTGGGCACAGCCTTGTTTCTGAGTGATATGACTTAGGGTTTTCAATTTTCTGGTGAATATTATTTTTCTAACACAGTGCTGTTATGTATGATGCTTAAACTTAGGAGTCGGCTAGAGTAGACCTAGAAATATCTCGTAAGTTGAATTAATTTTCAACAGGCTCTTGACTAGACATTTGTGTTCTTGTAGAAGTCAGCGAGTGCAAAAAGGAAAAAAAGGAAGAAGAAAGGGAGGGAGGGAGGGAGGCTGAAAAAGAGAGAGAATATATTCATTCCTTTCAGTACTGTCATTTCTCACTGTAATGAGCACAAAAATAATTGGAAAACTGAGCTATCAGTAAAAGGACACACTTCAGCGTGCGTCAGAGAATTATTTTACAGGACAAACTTTCATCTTTAAATGTGATTGTAGATAATTTGTGGTACCATCTGTCCATTTGGAATTGTTTTAGCCTTTTCTGTCGTTATAGAGTAAGTGCGGCTGTGTTTAACATTAACATTTGATATTTTACACATTTAATTTCTGTTCGGCTGTGTGGTCCCTGGGGAATGAACCCCTGGTGCTCCACGAGAGAGACAAAGTATTGATCAGTTAACATTTCAGCTACATTTATGTATGTCGCAAAATTAATGAAAATGCCAGACAAAAAATGTCAGAGTGCACAAAAAGGTAGAATTTAAATTTGCGACTTTAATGAAAAGTCTTAAGATGTGCATTATCAAAAATGTCCTCTTGCCTTTAAAGTACAATTTCACAGAGAATAACTAACGGGAAACATATATATTACTTAGAGGAACAATGAGCATGAATTATGACAGGATATCAGCTTCTCATAGCACTCATACTACAAAATGGCATGTTTGAATGCATAACCATTGGCCATAACGTACATCTGTTTCTGCTCATATCTGAGGCACTACTAGCTTTGACTCTCTCTCCTTGGCCAACCCCAGTAGGCTTTCTCGTAAGACTCTAGATTCTGGCCCTAGGTTTTCCTGCTCCTGCTCTTTCTTCTCTCTCTCTCTTCTCTCTCTCTCTCTCCTCTCTCTCTCTCTCTCTCTTCGTGTGTGTGTGTGTGTGTGTGTGTGTGTGTGTTGTGTGTGTGTTTGTAAATAGAATTCTATGTATACTAACTCATCGAAGCCTCTGGATCATTGTTCATCCCTTTCTGGCATCTGTAAAGCCCTGCTCCCTTTTGCTTCAGGACAGTTTGTGTTCCATCTTCAGTCAATCCCTGTTTTTGTAAAGGAGGACATGGGACCCCAGGTTTCCTTAGAAACCCTTGGCCATTGTAGAGGTAGAGAGAACAAACAGGGATGATACATACATAGAAACGAAGAAACTACAAGATAAGAGGAGGACCTGACCTTGTCCTCATTGTCCTGAAGACAAGAAGCCATCGGCAAGCTTAGCTACGCGCTTCCTGTAGAGAAAGTCTGTGGATACTCAACAACTTAAATTTTTTTTCTAACAATTATTACAAGTTATAAAAGCTTTAGAAGTGGCCTTCATAGTTAAGGACTGAAAAGGCCACATTAATCAAGGGGAAATATGAATGGGAAAACACAGGCATCATGCATCACTTGATGTCCAAGTCTTAGCATACATAGGAGAGGAGCAGGATCACTCACTGGATCTAGTGAAAAGCACTTCACACTTGCAGCTGAAATTTCCATTTGAGAACTATAACAGACATCAGTAATACCACACCAACAGAATTATGGCAATTTTCTATTTGTTTTTATAGAAGTACTTTTGTTACTACAATTATTTCTTTAGAGCTAGAGAAAAAAAAAAGAACTGTTCCAGGAACTCATTTTGTTATTTATCCCCACAACAACAAAAAAGAAGCCCTGAAAAGCAAAGAAAGAACTTAATACTGAACATAATACACTGCGGTGGTGTCGGCTGCTGCTGCTGCTGCTGCTGCTGCTGCTGCTGCTGCTGCTGCTGCTGCTGCTGCTGCTGCTGCTGCTGGTGTGTGTGTATGTGTCTGGTCATGAAAACTGAGTGCTGCTGTATGTGTGTGTGCTCATGAACACAGTCAGTGCTGCTCTGTGTGGTGTGTGTGTGTGTATGCTCATGAACACAGTTGGTGCTGCTGTATGTGTGTGTCTGTGTGCTCATGAACATAGTTGATGCTGCTGTGTGTGTGTGTGTGCGTGTGCTCATGAACACAGTCAGTGCTGCTCTGTGTGTGTGTGTATGTGTGTGTGCATTCATGAACACAGTCGGTGCTGCTGTCTGTGTGCTCATAAAGTTTTCGTAAATTATATATCTAAATTTTTAAGTCATTTCACTCACCATTCATAGCATGTTTCTCTTGCAATAAATTTATACAATTTAGAAAACAATACCCATAATTTATATACATTTTAAATTATGTTAAACTTTCTTCACTAATGTGTGAAGAAAAACACTTGCCTTCATTGATTTAGGGAATTACATACCTCTAAAGTGGCTTACATTTCCTTTTACAGAGTCAAAAATGTTGACAGTAAGAAATTTCTAATAGGCTGAAAACAAAAGTCATAGGGAAAATTGATATTCAAAATGTACATCTTCACCTTCCCCCCAACCTTATCTCAACTCCTGGCAAGAATTCTTCCTCAGTTATCACCCTTGATCATACAAAAAGTTGCAAGTTGGATTTTCCTTCACAAACATTGTGTGTACAATTTTACAGCTGCAAGAACACCCTGGAAAAGCCGTCATTTGAATATGTGGAGTTTCAGGATTGATCACCATTAGCTAAAGTCAAGCCTAAGTCTTAAGAAGCTAGGAAACCAGCAATAAGGGAACAGTGCCCATCCTCTGATACTGTCTGAGAAAGCAGACCCGTTCACATGCACTCACTGACCCTTTGCTTTGGAGTGTTACATATAATATATAACCCAGCACTTGGTCAGATCCATGCTTCCTTCCTTTTGAATAGGGCTTGTGCCTTTTCATCACTTAAACCTTGGGTCTGTTGTGCTTTGAAAAGTATATTCCTCCTAATTTTAGTTTTATGTGTACAACAGCAAGAACTGAATTGTAAAGGCAGATTATCCTCAGGCTTTTGGTGATGTCAGCTCTACCTCCTTTATCCTACAATGTGAACAGTGCCCTGCTGTCATCTCGGAAAGCTTTATTTTGTCGGTAAGAATAGTAAAACCATGTCACCTTCGCCAAAGTATGTGCTGCTGTTCTGTACCATAAGTAGGCATTAACTACAAATTTCCAGCAGAAGCAGGAGACTATAGCAAGTGCAAGATTTCTCCTTCCCGGAGCTTCAGGGCTGGACTGGTGGAGCACACATGCCAAAGCTCACTCTGCCAGTGTGCTTTGCTTTCCTGTTTGGGTGTTGTCCCACTTTACCCTGTATTAATTACGAGATCCTTTAAAACTACTTAGTTTACAACTGTGCTGACTACCAATCATAAAATATTTTAAATAATGAATGAGGAATGTCTGTTTCTCTCCAGATTCCTAAATCAACATTTTTTTCCTCTAAAAATTTCTGCATACTGTCAAATTAAGTTAAATTGAGGGACACATTTGTCAAGGAAAGTATTACAATCTATGATTATTTAATATATTTTCCAAAGAAAAGTATTTAAAATAATGAGCTAATTACATGAGTTACTTCACTTGATAAAGCAACAGTAATACCTCTTCCATATGGTGGTAAATCACAGCTGAGGAAGACTCTAATCCACTTTAGTCAGGAAGTTAACTCTCCCTGTGGTTCCACACCCTTTTACCTAAAGCAAACATTAGCAAATCGAAGTTCTATTCCTTCTGCAACTTCTCTGACTCCTTGGGAGGGCATGTGGAAGAATTTTGAGCACATCACTTACTAAGTAAAAACCAAGCATGCAATATGGCAGATGAACTTGTTCCTACTTTGTTGTTGCTGCTTTTGTGGTCATTTGTCCACCTTTGAATATAAGAGCTTTCATTGAACCTGGGGCTCACCTATTGGCTGAATTGGTGGGCCAGAGGGCTCTGAGGATCTACCTTCTCCAGCCACCTTAGCACTGTAATTACAGATGTTCTCTGCATCCAAATCTCTCTATGATCTCAGGTTCTCCAGCTTCTGCAGCACATTTACTGACCTGAGCCCTCTGAATATTTCATGTAGTTGTGCTATAAAATGCTGGCAAATTTAACAATTTCTCATAGTAGGAGAGAGCTTTTGAATACAGGTTACTAGGAATAAATGTAATCTACAAATTATCTAGAAATTAGTGCAGCAAAAGTCCATCAAAGAATGATTTATTTTGAGGTTGTAGTAGTAAAGTAATAGCTGATTCTTGGGAAAACTGTTCAATTCATGTGACCACAGTTACATTTTCTAGGTAGGCAGAAATATTGAGAGTGTTAAATTAGTACATGCTTTGCTTACACCTTTTATAGAGAGTTTGGTTCTTCCACTACGAAGACCTACAGTGTACTTCAGCCAGGAAGCTTGCATTTATAGTATTTCTATTCTACTAACTGGTTTTATACTATTTCTCCAATCTTTCAAATACACAGATCATAAGCATCCCAGATCTTAGCTGGTATGTAGTTAAATGCCTTTAATGTAGCCTTCCTAAATCCAAACAGAAAAAAACGTGTTCTGTGAGATAGGTCCTTGAACCTTGGAACTTGTTTCTCCATTGTGGCAATGCCATAGATAATGGCACAGTAGTAAGCAAGTCCACTGATAACTTCGAATAATGGAGGCACCACATGAAGAACGCAGGGACTCAGGTCTCTATGCAGACGGTGCCAGGAACACATCCACTTTGCTCCCATCCTCAGAATAGTAGGCTTCATTATGGCAAGGGCAAGGGGCTTTCAAAAGTAAAAGATACATGGGCTCAAAACAAAGTAATGAAGCCACTGAATGTTCCGTATGGCAGGGGACTTGGAGACGATTTTACAGTGCAGAAGCTGACCATGCAAAGAGGCAAATCAGCAATGTCAAAGCTCCTCGCTGATAGTAATGATAGTTTCAAAGATAGCAGCAATAAAAAGATCAAAAGTGAAGTTTATGAGTGAAATTGTCCTTGATTAAGGACAAACAGGTGTTTGGCATTGGCCTCTGGAAGTCTTGGGCCCAGACTTTGGCATTTGCTGTAAAGAAATGTGTCGAGTGGAAGGAAATTCTGTACTTGATGTAGTAAATGAGCACTCAATGTAAATGATTGTGAACTCCAAGCTTTGGTGAACTTTTTAATTAATTGAGCTTGCATGGCACTAGAACTCGGAGTAGAGGTGTAAATACAATAACAAATAACCCTGAGCGTTGACTTGTGTTTCAGGTACAGTGGAGACAAGAAGTATTATTATTTTGTCTCTAAGGAAGGAAGGGATGGAGGGAGGGAGGAAGAGAGAGAAAGAGAGAGAGAGAAAGAGAGAGAGAGACTTGCTAACCTTTATTTTCCTTGTTTCAAGTATGAATCGTCTTTGAATTGAGTACATAGCTCAAAGTACCCAGACAAACCTTGACATAATAATTGAGTACATAGCTCAAAGTACCTATACAAACCTTGACATAATGGTAGTTAAATAAAACTTTCCATGGCTTAACTTTACATTAGACTTAATAAATTCTAGGAAAAAGCTGTGTATATTTTAATCCCTTGAATAATCAATTGCTCTAGAGACCAACTTAGTGATCCATGTTTGCCCAGCATGTACAAGGTCCTGGTACTGAATTAACAACAATAAAAGTGTTACTTCTTGTGTTACTGTCTTCACACATTTCCTTTGAATTATATTAATTTTTCCACATAACATTAAACAGTATAATGTAATATTATGTTTTCCTTATGAATTAGTGGCAGAACTTCTGGTACATTTTTAAGATCTATGGTATAGAGTATGTGAAGCAGTGTTTGTTATAAACTTGGTGTGCTAAGTTATTGGAGTTACTGAAGTGAATACAGCTAAATTAAAGCTTTGAAGTTCTTCAGTAGAGGGCCCATGGATAAATTAGACTGCAATACCTTTCATAGGCACAACACAGGGTTTTGTTTCTGAGGCCTATAAGATTACAAGCTTGTATCAATATGGAAAAGTAATTAATAAAGTTATATGGGAAACTTTTCTACACTGGCCATAAAAATAGGGACAATTCACAAGGAAAAGCATCCCGCCATGCGTGTCCATGACTTGGCTTGTCCTACAAAAACAGTATCAGTGACAAAGTTAAGAATATCTGACTTTTATTTATAATTGACAAGGCAGCACAGTCTAAATTTAAGAAATGAGGAAATAAAATATATTGTAAACTGAAAATGTCATTTATCAGTGTTTTAATCCATTACCAGACATGGCAACAAGCAATAAATCCAGTCTGTTCTATTCAAGGTGCATTTCAGTCACCATTAAAAGGGCTTCTCATTTTTAGGCACACACAATAAAGCTATGTGGAGGACTGGCTCAGGTGACTTCAGTGACAAACTTGAAGTTACAGCTGTAACAGCATAAGAGGAAGGCCTTGAGATCAGATGAACTGAGAAAGAGTCAGTGCAGCCAGTATCACAGGAGGATAAGGGCATCTCTCTCCTCTGTCTTAACTATCAAAGGCCAGTATTCCTCTTTTCTTTCTCTGACTTCTCCTTTCGTAGAGGGCAGAGATGTTAATTGAGTACATGCAGTTCTCCTAAACTGCATGTAAAAGAATAAGTTCAAATGGAGGATAGTAAGATTTCTGTGTCTGTCTCTTTCTCTATGTCTCTCTGTCTTTCTCTCCTCCTCCCTCCTTCCTTTCTCTCTCCCTGTCTCTATTTCAATCCCTCTCCCTTCCTCCTCTACCTCCTTTCTTTTCTCCTCCTCCTCTCTTACATGTTCTTCCCCTTTTCTTTTTTTACAGACCTTATTATCTCTTGTATTTACCAAGGTCAGGAAGAAGGACCCTGGGAAGGAATAGAGAAAACAGTTTCTTCTGGGGAAGCAAAATGTCCATACCTGGGTGTTACTTCAGGTCATTACCCTGCTTCTTGTCAAATCTATTGCCTCAATTAATTTTGTACACAGCATTCTTAAGCTAGAATCAGTTCATGTATCCAGGCAAAAACATGTCCAACCTTGAACTAAAAGAGGTAAAGTGGGCAAGGGGCCAGTTTCTGGTGCCTCTTATCTACAAAAACAATTTCAAATCTTTCAGGAAACAGTTGGTTTACAATTAAATTTGCTAAGAGATATTTTATAATGTATTTGGATTACAAACTCTCTCAATCTTAATTATAATAAGCAGAAATTGTGGATGATGGTCTTACACGTAGGCAGACTGTTTTGGTTTTTGCTTTCATTATCAGAGCTCGGGTGTTTCCTTTAACATGATTGAAGAATTTTAAAGTAGGCATTTTTAATATTTGCTGCCTTCTTAATTATTACTTGTTTAGTGCGGCACCGTTAGCACAGGGATTATGAGTTAATAAAAATGTCATAGTATTAGTGTATAAAACACTATATAATTTTCCCCAGGTAATGACTAATGGCATTAAGGCTATATTAACAATACTCTTAGTGTATTGCCCCTAAATATATTTAATTCTCATGTTTAGAAAGTAATTTATATTGAAATTCAGTAAGGAAATATTTGAAGAACTTAAACAGTTTAATCCAATGATCTTTGATACATAGATATTTTCTGGTAGTTTATATTATGTTGATAGGCCAAATATCCCACCTAAAAATTGATGTTGAAAATTTAAACACTGTCTCCATAGTTGCCAGCATGACCTTATTGAGGTTCATATTCATCACCCTGGTCACTAACAGAGTTGAAAAATAAAATTAATAAACCATTAAGTTTTTATTACATAATAGTTTTTGTTCACATAGATAAATGGGTTTCTTTTGAAATGATGTCTCTCTGGCTTTGTTCTGTGGCGACAGCAGGCTGTTAGTATGTATCTTTATACCATCAGAATGAATGAGAGATATCTGTATAAATTATTGATTCACTTGAGCCTACCTCAGTAATTCAGAGCTGAAAACTCTGGAAGCTTATCTGATAAAATGCTATAACTAGCAGACTGAAGTTACCTACCACAGCAACAATTGCCAGCCGGGAGGTCAAATGCCCTTTTACCTTTAGACCTGAACACCTGCAAATTGAGCTGTATCCCATTCAGAATTTTAAGAACAGGTCCATTGTCGCAGGAAGTAGAGTTTGTTTCTTGAAGAAAATTATGCCAGTTCTGGTTCTGAATGAAAGACAAGGCTTTTATTACTCAGGGGATATTAGGGCTGACTGCTTTTTTGAGAAAACAAATTTGCTGTAACTTTATCTGTAATTTAGTCCTGAATGGGTGCAAATAGACAACACATTGTATGGGGCGGAAAGAAGAAAATAGGGGTTTGTTAAAGCTATCCAGGGGCTGTGTAACCATTATATTTCCGAGGGCCGTGTTATCAGAATATTTTGGTTACAGCTTTAGCACCAAGCACCTGTTTTGAATTTTAGCTTCTACTAACATTGGGAAGTGAGGGGAGTGATTAAAATTTTGATGATAAAACACCAATGCTTTCTTTTAATTACTGTATAAAATTTAGAGACTGGCCCTATCCACAAACTACAGGAATAGAAGCATTTCTCATGAGATTGAACACTGGACACAGCCCTTACTTGGAGTGCATTGGCTATTTTACTCATATAAGACAGCCCAATGCATAACCTTAGACTCTTCTGAAGAGTCTGGTTTAGCTTTACTAGGGCTCAAAGTAAAATGAATGTTATAAGTATGAGACGAGAAGCCATGCTTCAGCTGCTGTGCCTCCGGGTATCACAGAATGGAAACAGGGGTGTATATTTTATTATTGGGGGACACTTGAGTTCCTGGTTGTGCTTACGCTGTGAGCTCTATGGCTGTCATGGAAACACCCAACTTTACAGTTTTGCAGTTGACTGTGGGCATCAGACAGAACTAGGTTTCCAAACATTTTTAGCATATACAAATTCTAAACTCAACCTAGTCAATTAGCACATTTCCTGTGAAAACTTAACTAGTAGGTTCTATAATAGAACAGCTATCTCAGTTTTTCCATTCTTCAATCTTATTTTCAGTTCTTTTCCTGGCCACAGAGGAATATATCAAAGTCCATTCATAAGGCTTGCCTTTAGCAACGTTTGTGACTCCTCCCAAAAGAAATTTGGAAAGCTATTAGGGGTTCAATACTTAATTGCCCTTACTATGTTTTGGCTTATATAAGTAGATATCTGTAGCTCTTTGGCTCACTCTTTTTTCTGTTTATTACATAATGTCTGTGTATGGCAGAAGGGAGTGAAATCTTTTGAAAGGACACATGCAATCCATGAATGGCTCTCTAGCATGTGGCTGCCTCTCTGCTGTTAAGCATTCTCCTGTTCTTCCAGCTCCCACTGGATAGTCACCTGACATGCCCATCGTATTAGCCCATTATCTGCATTGTGGTCCTAGCTACCTCGACTTGTATCTGCCACATGTCACTGAAGCTTGCTTGTGTTCAATACCATTGAAAATTTCCTTTGTAAGTCACTCTCAAAGTTTCAGCAAGATAATCTGCTGACTAAAACTGTTATCTAAAGATAGGAATATGATCATCCTTAAATAAATAACACATATTTATCAATGACTTTGTGGGTAATGTGTTTCTGATTTTCTTAGACATCTGAGTCATTTTATAGCAATGGTGTAAACAAAATCTATAATGAGATACTAGAGAGCAGACACAGTAATGGAGTAGCCCTCAGACAACACCAGGTAAGAACACTCTGGTCCTAGATACTCTGAGGGATGCTTATCTTGGTGAGAATTATACATCTTTTTTCATTTAGAAAATGATTAATATGAAATAACATTTCATGTTATGAAGTATGAATAACATCTAGAAAATATTTCACTTAGAAATGATTAATGTGATTAACATGAAGTAACAGGGAAAGGAATTGATTATAAAGATAAAAAGCCTCATTGTGCTATTCTCTGTGTGAGGTGAACTAAGCAAACAGAGCCACCTTACCACCGTGAAGTAATCCATGTAGATGGCTAGCACCGAGCCTTCTCTGCATCAGGAGGCCCCACAGGAGCAAACTTTAACCATCAGGAAGCATGTGAGCCCTGCTAATTTTCCTGTTGTGCTTTTTCTCTGGAATGCTATAGATCGCCTACTCAGAGCACCAAGTCTCTGACTTGTATGCTGACTTTGATGTAAAAATATCAGTTATTTCAAGGATGACTGATTACATATGGTTTTTTCCTACCAAGTACCCATGTTCACCTTTATTACATTTTTTTCAAACAGTAATGTGGTTTAAAAATCATTTTAAGTTCCCTAATATAAATGATAGAAATCAAATATTGGATTCACAAACAATAGCCTTTATTGGTTTGTGACAAGTGATCCATCTTTTTATATTAGTGAAGCTTTCTGAACAAGATTCTTTTCATAATTGATAATTTGTGAGTCATATATTTATTATCTGTTCTTTTATGGCTTTGAAAATAGTGAATGATGCCAAAGATCACTGCACCTTTGTAACAGAGTGGTTTTAGTGCAGCTGATTGGCTAGCATCTTCTGAAAGCTTGTTGCTGGTAAGCTTTGCAGAGACTATAATATAAATTTAAAAGTAGCCCTTGCTGCAGAGAGGCATGATAGATCTTAAATTCATGCCACTAGCATGAATTTAGTTTTAGAAGTTATTCTTTGTAGCATGAAAAGATAAAATATAGCAAATAAAACAAAAGCATCAAGTAGAAATCTGTAAGCTGAGAAAAATGGTATTGTTACATGCATGGACAATTTTCCCAGACACAATATATCTTTGAATGACACACAGCATACCAGGCTACCTTGCTACCAACATTACCAGAATAATGTCCAGTGATTGATCATTTTCCTTGATTTGGCAGCCTTAGGAGAGAACTGCCGATTGTAATCTAGTTTTCCTCATTCAGGCTTATGTCTTGTTAGTAAAAGCCTCCTACAGTCAGTCAGGGATGCCTCTGTTGGGGCTTTTACTTGTGTGATGGAGAAGTCTCCACACACTCATTTATATGAAGCAGGTAAATAATAAGAGGACCTTAAACATCTAGCCTGCCTAAGGGAACAATATTAAAAAGCTTTTTAAACTTTTAATTAATAATTCTTTCACATATCCTGAATAGTCTTAGAAATTCTACCCTCATGATTCAGTTGCAGAAGTAACAATCAAATTTAGAGATCTATTCAAGAAGAAAAGTATTTTTAGGTGCATTAAATATTCATTTCCTAGAAAACTTGTTATGAATCTGCTTTTGAAAATTATGACTTTGTCCTCGGTTTTATAAAATTTCTCTTGAACAATGTAATTATAGAGACCCACTTCTAATATAAAGATTAGCTATTTAATTAAAATAAAATTAAGATCATTTAATCATTTCATAATTATATTATAGGTTATAATTATATACAATTAAATACCATATATGCAGCATTTACTCTAGGAAACCAGATATGAGGTAGGACTCTGCAACTTAACACCTTCACTGCTCATGCCTTTGTCACTGTCTCATACACTGCTCATGCCTGCATCACTGTCTCATACATTCCTCCATGTAACAACTTGGAATTCATGCTTCAGGAGAAGGAAATGCTGGACATCATACATCTGTCTGCAAATCAGAACAAACTAGAGTGCTTATTTTACTAGCAAATTAATCTTCCTGAAGTTTTTTATTTGTTTGATTCTTACCAAGTGAATTTTGCCTCAGATTATTATTTATGAATATTTCAAAGATGTATTGTATCACTCAAACAAGATCAAGTGTTCACGCTGTACTTTTTACACAACTTGCACATGATCTAAATTGTGTTTAACATTAAGGCTGTGTGGAACTTCCGGGGTAAGCAGGGTTTGAGCTTCATACATAGAAGCAGTAGCTCCGTAGGCTTATGTGACTTACGCTGACAATGTGATGTGGCATCTCTAACACGATTTAGGAGGATTTACTCTGCCTTTTGCATGTTTTATTGGCCTCATTTATAACATGTGGAGTGACATTAGGATATGTTTATTTGTACATATGGGGTGACAGAATGTTGATGTGTTTCAACCATAATATTCATAATTATTCCATTTTAAAATAGACTTGAAGTTCTTTATAATTGAAGGGAAATATTTTTTAAGTACATTTCTAATAATCTGATGTATAGATCTGCATTTCTGAACCATTCTGTGCATTTCAAAAATGTCATATGTCTTAAAAGTTTCTGAGAATGCACTGTTAATTTGATATAGTTTCCTATGAAATAGCAGAATTTTATTCCAAAACAGATGACCACCTGAACTTTATAATCAAAGCAGTTGGCAGATTCCTAATGAAGAAATGCAGCTTAGAAATTAAAACTGAATTATTCTAACTATTATATATGGTATATTGCACATGCACTCCTCTTCACCTCTGCCACCTCATGAGGTTGCATGAAGCCATTAACATTGTGATCACTGCATTGAAGAGAAGATTATTAATATAGATTCTCTATGGAATCCATGTAAGTAATCCATACAGACTGAGATATGTTAGGTTACATTATTGAGAGAGAATATTTTCTATACCAGAAAAGCAATTTACATTTGTCTGAAGATAAAATGCCATAGGAAATGGGAAACAATGTAAAACCCTAAGACTCTATTCTTGCTTTAAATCAGAAAGTACTTTGCAAATCCCCATGTGTGTTATGAAATCTATACATGCTTCTGAGCTTGCCTTCTGCCAGCAAATAATTTCTGTACTGTTTCTTAAATTGTTTACTTGCTCTGCCTCCACACAAATTGTCTTTTATGTCATTCTACAGCACGGCCTGTAGAGAGCAGTCTTGCACCACAAAAAGCTCTGTAGCGACTCATTTAGTTCAGCCAGAAAAACTTGTTACTTTACAGACCTGTTAAAGGCAGGCAGAGCTATTTCCATAAATCCCAGACTTCGATGATGGTCTGTAGTCTTGAAACTGTGACCCGCAGGTTTAGTATCCAATTGTTTGGCTCTAAAGTTCAAGTTCTTATGAGGAAGTGGTTTTATTTTGCTTCGTGACACCAAGTGGGCTGGAGACAGTGAGTGGCTGGGAACAGTAACCTGGAATCTTGGAAATCAGAAAGCCTGGGCATGACACGTGATGCTTGTGGCCTTGCACGGTCCCTGAGATTAAAACAAACTGACAAATCTTCCAAGTGATAGCAGAGCGCTGAAGTACTTAGCAGAAAAGATGAGAACAGTGTTCCTGGAATCAGGCACAGTCTCCTATACGACGAAACTGTGCTGTTACCTTCTTGCTGCTGTTAACAGCTGAGACCTGTGCAACCACTTCTATAAAGACAAGTCAGCGATTAAAAGACATGTCTTATTATTATACTAGTTTCTTAGATAGTTAATATAAAGTAAATTAAATATGTCATAAAGTATATATGTATTTGTAAGGATATGTAATTAAGTACATATGTGTACAGATATATGAAAGGTATATATGCAAGAAAGGTAATTTCTTTCTCTCTGAAGCAATATTTGAGACTAATTGACAGAGGTATATTAATACAAGCAATGCAGAGCATGCATTCTGTACCAAAAGTATACCTTTATTCCTAATTCATGAGTTGAAACCAGTGCATGATGTTTTAGAATTGTAGCTTTGGGTTTACTTTAGAATAATAAGCTATCTTACCGAGAAGGCTGTTTGCCAAAACTAGAAATTCTTTTGCAGCTTCATTCCCTTCTCAGTGTGTTGGCTATGTCCACTAAATTCTGGTCTAAATTCGGATTCCAAATTGATATGACCTGATCATTTGAAACAGAGAACAGGAGGCAAGTGAGTATAAGTAGGAGTTTAATGAATGATGGGAGAGCATTCCAGATGAAAGGCACATGTCTATAAACAACACTAGAAAACAGTTCCGTAGCTCTCAAACTTGTTATTATCACTTCCAGAATATTTCTATTCCATATTATTGCTATTCAAATGTCTACTAAGGAAGTAGTAATAACAATGTTATATTTCACATCTTACTAAGAATGGAAATAGATTGAATTTTATACGCAAAATCCTTATTAAACAGGTATGCCTCATACCCAAGAAGGTTTAATTCCATGAATTCTTAAAAATCAATTTCCAAAACCATGAAGACCCATGTCTGTGTATAAAAAGGACCTGATGATTTCATGGAGTAAAGCTTGGCTTCATTTCTCACTGAAAATACTTGTGAACAGGGAAACTGTTCTTAAGTGGAGACAAAATGACCTTTGCTTGGAAACTGTGCTGAGATTTTCAGTTTCAAGTGTTAAGCACCAGAGCAGTCTGTGGTACTGATTTTATAGAAATTATCCTATATTCCTAGGGGCCATGTGGCATTAACTGCCACATTAGATGATAAAACTGCAGTCACTGTTTTGAAGCATGAGAAGAAAATGATGTAGTCACCACAAACACTTCATGATGACTGGGACTGCATTCTAACCCTTCATGATGACATCAAAAACATACCTGCCAAGTCACAGAATGCAGCTTTGAGAACAGGGACATTTCCCGACTGTGATGGGGAGCCTCTGGTCCTGGGATCAGTGTTCCTGAACTGACTGAGGCAAAACACTCCCATCCTCAGTGGTTACATAGAAATGACATTTCTAGTATAGAGAGCCACCGGGCTATGGAGACGGGGAAGTATGGAATGGAAGATAGACAAACTTCTTAACTGCACATTGTATGTGATACATGCTTATTTTCCCAAGGCTTTCTGGCTGGAAGAGTCAATGACCTACCCAAACCCCTTTTTAAGTATAATTGATTTTTGTTTTGCTTATAAGTAGATTCAGGCATGGTTTTAAATGTTTACAGTGTGATCTTTTCAATTTTGAAGAGCATTCTTCCTTGCTACAAATATAGACAAATATTGTCTTTATTTGTATAGATACAAGTCTTCCTTCCTCCCTCTCACTAACCCCTCCTGAAACCAAGGCTAATACTAAGATGTCCCACAGTAAATGACCTGTGGTTTCAGGAATCTGGTCTTATGTGAGCTGAATGAAGCTGAAGTGGCCGATATCTTGAAGGATAGAGAAGCAGCCTTGTGATCTTTTGTAACCGGGTTCTCATGATACTAGAACGATTGCAGGAAGCAACAGAGCTTCCTCTGTTACAGCCTCATTGGGGCATCAGCACACTGGGACCGGACCCTGTGGGGTGA
Source organism: Mastomys natalensis (assembly GCA_021653895.1). Taxonomy (NCBI): domain Eukaryota; kingdom Metazoa; phylum Chordata; class Mammalia; order Rodentia; family Muridae; genus Mastomys; species Mastomys natalensis. The sequence goes on from JAJTUV010000501.1 coordinate 20,122, forward strand.
TGAATGGGACCTCCTGGGGATGATATTTCTCTTTCTCTCTAATTTACCCCAGCTCAGTGTGTATCTGCAAATACATGGAAATGATGGTGGTCAATAACGTTTTTTTTTTCTTTGTTTGTTTGTTTTATCGCCAGAAACCTTTTCATGTGTTAAAAAAGTGGCAAAAAACGAAGAATCTATCTTTGTTTTCTATCAATCCTCCTACATCCTATATTCAGAGGAATATCAAGAATATATCTTTGAACTAAAGAGCACATTAGAACTTTATCCTTTGTTTTTTAATTTTCTCTAGAAATGAGAAAATATTAAAATAGAAATTAAAGTATAGAAAAATATCTAGAGCTGACAAACACCCCATAGGAAAATCAACTTCATCTTATAGTACCTAAAAGAATAAGTGGAGTTGGCTTCTGAAAAATGGACCATTGCTTTTTTTGATTATTAAGGTCATCAAAGGCCATTTAATTGGCCAGTACACAGGATTTTGTGTTAGTTTATAGATCAATGCTCATCATCAATTGCTGTGTCTTACTAGAGATCTTTCTCAAGCCAGGTTAACTCAATCTCTAAAGTACATTTACCAGGTGAAGTTGATGGACCAAGAATACAAAGATGCTGGTTGTCTAAAACCTAGGTTATTAAACCCTAGTGCACTTTCGGATCATGAGAAAGATTCTTAAAACCTAGTTTTATTGAGATAAGATCAAAACTTAAGAGTTTGCACATCTAGCCATTTCAGAAGTGGTATGATTTGTGGTTGTCTTGGGACCACAATTTGAAAACCACAGATCTTCTGCCATCTGCTCTACTAGCTATTTGTTAATATTACCAAGGTTGCTTTAGAAGAAAACACACAAAGAGACACACAGAGACAGACAGACAGACAGACAGACACACACACACACACACACACACACACACACACACACAGAGGGGGAAGGGAGAACACATTGGTTCTGCCCCTCAATAGTTCCTTCATGGGTCTTGGATAGGGCATTTGTGTGGAGAATAAAATTCATCTCCTTTCTTGTTATGTTGATGTGGACGGAGTCTAACAAGCCCAACTGGATTCCTTCCACAAAAAGACTTATAGCAAATTGTAATAGGAGGAACTAAATTAAAAGTAAGAAGGAGAAGGAACTAGGACTTCAAAAGATGGAAAGACACCAGCAATCAGTGTGGAGGAGGAAAGAAAGGTAAATCTCCTTATTTTTCTCATCAGTATAAAGTAAAGCCTGTGAGTGAAAGCAGTTCAGACAGTGTGTCTACAACTGGTAGCTGGGGAGCTGCCAGGATTTTGCTACAGCTGACATCCTGACACCCTTCAATCCATCTTCTTCCAGTGTCTCTTGCATGATTCTTAGCTTCCTTAGACCCAAGAGGAGAAGTAGGCACTTGATGCCTAGCTTTTAAGGCTCTCAGGCCAGATAAGGGTAGCTACAGACATTAATGAAATGGATAAATATAAAAGATCACATTCATTATCAAAATTATGTGGACATTTTTAAACTTTTTCTTTCCTTTCCAACCCCTTAAGAATAGATGCTACCCTGTCCAAAGCCTCACTAACAGCAGTATTGACAGGGAGCCATGAAGACACAGTTTGAAGCAGGGTATAGGACGTGAACGATTGTGATTGTTCGCAGGCCCTCTTGGTATTTACTGTATATTCTATTTATATTTGACTGATCAGATGCTCCCAGATAACATTTTGTGTTTAATATTAGGCTTTATTTTTGCAAGAAATTGACTTTTGCCTCCACCTAATAAATCAGTTGACTGGCTATGTTCAGATGCTGAAATTGGATTGCTAATTCTCAGAAGCCACATTCTCTGCTAATCTATATCAAGTTCAAGCCTATCTCTTGCTTGTGCCTACATGGTTTTTCTAAACTTCTATATCTTACTACATTTTACTGTTGAGTGTTTTGTTGGAGTTCTTACATTTTACAGAATGCAATGTAAAACCTACTTAAGGAAGTGCAACAAAATGGCCTCAAATCTTTAAAAAATATCTAAAGCAAACTCTCCAATGGGGATCAATCTTGGGAGTAAGTGCAAAGCCATTATGTAGCCCCAGCCTGACATCTGAACCATACTTTCTCTGTGGAGTCCTTCCTGCATTCAGTGTGTCTCTCACCTCCTAGGCCAGATCAAAGAAATGCCTCCTCCTCCCACCTCTGATGTCCTTTCTCATGGCAAACATTACAGATGGATTGCAGGATTATGTTTGCATACATATATTAATTCTCAGCAATGCACCCATCATTGAGCAATTAATCTGTTTGTCATTCTGTTATTTGTCTTGACTGCCTTCCTTCCTGAATTCGAATCTAAAAAGATGCAGACCAGCTTTCCATAGTGTGGTAGACAGCTTTTGTACACAGTAGGTGCTCAATGTCAACTCATTTTGTACACTTTATTTGTTGCCTAATATAAACATAAAATATAATTCATAGATTTTTTGCATATGGAATTGCTTATTTGGTATTAGGATTAAGTCAGGACTTTATGCATGCAAAACAAACACTGTAGCACTGAATTATATTCCTAGCAATTTTTTTAAAAAATTATTTGAGGTAGTCTCTTATCAAGTTGCCGAGTTTGGCCTTGAATTTACAATCCTGTTGTTGGGCTTCCCAAGCATCTGGAATTACAAGTCTGTGCCAGTAAGCCCAGCTTGTTTAATAAACACTATGTCTGTTAAGGGAAGCTTCTGTAATCCTTTTTATGCTGTTAAAATTTACTAAATTCTTTTATAAGGGAAAATAATTCTAATTCAACATTTTTCACAACGTCTGACTTAAAGAAGTTTTTTAAAACTAATCTTTTTCTTCTTTTTTGTTTCTAAGCCCAGTAATGAAAATAAATACTTATTAAAAACATTATTTTTAACAAGTTTGATCTTTTATTATGGAATATTAGGAATAATCTTTATTCATAAAATGGCCTCCATAACGTTTATTTTTTTTCTAAACAGGCTTGTTCTACATTCATTGTTTGCAAAACTGCTTAAAAGGAATCCTATGAAGTCCTTTCCTCATTGATGACCCTCTCTTAATGTTGTTAATCAGAAAGATTAATCAAAAAGATAAACTAAGGCATGGACATGAAGCCAGGGTTGCTGTCTTTAGGTAGTATAATCCATATGCTAGCAGTTTGTGGAGAATGTGCTGTTTATGAAGTAAAATATGCCCTTCTTCAAAGCATAGTTTATAGGCCTTGTATGAGAGCATTCTTTTGATATAAAAGGAAACATAATTGCCAGACTTTCTTTCCCAGGATCCCAGTGCTTTCTCAGTATGCTCCCGAACGTCTTCGGGAGTGGGCTTGGCATCTTTTGATTTTGCAGCTGTTTTTACACTTTATTTTTTCTTCATCCCCTCTCACACTTAACACCAAAACCTTCTCTGGTCCCTTTTAAGCACCACAGCAACTAAATCAATCCTGAGTGGCAACCACTTCTAACAGCGTTGGCTATGGCTGTGTGTTAATTAGCTCCAGTAGATTATTCCCTGGTGTGTGGTGGAGTGGTGGTGGGAACTCTTCGATGTGCAGAGAGGCTGAGAATTTCATGTTTATTTTCATGTATTAAGGAAAATTCTCAGTATGTCTTCAAATTATCTCCTTGGGGGTGTTTTTCCTGAGCTAATCTTGACAGAATCTTCCTGTCAGATATGCCCATCATCAAGAACAGTAGAACGGCGCACATGCAGGAACCTCTGTGCTTGGGCTGTATGCAAATTTAATGGCCAGTGCATTTCTGCTTCTCTTACATGGATGACAGACATTTTAACAATGTGTTCCACACTTCCCTCTGGGAATCCAGTTGGATTCCTATATGAATAAGAGTGCATATATATGCCATTTGGAATGTATCTTTGAATATAGTACAGGGAACATATATGCATAAAATGTGTTGTGTGTGTGTGTGTGTGTGTGTGTGTGTGTGTGTGTGTATGTATATATGTAAGCACGTTTATTATAAGAACTGTGTATATTGGAATGCGTGTATGAAGACAGGAAAGAGCCAAGAAGCTCTTGATAAGAGATGTGTCTACATCCCAGGGAGACTAATCAGCTACTGAAAAATAGATGGAGAAAGCCCTGGTAAACAAATCTATACTGCATAAAATTTTACAGCATTTGTGGTGGGGGTTATGCCACTGTGAGATGATGCACAGCAATGGCATAGAAAATCAGTATTGCTTTTCAGCTATTTTTTAATGGGAAAAATACATCTCCTAAGAGCTTTCAAATCTAAGTGCCAATCTCTATGAGTGACCATCAGTTTGCGACTGACATTATCATTTGCCATTATTATATCTGAAGCTGCCTATACATTAAGTCTTTTCTTTGCACGCTGTACCCCGCCACCCCAGTGGCATCTGGGGTTGTGTCTCCATGCCCTGCTGTACTTGGTTGTCAGTCTTAAAAGGATACAAGCAAAGCCGGTCTAGTACTTGCCATTATGTCTAGGATACAGGCCAGGCAGCCATCTCTGAACATTACTGTCTCTGGTGGTTCTCTCATGTCAAAGATACTTCTCATTGTGAGTACCTACTCTATGCCAGGTATTTAGCTGTTTTATGTGAAATGTTCCAAACTAAAGGTGGTGCTCTCTATCAATAATTCCTCCCAAATGCCTTAAAAAAAAAAAAAAAACGCATACAAAAAAAAAATCCACCTAAAAAAAACACAGATGCTCTGTTAAAGCATCTTGCTTAGTATTCAAATGCAACTTGAACCCTTCAGGGACCACTCTGAATAGGTGGGCACTATTGCAGAATTAATACTGCTTGTCTGTTAGCAGTGTACCTCCGCAGCAGATTGTGAGACCGTGATGGGACTCCTTCATGGATATGGAATCCAAGCTCTGGGAGCTGAAATCACTCGATAGCTCTCAAAAACCGCTGTCAATTCAGTTGCTAGAACAAAACATGATGCTATTTTTTTCTCCTAACACAAAGTGAGAGATGAGAAGAAGGCACAGATGTTATGTTGGGAGGATGATGGCATGGGAATCAATGGAAGAGGCTAAAGGTCCCAACACAGAGGTCGCAGGAGGGGCGTGGAATCCTCATCTCTTTGTAAGCCCTTCTCTAGTGCCTTTAAGGCCTCCTGTGTTGCAGCATAGGAATGAAAAGCAAGAAGGGAAGGTGGTCTATCCCCTCTCTATTCCTCTCTGCATATTTCAGTCTTCTTAATTTTGTCTGTTTCCATGAACACAGTTTCATCTTTAAGAGCTGATTCTTATTTTCCTCTTCCATTGCCAGGCTTACAAGGGTCCATGAATTTTCCCTTCCTCTGGGACTTGGAGAAAGCAGGATTTCCTTTCAGTGACACTGTCTGAGCTTCACATGGTGTCACTTTGAACTTTTGTAGGACGTGGGATTCCAGGACCGTTTCACAGGCTTCAGCTCTGTGTCCCCTGTGGCATCACAAGCGGCCACAGTTCTAGGGCTTGCCTAAGGTCATCACTCTAGATCTCCAATTACTACCAGAGGACATAATTAGATACAGAATTGAGGATATAAAAATCTTACAATTTTATTTGTGAATTCATTTCTTGAAATTAAGGGGAATGAATATTTATTGAACATATATTATATACCAGACTGTTGCAAATGTTGTCATGTGATCTTTGTAATCATCTGTTTTAAAGGGTACTTTTATTTTTAGTATTTTTTTCAAAAGCAGAAATCAAAGATCTGAAGAGATCATAAGATTAAGCAGTGCCAGACCTAGGCTTGAATTTAGTGGTTGGTATTGCTGTCCTTATTTCCTCGATGGCCCATCTACAGCGACGAACAAATCCCCAGAGAGGGAGGTGGGATGGACCTCTTGGGTTGGGGAATGTGATTCTGAAGGGAACTATGGTGGACAAGAAATTTATTCTATAGTCCCTTATATTATTTTAAAATATCTATGAGTTGGCTGTTATGTTCTGAAATTTTTTACACATCGCTTACAATCTTTTCAACATCACTACAAAAACACAGCATTCCCAATATCATTCAGCTTTATCGCTGCATGCCCTTGGCAAACTGCTGTTCCAGCACTGCATGCTGTTAATCTTCCAGTGTGAAAACTCAGATCCTGGAAAATACTTTGTGATGGCTAAATGTTCCTTGTTCTCTGGTTAAGCCACATCTGAAGGTAATGTGATGTTTTCCTAAGGATGTGACAATAGTTGCTTATAAATATTCTAGATTACCAACTGTGATAGTTTTAACTAGAGATATTGATTGTAAAAGATCAGGATTGTAAAAAAGCCAGGACACATTTCAGAAGGTTGAATTTTGAGTCTTTGCAGTTCAATTTTGTTTTGTTTATTTTTATTTTTTATTTTTTTATTTTTTTTAATTTTTAAAAAATTTTTCTTATTGGATATTTTATTACATTTCAGATGTAATCCCCTTTCCCCATTTCCCCCCCATCCAGGAGCCCCCAATCCCATCCCCCCTTCTCCTGCTTCTACGAGGATATGCCCCCACCCACCCTGCCATTCCCACCTCCCCACTCACAATTTCCCACACACTGGGGCATCCAGCCTTCACTGGACCAAGGACTTCCTCACCCACCTATGCCTGACAATGTCATCCTCTCCTGTGTATACAGCTGGGACCATGGGTCCCTCCCAATGTGCTCCCAGGCTGGTGGTTTAGACCCTGGGAGCTCTGGTTGATTAGTATTGTTGTTCTCCTCATGGGGCCACAAACCCTTTCAGCTCCTTCAGTTTTCTCTCTCACTCCTCCATTGGAAACCTCATGATCAGTTCCATGGTTAGCTGTGAGCATCCACCTCTGTATATGTCAGTCTCTGGCAGACCTCTAAGGAGACAGCTATATCAGGCTCCTGTCAGCATGTACTTCCTGGCATCCGCATCAGTGTCTACCTTTGGTGACTGCACGAGGGGTGGATACCCAGGTGGAGCAATCTCTGGATGGCCCTCCTTCAGTTTCTGCCCCACACTTTGTCTCCATATTTGCTCCCATGAGTATTTTGCTATCCATTCTAAGAAGGGCCAAAGCACCCACACTTTGGTCTTCCTTGTTCATGAGCTTCATGTGGTCTGTTTTTTATATTATTTATCTATCCATTCATTCACTTCATTTTGTGTACATGTGTGTATATGCATGTGTGCCATGGTATATATTTAGAGTTCACAGAACAGCTCGTATGATTTGTTTCTCTCCTTCCACCATGTGGATCCCAGAGATCAAACTTAGATGATTGGGCTTAGCAACAAGTGCCCTATCCCACTAAGACATCTTGTCAACCCCAAGGCTTTGCATCTCAGTGGAAGTTCACTGAGTGTAGCAATGGCATTTGAAGAAACTATCTGTTTCCATGTCCTAGCATTTAGCCCTTGGCCTGATTGGTCAAATAATTCCTGAGTCTGTTGGTTTGTAAGTTTAAAAAAAGCATACATCTACACAACATTCTAGCCTAGATAATTTCAGAGACATTAAACATGAGATAATATTTAGATGGTGGTTTATGTGGAACCACCCTTTACTAGTTAGAGAATTTGTTAACAGCTGTCAGGATTTTTTTCAGCCCAACCTGTCTATGTCTCCCTCTGGCTTACCATCCTTCCTGCCCTAAAGCATCTTGATTTTCTATGTTCAGCTCAGCACATCTGCTCCACACATCTATACTCCAGAACTCTGCCTTGAAAAAGATAATCATGTATTTAATATATTTACTGATAATTCTTTATATATCTGACATACTACCAGATACCAAGAAAAAGATATGGTAAACTGGTAGGGAATTTTGAATTCAGATGTGTGAAGGCTGCTGGTAATATGCAGAGATGCCCCTACTTCCCAGACATCTTATTTTATAGGATTTTCAGGAAATGACTTCTCAGTCTTTTTTTTCTGTCTTCAGAGCAGTGAGCATAGTAGTTAATGAGGTTTCTCATAGAGAAGACATCAAGACATTCTTCTGCAGCTCCTCACAGCAAAGGGAATTGAACCACAACACAACAGTTAGCACTGCCCTCTGCAGTGAGGGCTAACGTCTCTCTCTGCCTTAATGAAACTTTTATCACTTACATAACATTCTGGCAGGAGAGATGCTGGGTAAGTGCAAAGTCTGATGATGGCTGCTGCTGTTGCTTCTGTGGCATTTGGACAACTTAGACCATATGGCCTAAATGTAACTCTAGATAAGTGGATAATTTTAGGTTGATTTTGTTTCAGAGCACTTGGAGGTCTGTTTGAATGAGAAGCCAAATCAAATCCCAGAAACAGGTGTATTTCCAAAAAAAGGAAGGGGATATGTGCTGCATATGACCCAGTTCCAAACCACTGCCTTCCAGCATGTGGTGGTGTGTGATGGATGTTTGAATTCCATTGCCAAAGACATGTCCATGAGCTGAGCTCTGGGATGTCAGCTTCTCTGACTCCTCACAAGCATAAGGTTATATATATATATATATATATATATATATATATATATATATATATTCACCCTTACATGAACATTAAAAGGAAGCTGACTTGGGAGCCCTTGAGAAGGCTTATTCTGCTCCAAGAAGTAACAAAGGCCCCAGTTACTTGTCCACCATTCACCTGGAGGGCTTTACATTTTGGATATTCCCCCTTTTCTCCCTTTGACATGAGAAATACTTAAGGAAAATCAGCTCCAGAGACCAGCTCTGCAAAGATCCCATTTGAGCCCTTTGTTTCAGACTTTTCCTGTTTCAAACAATTGCTCAACCTATTCCAGGTTTGGTGCTACAGGCTGCAAATAGTTACTGATTCACCCCTGTGGCAATTTCAAATAGTAGTTACTCTACTTCTTCACCCACAGATGAAGAGACCAAAGGACAGAGAAGTACAATAATCCCCTGAGGACTGTACTCCTAGATGCTAGATCACGGGTTCCTATCTACGCATGCTATGAAAGCCTCTGTGTTTCTAACCTTTGTGCCTGATTGCCCACCCCCACTCCCACAGTGGATCAGTCACTTCTGTAAACCCATAGAAAGTCAGGATTCAATAGCAAAGTTTTCTGCTAGAGAGAAGATTGACACCCTAATGACCCTGGGTACAGCAGAACATGTTCTCAATCAAACCTCTTTTCCTTCTGGGATTCAAATAGCCTCACAATTTTTAAGTCTGTGATTTTTGAAATTGCAGAGCAGAATCCAGTAATTACCTTCCTTATCTTACCCTTTTGTCTAAGGAAAGCAAAGATGGTATAAATGGGAAATTGCAAATTTTATCAGCTTCAGTCTTTATAAGAACTAATGTTGCTACTTAGGACAAAACCATGAGCAGTCGGGTGGGTCTTTTAAATCCATTCCAAACACAAAGGCTCAGCCTGTGAAATCCTAGAATTATCAAGGAAGTAGTATCTCACAGTATAAACCTTCCTGTATTAACTCTCAACCCAGAGTGTCGTTATAAAGAGTCTGAGTTGATTTCAGCCTCTGTAGTAACCAGAAATACACAAGAGAGAAGGGTGAAAGAGTGGAGTAATGAAAAACCCTCAACCCCTAAAGTGCTTTCTGTCTTTAGCATTTATTCTACTGCGGTACAACACTGAATTGTGTTTTATGTATTCAATTGGTCCTACGTGTATGTTTTCTTTTTCCAGCTAGTAAGTGAGCCCTAGAGGGTCTGTTAGTCTTCTGTATTCTTTTGGCAGGTCTCCTGACAAAATGCAGACATACACTGGCCTTCAGCCGCCTCCTTCTTTGGAATGGGGAAGCTAATACCTACCTATGTTGCATGATTTAGAAATAGATAGATAGATAGATGATAGATAGATAGATAGATAGATAGATAGATAGATAGATGGATGGATGGATGGATGGATGGATGGATGGATAGGATGATGGATGATAGATAGATAGATAGCAGGGGAGAGTGGACTGGGAATGCAGCTCAGTGAGTTTGCCTTGCATGGATGCAGCCCAGATTGTACTCCTTAGCATCATCTCAATCAAGCACAAAAGAAAGCTATCATCAAACCAGCTCAGTTGGTAACCAGCAACACTTAACAATAACCATTTAGCTTCTCTATCCAAATCCCACCCAGCACTGAATTCAAGTTCTGTAAATGCCTAGATAAGGAAGTTAGTTAAAAAAGAAAAACAAACAAACAAACAAAAAAACCCTACTCTTCATCCTCCCCCAGTCCAGGTCTTAGGTCTAACAAAGATATTTTATCTTGATATAAGTTAGATGTTTCTGGATAAACTGAAAAAAAAAAAAAAACCATTGAGAAAGTAGAAAGTATAGGTTTTCTGACCTACGGAACTACCCAGCCAGTAAATGGCGACTGAGAGCAGCCATGTTAGTGACACGGGAAGAGGCCCCATTCGCTGATCCCCTCCACGCAGTCCCCACCTCAGCTCTCAGCTGCCTCCAGAATGCCACGCAGTCTTCTCTTCCTCATGGCAAGGTGCTGCTTAATGTTCCTGCTTATTGCCTCCTGGTCTGCAAATTAATTCACTGTGGCTTGCAGATTACATAAACAGAGTCCTAAAAAGTCTTAGTATGTTGAAATTGTCAGAAACTTTATGTGTTTACAGTAACACAAACAGTACCTTGACACTCAGATTCCGTGGTTTAATATCTATCTGAATATTATGGAAAGAAATAGTACTATGTACATATTAAACCTCTAGAAAATACTCCAGCATTTAAAAGGGACAGTTTAGTCACAGGGAATGTTATTTAGACAACAGGAAATGTCCTTAGTCTCACAGAGCTCTGTTTCTCTGCAGTCAGCCTACATGCCTTCTTTCGTGGGGATTGAAGAGGCAGAGGAGTTGCCAGAGGAGAGTTTGCTAGGTTTGCAGAGGTGGAACACCACTACCTAACACCTGCATTTTTTCCTTTTACAAACTTGTCAAAAAACTTTTACTATGATGTCCAAGTCTTCCCCCATGAAGATTGTGCAAAGAGAAAAATCAAAATTCTTGCAGAGCTTTAATGATGACATCAGTGGTGAGAAAGAGATTATGCACGCACATACACAAATCCAGCTGGTGCCTGAGCACAAATAACAGTTTGGTGACAGCAGAGATGTATTGACGTCTTTCAAATTTGATGTCTTTCCCTGAAGAAATTTGCTGATTTGCTGTGTTGAATGTAGGAGAGTTCTCTCTTTTCTTGATAACTCTATTTTTTTTCTCACTTTCTTAAGTTATTATGCATTCGGAAGCTGCGTCTTGAAAGAGCATGCTTGTCATCACCCACCCGGTTTTCTTCGGTAGATAATCTGGGGAACTTTTAAACCTCTATTTTGGCACTTGATGAGCAGCAATGATATTAATACACAAGACAAATGGGAAAAGAAACTTTTCAGAAAGGAAAGTTTTGATAGCATAAATGGAGAAATAATACTGGCAATAATTTCGGAGCATACATATATTAGTAAGCCTCTAATTGAATACCTAATTATCTTTGTTTTCATTCTTAAAAACAATTTTTACCCATTAAAAATAGAATAGTTCCACCTTCTAGCAATTCCTTCATTAAAACTACGCAAATAATTAAAACAAAGAAATTAACACATAATTGGGCCATATTAAACATAATGATTATACCTTTTCAAGTCTTTTGATGATGCCATTTATTTGTATAAATAATTTTCATAGTACTTTGGTGTTGTATAAGGAAGACACTGTTTAGGATGAAAGAAACAGTGTGACTATTTGACGAGGTGTTGACATTGCCTTTATTATTATAGCTACACAGGTTGATTTGCATCATAACATTAGAATAAATCTGCATACAATTAATGTAAAACATATTGGGAAAAAACGCAGAGAACAATTGACCTTATTCAATTTCTAGATGAAATTTTGTTTCTAAAAAAGCTGTTCACAGCTCTGTTTTTTTATTCTGTTTTGGGGATTTGTTTTCTGTGGCTGTTCTCTTTACCTTTCTGAAAGGTATTTATATCTCTCTGGGGTGCAGCATCTTGCTGAGATAACTGTGTTCTTAGATGCTTGAAGACTAAGATGAAACAACTCACTTGTGGTATGTGGTTATCTCATTATCTCTCTCCATCCTGTTGCAGGGTACTGTGTGAGCTGCAATGAACTGTTTGCCCTGCTGGCAAACAAGACCTTTGCAGCTCATGACACATGTTTTAACTGTTATTTAGGCGTGTTCTTCTCACTGAGGCTGAATGTACCCTTAGGCTCCCAGTGAAAAGGGAACTTAATGATGTGTCGAAAATTGCACTACAAGGGCCTACAATAAATCCAGGCTTAGTAAGTACAGGGACCAACAGACAGCTCAAACTTAAGGTGTTGTTCAGAATAGGACCATGAAGTCATTCTAAAGGAGGAGATGGGGAGGGAGAGGGAGATGGGGAGGGAGAGGGAGATGGGGAGGGAAGGGGAAGGAGAGGGGGAAAGGGGGAGAGGGGGAGAGGGGGAGAAGGGGAGAGGGGAGAGAGAGGAAGAGGGGGAGAGGGAGGGGGAGGGGGAGGGGGAGAGGGAGGAGAGGGAGAGGGAGAGGGGAGAGGGGGAGAGGGGGAGGGGGGAGAGGGGGAGGGGGGAGAGGGGGAGGGGGGAGAGGGGGAGGGGGGAAGGGGAGGGGGAGGGGGAGGGGGGAGGGGGAGGGGGGAGGGGGGAGAGGGGGAGAGGGGGAGAGGGGGAGAGGGGGAGAGGAGAGGGGGAGAGGGAGAGAGGGGAGAGGGAGAGAGGGAGAGAGGGGAGAGGGAGAGAGGAGGAGAGGGAGAGGGAGAGGGAGAGGGAGAGGGAGAGGGAGAGAGGGAGGGAGAGGGAGGAAGGGAGAGGAGGAGGGAGAGGGAGAGGAGAGAGAGGGAGTTCAGATAGCCCAAAGCAGGATGAAAAAGCCTATGTCAAATCACTGAAGAAGAGTCAAGAATAAATTGTGAACAGAGTCGAATAAGTCAAATACACTTTTGTAAAGCAGTTCATGGAGTGAGATCTAAATGCTTAACTTGTTAATCAAACAAATTGCTGACATATTTCCCCAGCAAAAACAACCTTAGGAGAAAATGAAACTATGAAGTCAAGGAGGGTCTAGCTCTGTCTTCATGCAGAGAAAGAGAATGATATGCAAACCTGCCTTTTCTTGTCTTTTCTTTCCTCCCTCCTTCCTTTTTCTTTTCAAGAATTTAACTTTTATTTTTTAAAATATAATACAACTTGCTGGAAAGTTTTATGTCAACTTAACACAAGTTAAACCCATCTGAAAGGAGAGAACCTCAATTAAGAAAATGTTCCCTATATGATGGGGAAGCCTGTAAGACATTTTCTTAATTAGTGATTGACAGAGGAAGGCCCAGCCGATTTGGGGTGGTACCATCCCTGGACTGGTGGTTTCAGATTTTATAAGAAAATAGGCTGAGGACGCCATGAGGAAGAAGCCAGTAAGCAGCATCCCTCCATGGCCTCTGCATCAGCTCCTGCCTCCAGGCTCCTCCCCTGTATACGATCCTATCTTGACTTCCTTCAGTGATGAACTATGTGGAAGTGTTAAGTCAAATAAATCCTTTTCTTCCCTGCTTGCTTTTAGTCATGGAGTTTCATTGTAGCAGCGGAAATCCTAACTAAGAAAAGGATAAATAAAACTAAAACATTGGAATTAGACAAAAAAACAAATAGAAGGAAAAAAATTCCAAGGGAAGGCATAAGAAATGGAGACTCACTCATTCACACCCACTGAAACACTGAACTGGAAGCCTAAGGACCTGGTGCAACTTGTGCAGGTTCTGTGCATGCTGCCTCAGTCTCTGTGAGTTCATATGAGCTTTGATCATATTGACTTAGTAGATCTTATTTCCTGGTGTCCTCCATCCCCTCTGGCTCTTAAACTCTTTCTGCCTCCTCTTCGGTATGTTCCCTGGTCCCTGATGGGAGAGATTTGATGGAGCCATTTAAGGCTGTGTGCTCCAAGGTCTCTCATCCTCTGCATAATGTCTGGCTCTATGTCTCTATTTATTCCCATCTACTGCAGAACGAAGCTTCTCTGATGATGGCTGAGCAAGACATTGATCTATGAGTACAGCAGAATGTCATTAAGCCATTTTATTGTTAATAGTAGTATTTGTCTTTACGATATCCCTGGGATCTCAGGTCTCAGGTTCTTGGTCACCAAGCAGTGTCAATTATGTACTCTATCTTGTGGTGTGGATCTCAAATCAATATCAAATCGGATATTGGATATCAGTTGTGGTCACTCCCGTAAGTTTTGTGCTACTGTTGAGTGGCAAGAACAATATAATTGATCCAAGGGTTTGTGGCTAGGTGAGGATGTTATGTTTCTCTTTTGGCAGAGTGCACAGCACTGTCCAGTACCAAAAATGCTAGCAAGCAGAGGTGACAGTTCTACTTAGGCACCAGCTCTGCTTCTTCATGTTCAATGGGTTGTGGGAGGTGCTATCTTCAGCAGTGGGGCCTTGCCTTGAGTTTGTGAAGAGCAACCTATATAGTCTTGACAACAGAATGGACTGTTTGGGGCTCCCATGGGACCCCTTTGAACAGCAACTCTATTCAATGTAACTCAATCCCAGTATGAGAATCTTTATTTGATGATAAGAGATGACCCACTGGGGCTCTATCTGTCCCATTATTTGATGATTTCATTTAGATTGTCTTTGTACATGTATATATTTTAAGAAGCCTCTACTGTATTAGGTTTCTATACTACCCCTCAAATGACTATTAAACTGTCACTTCCTCCCCTCAATACTCCATCCCCTCATCCCTACCTTCTCTGCCCATTCACACTTGTTCCTCCTGCTACAGCCCCTATTAACCATAAATGTCTATTCTATTTCCCTTTCCTACCATGATCTACATGTCCTCTCTAGTCCTTGACTCTATACCTAACTAACCTCTGTGACTTTACAGATTATAGCTTGGTTATTATAGACATATAAATGAATGCATGCCATATGTATTTTTCTGTGTCTGAGATATCTTATTCTGGATGATGTTTTTTTAGTTCCATCTATTCACCTGCAAAGTTCATGATTTCACTTTTTTTAAATTACTGAGTAATATTCCATTGTGCAAATGTGCCTTATTTTCGTTATTAATTTTTCTGTTGATAGACATCTAAATTACTTTCCATTTCTGGCTATTATGAATAGAATGTCAATAAAATGGCAATGAACATGAGCAAGTGTTTCAATAGTAGTACAAAGTATTCTTTGGGTATATGCTGAAGAGTGGTATAGCTGCATCTTGAGGTAGATGAATTCCCAATTCTGAGGAACTGCCATATCAGTTTCCATGATGGCTATCACGTTTGCACTCCCATCACCAATGGAGGAGTGTTCCACTTACTCCACATCCTCACCATCATGAGCTGTCATTTGCTTAACGGATCTTAGCCATTCTGACCAACAGATGATGAAATCTCATAGCCGTTTTGATTTGCATTTTACTGATGACTAAGGATGATGAATATATCTTTAAATGCTTCTGAGCCATTTGAATTTCCTCTTTTGAAAATTCTGTTTAGATTTGTACTCAAGTTTTAATTGTTTATAGCCAGTATTTAAAAGCTCTTTATATATTTTAGATATTAGCTCTCTATCATATATATAGTTGATAAAAATCTTTTCCCATTGAGTTTCCTTTTTTGAGAATTGTTTAGACTTGTACTCCAGTTATAAATTGTTTTTTTTTCTTGTCATCTAGTTATTTAGCTCTTTATATATTTTGGAGATTAGCCTCTGTTGAAGTAATTATTTAAAACGACTGCTGGCAAAGCCAACTATCTATGCCTCAGTGGCTCTGACTAGCTCAGCCTCCATGTTGCAGCCAGAGACCACATGCACGCTGCAGCTAGAAACAGCCAGCCAGAAACACCAGCCCTTCCACCCATGAGACTCCAGTGTGGTAGATGGCTCTGCCAATCTTCCAGGCTGTCTCTGCAAGGCTGGGCATTGCCCAGACCATACCACCAACCACCCAAGCTCAGTATAAACGAGACTCTAATGCTTAGATTATCCAAAGGCTTTATATATTTGGTAATGATCAATAACAAGATGCCCATACAATCAGAGGTGTAACCCAATACCCAACCTAGATATACCAACTACCTTTGACTGCTACAGACACTTGAACATTTGCCTCCATGTTTCCCTCTCTAGCTCCTCCTCTTCCTTTTCCTCTTTCTTCTTCTCCTTACTTCTCCCACCTTAGCTCCTCCTACAAGCTTCTACTGGATGTGTAATTGGTAAAAATCTTTTCTCATTTTATAGGTTACTGCTTTGTCCAAGTGACAATGTCCTACCTTTAGGTTCTAACTTCTCAGTTTTATGAGGTCTCATTTGTTAATTGTTAATCTTAATGCCTATTGGTATTCTCTTCGGAAAGTCTTCTTGTGTGCCAGTGCATTCAAGGCTGCCATCTCTTCTATTAGGTTCAGTGTATCTGATTTTATGTTGAGATCTTTGACCCATTGGAGTTAGTTTTATGAAGAGGGATAACTATGGTCCTATTTGGATTTTTCTGCACGGAGCTATACAATTTTACCAGCATCATTTGTTGTTGAAGATGCTTCCTTTTTTACTGGTGTGTATTTCTGACTTCTTTTTCAAAACAATTTCTTCTTCTTCTTTCTTTCTTCTTCTTCTTCTTCTTCTTCTTCTTCTTCTTCTTCTTCTTCTTCTTCTTTTTCTTCTTCTTCTTCTTCTTCATCTCCTCTTCCTCCTCCTTCTCCTCTTGCTCCTTCTCCTTTTTAAAAAAATCTTTTAAAACAAAATGCCAGGAGGCTAACTTTTCTTACAACAAAGAAACAAAGGTAAATTGGGGAATTTTTTCAAAATTCTTTGGCAATGGAAGTAGCTTTTCATTGTATCTTCTCCTAATCTAGTTCAGAGCAAATGGCTTGTGTGAGGAACAATTACAGTATAAAGCAGCTCTCAAGCATTTGTATAGAGAGTTGAAGGTCTTTTATTTTCATAAAGTAGCTGTCAAATAATGACCTTAAAGTGGAATTAATTAGGAACACCACAGAAACTGTAGAACCCTTGGGACTACTCCATTTCTTTAGACATATCTAATACTCTAATCAAGTATCAGTTGGTTCATTAAAGAAGCTTATTCTGTGCTCAGTAAAGACTTCATAGACATAGAAATATTTCTTTTTTGTAATTTACTCTTTCCTTCTTTCTAGCCTGATTATTGATAGTAAGAAATTTCTTATATTTTATTAATACTTAAAAGAACTAAGTAACAAATTATTTCCACTGAGAAAATGCATGAATCCAGACTAAACAGTTCTCAAAATTTATTTATTTTCATATTATATGCATGAGTGTTTTGGCTGCATGTATGTATGAGTATAACATGCATGCTTGGTGCTTGTAGATGCCAGAAAGTATATCAGATCCCCCAAACTAGAGTCACAGATAGGTGCTAGTCACTGTTTGTGCACTGGAACTCTATCCCTGGGCCTCCAAAAGAGCAGAAAGTACTCTTTTTTTTTTTTTACTCGATATTTTATTTATTTACATTTCAGATGTTATCCCCTTTCCCAACTTCCCCCTCACTCCCATTAATCCCCTATCCTATCCTCCTTTTTTGCTTTTATACCATTTAAATTACATGCAAGTATTAAGGTCAGTTCTAGGTTGAGGAACTAGCAATTCAATAGATGCAAATAGTCAAGGAACAAGCAAGACAATAAACCCAGATAATCAAAGAACATGCAGGACAATAAACAGAGTCCTATGGGTCACTCCTGTAATGACTGTTTCTAAGGGCTTATCAGGATGACCAAAGTATCTGAACCTACTTCCCTGTCTAGCCCAAAGTCATTTTCATGCCCGAAGCCTACTTCTTTATTCTAGCTTAAGATTTAGATTCCTGTCTGTAATTACTTCTTTGTTCTAGCCTAGGATTTAGATTTCTGCCTGAAATTACTTCTTTGTTCTAAGCTAATGTCAGATTTCTGCTTGTAGTCCATTTCCTTGTCCTTGGCCAATGTCAGATTCCTGCCAGGCAGCCCTCAAAGCTCTCCACATCTCCCCACTTTTTATTGCATAAACCAGACTGAGCATGTCTTAGATTGTTCTGACAAGAATGTCTTACTTAACCTGTTGTGGAATACGCATTATCAAAAGCAATACACTTCTGTCTTAGGTTGGTAAGGCTCTGTGCAGAATCTTACTGGTCCTTGGCTTGCCAGCCTGTTAAGTTAATAGTTCTGTCTGGGGGTCCATTTTCAGTTTCAAGTCATGTACTTCGTCTGCCAACCTGTTGATGTTGTTAAAGACAAGCTTTAACCATGATGTCATTGTTCTCCCAAGACTTAATAACTTCTAAAACGTAAGAGCCTAAAGGAGTGGGGCAACAGTAGATGCCTAAAGGCTTAGCATAATGAGCTTGCATTTAGATATTGATAATACTCCTCTCCAATGTAAGAAAACTCACTGTAGAGTTTTGAGGCAAGTATGCACTTCTGAGGTGCTTGTGAGTGTAGGTCACCTCTATCCCCTCTTCTCCACTATCTTTCAGGCCCTTTCCTCTGTTCCTGCTTGCTCCCATCCTTCCTGTTAGGAATCATCCCTCTCTCTCACATTGTCTCCTTTATTTCCATCCTATTACATATATCTCCTCCTGCTAAATGACACAACATGAAGGTAAAGACATTCATGGTAGTTAAGAGCTCAGGTTCTGGGGCCAGCCAGAAGCCCAGTTCTGCTGCATGAATTTAAGCTGACATGCAAGTTTCTTAGAACACCACTTTCAACTATTATAAATTATATTTTTTAAAAAAAAATTTAATTTTGTCCCTTTAGACACAGTTTCTCTAACACATTATATTTTAAATATGTATCCAGTTTGTATTTGGCTTTTCTTTATTGAAAAACCATAAGAATAATGGGAACAATTTAAAAAAACATATAGAGTTATGTGTAAGAAAGGAATAACACTGATGGCTAGAGAATGAGAAGGTGATAATCTGGTGATGAAGGTGGCTCATGAAGTCAGAGCTGAAACAGTGAACAGAAAGAATCTGGGCTCTGGGCTCTGGGCTCTGGGCTCCTGGAACACTGAACAAAGAGAGAAGCTATCGGGAGCAATGATAGCTCTTTTTTTTTAATATCAAGCCCATCGACTGCTCAATATAAAACTATTTCCTTTCTAAAATCACAAAAACTCTTCTTCAAGTGCTTTCACACCCTGATATTGTACAATATGATTTGTATCCAGAGTTTAGCGCAATGTACTTTTCACAGAAGGCTGTCTTTTGATGTCCCCAATAAGAGACTACCTCTATAAGAAACTATACCACCAAAATGCAGCTCATCAAGGGAATAAAAGTGACTCCAGCTCTACACACAGAATTTAGAGCCAGACAATTTTAGTCTGAACTATGTAAAATGCTGTCTTCTTTCTCTTTGGCCTTAAGGTGATACTATGATGATATGAAGTGTTCTGATCTGGAGGACAGATGCACTAACCCTTTTATGTGCATGGCCACTATAAATATTGTCACTAATACTATGCACAACATCTATTTCAGTGCTTGATAAATGGCCAAAAGCAATTATTTATTCTAAGATGACAAAGTCATAGATCAAATCATATTTCTCTGAAATGGTTTATCCAAATCCCCAAATAAAATTTAGAAAATCTAAAAAAGAATGCATTTCCCTCAGGCAGTATTCCATAAATATCATTCCTCCCAAGTGATGTTTGATAGGCAATGGGCAGCAGGCAATCAATGGTACCCTCTTTTGGCAAGTACTTAGAATGTAGATAGTCTGTTGCCAACTAGGGACAGACCATGCCTTAAGCCTCAACTGAGGTGGGAATACAGTTGACAACTCTTTTAAAAGTTGAGAAGCCTAACCACAACACGAGTCTGTGAAATGCCACCTCGCCTCCACATGGACATGGGCTGAGCAAATGGGAGCAAGATTTTTTTTTCAAACTTCTAAATTCTATGCCAAAGAGCATTAGTGTGATTATTTTAGCCTGCAAAAATCTTAAGGAGGGCATCATGAAACTCTGTGCTGAGAGTGATGAAGGTCTCCTTAGTGCAAACAAGACATTAGCAGCCGTATGCTTTCCAGGGCATCCTCCACCCAAAGTGCCAATACCGGGTGCATTTTCTTGCTCTGAGTGACTGGCTGTAAGTCAGGGGAGGGTATCAGCACCACCAAACTTCACTCTTTGGAATTTAGAGTGATTAATTTTAGTCTTTATACTTTTTCAGCAGTAAAATAGTTGGGTTTTTTTTTTAAATCACACCTACTTTGTGGGAATAAAGCCTCTGTGTTAACTCACAAAGGAGCGTTTTTTATGTTTTCTTTGGCAAACTTACAGCTCAGTCAATAGTGACAAGTCATTAAGGTACAAGTTAAGAAGAAGAAGTGTGGGATGGTGTGAAACCAGTGGGAATTCTTATCCATCAAAACAACTTTCCCACATATCCAAATGCAAGATGACACAATCGGCAGGTACTATGGGAGCCATAGCTAACAAACTC
The DNA here is from genome assembly GCA_021653895.1 of Mastomys natalensis. NCBI lineage: Eukaryota > Metazoa > Chordata > Mammalia > Rodentia > Muridae > Mastomys > Mastomys natalensis. Next base: position 40,584 of record JAJTUV010000501.1, read on the forward strand.
CAGAGAACACCAGGGAATGGTACATGCTCCAGACCTGTCCCTTTTGAAAAGGTCCAGAATGAACTATCTCTAAGCATACTGTTTGTAAATCCTTCTTCTTAGAGACACAATAATTAGTGGTAAAACACTATGTCTTCAATCTATTTGCCCCTTGCATTGAATTTGGGCTTGAAAAGACTCACTTGCTATTGGGGAAAACTAACTCAGATTGCATAATGATGTAACAAGATTGATGACTTCAGAAGTTTACAGTCACTTCTGAGGAATAGAGCAGGAAGCATGGACAATCTTTATACTCTTAGAGATTTCCTAGATGAGGTGCTAGCTATATGGGTCAGTAATTGCACGTGCTGCCAAGCTGTTTAACCTAAGGTCAACACCAAAGCCCCAGACTGTCATAGTGCCAAGAGTGAAATCACTTATGCAAGTTGCCTTATGACTTACACACACACACACACACACACACACACACACACACACACATACATGCACATACTTAAACATATATACACACAAACATGCATACACGCATGCACACACACAATATAATTTAAAAATTGTAAACAATAATTTAGAATAGATGAACATCCTATCAGGAACAGAGTCTGCCCTTAGGTGGATGTGATAGCAGGAACATCTTCCTGAAGGCTTTGTGTTATTATAGAAGTTTATTCTGAATAACTGACTCCTTGGGAGGAGCCTCTAGGGAGCCAACTGAACATAGGATAGTGAACTTAAAGGAGATTCTCACACTTCATAAAGCTGAGAAAGGGTGGGGATCCTAACCTGAATCACCCTACTTGAAGAACTTGGTTTACTTACCCCCTTGGTGTTTGAGTTCTCAGTTTTGACAGGGGCCATTATGGAATAGGTGATAGAGTTCACACACAGCCCCAGAGGCTCCCCAGACAACAGTCTGTCTATCAAGACAGCATTGTGGGCTTCATCCCTCCCCATTGTTTCATAAAGGAAAGGAGTCAGGCATGCTGTCTGAAAGATAAGCCCTGTTCCTAAATTTTAATGTGTAACATAGAGACTCAGTTGTGTCTGTGTGGTTTACTTGAATGCTCTAAGATAACGAGATTATTGAATTTGGGAAGAACTTGAGTGTTCTATTCAAAACTCAATTTTATCTAGTTATTGAGCTAACTGGCACATAAACAAGTACTAGGAAAGGCATCCTGATATTTTCCAGAATAGCAACAACAGTTTTAAATTTCCAGGAGGTTATTAAGAAGGAACAAAGGAGGAGACTTCCTTTCATTGAAGGCTTTCACACATAATTGAAATAGCTCATCCCACTCCCATCTATTTTTAAAAATTCTGGTGCTGGAGATTGAAGCCAGCAAGTGTTTGCAGATTCTAGGCAAATGTCTACCACAGAGCTTCATCTCCAGTCCTTTTGCATTTTTGTTGAGACAAGAACTTGCTAATTTGCACAGGCTGGCCACAAACTTCCAATCCTCTTACATCATCCTATCAAGTAGATGGAATGTGTCACTATGCCTGACATCTGCCCTTTATTAAGCACAGGGTACAGGTGATGCCATCCATGTTGCTTTTGTAGACTCCAGTAGGAAGCCTATCATGTGTGAATTGTACCGGCACAGAGAATGAGGTTGGAAAGTGTGAAAACCTTTGCACTTGCTGACAATGGTCTCTCATATGAGGTGATCACTAGCAACACCAGCGAAGTAGGTAAAGTACAGATTCCAGGACTCCTCTGCCAGTGATTCTAAGTGTGTCTAGTAGAGGACAAAGGTGACTGATAAACTTTATAGTTTTCAAAAACCTAAGATTTATACTGAAATATTTAAATTGTCTTGGTACTATCTATAATATAGGCCAAATTATATTTCATGCTTGTGTCGTTCTGAAGGCTCAGTGATTCCACCATAATTTGGTTTATTAGAATGTTTTTCCTCCAAAAGAGCTTCAGCTTTAGGCAGGATTTCCATAACTGACATTGAACACCCACCAGGATTCTATTCTTCTTGCTGTTGATGAGATAAAATAGAGATTCTCTTTGAGAATAGTAACACCAAAGATGGAGAGATAAACCTGATTTGCTTTGACTTGCCCCTTCTTGAACCCACACTCTTGTTGACCAGGCCAAGGTTAACAAGGTTCTACCTAGTAGGAGCCAGAGATGGAACTAGCTACACCAGGCACAGTCTCTGAAGAGGCTGAAGGATTTAGAAAGAGAAAATCAAAAAGAGACTGTTATGGTTTGTATATGCTCCACCCAGGGAGTGACACTATTAGAAGGTGTGACCCTCTTAGAGTAGGTATGTCACCATGGGTGTGGCCTTTGAGACCTTTAATCCTAGTTCCCTGGAAGCGAGTATTCTAACAGCCTTCAGATGAAGATGTAGAACTTTCAGCTCCTCCTGCACCATGCCTGCCTGGGTGCTGCCATGTTCCCACCTTGATGATAATGGACAGAACTTCTGAACCTGTAAGCCAGCCCCAATTAAATGTTGTCCTTATAAGACTTGCCTTGGTCATGGTGTCTGTTCACAGCAGTAAAACCCTAACTAAGACAGAGACCGACACAAAAGACTACTGAAAACTGATGAATCAGTGGTTCTTAGGAAGAGCAGTGGATGCCATGTATTTTTGGTTATAAATTATACAAGAATAATAACAATGAAGTAGTGGGCATATTTTCTGTTGTGTAACGTCACTCACTACACTGCTCTGAATGTTCTGGTGTGGCAGATCATATCAGACATATATGACCAGAGTTTGCCTAGAATTGAAATGTAAGCCTTTAAAATTGAACTACTTTGGAGAGAGGCTGAGACAAAAGAATCATGAGATTGAGGATAGCCTGGCAAACTTAGTGAGCTCCTGAATTAAATAAATTTTTTAAAAAAACAGGGGTACTGAGAAGATGTGTAAGAGGCTGACTTCAATCAGCAATAGTGAAAAAACAAAACAACAAAAACAAAAAGCAAAACCCAAAACTGAAAAGGATACAGAAACAAAGCAAGACCTAAAAATGCCTCAAAATTAAATTTTAGAAAATGAACAGGGTATTGGGAACTAAAAGTTTTTAACTGTCAAAAGATAACTAGGTATGATGTAGCAAGTTTCAGTCATTTTTGTGGAGTCCTCCAGAAACATTTTGGTTTATGCCAATACACTGAGTCTTGAGGATTTGAGATCAAGGTTTTTAGTAAGATATAGAACTTCTCTCGGTTTTCAGAACAAGTCATCAATAACGCATATCTATTATAACTTTTAACTCTTTGAGAATTTCATACACATATACAATGAAATATCATCTTACCCATCTTCTATTTGTCCCTGCAACCCACATTGTGAGACCCTCCTTCCAGCTCCACATCTTCTCTTTCTCATTTGGATAACCCTCTAAGTTCAGTTTGTGCTGTGGATATGTGCATGGGCGTGCAGCCATGCACTAGAGCATAGGCAACCTGCTAGTGCTCACCTTCAGAGAATAATGATTCTCCTTCTCACAAGAACATGTGTTGGCACCTTTTATCTTTGACAAGGGCTTTGAATGAAGAAAGAGACGTTCTTAAACTCAATTAATAAAATGATACCCTAAAATCATATAAGAATGTTCTTTTAAAATTTACAACCCTTACAATATATACTTAGTGTCTTTCCACACAATCTAGATGAAAGAGCATAAATGTTGTTTAAAATAGTGCCTCTTTTAAACTACTTTATTTTTGGAATTAATACTTGAAAGCAGAGAATTAGAATTATTGCTATTGTAAGACACTATCTTAAACTCAGTTTTTCCTGTATGTAATATGGGAATAAAAGTATATCTAATGTTGGTAAGAAGACTACAGTTGAATTGTCCACTGGAACATAGAAAGAGACATAATTATTTCTCTATAATAATAACTTTGATTAAGATGATTTCAAATGGCTGTGGGTCAAGAGACAGCTCAGTGGTTAAGAGCACATGCTTCTCTTGCAGAGACTTGAGTGTGGGTCTCAGCACCCACCGCAGACAGCTCACTCTTTTAACACTATCTCTAGAGGACCCAGTGCTTCCTGGGAGCTGTGGCCTACCTATACACATTGACACAGATACACACAAACATGAAGAAAAAATAAATCTGTAAGAAAAAAGTAACTAAATTTATTCAAGTTCAACTTGATATTCAAACCTTATTTATATTTTTCATTCATAAAATTCTTTAAATATATTCATAATATTAGCATTAATCCTATATAAAATTATTTCCCTGGAAGCAAGTCAAACTAATCATCAGTAATATTTTTTTGAACTTTTTATCATAATTTAATTGATATTTCCTCTCTACAGTTAAAGGAAAGTGCCCCATGGATATTTATTTAATATTTATGGATATGTATATCCTATAGAACAGTTAAATAAAAGTTTATACAGATATAGTATACGCACATTTTATACCCATATAAACACATCTAGGTGTGCACCTAGCAAACATATTTGTACATACCTATATAACCTGAAACGGGTCTATGATTATTGATGAAAGTTTTCTATATGATAAAGGACAGAATAGCTCCATGCCATTGCTTTATGCGAGGAATCATAGAAAACACCACACAGCTTGTGTAAGTCATCTTTTGCTGGCTCCTCCTCCCAATTTGTGTCAGTTGCCTTATTTCCAAAACAAGTCAGACAGAATTCATTTCCTTTTCTCTGACTTCAACTGATGCCAAGGTGAAGACAAGGCTTGGAGCCAGCATTCTTTTGATACTTAAGAGCCAGGCATCCCTCTGTGCCTCCCCAAGACTGAGCTAAACCCAGAGAACAAACACATCATCCCATCCTCACACTAACAACCACAGAATCTGGTTGTTCCAGTATTTGTTAGAGTGAAAGGGTGGTAACCTCTCACATAGGCATGGGCCTGAATGCAAGCAGCAAAGGGTTCCCTCAACAACGAGCTGGTTAGAGGGGAGCTGATTCTGCCATGCAGGACAAAGCCACACCTGTCTCCCTGGGAGACAGAATATCTCCATGTAAATTGATGGTGGAGCACAGAGTCCATGGAGGTTGTAGCAACTGATAGAGAAAATGGATGTAGAAACAAGAGGAAATCTGCCAGACTCACCTTGCTTTTCTATGCTTGATGTTTAGTTAACTTATAAATATACATATTAAGCTGTATTGTGGGGTGAGAGGGCTGCAAGAAACACTTTCTAGTTGTTATTGGAAAATACAAGATTATCTTAGTTTTAGAAGTGCTCACATAAAAACGGTTTGAAGCAGTTCTCAGATTCATTTCACTCGCCCTGCTGTGTTCAGCAGTTTTCATTTCTATTTTTCTTGATGCAATATACTGAGAAAAACAAGCGCAGCCAACCAAAGGGAGTTGCTGACTGTTGCTGACCAGAAAAATAAAACAAATCCCTCTAACAGGTCTTTCCATTCTATTTGTGGATGGATATAGGGGGCCAGTTTTATTTCCTGATAGGTGGTACTCCAGGTTACTTGGTAATAGAGATCACAGAGGACTGCAACAAAATTCCAACTCTAGACTCAAATTAAATGGTCTCCCAACATGATTACCATGTAAGAAAACATTACATTGCCACCATAGTCACTGGAGTGCTGGCTTCTGGACAGAGAAGGTGACCTTGCCAGTTTGCCTCCCTGTTGTGCCAAGAGTTGTGGTCCTTTTGTCTTCTTTGACCTAGTTTCTTCCAAGATGTTAAATTAAGTGATTCTTCTTTCTTTTTTCTGATTCTTTTCACATTTCTGGCTAAATTTTCCTGGTCAGTTTTATGGTAGTGGTGTTTTCGATTCCCAGCCATGGATGGAGAAAACTTACTGTGTTGTGGTTTTTTGTTTGTTCAAAGTTGATCACACTTTGCATGTATCGAGGAGGCAGCCATACATAGATCAGCTGCAGTGGAATCATCGTACAACTACATTTCCTCGTCTGCCTGTAGAATTTACTTTTCAGGTTATAATTAGCAATGGCTGATATGGGTATTTGCTTTAGCTGTCCACCAGCAGTCTCTCTGATATTCCTCTGAACTCAAATGAGGAGCAAAGCCCCTGAGAATAATAAAAAAAAAAAAAAAATAGTGTCATCAACTAGCATTTTAGATATTCTGAGAGGGTTGTCAAGACACACCCAGACTTGTGGCCATTTGTTACTTTAGCCTACATTCTATCAATTATGTATTGAGATTTAGCTGCAGACCTGGCTTGTCAATTATGAGCATTTGCTTCTCTTTTGGAAAACCAGGTTCAGTTCCCAATTTCCACAGCTAGCTCACAATGCTCTATAATGCCAGTTCCAGAGAGCTGATGACTGCCCTCTTTGGCCCCCATAGGTACCAGACACACACACACACACACACACACACACACAGAGAGAGAGAGAGAGAGAAAGAGAGAGAGAGAGAGAGAGAGAGAGAGAGAGAGAGAGAGAGAGAACATATGCCCACATGCAAGTGAAATATCATACACATAAAATAAAAATGCATAATTTAAAAGTATCACTTCAAAAGGATACATCTTGCCTGGTTACAGTCACTCTCTATTCCCACTTCCAATACCTGACAAATATTCTTTTGTTTCTATCTAGAGTAATTAGCCTTTTCTGAACATTTTAAACAAGTGGCTCATGTGTTCTTATCTGACTTCTTTTACTTAGCCTATGTTTCTGAGTCCATGACATTGAAGGAGCTAGTGCATGTCTGTTCATGCAGTCATAGACTAGTAGGCTGTGTGTGGTATGTGCATTTCTGACTACACATTTACCATGATAATCATCTTCACTGCTTCTGTTTGAGACTGCTATGAATCATGCTTCTTTGAACAGTCCTATCCAAAGCCTGATACAATCAGGTTTCAAGGACAGATACATAAGAGTAGAATTGTTAGTTGATACCATAAGTTTACATTTTAAGAAATTACCTAATTGCTTCCACAGTGTCTCATGATTATACATCTCTATCAACTATGTATGAGGGTTCTAGTTTCTCCATATCTTTACCACATATTTTGTAAGTTTGTTTGATTATAGCCAAATTAATGGCTGTGAATAGCATCTCACTGTATATTTCTGTAGTGATTAATGATATTGAATATCTTTTATGTACTTATGCATGTACTTTCTTTGGTAACATGTTTAAAACATATACTTATATATAATATATAATACATACTATATACATGTTATAAATATTAAATATGTATATATACATATATATGAGAGAGAGAAGAGGGAAAAGTGGAGATGGGAATAAAGACAGAGAAATGTCTTTAGATGCTGTATCATGAATTCTTTCCTGCTTTCAGAGCTGTATCTATGAATTCTTTTTTTCTGTCCCAAGTATTTTCTTTTAGAGGCTTATTTCTATCATCCATTTTATTAACTTTAGAATATAGTGATTTATGATTTTTAAATAAAGATTCATTTATGCCCCCTACCTATTCCTACAAGGAAATGTTTCCATGTCTGGGTAAGGCAAGGGGGCGTGAAGAAGGGAGGGACAGTTTGCTTATAACCTAAGAGTTGCATGCTGTATCATTAAGGAAAATGGATTCAGCCTCACTTTTTAAAATAGTCACCTATTTATTAACCACTTGTATTTTTCCTGGAGGCGATGTTTTGGTATTAGTGTGCTGCAAAACTTTCCTTATGATTAAAGATTAAGCAGGGCAGGCTCCTGCTCTGACACTGAATATCCAAAGTAAATCACCAGCGGGACACTAACGATTGTTATGCAAGAGCTTGACACCCAAGATACCCCTAAAATAGTACTGATCAATAAATATCCTCTTTTGTTTAATATTCTGCAATTTCTAATTATGAGTAAAATTCATCATAGCAATACACTTATTGTAAAAGTCTAAAAAATGTTTATGGAAAAACAGAAAGGCATGAATGTTGGTTGAGAATCATATATCTGCACTGTGTGTCTCCACAGAGTGTGTCCAATCATGACAGGTCAGTTATATGAGTGAGATTGTACAGGCAATCAACTACAACAACAAAAATGCATGAAAGATAATGTGTGTCAGCATCCTCATGTCAGTGAAGTGAAGTCTTCCCCGAGAACACGGTGGCCTTCTTTAGAACTATGGGATGTAATGCTATAAGCCATTACAGGAACTATTTTAGCTGGAAATGATAGAAAAGATTTTTCTTTTTTATAAGTTTTATTACACTGGAAATCATTTTTGTACTTCTAGCGGTTTGACAGGAGCTAATTACAATGCACTCATCTGTTTGGTGGACTAAATTGAGCCGTTGGGCATCGACACTATGGCCATGCAGAGGCATCGCAAATGATACGCTTGCTTCCTTTGCTCCAAGAATTTGTACTTGCTATAAAAGAAAACAGATTTGGACAGCCCTGAAAAAGTCGGATTGGGTTTGAAGAAAACATTTCAGAATTACATTAGAGCTGGCCTACAAGTGAACTAAAAATACCTGCTCGTCTCAGTGGTCTTGGCCATGGGCCTCTCCTTTTACTGTAAAAGTCAGGCTGTTTGAACAGTTGGAGTTCAGCTTGCTTGCTGTCTAAACTAGTGTTCTCTGATAACTTCTGTTACCATTGAGACACAAGTACCACTATGTTTAAGAAAATGTTTAGAGGCATAGAAAATAGCCAAAAGAGATGTGTTCCTAGTGTTCAAACCTTTCGGCTTCCCACGTGGTAACAAGACCACTAGGATCTGTTAAGCAATGAGAGAAAGACGTTCATCAGTAAACATTACGAAGCAAGGCTAAAAGATGGAACGGAGTAAAGAAGCCTGTTAGAGTCAGCCGAGGAGGATTATTTGAATTGCAAAGAGAAATGTTCAGACATAGCTAGAGCTGCTAAACATAACTCTTGAAGTTTTTCCAGAACAGAAAGATTGGGGGAATGAGACCAGTGAAGGAGAAAATTAGAAAATTATAAGACAGAATGGGAGATGAAGCTTTAGAAGCTGGTAAGATAGCTGGAATATATGATATTATTAGGTCTTAAATCTATTTAAGAGGGTTAGAATTTAAAAACACTTTTCCCCCTGACTTTGACTGTGTAATTTTAAGAGTGAGAATGATGACATTAAGCATGGACAGTGACTAATTAACAATAACTGAAAGTTGTACTAAGAAGGATTAAAGAGAGAGATCAGAAATCAGTAGCCTAGGAAAGACAGTCAGGATAAGTTGAATAAATCAGAGTGAAATCATTTGAGTAGAAATGAGTCGGAATGATACAAAACCTGGCTGAGTGCTGCTCATTTGCAATCAGCTCCTGAAGGGGGCTACCGCAAGTGATCATCTGCTGTTTTAAAGGCATTCCTGTTCAGTGAGTTAGGAATAAGAAGATAAAGACTGCAGGTTTAATTTTTAAAGTAACATGTATCACAGACTTCAGGAACACGTGTTTGGCTCGTTAGCACTGTATCCTACTTCCTGGCACTGTGTATAGAACAGAGGGAGTTTCCTCCCATGAGCAACTGAAGTGCCAGCTGTTGCCTTAAATATTGTACCTGTTCATGACGGAGATAGCTTCAGAACCAAATTTTGAGCATAGGATAGATTGAACATGTTGTACATCAGCAAACATTGGTGTAGAATGTACGTACCTAGACACAGCATTTACATACACAAGAAGGGGGATTGACCAACAACCTGCTTCACAAATGGTGATGGCAGCTGATTCATTTCTTTAAACCTTTAAGAGATAATTGTGTGTAATTGAGTACTCTGATTCTTCACAGCACTTCTGAAACCTTACAAACATAACGGGGAAGTAAACTACCTGGAGGTTATCCTTAAATTCATGTTCACATTTAAGACAATCATTTTGCTCTCTAGGTTAAGAACTTACAAGATAAGAAGTGTTCTCAAAACATGATTTAATCATTTGATTACTGTGAAGATGATAGGACAGATTCCCTGGCACTGGAGATACAAAGAGACAGTTAGAAAATGCTCAACTAAATCAAAACCGGAGTTGAGAAAGACTAAGAAAGACCAGCCTATCTGAAGCTCATTAGTCTGTGATATGCCATCTCTCTTGGATCTACTTATTTCCTCAAGGGCCCATGAAACCCTTTAATGCATAATAAGGACCATTCCAAATTTAACCCTTTATTCTTAAGTAAAGCCAAAGTGTTTGTTTTAACATTGATTCTTAATTTGTTTTAGAGTTTGGAGTAACTGACTTAATACCATAAACCTCCAGGTATGAATAAGGGTATACCTTCTTAGTTATCTATCTTTGGCCATTTTAAACTATGTACATGAACATAACACTATTTTCCTGCAGCCTGGTTTTGAGTGCCAAACTTCTGTAGCTAACAAAGGTGAAAATGAGTGTGTGTGATGCTGTGGCAGACCTTACGAACCAGGAGCTGGGATACTAACTCTCATGAACAGGACCTCAAGGATCAACATTACCCAGGCAACTATAAGCATTTGTCACTTCCATTCTACATCCAAACTTTGACTAGCACTAAATGCTCAAGATCATCTGTTATGCATGTGTGACTGATGTGGTGTTCACATTGGGCATACTTCTTGCTTACCCATTGGAGTTGTTGGTATTCTCAAAGTAGAGCCTGAGCTTTATATTTTGGACTTTGATAAAAATGATACAAAACATCAGTATGGCTTATAAGTTGGAGAAAACTAAATAACAGCCATCAAACCTTGTGGCTGCCAGCTTCTATGGGTGTAATATCTCCATCCAGAAGCAGTATGCTGTGTTCCCATCAGTTGACAGCACTCTTTCTAGACTGCCTGGGTCCTTTTTGTTATAGACACTTTCTATGGTTTATATGTGACATGTCTTCAGATGAGAGTCCTAACCAGCTGTCACATATCCCTCCTTGATAGATGAAGTTGGGCTATACTTTAGAAAAATCATGGATTATATTAAGACTGTTAACCTTGAGTTTTAGATAGCAGTGTCTAAAGCTCAGTGATCAATTTCAAAAATCAGGATTTAGAGCTTTCTAGCCTGTATATCTAAATAATCCAAGTAAATCTAAACAAACAGCATCTTTCTACCACTGTCAGTAAAAACAAACCAAATTACAGTACATACATTTAATCTGAGCTTATAAAAATGTAAGAATTTCAGGTCTCAGCTTGAACTTAAAATTAAAAGATCCTTAAGTTTGAGTTTACACTCAAACATTAGCTGCCGCTGAGGCACATCCTGGGAGGAGCACATTCCAAAGACTCAAACACACATTCCAGGAAGAAGGGCCCAAGATAAGTGTTTATCAGGGAGATGAGCCCTCAACATAGTACACCTGGGTAAACAGAAGCCACTTAAGCTAACCCTCATTATTGTAAAGATAAGGTGCAAATTTGAGTAACATAGACACGGGGCCTGGGAATGGCTATTTGAAATCCTTTATGGTTATTGTTTAATAAGTAATTAAACGTCCTTGTGAACTCTGTAAAAAAAAAATGTATATAAACTGCTTTTAGCTTCGGCTCGGGGTTCTTCTTACCTGCGCATAGAGGAGCCCCAGTGCACTGGTTATCATCTTATCATCAATATACCTTATGTTATTGCATTGAATCTACTGTCCATGAGTGTTTCTGGGGGCGCGTGTCCCCTGGTTTTAGATCTTTAGGTCCAACAAGCTTACCAATGAATCAACCAACTTCCCTCTTTTTTTCCACTCCTAATGATATACTCAGTTTTATAAATAGAAGTAAGTTAGTTGACTCTCCTGACACATTTGTCTAGTGAGTAGTAGGAATCATTTTATAGATGGTGCATGTAGAATTTTTCTCCAAACCCATAAAATATCCATGCCATGCAAAACAATGGAAGTCTTATTAGTTTGGTATCAGGCCTAAACTAGTCTAAAATAACTGTGAGGAGAAGGCTACAGTTCAACATGGCACTCTTCTTAGAACCAAGGTCCCCCATGTTCACAGGAAGCAGCAAGACAAGGTGGAGGGCATTCTGTAGGTCTCCAGGAATCACCCATTTCCAGTTACTATTCAGATCTAGAATAAGTAAAGCAAATAAAGCAAAGCTTCTCTTCAAAAGAGTCCATCACACCTTCAAGCCACTCCAGAGGCTATGAGCACAGCAGGGCTTGTTAGCCTCCTTTGCCTTTTTCTCCCTTGAGAAATACAAACAGTGTAAGAGGTTCCAGTGGACCTGACAGGAAATGAAGACCTCAGGTAAGTGATGTCTCAGTCTTTCCAGTGAAGGCCAAACTAACCTCTTCCCAGAGAGTAAATTCAGAAGAGTCTGAAGTGGCAGATCTGGACTTAAGGAAAGTGATGAGCCTTGGGGCTTCCCCTTGGTTCTTATCTTGATTATTTTAAATAAATAACTAAACACCAACAGAAGAGAACATTTTCTGCAAAGACTGATAAGCAAGTACAATTTTTCTCTATTGCTGACTTCCTCTCAATCCCTGAATCTAAAGTCATAAGTCATGCCACCATCTTAGCACTGAACCAGTATGAAAACATTACTACACATAGACACCACAAATTCAGATAAAAACACTGCAGAAGTGCACGTTATGCTAACTCTCTCTTCATGGCATTGTCACACAGCTCTTACTCTTGAAGCCATTATTAGCTCCAAGTTCCAGGCTAAGTTATGCATGCATGCACATATGCATGTACACTCACACTCATGTGCATGCACGTTCACACACACACACACACAAAAGAGAGAGGAGAGAGAGAGAGAGAGAGAGAGAGAGAGAGAGAATATGTTTTTAAGTTAGTCATAGACTATACTTTGTCCACACAATAACTGGCAATGTTTCTCCAGAGGGAATACTGTCAGTATTTTGGGAAGGAAAATCCTTCATTGGGTGAGACCTTCCTTCCCACCATTTTCCGGTGATCCATAGGATTGCCCCCCACACTAACAGTGCTGTACTATTTCTGTCTCCTACATTACCATTGGTAACCAAAATCAGCCCACATGTTTCTAAAAGTGCCCTGGCTGAAGAAAGTGTCATCCAGTGACCTAAGCTTTAGAAAGTCAGCCCTCCCTCCTTCCTTTCCTCTTTTCAGGAGGCAACTGATAGGACCAAGTCACAAACAAGCCACTTTCTAGCTGCACCATTCCATCAAGCTTCTAAACCAGGATTTACCCCTTAGCAGTCTGATGCCAGTTATTTCAAAAGGAAAAGTGAAGTGTTTTAGAAGCCACTTTACATGACTTGTAACTTTCATGTTAAGACTGGTTTTGCTGGTAGAGATGAAACTGGTTTTTTTGTTGTTGTTCATTATCATCAGTTTTAAAAATAGACTTAAATACATGTATAAGAACATTGAAATTCTTTTTTTTAATTATTGCCTTAAAGAAAACTTCCAATACTTATCTTTTCTGTTTTCTCTCACATGAGGGAATATTCTCATGCCAAAAGTTGTCCGTTAAAACATAAAGAGTTATCTGGATTAATTCTTATAAGCAATAGGCATTTTGTAAGTTTTACATTTTGCCCTCTGTATTTTTGAGTGCTGAGGAAAACATAAGAAGATGAAGATTGAACAGAAGTGAGCTGATACTGTAAAGACCTAAGTGTCAATTTTGTTAAGTTAGGAAGGAAAGTGAACTAAAATTAGAGGGAAAGGATTTTCTAGAAAGGACCTGAAATAATTAATTTTTTGTTGGAGACAGACGTTCCAAATAGGCAGAATGATTTTCCCCACTTCTTTCTGAAGAGATAGTCAAATAGAGAATCTCATCTCTTAATTAGAAAGAAAAATACTCATCAGAAACATCTCGTCACGGGAAGCTAATGATCCACAGCTGTTAGTCTGAAAGGGCATGCTTTCCTCCTGAACAGTAGGAAGTGTTAATCATTTTGGATGAGATTTCTTTTTAAAATATACTGTAGTTTGCAAAAGAATAGAATATTCAGTATTCCAGCTTAAATGATTTTTTTTTGAAGTGGGCTCCCCAGGTGTACTGCCATGGTGGTACCAAATGATCGTGGAAGTACATAGGTCTTCCCCTGCACTGTAGTGCAGGCATCAGTTGGTAACATGTGTGAACAGTCAAGTCCTGTCTGAGACTCTTAAGCTCACAGAGATAAAAGTCAAGCACATCAGGCTCTGTGCAGAAGTGGTGTTGCTATACAGTCTTAATGCTCCGAGTCACTCGCTTGACTTGATGTAATTTGCCTTATTTAATGTAAGGAGATGCTTGATTTGCCTTCAGCTGGGATTTCAGTAGAACAAGGTTTTTTCATTTGTTTAATCTTCATGTAGAAATGGGAGCCTTTCTGTTTTAGTCTCTAAAATATAATTGGTTCATTCAGTTTCCAGTCTTTGCCATTGCTGTCACCTTGCTAACCTTCTCTAAATATTTTGGATGGACAAAAATCCATTTAATAGAAATGCTGTGAATAGCCACCTTTTGATTATTCAGATCCAAAGGAGAGTGGGAAAAAGGGGAGAATGGGCTGGCCTCAGGTACCTCAATTCCACCATTAGTTTCTGACCTGTTTGCCTTACCAAACCTTTTCCACAACACCTAAGAACTGTCATTCTCTTTCTTCATGCTGATACAAAAAGTGGTTATCCCAGAACAAAGAAGGGAGGAGGAACAGCGTATAGAGTCCACACTGAGTGATTGACGTCTTCAAAACCTCAGCCTTGCCACATAGCTCTTCCTCAAAGTCTGTGGGGCTTTTTGGAAAAGTGCTAGACTGGGAGTCAAGAGTGCTTGGCTCTACCACACAGTAGAAGGTTCCTTCTGTCAGACCTCAAGAGCCTGAGCCTTGGATTCCTCCTATGTGAATAAGCTTTGCAACCTACAACTCATGGCATCTCTCCTGAAGTTCATTCCACATTACATCATACAGAGCACCTGTTAGGACAAATTACTTTGTTTTTCTTTCAGTAAATTTAAAAATAAAAAAGCTATTCTGAATATTTATGATTAATATTTAGAATGCTTCTAAAATCTGACCCAAGTAGATACTGGGGATCTGTATTTTGTGATAGTGATGCTGATATTGTAGGCTGGAAACAATGGTTTATATAAATGATAATTGAATTTACAAATGAAAGTGTAGTATAGACATAAGTTAATATTCATGCAATTGTTAGTTCAAACAGAGGTCTCCTTTTACAAGAGAGACATGACATTTTTAAAAATTGTTAGAGGTTAAAGGAGCTTGCTGCCAAGCCTGATGTCCCAAGGTCCATTCCCAGAATCCTCAGGGTAGAAGAGAACAAATTCCCCCAAGTTGTACTCTATCCTCTACATATTCATATTCACACATATACACACATACACACACACTCACACACAGGTACACATGCATGTAAGTACACATACACTTATACATATACACATGCATGTACACATATGTACATATACATACACACATACATACATACACATAAACACACTCAGACAAACATTCACACATATACTCATACATACACTCAAAAATACATGTATACATACACACTCATACATGCATGCCTGGATCACACATACACATACTACATGAACACACTCACACGCATACACAGTCACACACATATTCACATATACATACATTCATACAGATAATACACATATACACACATGAACATTCACACATATACAAAATTTAGTAAAAGTATTTAAAACCTATTTGTTTTCTCTCTAAATTTCTCAAAATGGAAAATGTGTGTTATGTAGTTTACTAGTAAAAAAGTATGTATAAGCTCTAGATTTTTCTTGTAATACTAGTAAAAATTTGTAATATCTCTGTTTAATACAGATTCCTTCAAGAAACACCTCCTCACACAATCTGCACACCCTCCATGGAACACCACCCACCGAATTCTCAGTTACAATGTCCACTTGCAGGATTTTTTGTGTAGTCCATGTATTTTTCAGAAATAACTTTTATGGATACAGAGAGAGAGAGAGAGAGAGAGAGAGAGAGAGAGAAGAGAGAGAAGAGAGAATTGAAATCAAAATCAATATCCTTTCTAAAATGTTAAGCCTTTAATGTACTGACTGATATGTCTCCTCGTTGGTAAGGGTAGTCTTTGTTGTTTTGTTTTTGTTTTGTTTATTGTTTATTAAGTCTAGGTGTAGGTGTCTGGAATAATTTAAATATAAAAGCATTGAACAGATTAAGCTGATAATGCTTGCATTTATACACTTTACTAATTAATTTTCTTGTTGCTGTAACAAAATATCAGGCAACACTGTGGAGGAAGCTTTTGTTTTAGCTCCCAGTTTAAAGGGACAGCTTTCTTATTTGTACTGAGAAGTGGCTGGCAGCAGGTGGTCCCAGGGTGTCTGCAGTCAGGATGCAGAGAGATGCAAGCTGGTGTTCTGTGCACTTTCTCCTTTTGATGGAGGCTAGGTTCCCAGGTTCTAGAGAGTGTCCCTCACACTCAGGTAAATCTTCTTACCTCATATAAACCTCTCTGAAATCCCCTCGTAGACACACTCAGAGATTTGTCTTCTAGGTGGTTCTGAATGATGTCAAGTTGACAATCAAGGTTAATTATTACACATACATTGCCTCATTTGCTTCCAACAGCGATCATATGAAACAGACCAATAACTAAGAGACAATAACTGACTTTCTCAAGATTCTATGTCAGAAATTGAACTAAAGCCCCTTTTTGAGCTTCTGCTGAAAGTCACATTTTACCATAGTACACTGTCTCCTTGGAAACAGCTGGCTTTGCTCCTCATACATGGCTTCAGAATCCTAAACTTAAAGCACCGACAACTTGTCATTGCATTGTATTATATGTGTCTTTAGGTCAGCACACTGGATCAGGCACTCAGCTGAACTCACACGGGCATCTCCAGTTAGTGTCTGTTCAGGGAATAGCTTTGCTTCTCTGTGCCATCTGACTTCAAGTTAACCTGATCCAGGCGATGATGTTAGATAATATTTTGGCTTCTACTTTGATACTCTGTTTTGAACCATAAGACAAAACATGCTGCATCCTAGTCTTAATGTGAATGGGCATCAAAGGAGTCATGGATACAAAGAGATATGAACAAATTAGGGACATTACTGCATATGATAACCAGAAATTAAACGTAAAAGCATTAAATTCATTGCTGCCATGGCTTCTTCATAGCGTTCACTCTGGAAGCCATAATAAACTGTGAGTGGTATAGGAAAGATGACAAGCTGCAAGAAGGACCAAAAATTGATATGTAGTAAGACCCAATATGTTCTGCTTGCTAAACACCCTTAGGTGCCATGTCTTAGGTGAATTCCATTTCAAATCCACAAAGGAAGTGGTAGAATTACTATTCTTCAAATGAGAAAAGTAAAAGAAATCCAATAGCTATCCAAGGCCCTAGAGTGAGTAAGGAGGGCTCTTGGCTGCCTCTGAGTCTGATGTGAATATCTATGCTGTTTCCATCTCCTCTCACATCTCTCCTTGCTCCTCAGGAATATGGTAACCATAGCTGACAGTGCAAGGCCAGGTGGAAAAGAACTTCTAGCATACTTCCTACATACAGGGTAATGCACAGAATTCTCAGTTTGTTTGTCAATTTTTGAGCTCAGGCTAGTCTCGAACTTGCTATGTAGCTAGAGGACATTCAACTGCCTCTAGCTTCCAAATGCTAGAATTATAAGCATGACTCCCGCTGCCTGGATTCAGTATCCTTTTCTGCCTGTGTTGGTTGGAAGTGCTGTTATAATTTTGACTAATATCTCTTAAGACTTTCTACTAGGAATTCCAATTATAAACTGCAAACTGTAGTTTTAAACCTATAGTTTTAAAAGAAAATCAAATACTTGAAGCATTTTCCATTTCTAATGAGCAGGGATAGCTAATGTAGGATTAGATGTTTTGTGTGTAAATGGAGGCATGGATTCTAAGAATGTGAAATGCCAAAAGCCCAAGTTAAAATGTTGGTACTAGGAATAAGATCTGGGGATGAAATGCTACAAACTGGGTAATGGGGGAAAAACTGGGAAAGTGTTCCTAAGTGATGGAATTGAATAAAGTTAAATACTACATAAATTTCATTTTTGCCTGATGTAATATTGAAACCTGGGACCTTGTAGTCCTCTTTCTATGTTCCATAGAAGGAAAAGGCAGTGAGATCAGGATATGTCCAACACCATATGATTTAGGTTTGTAGTTTTATGTGTTGAGGATGTATTTTTTATCCCTTAATTTCTTCTTCCATCTCATTATTGTATTGCTTTTGCCCACTCTCAAACCTGTGAAAAATTGTAGTCAGGACCAAGGACAGTGCCAGTGTCCACTTGTCTTTGGGTTTCCCAGGAGCCTTCTTTTCTCCTAAGACCTGACTGGAACTTTCTTTTAAACATGGGTAATACTTGTACATTTACAAAAGGAGTAGATTCCTAATGCGCAGACAGTAAGAAACAAGACAATCTCTATTGTAAACATCTCTAAAGTGAATATAATTTCTTTCTTGATTTTTCTTTTCTCTGCCTTCTCCTGACCTATGCTCAGGAGACCATATACATGGAACACATTGGACACCATATAAATGCATAAGAATTGTTATGTTGGTTTTGATACTGTATTTCAAGAAAGATGAGTTCATTTGCACATGAGAAGAGAAAGATGTTTACAGCTAAAAAATATGCGCAGAGTACATCTTATTACAAACACTTGACGCAACTGGTGATGTTGGAAGACTAGCATGGTGTTGAAAGAAGCTTGAAGCAATACAGTCAGTGTAATATCAATGATCAGACATTACAAAACAGAATATGTCTCCTCATCAGTTTGACACTATTTAAGTAGAGCATATTTAGCAACAGAATGATCTGAGTCCGGCCATCGGGGCTGTCTTAGTTAGAGTTTTACCGCTGTGAACAGACACCATGACCAAGGAAACTCTAATAAAGGACAACATTTAATTGGGGCTGGCTTACAGGTTCGGAGGTTTAGTCCATTATCATCAAGGTGGAAACATGCTGGCATCCAGGCAGGCATGGTGCAGGAAGAACTGAGAGTTCTACATATTCATTTGAAGGTTGCAAGCAGAAGACTGAATTTCAAGAAGTTAGGATGAGGGTCTTAAAGCCCATGCCCACAGTGACACACCAACTCCAACAAGGCTACGCCTACTCCAACAGGGCCATACCTTCTAATAGTGCCACTCCCTGGGCAGAGCATATGCAAACTATCACAGGGGCAGAACCAGCTGAAGGGAGTGACTCCCTCTGAAAAGGGTGTGAGGAGGTCCAAAGGGAAAGACCAAGGACCCACAACAGTACATCACAACAGCACAGCCAGGACAGAAGGAAGTCTTCTCTGGGAAAGTGCTAAAGGACATAATTGCCAAAGAGAGAAATCTCTAGAAGCATCTCATTTTATAACTGCGGGTGTATTTTCCTCAAGATAGCTAGTTTCTAGCAATGGTTTTACAGTGCTTTTATTATTACAAATAATTAAATTGCTGAATAATTTGGGGTGGTCTTGGATCCATTTACTCTAATTGGGAGTAAATGTTTAGGCATTGAACATTGACTTCGCCCCACTTCATGTTTTAAGATCCAGATATAAACCAGTGAACAAAGAAAATGTTTACCCTTAAGCAGCTTGCATTCCAGTGGTTACCTGAATGTTACAATGAATGTATCAAGAAGTTATATTGGCTCTAGTCAAAAGTAATTTCCCCTTTGCATGTAGTTGTTGCCTATTAAATTTATCTCACTTTTATTTCCTGAAAAAATTATCTTTCCAAAAGCACATTTAATAATCCTAAGCATTGGAGCTAGAGAAATAACTCAGTGGACTGTTCTTCCAGAGATCCTGAGTTCAATTCCCAGCAACCACATGGTGGTTCACAACATCTGTAATGGGATCTGATGCACAGCACAATGTACTCATATAAATTAATAAAGAAATCTGTTTTTTAAAAGTCCTAAACCTCCATTATAAGTCATATGATCTTTGTACACATTTATAAATTTCAAAAATTAAATGGAAAGATTTTCCTTTTGTTCTAGAAATCTTCCTACATTTCTGTTGGAAATAAAAAACATCTCCTATTTCATGCATTGAAAGTATTTTTGGTTCAAATCTATTGTTGCCATGCAACAATAACCAAAATGCATTTATCAGGTTACTGAGTGTTTATTTATGCTTATTGGTGTCCATTTGAGCTATGACTATCAGAAATGTAGTAAAATACACAATTCTCAAGATACTGTACACTTTTTGATAGTTTTCTGAGAGTGTCTTACAGTGTTTTGATCATATTTTCCCTCTCTTCCCCAATCCCAGACTTATCTGCTTATTCACCCAACTTTGTATACTGAAAATTCCAAAAATCTTCAAGACTAATTGCTGCTTCGCAATGCATGCTCTTCCACTGGAGTATAGCCAACCCATCCAATGCTACATTCTTAGAGAAAGCTGTCTCTCCCTCTCCTAGCTGCTAACAATTGCCAACAGGGCACAGTCAGGGGTGGGATTTCCTGCCCAGCTCCCCATTCCTAGATGAGATTTGGTCTACCTTGTGCTTAGACAGGTTTTGTGCATGTTCTTGCCACCACTGTGAGTTGATGTGTGCAGAGGACCTTCTGTTTCCAGAAGCCTCTGTTTCCCTTTACTCATCCACTGAAGTAGTACCAAGAAGTCATCCAGATCTTAGAACAGGGATGTTAGAGGTGATTGTGTTTAGAGATCTCCTTTTAGATATGAAAACAGAGGCAAAGTCTGGAGCCTGAGTTCTGTGGCTCACAGGTGGGTATTCCTGTCTGCTATTTCAATAGGGCTGGGACGATATTGACTAGGAAAGCCTCAGGTAGCATTGATCCTGACATTAGTTCATATGACTTCTCCTAATTCATGGTCTACAAAGTGCAAGATGCGTGTGTTGCCCTGACCAGTTGACTGACGTTTCCACTTATGCTACTGCTCACCTACGTCTTAGTAGGCAGATGATGGTCTGATTTCCAGCCAAAAATTAGTTAATTTTCTGAGCATCAATTACATGGGCACAGTAAAGATAAGCATGTGTATTTGCCCACAGTTCTCTACCAGACTTTCATTGTTCTCATTTTATGGAGGACGAAATTAAAACCACGACATAGAAGTTATAGAAAGATCACATAGCACCTCAGCCTTACACTTAGGGAGGAATCCTGCTCTCCATCCAACCTGGTTTAAGGTGACCTTAGTCCGATAGCATGAGCACAGGCCCAAAGGATCTGGATGGTCTGTTGACAACCTAAGTCTGGTGAGGAGGTGGCTGAGTCACAGTTAAGTCTCAAATTCTGTTGTTTTACAATGTAGATGTGTATAGAATGGCTTTGTCTGTCACTCCCAAGTTCCTTTCTCTGACATTTGTCTTACAATTAAAAATAGTTTTTTTCAAATAGGTGGTGTTAAAAACTAATACAAACAGGCATGTTAAAATTTTCTTTGCCAAAATTGCTCTTCACATTCCTTTGCAAATGTTTGACTTTCTGTGTAATACAGAATGATAAGCCAACTTTTGTTAACACTTGTTGGAAGTGGTGCCTTTTTCATAATGTGAAATCTTGGGGTTTAGTGTATAGGCATGGTATTTTCATCTGCCTATTATGCTTGTTCTACTGTATTATCCAAGTGAGATTTGTGAAACGAATACCCTGATGTTAAAATGGTGATTCATTCTTTGAGATTAAGACAGACAGACCAGACTATTCTGACAACACAGTGAAGCTCATTAAGCTGCAAAAAAAAAAAAAAAAAAAAAGAATGAAAGAAAGGAAAGGAAAAAACCTTTATTTTGTCTAATCTAACAATAATTTCGGTGGAGAAAGAAAAATAAAATTGCTTTTGATAGAATAATGATATCAAGTTTTCCTTCACAGAAATTAAACAAAGCAAAAATCTTGCCAGTGACTTTCGAGCAGTCATATTTTGCTTTTAGCCGAATGCTTAATAAGCCAATAGGGCTTTGTTTTCCTGTTCTGACGCTTTTGGTCTGTGTGTTTTTGAGGTGAGGGTAGATTATAATCTACCCAAGGAAATTCAGAGCTGACTCTTGGCTTTTCTCTCTTTTCTCCACCTCCAGCTCTTTCTCCTCGTTGTCTGGAACTTTGAGCTTTACATGGTGCCACTGCTGCTGTTGTTACTATTGACATGGAACTACTTCCTAATAATATCCGGGAAAGATAACAGGCAACGGGACACAGTAAGTCTCTACAATTCCTCCTGTGTTTTTCTTCTTCCCAGTCTCACTGATGAGATGATGTTGAATGTAGTCTTATAAACCAGAAACTTGGCTGTAAATATTCAATTTTGGAGGAAGGTTTTGTAAGATCAAACTTAACAACCCTTTGCTCTTAACACAGTGCATAGTATCCACCTGTTTCCAGAAAGATCAGTTTGGTAGATATGAGGGTACTGAGGTGAGATATAAAGTTATTAATGCTGTTACTCTAAACCTTTATTTTTTTCATCCTCCTTCTCATTTTATGTCTTAAGAAATCCTGAATTAAGAGATAATGCCGTAGGCTTGTTAGTCATCAGACCAAGTTAATGTTCTCTACTTAAGACAGTTCTCTGTGTAAACTTCTTTGGAAAGGAAAGTTGATGGTTCTTAGCCTGGAAAGTATATTAAATACCTTATTTTGGTGACTCTTTACTAACAATTACAGTATGTGTTTTTGAGTCAGGTATATTATGATCCTGATTATGATCCAGGTATATTAAAGACTTCTGATTTAATCCCAGGATCACTAAGCTAAAACTGCCCTCCCTACCCTGTGACATTTTTGAAAGTTCTTAGAATGTGTGAGACAAGATGCAGTGGCCTGATAAGGGCCTGTGCATTGCCCCTGGTCAGGTCTGTTTCTCTTGGGTTTGGTTCAGTCACTGCAGTCCTAGCAAACTTACTCCTAGCTCATTCTACATATAATTGAAGGTATGAAGCATCTTCTCAAATCTGCTTCTCATTCAGCTGTCTTGAGGCATATTTACAAACAAGATTATTAGCAAATAAGAAAAGTAGCAATATAGTTTTAGTTTCCACTTCCTATGGGAGAAATTACAATTATCTTACAGAGTTAGTCATTGATTTGAGAATTCTTTGTGAAAAAATTCTTAAACTCTAGACTCCATTAATTTTTTTTTAACATACTTGCCTTGTGTGGAGAAGCCTACTGCTAGAGGGAAAACTGTAATATGTAATTTGTATTTGGTACTAAAAATTATCTAAAACTTTTATAAGTCTATAGAACAATTATATAATAGATAAATTTAAATTGCATAATGTACTTTTAAACTGCCCTTTGTCTTTTATAAGATCCAACTGTAAAAGGGAACTTTCCAGACCTCCCTCTCAAGTACATTGTTCTTACAGTTTCTCCCTTTTAGCCCTGGACATCTTATTTGCCAGCACAGCCTACTGTCAGACATTCTGGAGCTTAACCCATTTGAAACGTCAGCTACACTCTATAACATCTAGTAACTGCCTTTTATTTGCCCAGAACACATATATCCACATGTTCTATTCTTTCCAGGGAATGAGGGAACAATCACAAAGTTTCTTTCAGCTACTCATTCACTGGCTCAGTTGAGACCTTACATAACTCTAAAATCCAGTTTGTCTAATTATGTATTTTCTGGCATATCCAGCTATGTATTTTGACTTCTTTCGCCTCTTGGAAGAAGACCTGGATTATACAGATTGTGTGTGTGTTGTGTGTGTGTGTGTGAAGGACAAGGGCTTGTAGGCCTTGCCATGCTGTAACCCACTCTTCCACATGGTTTGGGAAGAATGGCATTTCACCGTGAGTCCTTTATATATATATAAAAAAAACCTTGCTAAAGCTTTCAGCACATGGGAAAAATACATAGGATCTCTGGGGTGAATTAATTACATTGTTGACTGACTTTAAACCCAGAAACTTTCTGGAGAGAAGGAAGGAGGGAGAGAGAGAGGGAGGGAAGGAAGAATGGAAGAAGAAAGGGAGGGAAGGAGACAGAGAGAGATCCTGCCGTGAAGAAGATATCTTAAAAACTTTAATTAGGATGAAGACTAAAAGACAAATAAGTTAAAATGACTTTTAGATCAATGTCAGAAAGAGACAAAGGTAAAAAATAATTTCAAAACATATGCAGGACATAGATGGGTAATAATTTTCTCTTCAACATGCTGACTGATGGTTGAGACAGATATTCAACAGAAAAGGGCTTCCTCATGTGTCTATTATTTGTTAAGCCTCAGCCAAAACCAAACCCCTACCTGTTTTCCCAAGTAGTGCTTAAACAAGAAAGGGGATCTGACCCTGCCTGGTACATTTAGCTATATTTAATAAGCAAAGTCTGTTAAGGGCTGACTGAGCAGATAGCCATTTGTGAGGGTGGATCTGCAGTCTCAGAGGGAGCCCATTAGAAGAGGTTTGTTAAAAATGGCATCTTGCCTGTGCTATTTCCCAGTCAGGGTTGTTAAAAATCAGCAAACTTGAATCTGAATTCACATAGTCTGGATCCATGAGGTGAAAATTTCCAGTAGAGTTGTTCATCTTTTCCAGAGAAGCTGGTTTAATACATGCTTCATTCAGAAATGTCCCTGGCATGAAAGGATATAAAGATAGAACTGCCATCCTTTTCTTGCTTTAAGCTGTCACTCCAAAAGCTCAGGAAAATTCTTCCCATACTGCCTATTGGCCTGGTACCACATATCCCAACTACAGGCACTACAGACAAAAATGTCATCAATTGGAGAGCTGACACCAGACCAGACAGTACTCTTTATTTGGAATTTTAAAGTTACTGAACTCTCAGTGCACCCCAAATGCCATGTGAAGCCTCCATAGATGCTGTCTTACCGGGTCATCTCTCTAGAGAACAAGCTGATGTGGTTGGGTTTTCCCGAATCCTCTATCCTTATCCTTTGTCTGTAACAATTAAGGGGAAGTAGTTCTGTGTAATAAGCATGGCCACATGAACCCTCCTTAGGAAAAGGGACCAGGCCCCAGAGAACAAAGGAAAATGAGTAGATCCTGGAATCAATTGTCTATGGCACACTCTGTGGGTATCATTATTTCTACTTTACCCACAGGGAGATAGTTAAATAACTTACCCAAAGACACATAGCATTTGTGTTCTTAACCACAGTTATGATTCTTTTTTAGGCTGAATTTTGGTACATACCACTTTTCCCCTGGGCAAGTTTCTCTCATGTGAAACAAAGACAGTAGTGCTAACTCTACCTCAAAGAATACACATTGATAAAGAACATTCATTGACTCCCACCCCACAGCTCACTGTTAATTCAGAGAAGTGGAGCAGATATTTATTAAGCAAATGTTATGTATCAGGTATCTTGGTGAGCCTTTTGGAGACATCACTTCATCTCATTCTCTATGATGATTATATCAAATAAATTGTTCTCAATGCTTTTATTACTAATTGATAAGTAAGGAAATAGAAAGACAAGATAAACGATGAACTCCAGAGTCAGTGTGTAGTGAAACCAAGGCTGACATTTTCTGAAGCCTTGGCTGTTTTTGTAGTGTGTACTTGGGCAAATCTTCCTTCAGGGGACCTCTTTAGGTATCCAGGACATTCTGAAGGACCCCTGATGCCTCAGATTGCTCTCATATTTCTCAAGATTTCTCTGTGACTTCTCAAGGGCTGATACCAGACATCTGCTCCAGTCCAGATGCTACCATTAATCTTGAAAGTGTTTGTGGCCTGAGGTGTAGCTCTCTAGTCACTCAGGTGAGCAAGAGGAGACTAAGTGAAAGCTGAGCACCCTCCTCCATGGTTGTGAATAAAGTCTTGAGATTTGTTGGCATATGGACAGGCTTCCAGCAGGATTTTTAAATTACTCTTTAAAAGAACATTCATCTCCACTATCATGTTATGCCTCCTACACAGCAGTCTTGGTTGCTAATCAATGGTGGCATGAAAAAGCCCAAAGAGTGGGGCAGATCAATGAAATCACTCTGACTCATGGAATGACTGTGCATAAATTGAGACAAAGTCTGCCTTGTTAAAATACTAGTAAATACTGGAATGCTCAGCCAGTTCCTCCCAATGACAAAGCATTAGATTCTTCTTCTCCCTTCTAGAATAGTAATGAATTTGTTTTCAGATCCACTTAAAACCGGAATACTTACCTCTAGAAACAAAACTTGTAAGGAAAGAACTGCTGTCATACTGTTTGGAAAATTGGAATGATCACCACAGAAACGTTTGGTCTGTCCTGAATCCCTGCCAGACGAACACGTTTCTTATGTTTTCTGCCAGTGCTCCTGTCTAGAAAAGCAGCCCCTTGTGGAACACTTGAATATACGGACTAAGTGAGCAATGAGAATACAAAGGGGCTGTCCGAAGCTGAGCTGAGAGAGGAGAGGGCCTGTTTTTATATTAAATTCTACTTCAATAGACTTTCATCATTCACTGAAACTAACTTAGACCACAAGTCTTCTGTGTTTGCATCTCAGTACCAAAAAAGACCACATATTCAGTGCTCTTAACAGAAGCAGCTCTGAGTCATGCAGGCTCTAAACACATCTAAAAATGGATGATCACTCTTTTCTTCTTTTGTGCTTATTTCAACCACAATTTTCTCAACTTTTTCAGAAGGTTAGCAGCTTGCAAAAATCTGAGGAGAACCATGAAAGGATCAGACCTTTAGTTCCGAAAGTAATCCAGGGCATAAGGAGGTTGAAAGTAACTAATTAGATGCCATGGAAAAGTACCTCCCCCACCACCTTCAGAGACATCCGCCAACTGTGTAGAGCAGTACTGTAGCTCCCGGATGTTTATCACTGCAGCAGGAGTTGAATATAACCACATGCTTTCCACTCATCCCAGCTACCCTCTCTGGCTACCACCATCACCATAGTATCACTTCCATTCTCAGAAAATGACTAGACCTTCTCTTGGTCAGATTTGCCTCACATTCCAGCCTGAAGACCAAAGGATTTATCCCACAGTCATGAGTGACACATTTAGCAAATAAAACAGCCATGACCTGGACTAGAGAGATGCTTCAGTGGATATGAGTACTTAGTATTTATGCAGGGGAGCAGGGTTCAGTCACAAGTACTGGTTACTTCAATTCCATGGGAGCTGACACCCCTTCCTGATGCACATGGTGCACATAAACCCACATAGGCATACACACATACTCATAAATAAATATGTCATTAAAAGTCACAGAGGACTGATCAACTCAGAATTTCAGGCAACAATAAAGCTTCTAATAAAATTTAATTTTCAGAATGCCTATTATCTGGCAACTGTATCCAAATTACGCCATTTTTTTTAACTTGAAGACAAGAGGAAGATATCACCTGAAATGAAAATCTAATTGTGACAACTGTACTATGTTGGTGGCTCCCTAATGTCATGGAAGATGCCGTAGAAGTCCCCTCATGAGAAGGATTTGTCTAAGCTAGAGCTTTAGGCTTTTCTTCTGTCTCCATGACATAGATAGGGAGGCAGAAAGAAGGGCTAAAGAGGTGGCCCGGGGGTGAAGAATCACTGTGCACCCATGCATCCCAGGCTTTGAGTCCTCAGAATTGATGTAAAATCCCGTGTGAGCATCTGTGACTGCAGTGCTCTTTCAGTGAGATGGGCCTTGGGACTAGAGAAGCTCCAGAAGCTGGCAGGAGAGAAAGCTGGCTGTACCCAATGACAATTTAAAAAACCCTGCCTCAAACAGGCTGGAAGCCAAATCCAACACCAGAGGTTGTCCCTTGACCTTTACACATGTGCCCTGGAATGTGCAGCAGCCCCTCCGCCTGCCGCCTACCCCCTGCCCCCTGCCCCACAATATCCTTTAAAGAAACAAATGAAGGAAGGAAGATGAATGATGCTTCCTACTTTGGTAGGTGAGGAAACAGAGGCAAAACAAAATGACTTCAGCAGAGCCGGTTACTTGGTGGGATGCTCTGTGTGGAAGAGATGTACAAAGTAGGCTACAAATAAAAAGTGGCTGTGGCTCTGAGTGTCTCTGAAACCTTAGGCAGAGATTTCTTCTGTTTTATGAATTTTATCTCGCCCTATCAATGTGTCCACCTGCTGACACATCTGAGCCTTACATGCACCCTGGTCATCCATGTGTCTACATGTCTTTCCCCCAGGAGAACTCTTCTAGTGAGTACCTTTGGTGGCTTGTGGCTACTCTTAGAGACCTCAAGACCAAATCAGCAAACAACACAATGAGAAAAAGGAACATCTCACCATTTGCAATGATTGGTTCACTTTGTGCCTCGCCACTCTGTCTGTGATGGTTGATACAGTCCTATCACACAGGAAGGCCTCTCAGATAGAGCAGCACAATAGTTGCTCAAAAAGAAAAAAAAAAAAAAAAAAGCTGATGACCCCAGACATTGTGGTACATATCTGTAATTCCAGCACTCAGGAGGCTGAGGTAGATTGCTGTGAGTTCTGTGTTAACCTGAGATACATAGAAAACCTCAAAATAAAAGTGTTCGATATATAAACAAATACTTTACCTTTCCCAGTCAAAAACTGTATAAATTTACAAAAATTTAAAATAAATATTCAGGCATTAACGATCAAAGATGACCACCTTGTGTCTCTCTCCTGAGACAGTTTGTGACATACTGGGTGAGCAACCAGCTAAGTCAAACACTTGAACATTTCAGGCGAGGCAGAATGAGCATTGTGCCCTGCCTGTGTGAAGACACCAGGGCTAGAGGTCTCCCAGCCGCGCTCTCCTCCCTGGTCCTGAGCAGTCCGTCCTCTTCACTCACTGACTTCATATTTACCTTTAATATTTCTTCCACTTATAGCTTTTACTCTATTCTTCAACTGCAGCTGAACTTAAAATTGGAAAAATAAAACTGCAGAATGCTGAGAGATGATTGTTATCTGTACATGACATGTACGTTCATTCAGAAAAAGATGTTAAGGAAATATTTTTATTTTTAAAAGGCAATTTTTTAAAGATCTCCTTGCTGGGAAGCACAGTTCTTGCATTAAATCTATCAGATTCTGAAGAGATTTAAGAGTTTAAAGTTAGTAGGAGTTGTCTGAAAAAGATGTAGTTGGTATAATATTTTAGCCCCTCCCACCTGCCTGAACTGTTCCCACCTTCTTCGGTTCCTGCCAATGTAATAAGGCAGAGGCACTTACTCTTCTTAGAGAACAAGTTCTTCCCTGAAAGCCAGCTCTGGCTTCACCAAATTGTGTTGACCACTGAAGGACAACTGAAGGCATTACCTCCACAAAGGGCTGGAGCGCTAGACAGCAACTGGA
This sequence comes from Mastomys natalensis, assembly GCA_021653895.1. Classification (NCBI taxonomy): domain Eukaryota; kingdom Metazoa; phylum Chordata; class Mammalia; order Rodentia; family Muridae; genus Mastomys; species Mastomys natalensis. The sequence continues at coordinate 69,728 of JAJTUV010000501.1, forward strand.
GTGCCAGGTCTCCAGAGCCACTCAGACCCTCCGGGGCAGAAAGAACACAGTATTTCTGTGGTTCTTTAGTGTCTCACTTCTTGTTGTTTTTTCTCATGTAAGCTTATTTAAAAAACAAACAAACAAATACCTGTACTTCAAAAGGCCCATTTTCCTACCTTTGTCTTCTTTAATGAGGAATGAGGTGCCAGGGAACAAACAAAGGATACTGACTCATTTCTCTGCTCTCGGATGGATCACCTAGGCCCCTCAGCCTTTCTCATTGTTTCTGGATGATTTTGCCTCATCCTTTTCCTAGTCACCAAATTGTATTGCAATAAAGGAGGTGGAGACCACTTGCTCACTCCTGGCCTGGGGTTACTTCTCTCTATTACACTCTACTCCTTAATTACAACTTGTAATAGGTGCTCTTAGAAGAGAAGGGGAGGAGGGGGTGGGAGAGTGGGATTGGGAGGATAGGAAGAAGTGAGACCTGTGATCACAATGTAAAGCGAAACAATAAATTAATGAAAAAAACAACACCTGCCTGTGGATCCTGCTCCCCTAACTGGCTGCTTGTCTGACCTCAGTGGGAGAGGATGCACCTAGTTCTGCAGTGACTTGAGGTGCCAGGGTGGGTTGGTTCCCCAGGAGGGACCTCTCCTTCTCAGAGGTAAAGGAGAGGGAAGTGTGGGAGAAGGGTCTCATGAATGGGGGAGGGGAGCTGCAATCAGAATGTAAAGTGAATAAATTAATAATTTTGTCTGAACCATTAGGATTTATACCTTTATTCACATAAGCTATTTAAGAACATTGTCTATACACAACTGATCTATTTTAACCCAAGTAGTGACATAAACATGCTGTGAAACAGATGAACTGTGTGATCACAATTCTGTAAAGAATATTACAATGTACGCAAAAAGTAAACGGAAATGAACCGCACCCAGAGATTAGTAGAGTTGGTGGCTGGGTAACAGCACTGTGGGTAATTTCACTGTTATCCACTCCTTTGCAATGACTTTATCATACAGTTCTAATTCTCATTAACTTGCAGATTACAATAATGCATCTTGTCCTAACTTCTTTACAAACCCTTAAGGACTCAGATTCTATCTTGGCTTTTGTGTCCCCTCATCCTACGTACTCTTGATCAACAAGTCTTCTCTAATATAACTAATAATCAGTTCTGTCTTTCTCTAAACACATTCTATTTTCTATTTTTTCTCATTTATTTATTCACTTTACATCCCAATATTCCTTCCTCCCAGTCCCCCATCCCAATGCTCCCAAAGCTCCTCTCCCATTCTCCCTCCCCTTCTCCTCTTCAAAGGGGGAAGTCCCCCCACCCAGGTATCACCCAACCCTGGCATATCAAGTCACTACAGGACTAAGCATACCCATCAGGATAGGGATGTAAAGTGAATGAATGAATGAATGAATGAATGAATAAATAAATAAATAAATAAATAAATAAATAAATGGAAAAAAGGAAAACAACAGCAAAAAAGTTGGATGGTCTTGGTGGAAGAGTTCATGCATCTGAATTGGCACTTTTTGGTGGTATGTTGTGTGTGAGGTTGAGTGTGGTGTATGCAATGTGCACATGTGCATGTGGGTGGTTATGTACATATGTGTGTGAAGGCCACAAGCTGACATGGGTTGCTCTCTGCCTTTATTTTTTTCAGACATGCTCTCTCATAGAACTTGAAGCTCATAGATTCAATGGGGCTGACTAGCCAATGAGCTTCAGGGATCTACTTGTCTCTGTTCTCTATCCCCATCCTCAAGCACTGGAGATACAGATGTGTTCCATATCACTCAGCTTTTACATACTGGGGAGTCTAAACTCAGGCCCCCACACTTATACAGTGGATGCCTTAGCAACTGAGCCATGTGCTGATAGCCTCTGATTCAGGAAGGTGCCAAGAACACCTTCATAAAAAAAGCAAAGGTGAACAACAAATGGTATGTCTATCAGCTTATAGAAGATGCTTATGAATCAACAATATTACTAGGACAGTAATTGCCTTGAATCTTGCATTTGTTAAGTGTTGTGCGAGGTAAATTTGTCAGTAACATACAACTTTTAAGATTTTCTACCCTCTCATATATGGAACATGAATAGTATGATAGTAGCCAAACTGAAATTGCATTTTTGAGGACACTATCAATCAGTTATTACTGAATATGTTTAGTTGTGTAAGAAAAGGAAAATAACAATTACATATCATCACTTCAAAAATAGCTGAGTCTTCTGCTACTGTTGCTTTTATGAAAAAACAGTTTATTATACACCTTTCCCAAATAATGTGTTGTTTATATTGTCAATAGCCAAACAAACAAACAACAAATCCAGGAATTAAATTCCAAACTGTCTACTTCTTAGTTACACAAATTTATTCAAAATTGCTCTACACCTTAATTTTTCTGTCAGGGCAATAAAGACAATAGCTACATTGTTGCTCTTCCAGAGATTTATGAGCTGACACAATGTGTCAAGCACATGGTAAGGGCTCAGTAAATGTCCACTAGTCACCTTACCTTGTATGTCACAGAGTACCATTGTATCAAGTGTGGTTTAGATGCCACAAGAGCCAGCAACCCTCTTGAAATGTTACCTTCTAAGTTAAATTGAAAAGGATCGTTTTCACTGGGCATGGAAGTACATACCTGTACTCCCAGAATTATCCTAAGTTTAAGGCCACCTTGGGGTACTTCATGAATTTCAGGTCAGCCAAGATGTATAATAAGACTTTCCAAGAAAATGTCTTTTCCACAGAGTCATTACACAAATTTTAATTACAAATGTGTAGCAATGTAAGACCTCCTGTGTGGTCCAATCAGCCTGTTGTTATGGGTGTGGGGGGGCGGGTGCTTCAAAGATAAAAAAAAGTATATATCAATAAAAAACATCAAATAATAAAAATTAGAAATATGATGAAATTTGAGCAGAGAAAATCTCCAGCAGATTAAAAGTTCTTAGAAATAGATTTTCATAGAGTGCTATAAATGTATGCTACTTTTCTGGTTGCATCAGAAAGAACTGTCTCCTGATTATTGCTCTATCCATCTGCACTAAGCACACAAAGGCAGACAGCACCACAGCTAACATGGGACATCTCTGAAACCATCAGTAGGTCCACTAAAATCCCCTTTCCTAACAACCTCACACAGGACATGTCAGGGAGGAGAATGGAAAAGGTACCACACCATGCCTGGAGACAGGGACAATTTTAATAAATCAGAATGGAACATGAAAATGTCAACTTAATCAAGCATTTAAATTTTATTAATCAAGCCTAATTTTTATGAGTGCAAATAATCACTGAAGCTGGACAAATTTGTTCTCGATTGCATCAGAAACATAATTTTAATATTTAATGGACTGATGAATTTAAATTGAGAATTATCTTTATGAAACATGCTCTTCATAATTTGCCATTAAATGAGAAATAAAAAATCAACATAAATCTTCCATAAAGGTTATTTAACTAAATGTTGGTACCATAAATATTATAAATGCATCGTGCACTAATTTAACAATCACATAGTACACTACATAAAGCAGAAATGATGAGTGCAGCAGACAGGCTGAGCAAGGCTATGGAGCAAGATCTAACACTGCAGGAAGCTCGTGAGTATTACCAGGTAGCAGCATTCTTTATACTCTAGCTTTTATACTGAATTTTGTCATTCACAGACTATATTCTTTCCCATCCAAACTAGAGCTTTCTTTTGTGAAGATGATTCTCTTCACAACACACACACACACACACACACACACACACACACACACACAAAGATTTAAAATATTTTATCATTGCTTATAGAAAATTATGTAAGCTAAGGACTGAAGACTTAGGGCTATGATTTTTACCCAACATGCTTCATTTTTAAAGTTGAATATTCTAACATAATGTTCTCAGTTTTCAGAACATTGTAGGTGAAAATCATAAAAAAGAAAAACTCAATATCTGAATCCTTCCCTGAACCCACAGCCCATCCCACCCGCTCTACACATGACTCAGCATGTTGCTTGAAATTGACGCTCTCTGAAGAGTTCAGTAGATCCAAAAGGTTGGCAATACTAAGCCCTAAGAGAAATGCTTTATTTGCAAATGTTTTCTTTATAAAGACCAAATGTTTCAAATGTGTAGTATTTATCTGTGCTACTATGCGTGAAAGTATGCATTTGCCTAGAATAGAAACGGCCTAGTGTAGCTTTAGTGGTGTTCTCGGGCATATCTGATGGAGTTAGAGCAGGGGACATCCTGTGCAGCTGTCAGGCATGCATGTAGCAGGCATCATGCAAACCTTTCTTCTTCATTGCAGAGCCATTAAATAACACAGAGATTGTTTTCAAATCCAAAACTTTCAGATTCTCTCTTTCTTGTTAAAGTGGTGTGGTTGTGGAGGGAAACTTTGGATTTTAACATTAAGCTTTAATGTTAAAATGACTCTTTTATAGGAACTCTTTATTACTTATGAACAAAGTATTTTACTTTAAAAATACTGTTATTTAAAACAGATTTATAGTGACTCCACTTTTAATTATACTTGAAAACCACATTAAACAATTCAAAATATTTGCCATTTTTATACATTATTATAATTTGACAAATAATAATACTTCAAAGAAAATATCATTTTAAATACTGTATTACAGGTTAATGGTAACCCTAGATCCTGCTCAGCTGAATTAACACACAATACCCTAATGACACCAATGTTTTGGTTTTTGTTTATTTGAGGGTTTTTTTTTTTTTTTCTGGCAAGCAAAACCTACAATACATTGTGAGTCCTTTAGATGGAGACATAGTTCAAATAAACACTAGAATTCTCATAAGGAATTCTCATAATGTAAGGATGAACATATAAGAATCCAAGAAGGAAATATGAAAAGAAATTCATTTAAGATGTTTATGTTGAATATAGAATTTGTATTACTTATTGTTTAGCATGTCTCAGTGGAAAGGTTTCTCTGCACATTAAGTTAAAGTGACACTTAAGAAAATGAAAGGTTACATCCTTTTGGACAGTCAAGTAAATTTACTGTCCTTGTGCCTTCCAGCAAAGCATATTATACTGCAAATAAGGACGCTGTTGATGATGCAGAGTGCAGGTTGTACATAATCGGTGGCATGAATCAACAGCCTCGGATAGGCACATTAAAGCCATCTTCCTATTAAGACCCAGACTAAATTACAACATGGCACTTCCCAAAAGGAGCCACGGAAATGCATTCTGCACGAAATAATTGTCTTTGAGTCTCTGTTAAAAATCAGGAAGTCTTTTAGCAATGAGTGCTAATGCTTTTCTTTCTAGTCTGCCTTCTTTTGTATTACAATACACTCAGCTTCACTGCAACCTATCACACCAATTATTATTGCAGCTAATGCCCCAGTTATCTTGATAACTACTGTAGCTGAAATACTTCAAGGTCAAATTCGTAATAGCGTGATTCAAACTGGAGGCCATTATACATCCATGTGCCTTGGGAAGTATTTGGAGTACAGGGTACTCAAGACATGCTTGTGAATCTTATTATTTTAGATACAAGTAATAAATTATATATGTAGTTTACTTGTTACATGATTTCTGTAAATGTTACTTCTCATAAGGTTTGGAGGGAACAGGTCCAACAATGAAAGAAAGTCTGCCCAAGCACATCTATACTCATCTAACTGATGACAGAAATCTTCAGCCAGAACTCTGGGGCTCTCAAGTTCAAAAATCATTTGAGTGGTTATACGAATTTTCTCAATCCCTAGGCATCCCATAATTTCCTATTGCAATTATACCTGTGATAAGTTCATTAACAGAGAAGTGCATGCTCGGCTGGATGTATGCATTTGTTTGATTCCAACAAAATCTAGGCATGGTAAAACATTCAACTCTCTCCTAGCATGTCACTCTGCACTAGAAATGGGCACATGCTCTGGGTGTTTTCAAAGACAAGCATCTGTACCCATTGGGCATTTCAAATATGGAATTAAATTCAACCCTTCTGACAATACTCTTATTTTAATATTTAACATTGCTATTGTGCATGTGGCCACAGTGATTTCTTTAAATATGATTATATACATAAGTATACTTATATATTATATGATTATACATATACATATACTTATGCTGTTGGAATCAAAACATTTGACATGTGTAACTATTGTTTCTGAACCTAGCAAACCACACATTTGATTCAAAGATTGTCTTTAAGGAAACATAAACACAGAAGAAACTGTTTACTACCAGCATGGACTTTGGGAGCAATTTAGGGCTCCATGTGTCTAACGCCAATAAGGTTAATATAAGCCAGTTTCTTTTGCTTTTTTAAGGGTTTTAAATAAGGTAAAGACAGTATTCCTAAGAAAAATCATAAATTTTTCTTGTTTCATAATTTTTAAGGAACTTTAAATGTCCTTTTGTTGCCTTAGTTGCATGCATACACCCTAAGTTGGTATTACAATGTAATACTAGTAACTACCAGCCCATGGTGATTTTAATAATGGAGTTACCAAATCCACTGCTTTCTAGCCTTTTTCTATGTGCTTCAGAACCATCTACATGCACTTTTATTCTTGTTACCAGGATCCTTAACAATTCAGCCAGATGAAATTTTGTTTTCTTACAATTTATAAAATGTCCTATGCACTGTGTTGCAAGGGAAAGCACAAACTCTAAAGAATACCCTTTCAACTAATTAAGACATAGCAATTCTATAGATACAACTTGGTTCCCTTTTGAAAAGAGATTTTTTTTACAAATGTACAGCCACATATTAAAATTTATATGTTAATGGCAAATGTTCAGCAAATATTGGATATGAAAGAAGAAACACTATGCTTTTTAAAAATAATGGTATCTACTTGTTCTTTGACTTTAGTATAGCTAGCACACTATGTGTGAGGCTGCCTAGGTGTGTTTTGTAAAATGTCATCATTATTAGTATTACATTCAAGGAATAGTCTGAGCATCCAGACCTTCCTCCAGTGTGTGGCTTATAAGTCTGTGACGAGCGACATTACAGAAGGTCGTGTCACTTTTAACTGCTTGCATTACATCTTTCTGATTTCCCTAGTGCCCTTCCTTTGTTTGATTAATAGTACTTGCTTTCAAGCAAGGTATCAGAATGCATGATTGGAAAAAAAAGAATTCTAGAGCCTATCTTAGAGAATTCCCTTTAAGAAAAAAGAGGAAAATCCAACTTATTAAATGTATCTTTTCTAACAAATGCATTTTTTCTCATTTTTTTCCTTTTTCCCCTAAAGGTGATCTTTCTTTCTCTCTCTCTGTCCCTCCCCTCCTTCCGTTCTTCCCTCTCTTCCCCCAGCCCTACCTGTGTGTGTGTTTGTGTGTGTATTTAGTAATTAAATTATTGTTGACAAATTTTGCACTATTTGACTTTGAATACTTAAACAATGAACTATATAGCACTTACTTGTATTTCATTGAAGAGAACAGAGCTGGCATTTGAGGCAAGGATTTTTGTTTTCTATTTGTATTCCTTAGTTAAAACTCTAGCACGCCATTGAAATAGCAGGTGCTGTTTGAGGTCTCTGGGAAAGCTAGAGTTTTGCATCATAGTTAAATGCACTTTAGTGGTACACAGTGCTCCTTATGTTAGGTGGAGTGTCTTGTCACACAGCCCTGCTTATAAGCTGCACGTACACTCAGAGCTGTCCATTTGTTTCACTGAGTCATTAGTGCCTGAAAATCAGTCATGAAGTCTACCATTGCCTCAATTTAGAATCTTCATCTATGCTCATCATATGTGTTTCTTAGGGTCAGTGAAAACACCAAACAGAATCTTATATGAATCAGAATACAAGGGAAAAAGGTATAATTTAATTTTCAAAGTTAATGTTAAAGAAATATTGACATTTTGTTTTCATTATTCGCTGACATTTTTTGAGAACTTATTTTGGTACAGGAATTGCATGATCTCACTGGATCCTTAACCAGCCCTGTTGGATGGGGTTCTTTTCAACATTAGTTTCCAAAGCATTTTAAGCTTCACCTGAACATATACTGGTGGGGTTCATTCTGGAGTGATATATAGAAATCAGTAGGAAGCCATCATCTGTGTTATCAATCCTCATGTGTACATGTCTGTGATGTGACAATCAAAGGCAACAGAGGAGGGAAGCCCTCGATAGTGCACAGCACAAAGGCCTCTCTCAAAACAACACTCTTCTGCCAAATGTAGAAGCAAATGGTTGTGTTGGGGGGATCTGGCTGCACATTTGTAGAGTAATTGCATGTAGCCAATTACTCACTCGGGCAGGGTAATAACAGTTTGGGCTTCAAAAAAGGGCCCAATTCTGTAGACCTCCTCAAGTCACACTTGAATATAATATCATTTGTAAAATGTATAAATTAGCCAAGTGGTTTGTTTTAGAGTTTGATCATATTTAGACATTGTGGAAGTTAATTTGATAGTGAGCACCCCTGGATCTTTACAGTTAGATGCAGATGGGTGCTTCTTTAAGCAACTCTTTCAAAGCATTTCTGTCATTCGCCTTTATTCATTTACATCACTGGTTAGACATAAATCTTTCCTGAGAGCTAGGTCAGCTCTGTGAAATAAAGGCTAGATGCTACACTGTAATTCCAGTACTTGAGAGGCTGAGGCAGGAGAGGTGACAGACAGTAGAACAACAAAAACAAGTCAACGGATATGACAGCCAGATGATGAATTTATCTATTTATCTGACCAGAAATATTTCTTGAACAACTGCTATGTAACTTGCAATATGCAAAACATAATCTGTCACATTTGCCTTCGGGAGTGAGGCAGGATGGTGAGTGTTGTAGAGATGAGACACAGGAGACAGTTCGTATCTGGTGCTGACTACTGAATACCAGATTACACACCTAAGCAACCAATCCCAACCCTACAATACATTTTATTCATTACTAGCTCAAATATTGTTTGAGTTTATTTTCATTTTATATTTTATATGACCCTTCAAGGCCAACTTTATTAAAACAGAAAGAAAGAAAGAAGTCCTTTATTTAACCTAAATTTTTATAAGATAATTTTCTTTCTTTACTTGTGGTATAAAACTCTCATGAAGATCAGTGACTTCTTTTGATGAAACCTAACCTGTGTCACAAATAATCAGTTTGAACATCCTGTCATACATCACCACAATTGTCACTGTTGTGTCCATATGTATAATGTGAATGCATTAAACTGGTGAAAACTTAAAGCCACATGAAGGCTTATCTGATAGCCCCTCCTTTAGTTCTAAAGGATTCATGTGAATATTGATGGAGTCTTTGTGTGCTTCCTCATTTTAATTCACACATTACCTATACTATACACCTTGGGCCAGGGTTATGACAAATACTTAGGAGTTGTTTGAATATAGTTAAAGAATATCACAAGCATAGATTCCTTGTGAAGGCTGGATTGGTTGCATATCGCCCAAAGACAGACCTTCTCAACAGATATGACACCAGCACATCATGCTGCTGGGACTCTTCTAAGATACTCACTGTTTGAGAAGAAAGCCACAAGTCCTACTTTTTAACAAGAGATATGACGTGTGACAATAAATGAGGAACAATTTTGTGGATTCAGATGTCTTTAATTATATACTGGTCCATGAGAACTGTAAATTGGTGTTTGGATTATTCATTAAAGTCCCAGAAGGCTTTTAGAAGACTGGATAAACGTACCTGGGAATAACACAGTGTCTCATTCACACAGTTCTCCAGCAAAGTCTGGATTATTGGCATTTTCCCTCAGAATCATTTCTGTTTGTATGAAAGATCACACAAAAGAAGGACTTGGTCCTGCCATCATCAAAAGTTTGGTGAGAGAAGTTTCAAAGTACTTGATAACTGTGTTTCCAACTAGTTCTATCTTGAGATATTCAGACTCTATTTTTAAAATCATCATAAGAATTAGAATTGATAAAGAATGTACATTCTACATAATTATAGTTCTCTGAGGCCTACCTGAAAAATACCTCATGGTTTTATATTTTTAGTTTCTACAGAGGGCACACACACATGTGCATGTTATTGAGAGTAAAATATTTATTTGAAATGTGAAATTCTAGTTTGCTTGTTTGTTAAGGCAGAGGCTCTCTCTGTAACCCAGGCAGACCTGGAAATTACTGTGTAACCTTACAGTTTTCAAACCCTCTGAAGGCCATCTGCCTCATGAAGCTACATTTATTAAGTCTGTAATTATATATTGAGCAAAGAAAATAAAAAGTGTTTGTCAAATCCAAAATAACTTTCCCATTTAAAAGTATGTATACTGGAGCTAGAGAGATAGCTTAGAGGTCAAGCGCACTGGCTGCTCTTCCAAGGACCCAGAGTTGGTCCCAAGCAGCCACATGGCAGTTTTATTTTTATAAAATAAAAATTTAAAAGTATGTATATTTACCAATGTAACTATATTTATTATTCATATTTATATATATAATGATTATATTTAATATATATTCATGAACCTTGGATAAAAATCACAAAGAATTAAAAAGGCTATTTCAGGTAACCCACAAAATCAAAAAGTAGGACTCAGAGCCAATCACTCAAGTTGAGTTATACTCAGATTAAATTGGATATTAAACATCATTGGATTTATCCACTTCAAAGAATGGTGGACATATTAAAGATAACGATTATCAAAAAAAAAAAAAAAAAAAAAAAAAAAAAAAGATATGTTAGTTTTATGCCACAGACCACCAATGCGAATCAATTAATAGAAATGAATTTTTATCTTATAGTTGGGCAAAAAAGAAAGTTAGATAATAGTGTTTCTTTAGTTAACTGCTCTGTGACTTTGAAACAGGCAGCAGAAGAGCTAGAAAGGAATTTTGTAAGTTAGAGCAATCCTGCAGATGCATACGAGTTCACCTTCTGCAAACTTCAGATTTGTTGACACCAAACCTTCCACGAAGGTTGGGTTCTCCTCACCAAGTTCCTCTTCCGTGGCTTTAATCACTTAAAGGCCGAGCACTTGCATCCTCTTCCTCTCTAGATGAAGCTTTTCCTCTCAGAGCATGATTTCAAATGTTAACAAAATTTTCAAAGGGTTCAAAATGACGGAACAAAATCCTCTCCTCTATGAGCAGAAAAACAACGTATGTTTCTATCTGCAGGTAGTGGAGGACATGCTGGAGGACGAGGAGGAAGAAGATGACAGAGATGACAAGGTAATTATCTTTCCCAGGGCTGGGTACCTGGGGGTGGGAGTTGCAGACATGACACTGTTTCACAGACAGTTAAAAAGGAGTTGAAGTGTTTTGAGTCCAGAAAATTGGACAGTGCTGTTTATCATCCTAACAATGCCACTGCATGCAGCAAAGAGGAAGAGATGGCTATAAATCCTCTCTGCTTTTGTCCAGAGCTGGGTCAGATATTTTTCTGCCAGGAAAAAAAAATCAACTTGTCTGGAATTTGATAGCTATTGTGAAGATCACGGCAGTGACAATCTGTTTTTGAAGAGCAAAAATGTGTCCTTCTTGAATGTTACAAATCAGCCTATGCTTTGGGGGAAGGAGGCAAGTGTGAAAAAGTAGTAGCCTCGTGAGTTGGACATGGGTATTGTCATCTATAGTTCTTGAAGAATTGCTTATCAAAAGAACATGTGTTTGATATGCTTGGGTGGACATTTAAATAGCCCTGGGCTCCCTGTCCTGCCTAAATCTGTAGTGGCCCATGCCTCCTCTATCAGGAACGTCCTTTGGAGAGACTTGAATTTTATTTGCTATTTGGCTTAGAGACGGGGAGCACAGTAAACAGCAGCTAATTTCTAGGTTGTTTAGGTTGGTGGTTGCTTGGGGAAAGGGAGGAATTAGCATGACCTTTTACACACACAGCAGCGGCTAAGTTTAGGAGAACAGCTCTCTCCAGCAAGCTGGATAGGAACTCTCTGACACTGTGATCTCTGGGCATTTGTAGATCTAAAACTTAATATATCTTAAGATGAAACCAGGAGTCGGGGAAGAAAATATGAATTACTTACACATTATTTGGTATATAAAACCAGATTTTGATCTCTGCCCCAAACTGACCACATAAAGAAATTATGTTTTTGAAGGAAGAAAACAGTGCATCTTAGTTTACGCCCTTGACCTTTGGTTCCATAAAAGATGTACAGTTATATTCTGGGATAGAATTTGTGTTAGAAGCAAGCATTGCAAGTGTCAAAAGTGAAAAAAGTCACACTGAATACTTCACCTCATGAATGATCGTTGTTTCCTGACTAATATTTGATGCTTGCAGGAGAAGGCAAACACACGTGCTTCCACCTGGCTTCACTCTCACGCTGCTGCGAATGCTTTATCATTGATAGAGTCTTTGTGTGAAATTTTTCTCCTGCACAACACTCAGTCTCAGCATCATGATCAAAATGAAGCTAACAAAATCTCTTGTCTGTAAAACACACACACACACACACCCCACATACATGCTTTGTTTTAAAGTTAAATAACATGAACAAACACCCCTGGCAATAACTGGCCTGATTTATTGTTAAGGTCAGTTGTAGAGCTGTGGAGAGCCTGTACTTTAACTCAACATGCCAGCTCTGAATCATCACTTCTCTGCTGATAAAGACTGAGCTGCCATCCATTTATGGCCATTCTCCCTTGCTTGTTGCTGCTTTATTATTAAAGCCACCATAAAGATCCATCCCAGCAGCAGGCATTTCTCTAGAAATGCTAATAAATAGAAGCCCCAGTGAAGTCTACTACTTTTGTATCTCCCTGCTGAAAGCCAACCTCATTTATTTTTAGACAGTTTGTTAATGTTGTATGTCTCTCCCTTTTCTTGTTCATTTTTTAATAGAGAAGATCTTAGGTGTCATCAACAAATAGACATCCCTAGTTAAGTTAACCAGCTTACCAAAACACAGATGACTGAACACATCTGGATGGAAGTACCAACTCTCAGGAGCTGTATGTACAGTGAACTAGAGGTTGGCTGTCTGCAATTGACACCCTAGTTCTCACACAGTTTCAGATCTAGTTACCAAAGTAGTTACTGTGTGAATTCAGCTGACTTTGTCTGTAGCTGATATGGACAAGTAGTATGTTTTCATTATGAGCTGGCTGTTGCTCATAGCCCACCCTTTATTTGAATGCTGTATGAGGATGAGGTCCTTCTCCCCCCTCCCATTCTTTTTTTTACCATAGAGAAATTGATAGCATGACCATCGTGTCTAAACTGAAAAGAACCTAAAAATTTCAATTGTAGTTATGTGAAGTAGACATCTAAGTTCTCTTAGACAAGGCATCTTGAAATGTAAAGCCTTTGTTATGAGAAAAGTAGAAGGGCAGATCCTGCAAGCATCTTCGCCAGCTTCTGTCCCTCGGCTTGGTTCTCAGAGCAGAACACATTGTGAGTTTAGCTATCAGTGTGTCTGAATGGGAGAAAAGTCAGTTCCTATCTAAAATTTTCATTGGTTCCTTCAAAGCTTGTGTGTCGAGTCATGCGTAATGGAATTTCATAAGACAAGTGTGGTTTTCACCATGCAAACAGGTACTGGCCTGTAGCCCTCATTAGTTCATTGTTTTCTCATATGGCATAATAGTGAGGTCAGGTCAGTGGGTCCTCTTATAGGATAAAACTAAAGAAATTAATACATGTGCCAAAGCCTCACTTTAATTGAACCTGAAGCATATATGGCAAGTATGTAAAATATGTCCCAGATGTTTCACCAGGCCAGTGTCCTGCTTTTCCTGATTACCACAAGGCAGCGATTAGTCCTGTAACCTTTGGACTTGAGGGTAAATGGGGTATTATGTGGCACACAGTGTGAGCACCTGCTTCCCATTCAGCAGAGACCCCTGGCAGGCTTTGCCTAAGCCTGTGCACGTGCTTTCACTTAGTGAATTGTTGGGTGATTATGAAAAGTGTCTTTCTTTAGAACAGCATTGACTTTAGTCATTCACAATGAAAGGGCAAGTCGTTGCTACCTGACAAGATCCTGTAGTCATACGCTGAAGTCCTTTATTTTATTTGACCATGTAGTATTTTCCCTCAGCATAATTACACACATAGAAAAGATATAGCTCCAAGAAGTCGAAACCCATAAAGATATATTAAGTGAAGTAATGTGTAATTACTTGACATAATAGCTTTGCAATAGTTTTTCTTTAGTGTTGGCTTTCGTACCTCGAAAGACATTGATAAAAATTGGTAAAAGCTCAATTGTAGTTCACCTGTATCACCAAATTTTGAAGCTTTTCCAAATTATGACTTTTAAGTTTTTGTTGTTGTACTAGCTTTTTATTAAAAAGTTCTTCTTTATTCAGTGGAGAGTTATGACCACAGAGACTAAGTCTTCATTATAAAGTTCATTGTCTACATTGGCTCAAATTTATACTTAAATGGCCCCTCTCTTAATCCAGTTCCTGGTTATCACAATGCAGAAAATATGAGTTTTAAATGGTGAACCTGGCATGTGAGTCACTGCCTTCCAATATCTTTTATTAGCTGCATGGGGTTAGAACAGAGTTGAGTTGTACAGGAGACAACATTATTTTGTGAATTAACCATGAGACATACTTTTTCCATAGAGCATTCTTTCAACCCTCAACTGCAAAGCTCCAATCTGATATGTTTTTTAGCCTAACATCAATTCCTTTCTCTAATAGACTATAAGCAAAATGAGATTTAACTATATTTCCTAGGTGTTGCTATCAACAAGCATATAATAGTGTTCACACCCATTATATACAATCATTCAGTGGTCAATCTGCGTAACCAACATCTAATTAACCAAGGGCAATCCTCTTTTGTACTTTAAAAAGTTTAGGTATGCTTCCCACAGTGTGCCCTACACTGGTAATAAGACCCAGCCGCAGTATCGGTAAGCAGAAGTCAGACTGTGGGTACCCACAGGAAAAACACAAATTCAAATGCATTACATTCAAGTAATGTTTACTGATAAAAGATATGGAAGTGTTCAGGATTTATGCCTACACAGCTTCTCCCTTTTCTTGAGCTGTTTTGTCATGGCTCCTTGTTTCCAGATAGGTAGATGCAATGAATGAAACATATTTGAGTCACTTCAGCATGTACAGATTGTTGCTTTAATTCTTGAAATCCATATCTTCTGGTTTGATTCTCCAACCCAAACATTGTATACTGTGCCCAAGATTCATATATCTCTGCATCTTAAACCAGCAGTGAGGGAGGAAAGAAAGAGATAATTCTAAATGATATGAAGGAGATTTTAATCTGACAAAATTGCATTTTCCAGTTACATTCAGTGAAAATATCATGGGAGGAAGCCAATAGAGGCTGCAGAGAAAGACAGAATGAGAGGGGACAGGAAATTCTCTTTTAAGAAATCCTAAATCACATTCAACTGGGATACAGTTGTAATCCTTTATTCATTTTCCATTTCTGTACAACAAAGTAACACAAACTTTAAGGTATAAGACAATGTGTGGTTGCTGTGCTGTTGTATATAGAATTACAAGCATAGTCAACTGGATTCTCTGCTCACACTCCTAGGAACCAGTCAGACTGCGTTATCATCTGCAGGATTTAGGAAAGAATCCACTTCAAAGGATGATTCAGCCTGTTAGTAGAATCAGTTCCTTATAACTGTACAACTGGAATCCTTGCTTTGATTTCTTTCTGCTCCTACTAGCCAGCTGTCCTTAAATGCATCAGTGAGAATCTCCTCAGGTCCCCACACTTCTGACCCACTTAAGGGCTCACATATTTATATCAGGCTCCAAAGATAACTTCCTGTTCTTAAAGAAGATTATATCATGAAATATGCTTAGTTGTGGCAATAATATTTCATTATACTCGTTAGTCATTACCACCCCTAAAGAAGGAGTGGGGGTTAAACTTGACACATAGAAAAGCAGGTTTGAACCATGGCTTCAGTCTTAGAATTCGGAGTCTGGCAGCTGAGTAGACCTGCCCATGGTCTATAGTAAAAGTTATCAAGTTCAGTTTGTAGTAAGGGTTCACTGGGCAGGCAGAGGACTTCTCATGGGGGAAAGCCCACTTTTTCTCCTTCTCTTGTTCTGAGGAAGCAAAAAAAAAAAAAAAACAAACCAAAATGTAGGGAAGGCTTCTTTGGAGTTTGGGGGGACCTTGGGGATTATAGCCCCACTAGATGATGACCTCAAATCCTCAAGAGTTTCAATCTCATCGAGAACCATAGTGACATTAAACCTCAAGGGTAACTAAGAAATAGTCTAGTTCAATCTCCTTGTTTCCCAATCATAGTACTGAGGCTGGCACTATAGTTATGATAGAGTACTTGCCTAGTGTGCAAAAGACCCAGGCCTGAACTCCAGCATTACAAAATAGTAAAAGTTGAATTGAGGAAATGGACTTGGCCAAACATAAGTGAGAGGCACAGGCAACACAGGAAGTAAACAGTGCAGCCAAGACTAATGAGCAGGCTGTTTTCTCCCCTCCCGACTCTGGTGTCCTCACTTTGTTTTACAACCTTTCCCAGGGAAGAGACAGGATTAAAGGTACAGTTACAAGTCAGCTCGGATTCCCTCCTTCAGTCCTTACATAGAATAGTGTAATAAATATGTTGTTGCAGCTTGCAGCCATTTAGTTTGAGATCTCATATCTTGATGCTGCATGGCTAGCTCTTCCCAGTGCCCTGGCAGAGCTGGGAGGGGTTGGTGGGGAGGGACAGAGTATGGATATGTGAGGGTAGGTGAAACAGGACAAAACATGTTCTTCCTGCCAAATCCCTGAAAAGTAGGATGTGAGTACCACACAGCATTAAGGAGATGATTATAACAGATAAGAAGTCTGCCAATCACTTTACCTTAAAGGAGTGACATTATCTATCCTTAGGATTTGAGTAGACTCCATATAATCACAAGGGACCTTAATAGTAGAATAGGTCATCAGAGCAATGGCAGGTGGCAGCTACTTGTACAGCTGTGGCCAAGCTCGGGGCTCAAGGCCTTCACAGCCAGAAGAAAGCTGTGGTTGGAACAACTGGAGCATTGAGGGTTGAGTTTCCCCAGATGTGTGACAGGTGGCATGGGATCCAAACTCTTCTAAAGCCAAGTGTCTTCCAGTCTCTGTTCTCAGTGCCACTGAGAAGATTGAAAGCCTGTTTGCAGGGGCAGGAAATACAGGCCCTGAATCTACAAGCAAACAGCATGCTGCTATAGTGCATACTGGGCCAGCAGGAGACTCTGTGGACCAACAAACAACTGTAGAGAAGCAAGTGCTTCCCCCTGGGAAATAAGTGGTCAAGACCTGAGTACCGAATCAATAAAACACATATTGACTGTGGCTGCCTTTGAGTGCAAGAAGGGAACCACAAGCCAAAAAATGTAGGCAGTCTGTAGAAGCTGCAGTGAGGAAGTACAGGGACCATCTCCAAGTGCCTTGCCCACAGCTTGATTTTTGACTCATGAGACCCATTTTGGACTTTTGAACTACAGAAATATAAGGCAATAAATTTGTTTTCAGCTACTAAGTTTATGATAATTCATTATGGTAGCTATTACAGCTACCTCCAACTGTGTTTTCCCTACTTCAGTAAGAATACTATATTGTAAAGCAGTAAATGTAAGTTTCTAGCTTTTCTTTATTGACTTGGTCAATGAGACTATTCAGTTCTTTATTCAATATGGAAATGAGAAAGAATTTTAAAAAACACCATTTTTAACCAAATTGCCTTAAGTTTTATTTCAGAAAAAAATGATTCCCAAACAACAGTGAGTTATTTTCCATCTGTAAAGTATGAGTCCTACCGAGAACCTTACATATTAAACTAGCAAAGAAGTAGGTTTTTATTTTTCTTTATTTTGAGGATTTCACACATGTACACAATGATACTCCTCATTTCTTCCCCTTTAGTTCCCTCCATATTTTCAATACATCTCCTTCCAAACTTCACGTCTGTTTTTTGTAACTTAATAGTCGAGTTAGTGCTGCTTATATGGGCATGAGTGTGAGGCACGGGAATCCACAATGGTACTTTTTCAAAGTACCTGGTACTTTCTTAAAGCAGTTTATGCTAGAGAGCACTGGAGCAGTGGGCAATGCCCACATTTAGGTAACAAGATCTTTGAGAATATTAAAAAATATATAGACTTATTCTCTATTAAAAAAAAAAAAGAATGAGATTTCACATCATTTTAAACCATGGAAATATTATTGTATAGAAACTATACATTTCCTTGTAATTTCCCATCTCTTATTCTCACAAATTTCCTTTTAACATTAATGTCTGTTTCTTAAATACATAAGAAAATGCAAGCTTTTAAGTAAAATTCTAATTATATTCAGCTCAAATTTCTACCAAAAGACTGATGCTCGTTCTGTTTTGTTGCCATGGGTATTCACTTTAACTATGGCCTTTTCAGGTTTGTGTCCGAAAGTTCTAGAAGCGCTAATTTTACAAAAGAAAATAATGACAGACAGAACAGAAGCTTCAGTGGTCTTAGTACATGAGAATTGGGAACAGTTGGACTTAGAATTTGCCAAAATTCTATGAAATTCATACTGTGTTCAATGCTGTCACCTTCTCAAAAGCATTGTTACTGTTTCATTGTTTTGTATAAGAATTACAGGGGTTAAATCACTGGAGGTAGAAATTGAGTTCCAGGAGTTACCTAGAGATTCCAGTTCTTGGACTCCCATGTGTAAACATGCTGGCAACCAGGCTAACTCTTCTTCAGGTCTGCTGATACAAGACCTGAAAGACTGGCTCAGTTATCTGCTCCTGGTGGTCCTTCCTAGAGTGATAGGCAGGTCTAAAGTGAAATTTTTTGCCTAGAAAACTTGGTAAGAATACTCATGCAGTAACTATGAATGGAATTATTTCCAATCTGTGATAGTTGAATTTCTTTTACCTCAGAAAAGCAGAACTTTCATTTGAAGGCCAATCAATACTTGAAGGCAAGTCCTTAGGAAAGCTAGCTATTGCAGCAACAAACTTCTTCTTCCACTCCTATTTCTTGACAAAAAAAAAAATTCTTAAAATAGCAGTGTGTCAGCCCTGGCTCTTAGGAGGTTGACAATGTACAGAGAAACAGACACGATTTTTTGGGACTGCTGGCAGAGTCGTTGACACCGGCTGACACCACTGCATGTTGAGATGAGAAGAATGTCTCCTCACCAAAGCATAGAACCAGATGTGTTGCCAAGCATCACAGATGCTCCAACTGAGCCCACGGTGCCAAGGTTTTTATTCTGCCTCAAAGTTTGTTTGGCAAGGAAATTCTCTACCTCGTTAAAGACATTGACTCTGCAAATTCTAAAAAGAGTTTACAAAGTATGAATTCTCCCTTGAAGGTAAGCACTTGCCCATACGAATTACCTATACAAATACCTATACACTTTACAGACATCCATTGCTATAGAAACATTCAAAAGGAACTATTAATGAAAAGTGCAAGATTCAGTAGTATTGGGGTATTTGATGATGACACAACTTCAGGAAATGAACAACGGCACCAAAAAATTTCAGTAACATATCAGTTGACTTCTTTGGTGATAGCATTGCTACACAAAAAAGAGTTCATTGCTTGTCTTTTTTTTTCCAGGCATATCCAAAGCTAGGTAAAATCTCAGTCTCTAAAGACTGACTTGCCTGCTGCTGTTGATGTGTCTCGGTTGGTAGTGTTTATAGGAAACTATAGAATTGTTCCTCAGCACCACACACAAAAATAATAAAATTAAAATTAAAAAAAGCAGTATGGTGGCATGTGTCTTTAATCTCAGAGCTTCAGAGGTGGAGTCAGGAGAATTTGGGGATCAAGGTCATCAGCTACATAGTATAAACTGTGGGTTACCCTGTGCTACAACAAAACCTATCTTCAAAAAACAATGACTTGCTTTTATATGAAGAAAATGATATTTGTTATTTAATAAATTGTCAAAGTAGACAGTTGAAGCTACTCCAGCTGATTAATTCTGTGCTCTTGTGGTCTAGAATTCTGTTGCACAAAAGATGCACTACCAGTTGTATAGTCTGTAACTCCATTATTAATAGCAAACCAGTAAATATGAAATTCTAAAGGTTCTGGGGTTTTTCTCAAAATTTCCCAACTTAAGATAGAGTCAGAGTAAACAAAGATGCATGACAGATGCTCATGCATAAGTGGGTGTTTTCCTAGAGACTCATCAAGAAACTATTAGAGAGACCTGAGTGGTTGTGGTGGTATCGTGTGTATTTCTACATTCAGTAGCACCTCTGGTAGATTGCACTTTAAATTCCCATGCATTGATGTCAGGCTTGGCTGCATGACTTACTATGGCTGACACATGCCACACTTGTGCCTGCCATCTTTCTTTTCATTCTGCAATAAAGTTGGAACTCACAAGATGGATGCTACTCTTTTTTGCAAGTCAGGGAATAAAGATAACAAGAAGCCAGCCCTGATGGATAGGTGGTAGACAGATGGTAGACAGTTAATGGACAGGTAAAAGATGGGTTCTGTAAAGGTGATATACAGATTGTGGACAGGTGATGAACATGTGGTGCAAGGTGATGGACAGGTGATGTAAAAGTGATGGACAGGTGGTAGACAGGTGGTGAAATGTAGTGCACAAGTGGTAGAGAGGTGGGTTGTGTGCAACAGATAACCTTGTTTTCATAAGTCTCTAAGTCTTGTGAGGTTTTTGTTACAGCAACTTACTCTAAGTAGCAGCCGCAACATCACATCACATATAACTGTGTGTCTGTCTATAACTTCATACTACAGTTTGAAGAACATGGAATTCATGGGAGGTGCATGAATAAGATATGCGTGTTCTAATGAGTGGGAGTAGATGAATGTGTGCTGGTGTACAGATGGATGCCCAAAGTTGATGGCAGGCATCTGCCTCAATCACTCCCCACTTTACCTACTGTGTTAGAGTCTCCTGTGACCCTGGAGCTTACTGATTCTTCCTAGTACAGCTAGATAGCTTGATCCAGAGATCACCTGTGTTAGGATTAAGGTGTCACCATACCTATCTGGCTTTTCTGAGAGTTCTGGGACTCCAAACTCTGGTGTTCATGCTTGCAGGCCAAGCAGTTTGTCCACTGAGCCCTTTCTCCAACCTTACAACGTGGAATTTAAAAAATGGAAAGTCTCATACCTTTCCTTGTAAATACACAGACCAACCTTTTCACTTTACAAAACCCCTCAATACAACTTTAGATACAGATTGAACTGTGAGTGTATGCATGTGTGTGTTTGTGTCTGTGTGAATGTGTGTGTACATGGGTGCATGTGGAAAGAGAGAAAGGGAGAGAGAGAGGGTTGAAAAGTGATATTTCTAACCCACAATTAGTGATTGAAGGACATATGACTAGGAGGACTAGATTTCTGGCATAATATGAGCCCTTGTGGAGCCATTTTGAAGGGATCGAAGCAAAAGAATTATAATTATACAGTAAGCAAAATGTCACAGTAAAATCACAAACAATGTTAATAATAATAAAGAGGGTAACTTCTCATAATTGTCAGCACATAGTAGTGTTTATGTCTCAAAGATGCACTCAAATGCGCTAAAAAGTGTAGCTTAAAAAATTAAGGTCTATATAGTATAATAGAAAATAAAATCAGGACATGACACTATAAATGTACACTTCAGATTCTGGAAGCTTTGGTCATCATCTATGGAGTTTTTAAACTATCTGCCAAGTATTTGTCCTCAAAGATCATTTTAAAGTTGGAATTTTTGTATTAAATTTGTGCGTTAAAAAAGAGATCTTTGTACCCATTAATCTTCCTATCAAGGAATGAAGAATTCTGTTGCTGAAGCTACTTATACTTAACAGCACTGTATTAGTCAAAATAAGTAAGGAAAGGATTTTGAATGTTTTCGTCAAACAAATGGAAAGTGTTCAAGATGATGCAAACCCAAGCATCCAAATCCATCAGTACACCATGTCTAAAGGCTCCATAGTATTACTGTGTGCACCATGAAGAAGTACAGTCAGGCAGGCATAATGGCATGGACCTGTAATTAAGCCTTAAAAGGCTGAACATGAGAATGAGACAAGATTGAGGCCAGCTTTGGTCACATAGTGAGTTCTGGACCAGCCTGGGCTACAGACTTAAAACCCTGTGTCAAAGCAAACAAAAGCTGGGAACTTGTTATGTATAAGGTTAAATAACTCTTCATGTCCTACTTTTTTCATTGTTATTGATAACCTCTATGTCCAGTTAGTACTGCCCATGTGCACTTGGGTATGCACAAAGCTGAGCCAGTAAAATTTCCAGCATGGATGGGGTACGGCCACTCAGGTCCTATTCATGAGTATCAGCTGCTGAAGAAAGGGAGAGGTCTTAAGCTTTGGAGACATGGCCACTGGTAGGTTGTCCCATTTGATCTCTCATAACAAATACAAATGTCATATTATGTAAGAACTTGTGAGATGGGAGAAATTGTATAAGTATCTTTGGGAGATAAAATCAGCCATAATTTTCAAGCAATCAGAGGTCTAATCGATATCCTACTTGGAGACTTATTATCATAAAGGAGTTAGGTTATCTCCAAAATACAAACAATGCACCTTCAAATAAATGAGCAGGCATCCTCAAGTTTTCTCATCTCACATATGATTCTGTTTTGGTTTGGGCTTACAAGCAGCAGCTAAATATTTACTGAACTATTTGTTTCCTGTTCTCTACTGAAATACTGAAGAATCATCCAGCCTGTAGGAGCCCAGGCAAATATCCTCCTTCTAGCTGACCTCTCCCTCAGAGTTAGTTGCTAGTTACTGGTTCTGACTTACAAAGGATTGTTTACAGGTCTTCTATATAAACCTTAAACAATCACTGTCCTCTACTGATAGAGAATGGTGATTGCCAGTGTCCAATCCTGTAAGCCAGGATTTACCTAACTGGATTGGCTCCCCAAAAATAAAATGCCAAAGAAGAGATTGTAAAATCGTCCTTCTTTTAAAAACAGTAGCTTCTGATTTTTAGAAAAAATGTAATTTGGGGCTGACAAGATAGTTCTGCAGGTAAATGCGTGTGTCACCAAGCCTGATGACCCAGGTTCAGTCCCCAAGACCCATGTGGGAGAAGTTGAAAATAATTTTATCTAGTTGTCTTCTGACCTCTGTCCATACACCTAGTAATTATTTTAATTTCTTTTTTAAAAGAAAGAAAATATAATTTGAAACTGACATCATTTATATTGGCATTTCACTAGTTTGTTCAAGAATAATCCACAGAGGATTGAAAAGATTACAATATCCCTGAACCTTTTGCTGTCTGAGGAATATGCAGCTCTCCCAAGGCCTCTTTAAATGCCATTGACTACTAGTGAGCACTGTTTGTACTAGCATTTAATGAATGCTGGAATTACTATGCTTTGTTGTATGAGGCACTATCATATTGATATTAAAACTAACATTTTAAATGCTACAGGCATAAATGCCTACATGGTCTCTAATGTCTCAGCCAACTATAGTCAGTGGTAATATGGGAATGAGGATATAGTATTTGTATTCTTTCTGTTTTCACACATGAAACATACAGCAATATAATAAACAAATATACAGGTAGGGCAATCCAATAATGTAAGATTTTATTGACTAACCATCCACCAGAGTAAACACCTAGACATTAGGTTTGCTTGCCACAGCCTTTGGGGACTGGGGTAGTTGAGAACTCTTTTTTTACATCTAGCTGTCCTCAAAGTCAAATCATTTCTAAATCAAGGTCTTCAGGTTTTATGCTTGGTGTTCCTTTCCATTCTAATGGGGTATATTAGAGAAAATGTGTCAGCTTTTGCACCATGTAATACCAAATCAGATCAGAATTCATGCACAATTAATGTCTCTGGAAATCTAGTAGTATAGGCTGGCTTATCTCTAAATAACACATGGAAAATAAACTTTCATAACTGACAGATTTACTTGATTTCTTTTCAAGATAAGTTATTTGTAAGCAGCTGAGCTAAAGAATGTAACTGGATTATTTTTCATATCAGTTAAAAAAAAAACTTCAATAGTTAAAAGTATTCTGTGTCTTTAACTTTTTACTACCTTTTGCCAAAGTTTCTTGGTAATGAATGCAAAAAGAGATTTTTGTACCAGCTATATTTATTAGAACTAAAACCTTTAAGGAAACAAAATTTACATAAAATGAGAAAATAACATTCATTGGTAGTTAATGGCTTTTAAGTAGCACAGGTTATGTGGTAGTTTGCCTGGGAATGATATTAGCCTGTCTAAAAAAGCATTCATTTGTGTTTCCTTTCCCTGGGAATGATATTAGCCTGCCTAAAAAAGCATTCATTTGTGTTTCCCTTTATAATGAGAAAAAGCCAAAGCCCATCTTTAATCTGAAGCCTTCTTGAGACCAATTAAAATAATTTCAGATAACTTTGTACAGCAAATGTGCTTTTTAAGTGTTTTAGATTTAGAATGTCTCAGTGATGTTGTAACCCCTTTTAATGCTACTATTTATATACTACCATGTGTATAGTATTAAACCTCTAATGTACTGTGTTAGCTGTCACTTGAAATTACGTGCAGGCATGTTCTTTGTTGGCCTTCAATTTATCCTACATTAAGTGGTTAAATACTGACATGCTTAAAAGTGTAGGTAGCGTTTCCAAGTGGAAGCTAACTTCTGAATCTGGTGGGGTTGAGTTTGGGTTTCTACATGAAAGATATCACAAAATCAGAATCTTAAGCCCACCTGGTATTGAGAACTCTACTTGATGTCTTTTCTTGGGGAATTGTACAATTAAAATTTTTGGTACACACACTTTAGAGATAGCCCTTATCTGTAGATATCTGATAATTTTACTCAGAATTTTTTGCCTAGTTTTTGTGGGTTTCATATGAATCATCTTCACACAAACATTATAAATTCGTGTGGTCAGAGCTAAGTACTGAAATAATATGATGCATACACAAAAATTACACATTTTATCATCTGACAAATGAGTGAATAATAGTGACTCAGATTTCTCTGTCTTATGATATTCCAACTACCTTGTTGCATGGTGGCTTATGATCTTTACTGTGTCACTATTTTTATATTTTAACACAAAGTACCTCCTACGTGTAATTATACCCACAAGTGCTCAAGGTGAAGCATCGGATTCACCTTGCAGCATCGGATTCTCTCTAACAGTCATTCCTATCCCTTCATTACTGATGTTATCCCACAATGCCCATGTTAGATCATGTTCTTTTGTTTTGTTTTTTGTTTTTTTTTGGGGGGGGGTTGTGGGTTTTTTTTTCGAGACAGGGTTTCTCTGTGTAGCCCTGACTGCCTGGAACTCACTCTGTAGACCAGGCTGGCCTCGAACTCAGAAATCCACCTGCCTGTGCCTCCTAAGTGCTGGGATTAAAGGCGTGCGCCACCACTGCCCGGCATTAGGTCATGTTCTTAAGCAAGACAACAGTTCTGAATAGGGATAGGTTTTAGAGGTGAAGAAAATCACTTCAGTTTCGAATATGTTGAGTTCGAAATGTCACCAAGCCATCAAATTGAGTTTGCTTGTAGATGTTAGAAATAGGAATCAGAAGTTTAAAGAATGAGTTTTAGTCATAGACTTAAATTTCAGAAATATCCTTTAAAAAGAAAATTACTGGAGAAGAGGGTGTTGAGACTAAAAGAAGAGAGCCCAGTACATGTGAATGAAGAAGAGGGCCTGGGACAGGTATGTAGTGAAAAGAGCCAAGACAGGTATGTGGAGAAGAGAGCCCAGGATAGATGTGTGGAGAAGAGAGCCCAGGACAGGGGTGTGGAGAAGAGAGCCAGGACAGTGTTGAGAATGATGAACCAAAGACATGGTTTGGAATCGAATGAGTGATCATGTGTGAGACGAGACCAGGACAGGTGGTGGAGAGTAGAGCCATGTGACATGTGTGAACAAGAGCCCGACAGAATGTTGGAAAGAGCCAGGACAGGATTTGTGAGATAGAGAGCCCACGTGACAGATTTGGAAAGAGCCCAGAGAAGATGTGTGGAGAAGAGAGCCCGAGACAGGTGTGTGGAGAAGAGAAACCAGGACAGGTGGTGAGAAGAAGCCAGGACAGTTGTGTGGAGAAAGAGCAGGACAGATGTGTAAGCAAGAAGCTCTAGGAAGGTTTGTGAGGGAGAAATCCCAGGACAGTGTGGGTTTGGGGAAGAGAGCCTAATGGTTGTATGTGTAGAAGAGAGCCAGACAGGTGTAGGAAAAAGAGCCTTAAAAGACAGTTGTGGAGAAGAGGAGTTAGAAGAGCCAGGACATGTGAATGAAGAAGAGGCCTGAGGACAGGTGTGTAGTGAAGAGAGCCAGACAGGTGTGTGGGGAAGAGAGCCCAGGACAGTGTGTGGAGAAGAGAGCCTAGGACAGGTGTGTGGAGAAGAGAGCCAGGACAGGTGTGTGGAGAAGAGAGCCAGGACAGGTGTGTGGAGAAGAGAGCCAGGACAGGTGTGTGGAGAAGAGAGCCAGGACAGGTGTGTGGAGAATGAGAGCCAGGACAGGATGTGTGGGAATAATTGAAGGAACCAAGGAGGGAATGATGGACCAAGGAGGAATGATGGAATGTACTGTGGAAGAGAAACTTTCAGATAGAGGAAGAATTAGAAAGATTTCCTGGTATAGAAATCAAGAGCTTTGAGAGATTTCACCAAAATTAAACAGGGTCATGGAAAATGAGCACTGAGACAAAAGGTTTAAGGACTTGTTTGCTAGCACACTGAGAGCAGAATGGCAAACCAGATGCAGCTGTTAGGCATGACAGTCTGACTCTGAATGGGTCAGAGAAGGGGGAGGAAGAAACATAAGGAAGGAGTTGCGACTTGTATTGGAGATAGAGAGTTCATATCATTTTTGCAGACACCAGTGCAAAAGGGAGAATATAGAGCTGGAAGAGAAAGTGGTAATGTTGAAGGTTTCAGAAGTGAAGAGGATGGGAGGAAGAACAGAAGGGGTGACTGTGAGGATGATAGGTATTGAGGAAGTAATACCAAGGGGAAAGAAAGAATGGCCACCTGTTGTGAGCATGAAAGCTTGGATGGAGGGCTCTTGAGAAAGGTGGAGAATTAAAAGAATAACAAAAAATGATAACATACAAGATGAACATAGAAATCTTTAAACAGTTGTGAAAGCCTCAGTAAGGCTAGTGACACAGACAGGAGGGTGTGGTAGGCAAAGACAGTGCAGTTCCTGCAGCGAACTCCCTACGTTCAACACACAGAAACAACAGAGGACGGGTACAATGGAACCTGTATCGTGCAACAAAAGAGCCTGAAATGTTCCGTGCATGTCTGCTGGGTCTACTGGGTTAGAGTAGCTCTTGGTTGATTTTTGGTCTGCATGCTTTGTTCATAATTGAGAGTGAGCGCCTAGTTCCTTGGCTATTCCTGCATTGGTATCTATCTTCTCCTTTATAGATAATACTTGCTTTATACATTTGGGAGGTTTGGTATTGAGTACATAAATATATCTAATTTCATGTGTTCATGTTTCATCCCTTTATTCATCCCTTTATTGTCATAAAATTCCTGTCTCTTTAAAAAATATTTGTATATGTTCTTTGACAGTTCCACACTTATTATACAGTATATGTTGATATTATCCACCTCCGAATCCCTCCTCCAATTCCTCCTACTCTTCCCAGTACATGACCCCCCTCAACTGTCCTGCTACCTTCTAGTTAACTCACTGAGTGCAATTAGCACTGTGTAGCCATGTTACCAAAATAAATATGGCAGTCCCTCCCCCAGCAGCCATCACTTGCCAATACTTGCTCACTAGAGGTGAAGCCTCATGTGACCGTGTGCTATCCATGGCCAACTAATTGACTGGACTGATTTCACTGAGTCTGGAGGTTTTGTGCAGGTACTCACGGCTGATTTTAGTTTGTAAGTGCAATTTCAGTATCAGGACAGACATTATTTGCTGTACTCCTGCCCATCCTCTGGCTCTTGCATGCTTTCTGCCCTCTCCTCAGTGATGTTCTCCGAGCATTGTAGGAGTTAGTGTAGATATCTCACTTAGGGCTGTGCATTCAGCAGCCACTTATTCACCATTGCATTGACTGCTACCCACTACAAAAAGAAGCTTCTCTAAGGATGACAGCATCATTCATACATTGACATGAAAAGTAGAGGATTGTTTGACACATGTCTGGTTATCAAAACATCAAAATATTTCCTACCTAGGACCTATAATTCCCCAGCCATAGGTTTTCAACCAGGTTCACAGTACCAGACATGAACTCCTTCATATGGAACAGACATCAAATCGAGCAGAAAACAGTTACGTATCCCCATAAGAACCATGCCACTATGAATGTGTATCTTACCTAGCAGGTTGCTCTGGTGGCATGCCAAGTCCATCACTGGGAAAGTGAGCTGGTGATTTTTCTCCTGTGGTAGCCTGCGTCCTTTTTACCACTATGAAGCTACCTAGCAGGAAAGAAGTTTACAGGTCAGGTTCAGCTGTTTTGTCCATGGGATGCAAGCAAATGTACTTCAGCACTAGTCTTTTCGCCATCTAGTTTATGATGGACAGAGACTGATAACAATAGCTTGTGTTTAGAGAAGCAAGTGACTCTTCCTTACCAATAGCTTGTCACACTACATACCACACTTGTCACAGAGATATTCATTTAATAACCCAAGAATGATCCACAAAAGCAGGGCACCCACATTCAACTTTAAGACTTTAAAAATAAAAGCTTACCAAGTAGTAAGCTTCCACAGGCTTCTTCATACATTCTTAGTTTCAGTTAACCTGCCTTCTGTCCTGCCATTAGCTATTCCCTGACTCATATTCACATTAATCTTTAACCCTCAGTATGACTCCTCTACTTTCACATCACATGTGTTTAGCCATCCCCTTCCCGCTGAAGAATGCTTCCCCTCATTTCTACCATAAGCCCTTCCTAGCTTCCTGATCACAGTAGATGCTCCAAACTAAATATCACATCTGGAAATTCAAAGGTAAGATGTCTTTTTACAATTTATTTTCATCTGTTAAAATTACTCAAAAAGGCACATCAATTCTTGATTTATTTTTTCCATTTACATGGAATATCCTTTTCTATCCTTTCACTTTCAGTCCATTTACATCCATAGAGAAGTCTCTAATTTCTCTTTACATATACATATGTATATATGTATACATGGATGTATGTGTGTATTTATGCCCCACTGAGTGCTGAGATTAGAGGGATGTGTCATCACACCTGGCTTCATATAGAGTTGTATATAACCAGAGCATATAGTTGATGTGAAATTGAGTTAACGAGCTTGGAGGATAATGTACTGGGACATTTCCTAGTCAGTGGGGCAGACGGGAGAATTCAAACCAAACCAAATATAGATGACATAGCTGGGTAAGCAGGATGCTACTGACTTCAATTCTCTGTGTCTTTCTCATTTTTAATGTTTGGCTATAGAACAAATTCTACATATATATAAAAAAGGGAAAATATTTTTAATATTTTAATGTTAATTGTACTTATAGAATGTCAGAAAGCATCAATCAGACAAGGACGGAAAGATGCATTTTGTTTCTCCATCATTTTTGATGTCTCACCTTTAGGTGACATCTACTTTTGAAAAAAACTGGGAGGGAAAGAGATGTCAAAAAGGTTGTAAACTGGAGAATGACGTCTACGATGTGGCTCCTCTGCCACTGTCACTAATATTGCTTAGCTTTCTGGTTTTAAAAATAACACAGTTATTGAGATTTAAAACTCTGTGGATGCTGAATATATTTTGAAAATAAGACTTTTTATTATGCATAGCCAATTATAGTCCACTGAGAAAATGATGCATTTTTTCAATACATTTTTATTATGTGCTTAACTGACGGACCTTGCCAGCTTCTTCATAGGTATTCCACTCCATCAGCAGCTGTAGATAATACACTGCTTAGGAATCTACTTAAATTCGTATTTACCTGTGAGGGTAGATTGGCTCCAGAGAACACAGTCCTCCTTTCCTTGAGTAAATTATACATATTTTAAAAAACTATCTAAAAACATATTTATCTCATATAGAATTCTGGCCTCTGGGGTAATTAAGACCAGTTTTTAAAAGCATAGCCAATACACCTTAAATCTCTCAGGTAAATAAGATATATTTTATAATCATCTAAGACTGATTTCTTTCTCCCGTTCCTTCTCTTTTCCTTCCCCTGTAACTATTACTGTGCCTCTTTTTATACACATATTTAGTAATTATTTCAATGTTTCCTTTGACAATGCTCTTCTCTTGAGAGCCTGCACACCAATTACACTTTTCTTCCATCCCATGCACCGCATCTGTACATAGAAGCAGCAGAGGCCTACACACATATAATTTCTAGCAGAGAAGTTATCTTGTGAAGATCTAGATTCTTTTGTATGAACATTCTTATCGGTCTTCATAGTTTAAGACAGTTCAAATGTTTGGGATTTTACAGAGCTGAGAGCATTTGTATGTGTTCATCCAGTGAAAACTGTGCTTGGGGTTGTACGGAAAGCTACTTGAGACTGAACAACAGTAAGCACCACTGGACCTGTGTGCCATGCTGGACCTGTGTGCCACGGCACTGTTGAGACACAGGCATCCTTACAGGAAAGAAAGAAAGAAAGAGAATTTGCTCGAAACCCTTTCTAACCATTTAGCTGCTACACACTAACACTCTTTGTATATTGATTTCTTTGCATGCACTGAGTAGTGAGCACATAGAACCCATTCTCCTCTGCTCTACAAGGATCGTGGAGTCTCCTCCCTCCTCCAGAAGAAAGCAGTAGAAAATTGTAGAGTACTAATCACTAGTGGTTTGTA
The DNA here is from genome assembly GCA_021653895.1 of Mastomys natalensis. Taxonomy (NCBI): domain Eukaryota; kingdom Metazoa; phylum Chordata; class Mammalia; order Rodentia; family Muridae; genus Mastomys; species Mastomys natalensis. Next base: position 100,420 of record JAJTUV010000501.1, read on the forward strand.
AAGACTGCGTGAGGATAGAGCTCACAGCTTGTTTTCCAAAAACTGGAGGATAAGGAACAAACCAAACTTTGCTTGTTTGCCATACCCTTGGTCTCAACCAGATTCTCTGGGCTCAAGGCTCATAAAACTTCCCTGTGCTAAAATATTCATAGCAACCACCAGGCTTTAAGGTTGAATGAACATTTTCTACTGGGATGATATCTAAGTCCTAAACAACTTTCCAGCCCGTAATAGTTACAGAAAGAACATGGATGAGCATAGTTCCTAGTTTGAAGTACAAGCCAAGTTTCTACTTGTTATCTGATTGAAATTGTTAATAGCATGACGTTAGACTTTCTACCCCAGTTTGGAGAACAAATAAATGATGTTAGCTCTGCTTTATGGCCTGTTTTGCTTGGTTGGAGGTTTTTGTGTTGTTGTTTTTATGTTTTGAGGGCTATATTTTATTTTTTTTACCGACTCAGAAAAGTTTTAAAAAGTTAAAAACAAGCAGCAGTGAAGAAAACAACAAACAAACAAAAAAAGCCATGTATGAGGGGAGAACATACTTAGGAGATCTAGACAAACAAAATTGGTCACTCATGGTCAGTTTTAAACATATAGCAAGTTCCAGGTCTCGTGAACTATGTGAGATTGTCTCAGACAAACAGACAGCACATACACACATACCACAAAAACTCATCTGCAGTTTTCAGAATCTAGGCACCATGTTAAGTTCATTTCCTCATCCCATGGCTTCTGTACAGGAGAAGGGAATAGTGTTACAGATACTGTTTTCACTTGGTAAATCTTTGGGTTTATAAAGTAGCCTGTCTTTTTGACTCTTAAATTCAGAACTGACACATACATGCGGGTCATGTCTATCCCAGGATCTGAACACAGGATCAAGCAGCACTCTCACTGGGTGGGACTAACAGAATAGGCTAGGTTTGCTGCAAAACAGAACTACCATTTCCCAAGAAAATCCAGAGACTTCACCTTATAATCTTGCCATCACTGAAACCCTGATATCATTTTGAATGAAATTTAATCAAAAAATTATTTATAAAGCCTTCCACCAGGCCCACAGACATTGCTTTGGCCAGGTGAAATATTTGAAGAAGCTATTTTGAATATTTTATACAGATAGGTGAGAAGTGGATGGTGGTTTATTTTATCTGGCAAACAGATCCTAGAACAAAAGACAAATCGTCAAGTGATTCCGTTCGCCCTTCTCCCTTCCTTACTGCAGCTTTGTGCACAGTCCAGGACACATGCCATGGAGGAGCAGCTCTGCTTCACTAACCCTCTCAGTCACTCTTTCCTCCACAGCTATAAGAGCTCTGCACTGTGTGCGTTCTTTCTGGGCACTTAGTCCGCTCATTCCAGCAAGTGGGAGAAACAGGCCCCTGAAGCAAGGGCTCTTGGCATCCTGAAGTTCAGGGCTGTAGGCCCCTGTAATATCTTAAGGAACTGTCATTTACATTACCCAGGTCACTTCTATTAGTCTTTCAAGGACACCTATATTTAAGCTTTCTTGGTTTTTTCCTCAGCCTTCCATCTTTCCTTGTCTTTATCCCACAACTATCATACATGCCTGGACTCTGTAGATTAAACTCTGGAATTAAACTGTGATTTGATATGCCAAGTTACCTGAACTAAAAACTATTAACTTCCAACATGATTAAGTCATCACTGTCATGGACTCCAGTTTCTTTCTGTTTAAGTTCCTAACACCCTGTGTCACTCATTTTGAATATTGCTAGAAGGAGGAAGGGAAAGGAAATAAAAACCCTTGGATGATCTACTGACTTTCATCATATCTGTCAGGAAATTAAAATATTGTGATCTGACTAGTGGTTTTGGATTTACCAAAGTAGTCAAAATGTCTAAATTGTTCTGAAGGTATAGACTCATGCCTAGGAGCATGTGGAAAGGACAAGGGCTTCTGGGATACTCAGAATAATTTGAGTTAGTTACAAGCACCTCTGTTTCAGAGACTCCTAAGCAGCCTTGAGCCTGGACTTTCCCTTTGGATACTATGTCCAGTCCTTTTAGAAACATTTGAGTATTTCCTATTATCTGGCTGCCAGCCATCTTCATCCTATTCCACTGTGCTTGCCATGCCAGTACTTTGAAGTAGGCATGAAAACTTTGTGTAAAAGCAAATCATTCAGGATAGGCTAGGTTTTGCTGTAAAAATAACTGCAAGTCCTGAGGGCTTAAAACCAGGGTACTTTCCTATCCATAAGATAGGTTCTTCTAGCTGGGCTGTTTTTCTTGTCTAGTCTTAAAAGGAGAGGATGCATGTAGCCCAGCAGAGACTCGATATGCCAGGGTTGGGGAATACCCGGGGGTATCAGAGGAGATACTCCTGATACAAAGAAGCTGCATCCTGATACAAAGGCAACAGGCAGGGATAGAGACAGAGACCAGGCCTGGCTTGGGTTTTGAAACCTTAAAGCCCACTCCCAATAAGATATCTCCTCCAACAAGAATACCTACCCCAACAAGGACATACCTCCTAATCCTTCCAACAGTTCATGATTACTTAAGCATTATAAGCCTGTTGCATGTGGGTGTGGAGGTGGGGGTCATTCTCATTCAAACAACCACAGTGAGTGTCATATAAGGAAAGGAAGGAATGGGTATAAGCCCTAATTTCTTTTGTCCCAGATAACTGACTCAAACCATAAAGAATGCAGGGCTTCAGCTATACTTAAATAGCATTACATTAGAAATAAATAGATTTCGGTAACTCTTGAGAAGAACACAGATGACATCCAGTTATGGGTGGTTTTGTCTGGTACCTCCCCTACAACTGCTCCGTCATAGAGCAGTCATAGACAATAACACCAGATACTCTGTGATAGCAGTGATCTACAGGACAGGACCAGAATATGCTATTTCCTGTGTCTTCCTTCTCGTCTAGTATATTTTCTACTAAATATAGAGACTTTGTTATCTGTTTGTTTTATGAAGGTGCTGTCCAGTTATCTTCTTCAGTGTAATTTCATGCTCTGTAATTTGCTAGCTAAATGATCATGAATGGTTTCCCTTTTCCATGTCCAATTGTCTTAACTGTAGACTGGATGGACTGCCAGTTCTTCCTGCACAGCATTGATACTATATGCTGAGAACTGGTGGCCTAAAGCATCTTCATTATACCCAGCAGCAGATCACCTGATGGGTTTTTAGTATAAATATTAAAGATTTTCAAATCTGAAGAAACAAGCTGTTATCCCATTACTTGACTAAAATAATTTTTTCAAGATGCAAGTTTCATGGCACAGGGCTACCAGTATCTGAAATTATAAGTAGTGTTAGCCATAAGATACACAACTAGCCATAGCAAGTCATACTTTTGTTCTCTTAATGAAGATTAGACTATCAAAACTGTACAGGCTACTGGGGGTTCTGCTGTTCTTTCAAAGTTGATCTAAGTGCTTTAACAGAACACACATGGCTTAACAACATGGATGTTCATATTCCAAACATAACCTTGGGTCAGAACATGTGTCAAGGATGAGAATGCCCTGGGGCTACAATTGCAACTGATATGAAAAATATCATTTTCTTGACCTTAAGGCATTGGCTCATCTTTTGGCCTTCTGATTTTGTGGAGCACTAATACACGGGTTGACCAGGCTTCGAGGTTTGTCCAGTGTGTACAGTAAAGGCAACATCTTCTTTTTACCCAGAAGGCTAAAATATATTAGGTCTATTTTGCCTCTCTGATTTTCTTGTTTGTTTCAGTACCTAAAGGAGAGCTGAGAACATGCTACAGTATATCTAACTTAATTTAGTCTTGACACTCATAGTATCTACACAACGTTCAGAAATATAGAAAGGTTTAGAGTTCTGATAACAATGCTCAAGATGTAAATGGGTGTGGGAAGGTTGGCTACATTTCCCATGGTTTCCAGGGCTATTAGTAGAAGGAACAATGTCATTGAATAGCAGGTTGCCCTGCAGAAATTTTACTCTATTCAAAACGTTAAATCAACAATGCAGAGCTTTTTTTTTCTTTTAGAGCAGAAGCTAAATGCTCAAGTAATCACAGGTCTTTGTCCAATAACTATAAAGGAAATAACCTGGGTAAAACAGCAGAGCCCTTCAGAAACCTGGCAGTTCATCATGTGTAGTCACAACTAGCCCAAGCAATCCTGCTGAGGGTCTATGGACATATAGGTAGTGTTGTGACACAAACCCTGTTCCTTTTAACAAGCACTGAGCATGCATTATACATGTAGTCCTGGTGTGTGTTTATCTAGTCTTCAAAATGCTCATCAGGAAGTAAATAAGGAAACCAACTTCAACAGTCCATGAACTGGGAAATATACTGAATTAGTTAATGCAGACAGACAAAGACAAACACCACATTCTCTCTTATAGCTCCAAACCCTTAGATTTTAGTATATAACCCAGAATAACTACAGAAGCCAGGAAAGTAGAAAGGGCTCATGGCAGAAAGGAAAAGAAGGTGCCCTAGAGAGAAGGATACTGCGAAGATTGAAAGGGAGAAAACGAGGTGGAGGGGACTAATTGGAAAAGGGAAAGGGGAGAAGAGAGAGAGAGAGAGAGAGAGAGAGAGAGAGAGAGAGAGAGAGAGAGGAGAGAGAGAGAGAGAATGGGGACAGACATGTTTGAAAAAGCCATAGGGAGACATTAGCTTGTAAACTCTCTTCTCTCTCTCTCTCTCTCTCTCTCTCTCTCTCTCTCTCTCTCTCTCTCACCACACACACACACACACACACACACACAACACACACACATTATGTGTATACTACTATATATGCTTTATAGCAGAGCGCATATATATATATATATATATATATATATACACATATGTAGTATATATTACATTTTAAAACTCCACTTACTTCAGATAAATTGAATAGAATGAAACCCACACAGTAAATCCCATGACTCAAGTCATCTGGGCTAAAATAGTGTCATTCATGGAGCATCTCATTACTGCCTTTTAGTTTCAAAAGCTCATTAATTACAGAGAAATTATCCAATTCAGTAAGCAGTTAAATACCAACAACACTCAATTTGAAGACCCAGATTCTAGATCTGCCTTGGTTGCCATGTTTGGACCATGTAGCTTTGCTTTTCATGAACAATCTATGAACAAAGGTCAAAAAACTAGTTCATGAACCAAGTTATGTTTGTGTTTGTGTGAATGAAGTTTTAGAACATAACTACATCTGATTTGTAAACATTTGCAGTGTGTAGTATGTGTAGTATAGTGGTGTGTGTGTGTGTGTGTGTGTGTGTGTGTGTGATGTGTGTGTGTGTTGTGATGTACAGGTGTAGAGGAGGTGAGAGGACAAATTGAGGGAGTCATTTATCTCTTTCCACTTTGAGGATTTCAGAAATCAAACTGAGGTCATCATGTTTGGCAGCAATTTTATCCCTTGAGCTGTCTTGTTGGCCTGATCCCAGTTTCTCATTTAGGACCTGGTACTAATGATAACATGGTTTCATGTTTTGTGTGGCAGAGGTAACTAATTCCTGCAGAAACTGGATGGCCAAGGAAGCCTTACACATAAAGTATGTATCCTTGGGCCCCACCCCATCCCCCAAATCACTGATTCCTGGATTGACAATTTCTAAGAAGGTAGATTTCCCATGTTCTCTTGAATGCAAAAAATATGAAACAAATAATCCTCTAAGATAATAAAGATCTGATGATAGTTCCAATTTCTTAGCTAGTAAATTTTAGAAAATATATAGTGTTAACTAAATAATGAGCAGGATCACTAGTCCAAATCTCACAGGCTTCTTCTTATGAAAAGCGGCTGCCATTGCAATGCACCACTAAGTATTGCAAGCAATGAAAAGAATGGCTAGTCACACCTATGACCCAGGGACAGCTGGAGTAATAATGCTCGCAGACAGTTTGTCACAGGCAGACTTTGACTTCAGGTAAATAATGCTCACCATGTCATCTGGTTTATAGCTGAGCCAGCGTTTGAAGCTTAAGCCAAATTCAAACAAGACAAGTAAAGAGCTGAGTACTCCAGGTCAAGGGGTGAATGAAGAGAGAGAAACATTGAAGGGGCAGTGAGCAGAATTTTCCAGAGAAAAATATTCTTATTCAAGAATTTTGAGTGACAAGGTTAAAAAGGTTGGTGTCCTAGTCCACACCAAGAATCTCAGCACTCAGAAAACTATGGTAGAAGGATTACATGTTGTGGACAACCCAGGTAACACAGGAATAATATTTCTCAAAAGAAAACGTTAGTTGGAACCAAATTGTGCAATGCTTTTTCTGGCCTGGTACAAGAAGACAGAAAGTTTATCAGCTGCACTGATGCCCACTCAAGTTTTCTAGCCTTGAAAATTGTTATCAGTAAGATAATATACATGTCTCTGATACAAAATGTATTAGAGGCCAAAGAAAGAGAAAATTAGCTGCACTTTAAATATGTAAATTTTAGTTTTTACCTGTGCTGTCATTACAATTATAAAAATGTTTTCAGTTTATTGTTTGTATTTGTCCTGATTCCCTTTTGAAACATCTTAAGTCTACTCTACCTAGTGAATATAAAACTGAGTCATAGATAATGCACAAATGTAAAAGTGAACTAGTGTTTTTTTTTCCTTTAACTACCTTAAAAGCATCATTTTACATGTACTTTAAAAATTATAGTATTGTTAAGATGTACAATAACACCTATTGAGGGACTGTGTGTAAAAGTTAGGGAAAATGCATAAAATTTGTGTTTTGCCTCAAATCTGAATGGGAAATAGGTAGCTAGTGAATGAATACAACACAGAGAGGAATTTACTAATGTAGACAGAGAGCCACACAGCCAAACATGGCCGATACTGCTAATTGCCTTCCCATTTATCCTTTAAAATGTTTTTTCTGCCTAGGCAATGGAAGACTGACTTTATACATGATAGTAACAATTCTGGCCTTAAAATTCATTTCTAAAAGTTTCATAGTGTCTGCGGATGGCCATCTAGTATAATTCTGACTGAAATGTTGAAAGGGTATTTTTCCAAGAGGACTCTGCAAAAAATCTTTACTGTCAGGGTAAAAGGAGAACAGATCTGGCTGGCTCCAATCTTCCACTTTCTAATCTATCTTTCTTCTTTTTACATAATGATGCCAGCTGGTACAGCCATATCCCTACCAAAAGCAATAAACAAAAGCCTGGTAGGAAAATAATAAGTTTTAGAGCCCAAATGAGATTTTGAACATCTTAATCAACATTAGTAACCATCCTTTTAACTTTTAAACTTTAAGCTTTTAAACTTCCTACCACATGGAAAGAAAAGACTCTGATACCTAAATTATTTTGGATGGAACTGTTGTTGCTAATAGCAAAATGGTTTTTTTAAAGAAAAAAAACAAAGAAAGAAAGAAAAGAAAAGAAAAAATCATTTAATAAAGTTGACTATTGTTCGCTTGCACAAATAAGCATTCATTTCTCAACTGTTTACTTCTTCAGCAACTGCCTGTTTAGCACCTGTTATGTGTCACGCACTGAGCTAACAATTTTAATATTTGCATTTTAGTATTTTTAATGTGTGCATACAATGTATAGTAATGAAATCAGGGAAACTGGATTATCAGTCACTTCAAATATTGATCATCTCTCTGTTAAGAACATTCAAAAATCCTTCCTTAACTGTTCTATGTTTCAATCATAATCACTTATTTATAATATTCAAGGCTAAAATTAACTAATGACTGAGGATCTTCTGATGAGAATGGAGAAAAATAAAATGCTCCCTTTTCTCCTTCTGCCTTTCTGATCACCTGAGCCTCCCCTTTTCTCTATGTCCCTATTGTCTATAACAAATGAGGAGAATATGAGGTCAGAAGAATCCCCCCATTTCACTTTTCATTTAGAAGAAATGCAGAAACAAAACAAAGATGACAGTTCATTGTTGGTAAAGCCAGTGAAATTCTTTGATCCCATATCACATCTGTACCATAGAACACTCTGGGAAAACTATCAAATGTCCATCTAGTGCATTGGTTCTCAACCTCCCTCGTACTGTTACCATTTTTGTTGTGGTGATCCCAACCATAACATTATAATTATTACTACCTCATAATGGTAGCTTTGCAACTTTTATTAATTTTAGGGTAAATATCTACTATATAGGATATCTGATATGTGACCCCTGTGAAAGGGTCATTTGACCCCCCAAAAGGTTTGAGACCCACAGGTTAAGAACTACTGATCTAGTGTATTATAATGCACCAATTTTAGGTAGTCATTTGTGTATGTTTTTGCAGAACAAGTGGCTATCCAGCCAAGCTCTCAAATTTAAACCCAAAATTCCTCTCAAATAACACTGTATGAAAGTTAGCAGAGTCAGAAACCTGTGGTATGAGACTTGACTAGAGAATATTTTTATTCTATGCAGTAGAAACATAAGACTTCTCTGGAGTCTTCTTACTCATTCTCTGGCATCTTAAAACAAATTTTTACCTAGCTAGTAATGCCTTTGTTATTTTGGCAACTGAACACAATTTAATCTTGATATTTCTGCATGTGATAGGACAGTGAAGTACCTCCAGATAATAAGCCTAACCACTTCAGAAACAATTATTTGCCTAAGAAGTTATAGTGATAGATCCATCAACAGGTCATTTACAAAAACTATAGCAGAATAAATTTAACCTACTATAATCAGCAAGTGAGTGTTTCTGCTAATGAATCATAATTGCCCTTTCCCTCTAGTTCAAAAGCTTGAGTTATTAGTGTCCTAAATGGCTTTTCTCTCCTACTGTTAGTTCATGCATCTCTTGACTCTTCACCATTGGTCATCTCTCTATCCCTGTCTGAAATCAGAGCCTCACAATGTCTTGCTGAGCACTAGAAATGCCCTGCCTATTAGTGCCTGCAACTCTAAAACATTTCAGGTTAACCCAAATCTATTCTCACATCTTTAGCTTACAATTTCAATAGATTATTGAATAGTTTGTCTGCTTTGCTCATGGTTGCATCCAAAAAGTCTGTAATACAGTCTCTGGGACAGTAAGCTTTCTGTAAGCATTAGTGGAGGGCCACAAGAAAAGCAACAGCCCTGATCTGGTATTCGTTTACTTAAAAACCTCCTTTAAGATGACACTCAAGAGCCCCAGAGCCTTGGTCACTGCCTGACATGCTGGCACTCAGCTGTATACACTTCTTCATGGCTGTGTTCCAGTCAAACAAAGGAAGGCATTTCTTTCCAAGATGAGAACTTTCTCTGTTTAGTGTCTGTTTTCTCTCTATATCTGGAATACTATCTAAGTCATCTCTGCAGATCAAATCCTAGGAACCAGTTCTCTAAGTAATAGAGGAAGTAGCTTAGTGGTAGAGTGCTTATGTAGCATCACAAGGCCCTGAGCTCATGCACAGCAGGCACACCTTTAATCCCAGTGTAAAGATCACAAACCTAATATTCAGAGCATTTTCCCTTTTAATTACAGCTTCCTTCCCCTTCCCTTTTCCAAAGTCTCCTATATACCTGTCTCCATTCTCCTTCAAATTCATGGCCTCCTGTTTCATTAGTTGTTATTACATGCACATATGTATCTGTACATAAATACATATATATTCTTAAGCATAGCCTGTTGAGTCCATATAATGTTACTTGTCTGTCTGTTTTCAAGGCTGACTATTTGACACTAGACAACCATATGCCTTTCCCTAGAGAGGACCTTCTCATAGCCATTCAAGGAACTACTGAGTTTGCATAGCAAAAGCAGATAGTATCCAGTGCTCAAACTCTCATCCCTAACTTTGCCACAAACTGTCTGTCACTATTTCAAAACCACTCTTCATGTTTTTTGAAAACACAGAGGCTACAAACTAATAACACAGGAGTTGAATTTGGTTATGAATAGGATATTAAAACAATATTCAAGTTTTCTGGCCTGGGCCCAAGCACTGAGCAGATCCTGCTCAGAGCAACTCTGCACCAATCCTACAAAACCCAGAGGAAGTGGGGCTCCCAGGAGCTCTAACCCAGGCAGTAGTTTGGTTAAGGAGACAGCAACACCTGCCCCAAACAGGGAGTAACTGGGATCCACTGGGACCCAGGAATTCACTCCTGGATTGAGCACTGGTTCCTTCCAGTCTGGGCCTGAGCACTGAGCAGATCTTGGACCTCAGCTCTAACCGTAGTAGCAACACCCACCCCACAAAGTTTTGACACAACCAAGATAATAGGAAAAAGACAGGCTCCAGTCAGACAGGGCAGGTAACACTAAGGAGATCCAGAAGGCAAAAAGCAAGCACAAGAACATAAGCATCAGCAACCTGGGGTACTTAGCATCATCAGAACCTAGTTCTCCCACACTAGAAAGTCCTGAATTACCCATATCACCAGGAAAGCAGGATTCAAATTTAAAATCACTTCTAAGGTTGATGATAGAGGATTTTAAGAAGAACATAAATAACACTCTCAAAGAAATTGAGAAGAACACAGTATCAGTAAAAGCCCTTAAAGAGAAACACAAAATCCCTTAAAGAATTACAAGAGTAGAGCATGTTCAGTTTCCACATGGATGTGGGTTTTCCCTTGGTTCTGTCATTATAAAGACAGCTTAGTCCGTGGTGATCTGATAGGATGCAGGGGATTATTTCAATCTTTTGTATCTGTTGAGGACTGTTTTGTGACCAATTATATGGTCTATTTTGGAAAGGTACCATGAGGTGCTGAGAAAAAGGTATATTCTTTAACTTTAGGATGAAATGTTCTATAGATATCTGTTAAATCCATTTGGTCCAAAACTTCTGTTAATTTCAGTGTGTCTTTGTTTAGTTTCTGTTTCCACGATCTGTCCATTGGAGAGAGCGGGGTGTTAAAATCCCCCACTATTATTGTGTGGGGTGCAATGTGTGCTTTGAGCTTTAGTAAAGTTTCTTTTATGTATGTAGGTGCCCTTGCATTTGGAGCGTAGATGTTCAGAATTGAGAGTTCATCTTGGTAGATTTTTCCTTTGATGAGTATGAAGTGTCCTTCCTTATCTTTTTTGATTACTTTTGGTTGAAAGTCGATTTTATTTGATATTAGAATAGCTACTCCAGCTTGTTTCTTGGGACCATTTGCTTGGAAAATTGTTTTCCAGCCTTTTACTCTGAGGTAATGTCTGTCTTTGACACTGAGGTGAGTTTCCTGTATGGAGCAAAATTCTGGGTCCTGTTTATGTATCCAGTCGGATAGTCTACGTCTTTTTATTGGAGAATAGAGTCCATTGATGTTAAGGAATATTAAGGAAAAATGATTGTTGCTTCCTGTTATTTTTGTTATTAGAGGTGGAATTATGTTTGTGTAGCTACCTTTTTATTGGGGGGTTGTTGGAAGATTACTTCCATGCTTCTTCTAGGTTGTAGTTTCCTTCCTTGTGTTGGCGTTTTCCGTCAATTATCCTTTGAAGTGCTGGGTTTGTGGGAAGATATTGTGCAAATTTGGTTTTGTCATGGAATATCTTGGTTTCTCCATCTATAGTGATTGAGAGTTTTTCTGGGTATAGCAGTCTGGGCTGGCATTTGTGTTCCCTTAGGGTCTGTATGATATCAGACCAGGATCTTCTGGCTTACAAGAGAACACAACCAAACAGGTGAAGGAATTGAACAAAATCATCCAGAACATAAAAATGAAAGTAGAAACAATAAAGAAATCACAAAGGGAGACTACCCTGGAGATAGAAAACCTAGGAAAGAAATCAGGAGTCATAGATGAAATCATCACCAACAGAATACAAGAGAAGAAGAGAGAGTCTCAGGTGCAGAAGATACCATGGAAAACATTGACACAACTGTCAAAGAAAATGCAAAATGCAAAAAGTTCTTAACACAAAACATCCAGGAAATCCAGGACACAATAAGAAGACCAAACCTAAGGATAATAGGTATAGAAGAGAGTGAAGATTCCCAACTTAAAAGGCCAATAAGTATCTTCAAAAAAATTATAGAAGAAAACTTCCCTAACCTAAAGAACAAGATGCCCATAAACATACAAGAAGCCTACAGAATGCCAAATAGACTAGACCAGAAAAGAAATTCCTCCTGTCACATAATAAAACACCAAATGCACAAAACAAAGAAAGAATATTAAATGCAGTAAGAGGAAAAAGTCAAGTAACTTATAAAGGCAGACCTATCAGAATTACACCAGACTTCTCACCAGATACTATAAAAGCCAGAAGATCCTGGACAGATGTCATACAGACCTAAGAGAACACAGATGCCCAGCCCAGGCTACTATACCCAGCAAAACTCTCAATCACTATAGATGGAGAAACCAAGATATTCCATGACAAAACTAAATTTACACAATATCTTTCCACAAACCCAGCACTACAAAGGATAATAGCAGGAAAGCTCCAATACAAGGAGGGAAATTATACCCTAGAAAGAGCAAGAACGTAATCACCAAAGAAAGTAATTACCAAGTAATCACATTGGTGATTAGATTTCAATGTGTACTCCCATCTCCCAGTGGGGGCAACAGACATGTTTAGTCTGGAAAAATAGAATGTTCTGGTCTTGCCTTCACATGGCCACGCCTAGGGAAGTAGAGCCATGGACGCTGCTTCTCGGTGGGGCTTGTTTTAACTCAGCCTGGCCTGTACAGATATTGGTTCATGATAGCCCCTTATTGGCATGCCATCATAAAACATTTTTCACATTCTTTTATCATATCTCTCCTTACTGAGCCTGCAAGTCTGTTCTCTGTTAATTCTGTCTTCTCTGCTGTGCTTTCTCTCTTCTTAGCATGTAATCCATGCTTGTCATATTACAGAATTCCCACTGTATTTCTGTTGAATTGGATATCATCAAATGTATAGGCTTTCTAGTACATTCAACATTTAATACTTCACCACATCCAGATTTACAATTCGTTTTAGTGCAGTCATTTCTAATTTAGTCCTATTTGTAGACAAGCCAGAATGAGGAACTAGCGAATGACCCCAAGTTTTTCTTTTGGCATCAAATTGCATTGTTTCTGTTTGATGCTCCTGTTTCAGTACATTGGAAAAATCATTTTTTCTCTCCTTTGAAGACTTCCTTTTCCCCAGTTAGTCCCTCCCCTGTCCCTGTCAGCCTCTATTATAAAACTTACCAGATAGTGTCCTAAGAACTAGTTTACTATCCTGATCCTTTGATGGGGGTTGCATAATTTAGCTTTGTACCTCTCCATCAAGCCCACTGTCTGAACAACTGGTGTTCACTTTGGCTTCAGTGACTGGAGTGTTGCCTAAAGCAGGTATGCTTTAAGGAAGTAAAAGGATGCTCTCTGTTGAAGTTTCTTTAATCGGAAATGAAGTAATAGAAGCATGACACCCTCAAATTAATCAAAGGTACAGGCAATTTAATATATTTTTCTTTACATTTATTTCTGGTTAAAAACTGAATGTTAAATTTAAACAGCTCAGTCAGAAATGTTTTGTTGCCAGAGCATTGGCAATACCAAGAGGTTTTGGCAGTTCCTAGTGCTTTCCTCTTTTGAGTGGAATTCACAGGCAGAAATTCAGTTCATAGCTTACAATTCTCTTCCTACCACCATCCCGGGTGAGCTTTACAATCCCATAGAGAGGTCCTGAGTGTGGCCCAAGACTGAACTATCCAAGTCCCCAGCTCAATGCTAGCTTCTTAAGGAAAATGGAAGGCAAGCATTGCTAAGTTCCAAATGGGAAGAAACCTGCAGAATGTTAAAACTTTGGTGGAATGGGGCCAGTTGACTCCTTTCTCTGTTATTTTCTGTTGTTGGCCTATAGCAGATTAATTTCTTCCTGTAGTGTCCTCTTTGTGGAAAATTTGTTCTTACATTTGCCTTGATGATAGTCAAGATGTGACCTTAAATTTCAAGGCTTTTGTGATATCATTGAATCATGAAATAGGGCCCACATTTAATAAACATTCTTCTGGGACAAATACTGGTGTAGACATTATAACAGAATCATGCATCTGAGCCTTACAATATTCCTGAGGAGCAGGGTTTACTGCTAACAATGGATCTTTCCAAAGAATCAGACTTAGAGAGGATAGATTCATGCAGAGTCACAGGAAGAAAACTCAGAGTGGAGTTCAAGCTCAAGACATGTGAGTATTTTCCACGCCGATTTTTTTACTGATCATGCAGTGGCGTTTAGTAATTCCCACCTTCACTACTGCAGTTCCAGACCTTGTGGTGTTGACTTCTCTCACTTCTCAACTAGCATTAGAGTACTGAAGAGGAAGCTATATGCAAGTTAATTTTAAATAGTGCACTGAGTAGAATCAGAACCCCCTGAAGGAGCATGTCATGTGTGGTCGGTACCAACATAACTGTTGGTATAATAAAAACATTGAATGGTTCTACTTATCAAAAGCAGGCATGATTAAACACAAGATATCAAAGTGCCTCCAAGCCATTCATAAGCTAGGTCCATCTGCCCAGTTACAATGCAATGTATCGTCATTTCCTTAACTTGTGAATTTCATTTATTACAGTTACTGTGTAAAATGGTCTATAAAAGCCACATATTATTTGTAACTTGTCTATAGAATTATATGTTTTTGACATGATATTCTTAATTTACTTTGTGGGGTTCTTTCACATTTTACATAGCCTGAAGATAAAAGTAAACAAATCATACCTGAAGGAGGAGTCAATGCTACCTGCATAGCTAAGCAAGTGCCCTGGGTCATTAAAGCACTTGGGGGCTTCCTTTTATCTGGGTACTCCTTGACATAGACTGTGGGCTTTAGTCATCACTTCAGTATCTCATCCTCACACAGTAACATATGTGGTTCTTCATCCTGTGTTCTCACCTCCAGGGTTCTCTTTTATTTAATCCTGCTGCCCTGGCCAGTGACTCCTTTGATCAAAGTCTCTTCTGTATGTTTGTGTAGATGCTTTTATGTGGAGTCTGTTAAATAACTTCAGGCGCAGACATTCAGCATCTGCTCTGGATCACTGTGCACATAGTGAGGACACAGGAGTCCAGCATCTACTCTGTAATACTGTACACACAGTGAGGACAGTCTAGCATGCCCTCCGGATCACTGCACACATAGTAGGTACTGACTAAATAAACAGAGGCAGAGGCTCTCAGAATAAAGTCCATGTACCTCATATAAAATTGCCATAGTGTGGAGAATAGCATTTCCATTCATATTAAAATTATGAAACCTAACAGACAGAGTCCCTATTGCTTATAACTACACCAGATTTATCCCCAAGGGGCAGCTTGTCCCTGGGAAACCCTGACTCAGCAGGTTTAAATTACTCCTTTTGAGCCACTTAACTTCTAAATTTTCTCATTCAGTAGCTTAAACGTGACTTTAATATTGCCTGCACTCAAAACATTTGCATTTAATTGCAACAGTAGTACACTTTCCTGTTGGCATCTGAAACATAGTCATTTTCAGGGTCAGACTTACATTGAGAGAGTTTGGTTATTTGTATCCAAGAAATCAAATTCAACAAAGATAACTGAAGGCATGTAAGTAGTTTTTTTCTATTTTTTATTGTAAGAATATGCAGCCTGTAGATACACAAATTCAAATCCTTGGCAAATCATATTTTCACTGGCTGTTTGACTAGAGATAAATGGACATGTGTGGAGAAAGTTATTTTTAAGAATGATAAGTCAACACAAATTTTATTTCTTGAAATGTGTATGTGCATATACTTAGAATATGTGTACAATTCAAGAAAATATTGTGTCTGGTTATATAGCTGCTGTAGTAGTTTACATGATGAAGATTTGAACCTTATACAAATTTACTTCAAACTATCTTAAACCCTGTTCCAAATTAAAGAACATTAAGAACTCATTATAGGCATGTGACTACAGGGTTACAACAGACGCGTAAGATACCAGCTTGCTAGGCATGCATTCCTTGTGTTATTCATCTTGTTAAGACCAACACGTGTTCTCATTACGACATTAAGGACTCAAGTGAATGCATGAATGCCTAGGCTCACCAGTTATCACTGAAGTAGTTTTAATCAGAAACAGAAAGATGGCGTCTATGTGAACAAACATTGATTTCATGAGTCCATAGCTTCGCTGATCAAATCACATTTTTGTCCAGTAAGTTTACGAACCACCAAGTTTCTCTCTTCAGAGTAGAAGGTTACTAACTTAGGGCTGGTGTGTTCTGAAGACAGCTAGTGACCTCTGAAAGCATTTATTAATCACTTACAACTGACCTGCAAAATTAAATAAGCCAAATTTTCACCTAAAATACTGAGGCAATCAAAGAGGAAGTGCTCTTTGACCTAAATTACTAGAAAATAGCATGCTGCCTTTCCTCCTCACTGGTTATGCAGACGCGTGAACACAAAGCTATAACTTCTACTGAGAAGAACATGTGTTGTAAGTAGGGAAAGATGACATGGTGATCAGAAGCCACATGCAAGACATCTGCAAACAAAAGATGAGAGTGAGGAGATGTTCACAGGGACTGGACTGGTGGAGGCAGCTGCACGAATATCTGTAATTTGTGTTCTTCTCTGACTGAGAGCAGTGAAGATAGAAAGGGAGTTTCAAATAAATAAAGACAATAACTATCCTCAGAGGTTTTCCCACATCCTGCGCTTTCTCTCATCAGAGAAGTCATCTGCTAGTCTGTAGACACAATGGACCAATTAAGAGGACAACACAGATTAACAAGGGAGCTGTCTCAAGCTACTGTCATTTTTGGAACTGAATGCAAGGAAAGATGAATCAGCTAACAGTCAGGGGAGGCTTCTTATGTGCAACGGGCTTGGAAAATGAGCAGGAACTATCCTGGTGGCAGAGCAGCAGCCGGGGACATTAGGTAGAGAGATCATCACAGGCCTAGACCTACGTTGTGTTCACAGAGTGGTCACACACTTCTTGTCAGCCTCCAGCATGTTCAATAAATTTGGATGTTTCGATAAATTTGAAAGGAAGCATTTTCATTGGTTCCATGTATTCTGCTGGATGTGTCATAAATGAACTTACTCCATATTTCTTAGATAGAATTGTAACAGGAGGTATTTAAAAAGAGACCTCCGGCTCCTGGCTCAGCCGCCATGTTCCCGCACTGAGCTCAGCACTGACCAGAGCTCCAGAGCTCCAGAATCTCACCACCCAGCCCGCTAAGTTCCCACTGGCAGGTCACCACCACACCATCCCCGTGCTTCAAACGTCCACGAGAATGGCATAGATTTCAGTGTTATACAGGTATTGGAGAACTAAGTCAGGCTAGTACCACAATGGCAAGATACCGTGGAGTCTATCTGATCTAGGGAGTACAGTAGGAATTGAAAGGGAGTAACAGGAGATGATAAACATCACAAATGATTTAAGTAATTGAAACTATCCATAAATCTTCCAATATCATCTATGAATTAAATTATCCGAATATACTGTAATGTACCCGCAGTTTACCACAAGTGCCACTAGGTGGGGAACGTGCATTATTCACGGCGTGAAATTGCCACTTTCTCGTCTATCAAATGCGATGTATCTAATTTTGAGAATTCAAGTGTTCACATTCTAATTAAATCAAATTAGACTTTCTATTAGTGAAATATAACCTTATAACATAACTCTAGTTAGTAAAAGAAACTGCAATTTTACTCATTGGAAATTTCAACTATAAAAGGACCTGTGTGCAAAATTGGAGCTATCTTAATAAAACTCCTATGGGAGTCTGTCTCTACGTTATTTTATTGTTTCCTATTTAATACCCACTCTGGAAGACTTGGTGTTAACTAGTAACAAGTGTCTTTGCTAATAAACGACATCAAATCATTTGGAAGCTTGCATTTGAAAATGATGTTTTATTATAATATCTCTGGGTTAGAGCCCATTTCTCCTAGCTCTCTGATCTCTGGTAGGTAATATAGGTGATAGCAATAATTAGATATCACACTCATCTTCCTTCATTTGCTGCTAGGCACCCCAGTGAAGCCATGCTATTTGCACTGTTAGCTCTATACATCATAGAAGCAGGGTCCATGCCTATTGTGCTTAGATTGCTGTATTACTGTGCCTGTTATACTACCAAACCCAGAATAGATGCACAGTGAATTAATCCATTTTCTGCTCATCAAAAATGAACTCAGTCTCCTTCTCATGTAGTCTCTGCACATCAGTTATGACTCCTTTTTTTTTTAAATCATATAATCAGAGTTTACTCCTATGACACCCTGAGACTGATTCAAAGGATTTTCATGTCTCCTTTATTGTCATATATCATTGAAAACATGTGTGTATGCAAGGGTGTATGTGTGTGTACACACATGCATGTGCAAGTGTGTGTGTGTGCATGCATGTGTGTGCATGCATGTTTGCATGTGTGTTTATGTGTGTGTGGATGAGTGTGTTCAAGAGGCATAGAAATTTGGCATTAATCTTTCTGTATTCAACCAGATTATGATTTGTATTATGCTAAATTCTAGAAATAACCTATATTTATATTGCTTAGATTTATTTACATAAACATGGTTAGGCATCTATGTTATATTATAATAACACAGGTTATTTGAATTTAGAATAGGTCTGTCATAGTGATAGTATAAATGTTAGTAGTAATTATTACATTCAGTTTAATCTGTCTAAAAACCAAGTTCTCTAATAATAATTTATAAATGAAAAGGCTTAAGTTCAGTTTAGGGGATAAAGCTTGGTGATGTAGCATTTGCCTGTAGCCCTGGGTTCAAACACATGACCTTGAAGGATAAAAGGAAGCTACACTTTAAATGATCTCGGCAAGGCACTTAAAGAGTGCACAGATAGCAAGGCTGATGCAGTGAGCCAGAACCATGGTCTGGACACCAGGCTACCTAGCTGATGCATCTGTGTGTTTCACTGGAATGCCATGCTGACTTCTAATTTTGAAAATTTCCTGCTTGAGAATACATTCAAAGTAGAAAAATAGGAATATGTATTCAAACATTTTTACAGAGTGGGACCTTCAGTATAGCCGTCTTGCTGAAAATTGCCAGTAAACAGGGAAAATTCTAGACTATTAGAAGTTTGGAAATCACTCACCATATCCCTGTATTGTGTAATGTTCAACAGTTTTATCAATTTCTATATATCAAGAGTCAGACTATCTGCCTCTCTAAAATAAGTACATAATCAATGTACATCAAAACAAGGAGACAATGAGGTCAGAAGTCTAAAACCTGACCCTTAAGTTTCCTAAGCAGCTAGTGTAAGTCTCCAATTATTACTAAAAATACATGGCAGATAAGACACATATCCATGACATAGACTGGCTAGGAAACGGATGCCTTCCCTTCATGTCACCCAGCAGGAGTGGAAACTGCAGAATCTCTCTTGGAAGGCAACTTGGCAATAGGCACACAAACTACAAAACAAATCCTTTGGCCAAGCAGTTCCAGTCACAAATAGTTTATCCTGAAGACACAGATAGCCTACAGATGCCCATGTGTGAAACTTCATTTTTTTTTTTTTTTGTAATCATAAAAAGTTATTAAAGAATTTAAAGATTCATTACAAGAAAACTGGTTGATAAAATCTGGGGACACCTATACCACCAGCCATTGTGCAACTAAAAGAACAAGTAGATTTTTAACATTAATGTTGGAAAATGACATAGGGATGCTACATATGCTATTATCTGTGCCTTCTTAGGAAAAGAAAACAGTGAAATAAAACAACACACACATATTTCTAAGCATATGTATCTGTTGTTCAGAACTAACTAGTTCTGTATGTTCAGAATTAACTCTAAGAATATATTACAGCATTGGGGAATAGTCATTGTGACCAGGGAGGGAAACAAACTCCTGGAAACTGGGGAGGAAAAGGGGGGAGCTTTTCTATTCCAACCTTAGCATTCAGTATTTAAATTCTTAAACCCTGTTTTTTTTTTAATTATACATATATATATATATATAATATATATATATAAAACTTTATTGAAAATAGATGTTTTCTCTACAGTATATTTTTTTGGATATTTTATTTACATTTCAGATGTTATTCCCTTACCCCATTTCCCCCTCCCACCCAGGAACCCCCTATCCCAGGCTCCCCAACCCCGCCTAATGAGGATGTGTCCCCACGTACCCCCCAACTCCCATCTCCCCACCCTCGAATTCCCCCACACTAAGTGTCTAGCCTTCATGGGACCTAGGATCTCCTCTCCCACCTATACCTGACAGGACCATCCTCCCTTACATATACAGCTGGAGCCATGAGTCGCTCCTTAAGTGCCCTCAGGCTGGTCTTAAACCCTGTTTTTAACTTTTAAATGTTTTTTAAACATGTGAATCCTTTTTGCCAGGTGCTCTTTCACAATGATGTTCTTTGCAGTGTTTTTAATGATAAAGAAGAAAACCAATAGAATATTCAACATTTAGTAGCTAAAAACAAGAAATACGGGCACTTGTGTGTGTGTGTTATTTTCTCCTTTGTAAATGTAGCAAGCGTATATTCAATAGCTATGATTTCAGATAAAGGCCCAGTATTTCACTGAATTTCAGCCTCTGAAATTGCCCTTGACATATAGCCATCGTTCAATTAAAACTTACAAAAATTAATAAATAGAAAGGAGACTGGAGTGATGGAATCAGAGGCATTAGCAGAAGACGCTGTTGATTTTTCCCTTGATAATTCTTTTTATTTTCATTTTTTTCACAATGAAGTTGCTATTTTATGATTGGGAAGTGGTATCAGTGCAAAAAGACTGCATCCTAAAAGATTCATAGTCTTCGAGCCAGGCTCATCTAGAGAGGAATGAGTAGCTATTTTAATGAGTACCAGTGAGTATTGCATCTGATCAGTATTGCTTACGAAAATTCTGGGCTGGATGGTGCAGGCTGTAAGTGCCAACTGATGTATCTAGTGAACACTGGAGAGGTACCTGGGGAATAATTTGAATGCTGATTACAATATCACTCTGCAGATTGAAGAAATCACAGAACTTGTATTAGAATTGTTTGAGCAAACAGTTATATAACAGTTAAAATATTTTCTGTAACATTTGAACTGATCTTGTTTTGTATATGAGGTTTCGACTACAGACGGCTCTCAGATCAGTTTCTCACTTCCTGAGCCATCTCCACAGTCCTCTGTGACTCTATAAAGTAAGGCTGATAGGATGGCCTTTGAAGTGTCACTTGTGAGATGTGTCCCTAATATACATAAAGGGTTCAAGCTTAGTGGCTGGCATAGCTATCAGGGTGGCTTTAAGGATGGCTCTCTCATCTTTCTGTTTCTCCCACATGTATCACTGTGTTCTGAGTATGAAGGAAAATATTGCTTTAGAAACTGAGAAAAGGCTTATTTTGTAATCAAGCACTTAACTTAATCCTACTAATGTTTCCTTTTGTATGGAGTGTTTCCTAGATGGATCAGTATCTGCCTGCCACTCAGTAATTAGCACCTACACTGCATTGATGAAACAAAATAAACACATATAGACCTGCTTTGTCAACCTAGGATTTCGTTCTAGGCCAACGAAGGTCCTGTTTCTATGCCTAAGAAAATTTAACACATTAAGATGGGTTTGGATATTCATATAAAGCCTTTTCATATTCACTTTCCATTCCCAGAAATCTCTCATCATTTACAATTCAGTTACATGAGAGAGAGCTACACTTTTGAAGGACAGTTCTCTGTCCTTCCTTGTGCTCTAGTATCAACTACATTGATATTTTTAGATGCCAGTTTTACAAAATGATTTTTATAATTTCCTAACATGTAGTCTAAACTGCCTAACAACTAGCTTCCATGTGTAATAAAGTAGATGGGAAATGATCATATTTATCCCATTTAAAATAAAAAGATAACTATGAAAATTTTAACATTAAATAATGAATGTATGATATTTTACACATATAACTTTATAGTTGGACACCGTGTCATGGTTTTTCAATCTTAGCATTTCAGAAGCTGAAACAAGAACCCTGTAAACTGAGGACTGGCTTATACAGACTTCGTCTCAAAAATTCGTTTTCTAAGCCGTACTCGGAATGTTTGGCTAATCTTGGAAAGTCTTGGTCTGTTTGGGCTGTTATGACTGAATTTTATTTCTCACAGTCCTGGAAAATTCCAGGAATCCCAAAATCAAAATAGATACCTGAAGATCCGATGTCTGATAAGAGCCCCTTTCCTGGGACATCATATTTTGTAGTGTCTTCCTATAATGCTGTGGAGTGGAGGGCTGTGGAGATGTCTCTTATGCACACACTAATCCCCTTCATGAGGGATGAGCGCTCATGAGCAATCATCTCTTAAACATTGCTCCCGCAAAGTTTTCACATTGGTGATTAGATTTCAATGTGTACTCCCATTTCCCAGTGGGGCAACAGACATGTTTAGTCTATAGTAAGACATCTGAATGATTTGAGTAAAGTCAGTTAAATTACAAAGCCAATGGAGCAGTAAGAAGAAAGCTTGGGATGGATGAGATGAATTCAGTAACATTAAAAAAATTCTGTGATGTCAAACCCTTCCAATAGTGTGACAGTAGTGTCTTTTAAAATTACTTAGGAACCTACAAGGTGACCACATTGTCGTACAGGGAACCCATAGTAAAGTTTCTTTGATGGTGGATCTTCAGAAAATGACCTTACATAATGCTATATTTTAAATTTTTTTGGGCATCATCTCTGATAAGTTGAAAGAAATATGTCCAATTACTAGAGAAATATTTAAATGACTCTTAAAAAGAGAATAAACATTAAAATCCAAGGTCTGGAGAAATAGTGCATAGCTAAGGGTATTTGTTGGTCCTTGCAGAGGACTTGAGTTTAGTTCCCAACACCTATGGCAGGGGGTTCACAATCCAGTGCCAGGGAATCTAGCACTCTCTTCTGGTCTTCTTGCATATGTACATGTACATACACATGCAGAGGTGTACATATATATAAATAAAGAATAAAATATTGCAGAAATAGAACAATAATTTTGATATTTGGTTTAATGTAATACGTAAATTAAAAATATCAATTTATTGCACAGTCTTTTGTTCCCCCAGGTGATATCTCTGTCTAGAGAATACCAGTTTATTTGTATTTCTGCACAGCAGTAGTTTGACTCAGATAAAATATGTAATTTGCAAAGTCACACGAACCAGAAAGTTCAAAATAATTTCAATTTCTCTACATGGTATTTGAGAGAGAAAAAGTTGTTGTGATTCTCAAGCTTATAATCAGGGAGCATCATAAGCAGGTATTTAAATGCTTGTATATAACTGACGTCATAGACACATCAAAAATCCGGAAGAAAAGTCAGTATTTGTTGTAGTCCATAATGTAGTACTTACTACAATGACAATTCTGTAACAATAATAATACTCATGAGAGGACAATAAGCAGCAGTTTTAGATCTTACTCTAAGCCAAACAGTGGACTCTTTTACAACAATGCTACTAATCCACCAGATTAGCTTCAGGCAATCTTGAACAGTTCCAAGTATACAATGATTTATTTAACTGTGCAAGAAGGGACACCAAAAAACTTAACTTTGTTTTTCTGGAATATATTCTCAAAGAGAGGGAGTGGAAAACCATTCCCTCTGGTTGCTACACAATTTCTCTTTTGAAGTGTCTTTCCTTGCTTTTTGAATGTAGGTATGAGTCACTCTCCTTCAGTTTTCAAGTAAGAACTAGATGTGTAGTCAGGGATGACCTTGAACTGCCATTCCTTGACACCTACCCACTGAGTGCTAGAATTACAGGTGTATGCTGCCATGCCTGCTTTACTTGATACTGGTTATCAAACGCATGGCCTCCTGCATGAAAGATAAGTACTCACTAACTAAATAATATCCATAGCCTCTCAAATAGCAAGTTCTAAAATTAAACATCCTAACATTTATCGTATTCCAAAGATATGTCAACTTGATGTTTGAGTGCATAATAATGACAGGAGGAAAGGAATTATTTATTTACTTATCATTTATTACTTATTTATTTATTCATTACATCCCAATGCTGCCCTCACCTCCATGTCCTTCCCTCATACAATCCCTCCCGTCATATCTGCTCTCCTTCTCCTTTGATGGGGTAGGGCCTTTCCTGGCACTTCAAGTCTCTTTAGGCCTAAGTGCATTCTCTCCCACTGAGTACAGAAAAGACAGTCATGTTGGGGAATGCATTCAACAGGCAGGCAACAGCTTTAGGGAGAGCCCCACTCCAGTTGTTGGGGAATCCAATTGAAGACTGAGCTGCACAACTGCTACATACATGCCTGGGGCCATGGTCCAGCCTGTGCATGCTTTTTGGTTGGTGGTTCAGTCTCTGAGTGATCCCAAGAGTCCAGGCTAATAGACACTGTTGGTCTACTTGTGGAGTTTCTAGCCTCTGTAGGTCCTTCAATCCTCCCCCTAACTCCTCCACAAGAATCCCTGACCTCTGTCCAATGGTTGGCTGCGGGTCTTTGCCTCTGTTTCAGTCAGCTGCTGGGTGGATCCTCTCAGAGAACAGCCATGCACAAACAAGTAGAATAGTGTCAGGTTGGTGCCCCACCACCCTGCAATGGGTCTCAAGCAAGGCTAGTCATTGGTTGACCATTCCCTCAGCCTTTGCTCCATCTGTGGACTTGAATCTCTTTTAGACGGGACAAATTTTGGGTTGAAAGTTCTGTGGGTAGGTTGGTATCCCCATCGCTCTACTGGGGAGGGCCTGCCTAGCTACAGGTTTGTCTTCAGGTTTTGAAACAAGGACATCATGAAATTTGTAGGCAAATGGATGGAACTAGAAATTATCATCCTGAGTGAGGTAACTCAGACTCAAAAGGACATGCATGGAATGTACTCACTGATAAGTGGCTATTAGCCCAAAAGCTCAGAATAACCATGATACACCCCATAGACCCTAAAAAGCTAAACAAGAAGGAAGGCCCAAGCAAGGATGCTTCAATCTTGCTTAGAAAGGGGAATAAAATAGTCATAAGAGACAGAGGGAGGGAGGAGGTGTATGGGGGAAGGGAGGATGAGAGGAATGGGGAGTCAGAATCAAGTGTGGGGAGAGATGGGAGGGAGGGCCAGAGGGCTGGGATGTGGGTTGGGGTGGGGGAAGTCTCTAGGAAATGCCAGAGACCTAGGATGGAAGAGGCAATGCTTGTGACCTTAGCCAAGACACATAACGGGGGGCGGGGGGGGAGAGGGGGTGCATGAAACCTGAAGAGAATTTTCTATTCTTCAAAACTTTTGTATAATGTGTTTGGATCATAGTTGTTACCTCTTTCCTATCTACCTATACATTGTGTCTGCTTTGCTACCTTGCAGCAGATGTTCCAGTTCTCTGGTTCTTACCATCTTTCTTCCCCTATTTTATGAAGTTCCTTGAGCCTTAGACAGTAGTGGTTATACTGTAACTGCATCCACTGAAGCTCATCTTTTCTCTGTGTTTTGAGCAGTGGTTTATTTTCTGTTATAGTCTTGTGGACTTCAAAATGAAGCTGTTTTAATAATGGATGAAAGATAACACTATCTGTGGATGTAAAGACTTAAATTTTAAGTTAGGAATGATACTTGTTTGGGAAAATGGGAGTAGTAGGGTCTTCTGAGATTCTGTGGCTTTTTCAGCCATGGGCAGATGGCTAACCAGGCATGAATTCCCTGCTGCTGTTCAGGCCAGAGTTCAGTTAGGTTACCACTAGGATATAAGGGCCTCATTGCACTTTTTGGAATAGCTTGCCGTTCTGGTCATCGTTGTGGTTTGTAGCATAACAGCTAGATGGACCTATTAACTGCTGTTCTACCTTTGCTTTCTATCTCCTGATACCATGAGAGCTAGCCCCTAGAGGAAGGTTTCTGTGCCAATTCCAGCTCAATTCCTCCAGGTCCTGTGTCCAAAGTGTGTGCTGTCTTCAGCAATAGGATCTTACCTTCAAGCTCTGGGAAGTGACCAGTTTTGTTCTCCTTAGAAAAAGAGCCAGGAATAAGAGAATAAAATGTTAAGAAAGGGGAAAATAAAGAACCCTACTTTCTTGTTCTTTTTTTTAATTTAATTTCACTGTTTTTTTACTTATTCACTTTACATTCCACTAACTGTCCCCTCCTTGTCACTCACCCCACAATCCTTCCCCCATTCCCCTGCCCTTTTTTCTTGTGAGCAGTTAGGGACCCCTGAGTGTCCCCTTTACCTGGCACTTCAAGTCTCTGTGAGACTAGATGCTTTCTCTCCTACTAAGTCTAAGCAAGGCAGCCCAGCTACAACAACATATCCCATGTACAGGCAACAGCTTTTGGGATAGCCCCTGCTCCAGTTGCTCCTGGACCCACTTGAAGACCAAACTGCACATCTACTACACATATGTGGGGAGGTCTTGCTCCAGTCAATGTTTGTTCCTTGGTTGGTGGTTCAGTCTCTAAGCGCCCCAAGGGTCCAAGTTAGTTGACACTGTTAGTCTTCCTGTGGAGTTCCTAACCGCTTTGGGGTGGCAATCCTTCCTCCTATTCTTCCATAAGACTCCCCAAGCTCCATCTACTATTTGGTGTGGGTGTCTGCATCTGTCTGAGTCAGCTGCTAGGAGGAGCTGCTGGGAGGACAGCATGAACCTGTCTGCAAATATGGCAGAGTATCATTAATAGTTTTAGGGATTGGTGCTTGCCCATGGGATGGGACTCAAGGTGGGTCAGTTATTGGTTGGCCATTCCTACAGATCTCTGCTGTAGACAGGATAAATTTTGAGTTGAAAGTTTAGTGGGTGGGTTTGTGTCTCTATCTCTCCCCTGGTGTTTCTGTCTGGCTACAGGAGGTGGCCTCTTCAAGTTCCAGATCTCCAATGTACTGAGTCTCAGAGAAAGTTACCCCCATTGATTCTTGGACACCTCCCTTATCCCAGGTCTCTGCTTTGTCCTAGAGATGCCCCCACCTCTTCATCCCTGTCAGTTGTAGATTTACATTCATTTTCATGGCCATCTAGGCATCTCTCCTGTCCTACCCAACACTTAATCCTGAACCCCCCTGTTTTTCTCCCCACCCCTTCTCTTCCAGTGCCCTCTCTCCATCTGCTTCTTATGTCTGTTTTAGGATTTGTATTGTTATGACATGTATCATCTGGGACATATCACTATGACCAATTTTCTTTGTGTTTTAACCAATAATGGTTTTCTATAATGATCTATATCTGTTGCAGAGAAGTTTCTTTGATGACAGGTAATAGCTACACTTCTTAAGTTTTATTTATTTATTATGTATACAGTGTTCTGCCTGCATGCCTACAGGCCAGAAGAGGGCACAAGATCTCATTACAGATGGTTATGAGCCATCATGTGGTTGCTGGGAATTGAACTCAGGAATTCTAGAAGAGCAGTCAGTGCTCTTAACCTCTGAACCATCTCTCTAGCCCTATTTTCTTAGTCTTGTGTGGTGTCTGCTAGATGTTTGGTGAGGGTGTCTCTGGACTTCTGGGGCAGGGTAGAAAGAGATAGGGAATCTTCATTGAGAAAGGGGTTTTCCTTCTGTGTGGAAGCAACTCTTTGTCTGTTGATCCCAACACTTATTTAGACTTTTTACAATAAAGCATTACCTTTTAAGGTTTATAGAATGTGGTTTAAATGACAGACTGGTTAGGTAAGATGAATAAAACGTAATGTTATTATGGCATCAGAAGACACTAAAAATGCAAAACCAGTAATGACTAGGGCAATGCAGTATTGATATAAATCACTTTCCTGAGCCTATAAACAGCCCAAGAAGGAATATGGTATTCCCCAGTGAATAGTTTCATATCTGTTGCTGTCTTCACTAACTTCAAAGCCAGCCTGGATCCCGCTAATGATTTTTCCCTTCCATATTACTGAGAAAAATAGAAGCAATTAGAATTTCCAAGTCATGTGTGTCTTCCTGTCATTAAAGATAAGACCTACTTTATGAAGTCTGTTTTCTTCCTTCCCATTGGTCACTGAGCAAGATATATCCTTACTTCTTTTCTTTGCCACAACCATTTGCAAACACATCAAGTTTTGTGCATCTTTTCTGTTACATATCTTCTTTTCTATGTTAGAACTTTCTAACATCACATAAATGTGTTTTAGATGGTCCTAGGCAAAATTTAATATGATATGAATCTCAAAGAGTTAGGCTAAGATAAATGCCTTGATTACAATAGTATTTCCTGCTATTTCAGACAGTCAGAAAGATGGATTGATCCCTGAACTCTGAACGTGTTATACAAGTGCACTGCCAGAGCTATATTCTCATCATGGTTTTTTTTAACCACTTCTTACCTTTAAAAAAGAAGAGGAGGAGGGAGGAGGGGGGGAGGAGGGAGGAGGAGGATTATCTGGATTCCACATATATTCTCTTGAACTCTGTCCTCATTTATTTCTTGGTAACTCTTCTGAGCAAAGCTGTCTGAGAAGTGTCTACAGTGAGTCTACCTTAGGTGTCTACAGTCAATGAGTCTATTTTGCATTCTTACACATCCCCTAATCCAAAGCTCCCACCCCACCACTGGGCTGGAATTACTCTTGTTAAGATCACAGTGCCTAATATGCCGGATCTACTGACGCCTTTCTCAAGGCTATCCTTCATTTCTTCAGTTATTTCTTTATGGTTCACTCTTGTAGTTTTTCCTAATTTTTCTTCCCCACCTCTGGTTTCCTCCCACAGACTTAACAGAGCAAGTCCTATTTGGACCCAGGGCTCTATGTCCTGCCTCCCTCCCTCCATTCCCATAATACTGTGGTTCTTAAATAGCAAGGACTTTGAAATAGTGTATTCCTGTTCTGACACATGTCTGTCAACATGGTATCAAATCCTGCCTGTCCAGCAGATATCTTACTACCACTTCATGATCCAAATACAACTCTTTGTCTGCTCTCTTCTCAATTGTAATCTTTCTCGTCTTTGACTTAATAAAATCTACTTTCTTTATCCATTTGTCCAAGACAAATAATGTAGGTAACTCTTAGATTTGATTTCCAAGCATCCAGATAATACCATGTCTATTTCTAAACTATCAATCTGTATATTCTTAACTATCACCTACCTGCAGACTATTGTAAAGGCTGGCTGATCTTTCCTTTCTAATATATTCTGCCTAATTGGACTATTTTTTTTAATGTAAGGAAGCTCTTAGATTGTGTAATTCTTTGTTGAAACACTCCACTGTATCACACCAAGTAGACAAGTCCTTACTTTGATCTGGCTTCCAAAATAATTCCTGAAGGATATACTTTATATTCTTAAACTGTTAGCTGTCCCCATGAGAGGCTTTTTCCTAATTAATTGCCATGTTATTTTATCCCTCCTCACTCTTTTCCACTCATCCAACCCTTAACCAACTGAAAGTGCATTATTCTGACCCATCCCTCCAATCAACTAAAGACCACATCTACAAAAGTGAGGAAACAAAAATGTTGCCTCTAAGTAAACAAGTTGAGCCATCAGTGCTCTTGGGAATTCCAAGCACAGAATGTGCCTGATCTTGTGATTTACAGGGTGATAAGAAAAGGTTTGGGGAGTAGGGCCTGCCCCATATATCAGCAGCAAGTGATAGCGCTCCGGGCTGTTACTCGGGTATGTGGTCCATATGGCATCAATAGAGAAAGACAGTTCAGCTCTCCCCAGATCTGCCCAGTTCTTTGTCTACCACTGTTGTGTCTGTTTTGTGGTATATCACTGGATTTCGATATGGTCTAAAGAATGATCAGTCCTATTCCTAGCTTTCCACATTATGCCATTAATGATGCTTGTGGAGAATTGAAGAGAAAAAGGCCTACAGCCCTAAACAGAGAGAGGAACTATTTTCCCTGTTTAGTGTATTCAAATCAGACCATTAACACTACATCAAATTGCCTCCTTCCTGTTTTTTCTTAAGACTTCCCCTACCCCTGGAATCATATTCTCAGAACACTGAAAACACCCAGAAAAAAAATCACGGAAATGAAATAGCAATAAGGCTGTTGTTGACTTCATTTTAAAAATATTATCTAGTATTTAAATGGCGATTATTTCCAGAAACTTGGCAATTGTAACCGTACAAATGATAAAATTGGTTCCAGTCTCAGACCATCATTGTTTGGAAAGGAAATACCAATAGTGTTTGAAAAATGGCTTAGTAAGGACCTTGGTTTGCTGAAGGTGGCTCATGTTCTATTTGCTAACGCAGCATCTTGTTGGGGGAAAATAATAAGTGCAGCTTTTCTTTACCCCATATTATTTTCACTATGGATCTTTAGAGCAGGAAATAAAAAGCAGCTAATAGCTCATGGGGCATGTGGAATTAGTTTACGCAAAGCCAACCCCTCTCCTGCTGACTGCCTCCTCTTTCCTGTGCTGTTTTGTCTGTGCTGGCCTTACAACATGTCAACAAATCTCTTTTGAGTTCAGATGGGAGGAAGGATGGTGGCTCTCTCTCTTTTTGTAAGGGAGTAATTTATAACAGATGTGCTTTTTCAAAAAAGGTACAAGTTTGTCTTGTAAAATATTTGTAAAGAAAAATAGCCTCTGGATTTCACAAAGTAACTCTTACTTAGGTTTGGAGATGTCACCAAGAGCATTGTTTTTAACAATACTAACAGGGTTCCTTCTCACATAATTTCATTATAACTTGAGATTAGTTTTAAGGAAGAGCTGAATTTAAAGATCTCAAACAATATAGCATATGTCCCTCGACTTTTAAACAGTGGCCCAAAGGAAGCCCAATTTGAATTCTGAGACATTACTAGAGATTATTGTCAAGTAATAATGATATCTTAGCTTCTCTCACCCGTGGTTTCCTTATCTGTAAGTCAGGACAGACACCTGTTTTTGTCATCTTAAGTGGGAAGATGAAAATCAAATGCTTTAGAAGTTATGAAGTCTTAAAAACATGATTGTTTTCATTTATTTATATCTATTTAAAAAGTCTAACATAATGCATCTCTCTCTGTGTGTATATGTACATATGTCTCTCCCTTTCACCTATTGAAAGGGAAAAACTTCTCTTAGCAAAAAAAAAAAAAAAAAAAAAAAAAAAAAAAAGAAGAAAGAAAAAAGAGAAGAAAAGAGGAAAAAAAGAAAAAAAAAAGTGAAAGCTGACTGTGCGGGAGACTTCCTGCTTAGCATTCATGAAGCCCTAGTTCTGTTCCCAGCAGTATATAAACAAAACAAAAGAAAACAAAAACAATACAAAGTAGATTGCTAACAGAGCTTATGCTGCTCAAGATTAAACAATTCTGTTCCTAATTCAGCCACTAGGCTTGTCGAACAAATTACTGGCATTACAATATCTGACTTGCATTAGTACTGGCAGATAAAATCATGTGATACACATGATAAATGGTGTGTGTCTTGCATGAGTATGACCAGTGGTCTGTGGAAGACATACAACTTTCAGCCGGCAAGGAATATTGTAAACAGATGAACTTTCCATCCAGATGCCATTTTTCAAACCCCAAATCTCAGGTGAAAAGTAATACATCTGAACTTACTAAAGACTGTGGCAAGGTAAAACTTCAAGCAAGAGGTCTTCCACCTGAGGGTAGAAATGGGAGGGATTCTGTCACCATGAGTGAGTATGATTAAGGATAACTGAAAGTCTATAAGCTACAACATAAAATAGTGGCTTGTAAGAGAAAAAAAAAGTGTTCTTTTTATGAAAATTTGACATTTGGTGTGAATGTGTGGTGTGTTTGGGAGTGTGTATATGAGTGTATATGAATGTGTGGGTGTAACTATGTGTCTGAGTGTGTTTTGTATGAGTGTGTGTGAGTGTGTTTGTGTGAGTGGTGTTTGTGAGAGTGAGTATATGTGAGTATGTGTGAATGTATTTGTATATGTGGGTGTAAATATATGTCTGAGTGTGTGTGTGAGCGTGAGTGTGAATGTGTGTATGTGAGTGTGTGATATATGTGAGTGAGCATGTTTTGTGTGTATGTGTGTGTGTGAGTTGGTTGTATGTGAATGTGTATAGGCATCCTTACAAATGTATGTGACTATATGAGTGTGTGTGTGTGTTGTGAGCTTTGTGTGTTTATGAGTGTGTGTATGTGTTGTGGTTAGAAGCAGAACTTTGGTTTCTTGCTCTGCAGTCAGCACCTTATTCCTTACTGAGACAACGCTCTACTCAATGATGACTTGGCCAAGAAGAAATAAAGAAAAAAGTTAAAGACTTTTTAGAATTTAATGAAAATGAAGGCTCTTCATACCAAAACTTGTGGGACACAATGAAAGCAGTGCTAAGAAGAAAACTCATAGCTCTAAATACCTACAGAAAAGAAACTGGAGGGTGATATCCTAGCAACTTGACAGCAACCTGAAAGCTCTAGAACAAAAAGAAGCAAATACACCCAGAGGAGTGGGTGGCAGGACGCAATCAAACTTAGGGCTGAAATCAACCAAGTAGAAACAGAAAGAACTATACAAAGTATCAAAAAACAACAAACAAACAAACAAAAACCAAAAAAAAAAAACCACCTGTTTTTTTCTTTGAGAAAATCAACAAGATAGATAAACCCTTAGCCAGACTAACCAGAGGGCACAGAAACAGTATCCAAATTAATAAAATCAGAACTGAAAAGGGAAACATAACAACAGAAACTGAGGAAATTCAAAAAAAATCATCAGATCCTATTACAAAAGCCTATACTCAACAAAACTGGAAAATCTGGATGAAATGAACAATTTTCTAGACAGATACCAGGTACCAAATTTAAACCAGGAGCAGATAAACCATCTAAGCAGTCTACTACAGAAATAGCAGCAGTCCTTAAAAGTCTCCCCACCAAAAAAAGCCCAGGACCAGATGGTTTTAGTACAGAATTCTATCAGATCTTCAAGGAAACCTAATACCAATTCTCTTCAAACTATTCCACAAAATAGAAAGGAAGGAACACTACCCAATTCATTCTATGAAGCCACAAATCAGTCATACCTAAACCACACAAAGACACAACAAAGCAAGAGAACTTCATGGTCTCTTTCTAAACCTGGAGCTAGACTGACGGTCGACAAGCTCCACCCCACCCCGCCCAGAGGTCAGGTTACAGGCACATTGTGTAGCCACTCTCAGCCTTTTATGTGGGTGCTAGGATCTACACTAAGGCTCTTACCTACCCACTAAGCCAGCTCTTGAGCCCCATATTTAATTTTGTAGTAGTTTCTTTGAAGTCTCTTTAAATTATTAAAATATTACTGACTAATAGTTACAAAATACCTTAGTTGTTTCCAGATGTTTGAAGTAAATGCTTCAAACAAATTAACCAATTTATTTTAAAATAATAATCACAAATTATGTCTCATTGTTATCTTAGTTTGTAAGATGAAGTCAATAATTTTGTGTAGTCCTATAGCTAAGGTAATATTGGAGGCAGCATTAGAACCAAACTTAGAAACACCCCGTTATTTAGAATTAGTCATCTTTTAATAAGCTTATGACATGATACATTGTTTCCTTCTTGGCTCAATGGAACTTTTACACACATTGAAAAGGAAACAAATCATGTTGAAAGAAATTTTGTTCCCTATATAAACATGCATTTATAACTTTTCAATAGGTCAGATATAAGATTTCATCCACTTTCACAATGCTGGAAGGTGCTAATCATGTGCTGGGGGAGAAAAGTACGTACCAGAGCCCTGAGAGTTAACAGTATTAAGAGGCCTGGCAAGATATGCCTATCGGTGCAATAGTCTCATGAATATTATGGAGCAAAGAACCCCTTTCTGATTGAATTTTTAATCTGCTTCACAAGAGCTCATGAACTCATGTCCAGCACTGTTAATGGGATAGGTTGAAGGCCCTGGGGAATAACCTGCTACCATTATTCTGCTAAATAGATGCAGTACTTAATTGCTCTGTATTTATTGCACACATGACTGGTGCATCTCTGCACCTCCTCAGAGAAGCTTCTTTTTGCAGTTTAACACAGAGATGCAACTGGTCAACCTACAGACAGACAATAAGAGACTGTAGAGTGCTCATGTCTAAATGGGAGATCTATACCACGCTTCCTGCTCCCAAGGCTCAGGAGTCACTGCAGATCAATGGTACAAACATTCTCAGAGCCACTGGTAGTGGATGACTAGAAAGTGGATTCTGGACAGGGCACCTCGACTCACATGTGCTCACAGTGACTGTGATTGCATGCACAAGACGTGCCCACAGTCAAGCCAAGCAGAATCTCTGCATGAATGAGAGAAGGACTCATGAAACACCATCTCTAGTTGAAGCAGCTGGGGGCTTCTCAAAGAGGAAGTGTCAGTTTTCTCCAGGAATGTGGCCCTGAGACACTACCAGGCCACATCCTGGAAGTGGGAAGTAGAGTCAGTGGGTTTTAAAAGAAAGTGGCACAACACACAGAGTTGCATGGGAAAAGTGATGTACGTGGAAGTAGGAGAGGACTTGTGGAGAGAAAATAAGGTATATTTGATTGAAACATATTATATGCATTATGAAAGGCTAATCAATTAAAAAACATAGAAAAAAATCTAGCCCACATTTGCTATTTAGATTCAGAGACAATCTGTTGTCTCCACTGAAATGTTAGAAAGAGCAGGAAAGTTTCCACCTAATCATAGAGTCCTGAGTTTCAAATGACTGAGTGACAAAGTCAATAGCCTTAGCGATCTTAGCACTCTTACTATTTACGAGACTTTACTATTCCCTGACTCTGGGGAGGGTGTCTTGGGGATTGAACCTAGGGCCTCAGGCATTATAAGTAAGTGCTTTTCCAATGAGTTATATCTCCCAGCCTTCCCTATCTTATCTTTAAAATGTCAATGTGCAAGCGAAAGGGTGTTTAAAATTCTTATCCCTCTCCCTTCCATCCCCTCCCTCTCCCTTCCTTCTCTTTCTCTCGCTCCCCCCTCTTGCTTTCAAAGGAGGTTTGAGAAAGGCAGTCCCTGTGTTTTCGAATTCTCAAGTTTTCCTCAATCTGTTCATTTGGCCTGTATAGAAAACCCCGTGGGGCACACAGATTCTTATTTCAGCACTTAGGGGTAAAAGTAGCCTTTGATACTTCTTTCCACTTGGTAATTGGCTCCTGTCAAAGTTGGCCTGGATACAGACCCTTTCTGTTCATTCTAAGTCTTGAAGGCAGGACTTGTGCTAAAGGCCCACGCCAGCTGAGATGGAGTTCTCTAGAGGAAGATGTGCATTCTGCCTGCTGGCAAGGAGAAGAAATCGAAGGCTTTGACATTGTATGTAGTCCATAAAAATGTTTGAGTGCCTGTGAGACCGTGAAAAGTGATTTTCTTAAATCATCAGGGTTAGGGCTGTTTACAGTTTTCCTCAGGTCTCTGTGACAAGGAGCTAAGCTGCGAGAAGTTTGGCTTCAGGTATTCATCCTATGTACTTTCTGTAAGTTTTATCTTCATTTATTTAAATACTTTAAGTGCAGAGCTTTATAAATATTTTTAATTGGGTTGGTGTGTGAAAATGGAAGAAAGATGCCTTAGATCAGATGTAGCCTTAGATCAGATGTAACTCATTGGTAGAGCACTTGCTTAAAAAGTCTTTGGCTTACTTTTTTACCTTCCATAGTAAATATCTGTCCTTAGCTGTTGTTGATTCCTCTGACACAAAGTATCCTTATGCTTTCCAGTACAATTTGAAATACTACTGTTGTCAGTTTGCATGTGATATTAAAGATTATTGTAGCAACAAGAATTCAGACAAGAATATTACTTGGGCTACACAATATGAAGTGGACTTACAGATATCAAGTGGTGCTCTAAGGTTCATGATGGAAGCCAGGAGGGAAATAAAGAAAAGAGGAAGGGAAGAGGAGGTTAATAGTGATACGTTTTGTAGTGCCAGGGAATGGCACAGCAGGAGGAGGTACCTTATCTGGAACATGGGGAGGCACCCCCCAGGTACCAGCCATGTGAAGTTTATGTGGGGTGTGAGGAGGGAGTGGGGGCAGAGAAAGAAAGGGGACAGAGGACAGAAAGAGAGAGGAGAGAGAAAGAAGGAAAGAGGCCAGCTGGGTGGAGAGAGAAGGGGGAGAGAAGATGAGGGAGGAACTAGAGAAAGAGACCAGAGAGAGGAGGGAGAGGAGGAGAGAGGGAGAGAGGGGAAGAAGGAGAGAGAGGTGGGGGAGAGAAGGAGAGAGGGAGGTAGAGGTAAGAGAAGGAGGGGGAGAGAAAAGAAAAGAGAGAGAGAAGGAGAGAGAGAAAGGAAAAGAGGGAGAGAAAGGAAACGAGGGAGAGAAAGCGGGAGAGAGGGGGGAAAGGAAAAGAGAAAGAAGGAGAGGAAGAGAAAGGAAAAGAGAGGAGAGAGAGGAAAAAGAGGGAGAGAGAGAGGGAGGGAGGGAGGAAAAGAGAGAGGCCAAACAGTCCTTTTATAGCAAGCAGGCGAGTCTGTTGCTAGGTAATGTTAGGCAGAACCTGGATGAAGTGCTAACAAATAGAACAAAAAGCAATAGGAAGGAGGTGAAACAAGAAAGCGATCAAGGAGGAGAGTTTGGAGAACAAGCCCCAGGAGACTGGAAACTGTGGTCAGATGTGAAGGAAATTAGTTAATTATATAATAAAGTAAATCCAAAGCCAAACAGAAGACAAAGCCTCTTTCAAGTTAGAATGGGGAGAAACGGACTTCTCAATGTAGCATTGCAAAGAATCAATTTTAAAAACTGTTTAGTGACATAATTTTATTGGTTGGGAAAACTAAGTGAATATTGAATTTTTTCCCAATTTTATTTTATTTTTTTTTCATCTTACATCCTAATTACAGTTTCTTCCTCTCTCCTTTCCTCCCAGTTCTTACAAATTCTTCTCCCCACTGCCCTCTCCTCTTTTCCTTAGAGAAGGGGGAGCCTCTCCTTGGGTAACACCCTACTCTGGGGCATCTAGTCCCAGCAGGACTAGGCACATCCTCTCCCACTGAGGCCTAACCAGGCAGTCCAGGTAGCAGGGAGGGGATCCAATGACAGGGAACAGAGCCTTAGACAGTCCCCATTCTACTTGTTCCAGAACCCACTTGAAGGACTACATTGCTACAAATATGTAGAGGAGCTATGTCCAGCCCCTATATGCTCCCTGATTGGTGACTCAATCTCTGTGAGCTACCATGGGCCCAGGTTAGTTGACTCTGTAGGTCTTGTCTTCTTGAGCCCTCCAGCTCCATCTTTATTACTGCACATCTCATAGGCAAGACAAATTTTGGGTTCAAGGTTTTGTGGGTGGATTGATGTCCCCCTCCCTCCTCTGGAAGTCCAACTTGACAGTGAGAGGTGGCCACTTCAGTCTCTATATCCCACTTGGTAGGAATCTCAGCTAGGGTTTTCCCCATAGATTCCCTGTTTTCCCCCTCCCCCAGTCCCATGCCCCCAGCTGGTGAGATGCCCCTCATCAATTTTCATTCTTACTCCTAGCCTTATCCCACCCAACCTCTCCCCATACCTGATTGCCATCCCTGTTTCCCTCTTCTCTTCATCCCCTCTCCTATCCAGTTCCCTCTTTCTATCAACTTCTGATGACTATTTAGTTTCCCCTTCTGAGTAAGATTCACATGTCTTCCCTTGGAGCCTCCTTACTGTAGTTTCTTTGTGTCTGTGGATTGTAGCATGGTTATCCTGTACTTTATGGCTAATGTCCACTTATAAGTGAGTACATATCATATGTATCTTTCTGACTCTGGGTTATCTCACTCAGGATGATATTCTAGAGTTCCATCCTACAAAATTCGTGATGTCTTTGTTTTTGATTCCATTGTGTAGATGAACCACATTTCTTTGTCCATTCTTCAGGTAACCTAGGTTGTTTCCAGTTTCTCACTATTATGAATAAAGCTGCTATGAACATAGTTGAGCAAGTGTTCCTGTTGTATAGTGGGGCATCTATACTCAGGAGCAGTATAGCTGGATCTTGAGGTAAAACTATTCTCAGTTTTCTGAGAAACTGCCAAATTGATTTCCAGTGTGGTTGTACAAATTTGTAATTCAGCAGCAATGGAGGAGTGTTCCCTTGCTCTACATCCTCACTAGAATGCACTGTCACTTGAGTTCTTGATCTTAGCCATTCTGATTGGTGTAAAATGGAATCTCAGGATTGTTTTGATTTGCATTTCCGTGATGACTAAGGACTAAGGACTTTGAACATGTCTCTAGTGTTCTCAGCCATTTGAGATTCTTCTGTTCAGAAGTCTCTGTTTAGCTATGTACCCTATTTTTTAATTAGGTTATTTGGTTGGTTGGTGTCTAACTTCTTGAATTCTTTATATATTTTGGATATTAGCTCTCTATCAAATATAGGAGATCTTTTCCCAATCTGTAGGCTGAAGTTTTGTCCCATTGACAGTGTCCTTTGCCTTATAGAAGCTTTTCAGTTTCATGAGGTCCCATTTATCAATTGTTAATCTTAGAGCCTGAGTCTTGGTGTTCTGTTCAGGAAGATTTCTCCTCTACCAATACATTAAAGGCTATTCCCCACTTTCTCTTCTATTAGATTTAGTATATCTGGTTTTATATTGAGGTCTTTGATCCACTTGGACTTGGGCTTTGTACAGAGTGATAAATATGGATCTATTTGCATTCTCCAACATGCAGACATCCAATTAGACCAACACTATTTGTTGAAGACTCTCCTCCTCCTCCTCCCTTCCTCTTCTCTTCCTTCCTTTCCTTCCTTCCTTCCTTTCCTTCCTTCCTTCCTTCCTTCCTTCTTCCCTTCCTTCTTCCTCCCTCCCTCCTCCCTCCCTTCCTTCTCTTCCTTTCTTCCATTGTACAATTTTAGCTTCTTTGTCAAAAATCAAGTGTCCAGGGGTATGTGGGTTTATTTCTGGGTCTTCAATTTGAAAGATCATTTTCTGACATGGCATCTGCAGGCAAAAATAAGTTACCTGGAAAAATAATAGAAGAAAGAAAGAAAGAAAGAAAGAAGAAAGAAAGAAAGAAAGAAAGAAAGAAAGAAATACACCTGCAGCCAGGAACTTGCTATAACAATTCAATTTTTAAACATGTAAAAAAGAAACAAAAATAATTTGAATTAATTTTTTAATTCATAGTACTACTAACAGTAGTATTTATAGATGGTTTATTTCTAGCAGGATTGTTCTAGAACCTTAATATGGATATCATATTTAATTAGTTTTCCATAAGCCCCGGAATATAGACTTTTTTGACAACTGATATATTTGAGGAGCTTTGAAAAAAATGCTTATTGAACACACTTTAAGGGGTAGTGGCCTAAGCAAGAATCAGAGGAATACCCATCTGCTGTTTATTTTTTAAGAAGAAAAAAAAATACTGCCATGTAAAATCATCTCCAGTCACCCTCCTAACCTTAAATATGTCTTAGAACACCTCAGTGTCTCAACAGCGAGCTCTTGGCTTTAACACAAATAGAAAGAAAAGATCCAGGCACAAGCAAACCTGGTAAGATTGCTGCTGTAGTAGGAGCTGAGGAAGACACTTAACTAAGATTCGTCGCCAAGAGACTTTGAGTTGCCAAGCTGTTCTCTGTGAACATTTCAGCATTCTAGATTTTGGGCTGAAATACGGTTTTCTATATCTAAAAATGAAGGAGATGTTGGCAGGGAAAAAGCATCTGATACCTTCTTTATGTGTCCCTAACCAATCTTTATATCCTATCCAATATAGTTTCCATAGGTTAGAGGTATAGTACTGAAAGGCATCTTACTGAATTAACTGTGAAAAGTGGGGGCCAAACTGCCCTGAGCATAGAGCATGGATCATACAAAACATAAAGCACATTCCAAATGCCCAGACCCATGCTTATCTAAAGAGTTTTATGAAAAACTAGTTATGTCTTGGCAAATATCAGCCTTTTCAATGTCTTTTTGCCATAGTGATATAGCAAAACTTGAAAGGAGAAGAAAAAGTTGATTATAAACCAGCTTTTTGAGGAGGTATTTTAATCCCCATACTTTCCTCAAAGAACAGTGTAGCCAGATACCCTGGTGTGGGGCAGACTTCTACCTTAAGTTTGCTACCCAGCATAAGATTCCTTTCTCTCTTCCTCCTCTTTAGTCTCTTCTCAATTTCCCTCTTTCCTATTTATTTTTGTTCTATGAACATCCTTGTTCCTTTCCTTTTTCTTTCTTTCCCTCCTGGCTTCCATCATAAAGCTTGCATCACTGCCTGATATCTATAAATTCATTTTGTATTGCACAGCTCAAGTGGTGTTCTTGTCTGAGTTGTTGCTTTTACAATAATCTTTAACATTATGTTCAAATGCACCACAGTGTTATTTCTAATTGTGCTGTAAAGCACAAGGCTACTTTGCATCAAAGGAATCAACAACAGCAAAAACCAGATATTGATTCTGGAAGGATGAAAAAAATAAATCAACGTCTCTTCCAGTTCAAGACAGACACTTTCTCAAGTCTAGAAAGCAAAGCACAATCAATGTTGTAACAGTATATTAGAGCTATTTACATCTACTGGGATGAGGACAGCATGGGTGGACATTCCCCAGATTTATATTCTATCGTGTCAGTGAGGCTGACAATGACCATGTGGGCAGATCCCTAAATCCATTAAGGACTGAGGCAAACTGTAGTTCATTATGAGGAGTGAGACCTAGCATTCACACCCGTGATGCCCATCTCTTTGGCTTCCTGTCCTCATCCAGAACAAGGCTTGCCAAATTTGTGAGTATGATTTGCCACATATTTAAGTGCTACTGTTGAATCTTTGGTTAGCCTTCCAGTTAAATTCTCAAAGCTAAGAAGTAGCTACTTTTTTGAAAGAATCTCATGAGTTTTCTGAGAGAATCAAGATTCAAGTTTTACAGTCATTGATATTTTATGGGTCTGATAAACAAACATTAAAAATTACATAGAACCAGAAATAGTTAATGCAATTTAAATCACGTTCTCAGATTTATAGGTATAATTGTTTTATTTTTCTTATTGTTTTAATTTTATTTATTTTGTATTCTGACTATAGTTTTCTCTCCTTCCTCTCCTCCTAGTCTCTCGCCCACCCCTCCCCATCCACTCCTCCTACATTTCTCTTCATAAAAGTGGTATATCAAGTTGTAGTGAGATGAGGCACTTTCTCTTCTATTAAGGCTAGAAAGAGCAACCCAGTAAGAGGAAAGGATGCAAAAGACAGGAACAGAGTCAAAGACAGCTCCTGCTCCCACTCTTAGGACTCCCACAAGAAAATCAAGTTATACAATTGTAGTGTATATGTGAAGGGCCAGACCCATGGAGGCTCCCTGGTTGACAGTTCAGTCTCTGTGAACCCCTATAGGACCAGATTAGCTGATTCTGCAGGTTTTCTTCTATTGCCCTTGACCCCTCTGCTCCTGCTTTCTTCCACTCTTGTCAGGATTCCCCAAGCTCTGCCTAATGTTTCCATCAGTTGCTAGATGAAGCCTCTCTGATGAGGATGGGGCTAGGCACCAATCTATGAGTATAGTAGAATATCATTAGGAATCATTTCATTGACTTTTTTTTCCATTCGTGTTTTGTTCTTTCATGCGTCTCTGGGCTATACAACTTCTGGCTCCTGGCCCTTTGGGAAGTGTCAGGGGTGGGCTTCCTCTCATGGCTTAGGTCTCAAGCTGGACCATTTATTAGCCACTTCTGCAATTTCTACACTACCTTTACCCTAGCACATCTTATAGGCAGAAAAATTGTAGGTCAAAGATTTTGAGTGGTTGTGGCTGGTTTGATATCCCAATCCCTCCACAAGAGATGGCCAGTTCAGACTCCACATCCATTGCTAGGAGTCTTAGCTAGGATCACCTGTTTTGATTTCTGGGCATTTCCATTGCCTTAGCTTGCTCCGGAGATGCCCTGCCATTCCAGTTGTCTCTCCCAGTACTCCCTCCCTCCATCCCCCTCACACCTGATACCTCCTGTTCTCATCCCCACCCTAATCCAGTTCCCTGTCCCCACCTTCCCATGATGTCTATTCTCTTTCCTCTTTTCAGTGAGATTTTTGTGTTCCCTCTTTGAGCCTTCCTTGTTACTTAGCTTCTTTGGGTCTGTGGATTGGAGCATGAATATCCTTTAATTTGCAGATAATATCCACTTAGAAGTGAGTATATACAATGTTTATCTTTCTGAATTTGGGTTACCTGCTCAGGATGGTCTTTTATAGATCCATCCATTTGCTAGAAAATTTCATGATGTCATTGTTTTTAATAGCTGAGTAATACTCTATTGTATGAATATATCATATTTTCTTTACCTAATCTTCCTGAGGGCCATCTAGGTTGTTTCCAGTTTCTGATTTTTACAAATAAAGCTGCTATAAACACAGTTGAGCAAATGTTCTTGTGGTATGATGGAGCATCCTTTGTTTATATGCTCAAAAGTGGTATAGCTGGGTCGTGAGATAGATTTATGTCCAATTTTCTCAGAAATTGCCATGTTGATTTCCAAAATGTCTGTACAAGTTTGCACTCCCACCAGCAATCGAGGAGTGTTTCCCTTTGCTCCACATCCTCACCAGCATGAGCTGCTGTCACTTGTGTCTTTGATCTTACTCATGTTGACAGGTATAAGATGGAATCTCAGAGTTGTTTTGATTTGAATTTCTTTGATAGATAAGGATGTTGAACATTTCTTTAAGTGCTTCTCAGCCATTTAAGGTTCTTCTGTTGAGAATTTTCTGTTTAGGCCTGTACCTCAGTTTTTAATTGGACAATTTGGTTTGTTGATGTCTAGTTTCTTGAGTTTTTTTTTTTTTTTTTTTTTTTTTTTTTAATATTTTGGATATCAGCCCTCTGCCAGATTTGGAACTGGTAGAAGCCACATTTTGTAGGCTGCCATTTTGTACTTTTGATGGTGTCCTTTGCTTTACAGAGCTTTTCAGTTTCATGGGGTCCCATTTATTAATTGTTGATCTTAGTGCCTACATAAGTAATTGATGTTCTCTTCAAGAAGTTGTCTCCTGTGCCAATACATTTAAGACTATTCCCCACTTTCTCTTCTTTTTTTTTCCATTTTTTTAATTGGATATTTTATTTATATTTCAGATGTAACCCCCTTTCCCCATTCACCCCTACCCAGGAACCCCCTATACCACCCTCCTCCTCCTGCTTCTATGAGGATGTGCCCCCACCCACCTGCCCAGTCCTCCCCACCCTCGAATTCCCCCACACTGGGGCATCCAGCCTTCACAGGACCAAGGACCTCCTCTCCCACCTATGCCCGACAATAACATCCTCCCCCACATGTACAGCTGGGGCCATGGGTCCCTCCCTGTGTGCTCCCAGGCACATAGGCAGGTTTAGACCCTGGGAGCTCTGGTTGGTTGGTATTGTTGCTATCCCCATGGGGCTGCAAACCCTTTTGTGGCCCCACTTTCTCTTCTATCGGGTTCAGTGTTTACTATCGGTAACATTTTTTTTTACAGGTTGGAAAGATTAATCATTCTTTAAACCAATGTCACTACTGAGCCTTTGGATGATTAACTACTCTGTGGTATTTCTTTCATCTAAACTGGCATATAAAAGAAAGGAAAAATGACAATAAAAGAAATGTACCAATTTATTCCCTACTAATAAACTATTGAACATTAGGGGGAACGCATGAAATATTGGAATGCAACATAGAGCAATTCCATTACCCGTTGCAGTTTTGGGTCATATACTGTATATAAAGAATAATTACTTCATTGGCTTGAGACCACAGTGAAGGAATATAGAACCTGATGAAAGAGATTTTGCGATAAAGATTTTACCACAATGTATTTGCTTCCCAAAACTTTATCAACCTAAGGCAAGCACATTTTATTTTGTCTTTTGATGGCAGGGCATAGGAGTGGCAGTGGGCTCAAAGTGCTAGGAAAAGAAAGAAAATGATGTGAGCTGATTTTAAAGAATCTTATCTAAAAATTATCACCACCGTTTATTATTTATTTATTAACATCACCATTTGAATTTTTAAAGAAACTATTTACAATTGCCTTTTTTGTGGCTTAAATGACACATGGTGTTGTTGTGGATTCTGTATTGCAGCATGTTAATCCTGGCGATTCCTAACACACCTTTATTTCCTACCCTTGAATGAAACTTCTGGATTTCACTTTCTACCTGAAGAATTTGGCTGTATGATGAGCCTCAAGGCTGGGTTATGGATTCTATGAGTAAAAATTTCCTTTCTCCCTCTGACTT
The DNA here is from genome assembly GCA_021653895.1 of Mastomys natalensis. Taxonomy (NCBI): domain Eukaryota; kingdom Metazoa; phylum Chordata; class Mammalia; order Rodentia; family Muridae; genus Mastomys; species Mastomys natalensis. Next base: position 144,336 of record JAJTUV010000501.1, read on the forward strand.
CTCCTATTGAACTTTGGAGAGAAATTGAAATCTTCCTCTTAGGATAAAAAAGCCATAAAATGTATTGTGGAGAGAAGACATTGAAGTTGGCCTGTGAGAGCCCAGCACAATCCCTGTCAGTTCTCCATGAGCCTCAATTTTTAATGAACAGTGGAGAAAATATACTGTAGGATGGTTTAGAGCATCGACCTGGATGTATGAGAACATTGTATAGCACTTACTGAAACACACATCTGTATCTTTTCTTCAAAATTACTTAAAGCTTATTAAAATACAAAATATAGAGAAGCCAAATTAAAAGTATGCCTTAACTTACTTCTTTCTTTCCTTCTTTCTCTCTTTCTTCTTTCTTTCCTCTTTCTTTCCTTCCTTTTTACTCCAATATTGGGCAGGAATTTAAGTTTCATTGAAAGAATTAGGATTTACATATTATAATATTATCATATTAGTTTTTCCACTTATTTGAAATAGATCATATGCATTTCATTATTAAAAACTAAATGTTTTCTGAATTCCAGAATAGTCCCATCCCATGTGCTAATTATTTTTTGTTGTTGTTGTTAAACTTATAACAGAACTGCAATGGAAATATTTACAGGAGGTTATTGGGTGTGCATATTGGGAATATTACCTCATGACTTGAAATATCTGTTGCTTTTTTTTTTTTTTTTTTTTTTTTTTATGGTTTTTTGAGACAGGGTTTCTCTGTATATCCCTGGCTGTCCTGGAACTCACTTGGTAGACCAGGCTGGCCTCCAACTCAGAAATCCACCTGCCTCTGCCTCCCAAGTGCTGGGATTAAAGGCATGCGCCACCACTGCCCAGAGCTATTTTTTTTACCTAACAAGTCTTTAAAACCTCTTTTTGGTAATGCTGTAGCTCAAAGACCAGAGATTCACATGTGCGTAGCATACACTATAGCACTGGCTGTATCCCAGCCTGAAAGTTTTAAATTTATGGTGACTTTTGGTAGAAATTTTAATTTTATGAAATCACTGCTATCGAATTTTTTCTCTGGGGATTTTTTTTAGATGCTTGCTTTTAGAAAATTCTTTCCTATCCATGTAAGTAAGTATCTATATTGTCTTTTCATAATTTATGTATATCCTTAACTTTTAACTGATTTGTTGAGAATATTTAGCACTATTTGAGGTAGACATTGATGTAGACTTGGATTATCTAATAGAGTTGAGAGTTTAACATAGGGTTAAACATAATTTTCCCTAAATATTATTGGCAACTATCTTGCTCATTCACAAGTTTCTTCTATATGATGAAACTCTATCCCACTTTTTTGAGACAGGATCTCATGTAGCCCAGGCTGGCCTTGAACTCTTGGTCATCCTGCCTCCGCTTCCTGAGTACTGGGTATTACAGGCATGCATCCAACATGATGTATACAACATTCTCTCAATATCTGTCTTATTTTAATTAAATATTTGATCTATAAAATGCTTTCCCATTATTTTCCCCTTTCACAAAAATGTCTTGACTCTAGTTACATATTTACCTTTCAAGCAAATTTAGAAACAGTTTATCAAATTCTCTCCATTTCTGTCTACTCCAAACATAAGGGTTTGACTGAGCTTGCAATAAATCTGTACATTCAACCCCTTCCAATATTCTACTTTATAATACAGACATGTTACCGTTTTCATAATTTCTCGAGGTTATATTTACTTTATTGTTAGCATGAAAGAGCAGCACATAACCTTGAACAGGAGCCTTGTACTCAGTGGACTTTTTGCTACATGAACACTGCACTTTAACTTGTTTCTTTCTCTTTCTTTTGTACTGGAGATTGAAGCCAGAGATGTGTATATGGTAAACATGTAGTCTACCACTGACACAGACCCCACTCCTGCAGAGGGTTTTTTTTTTATATATATACAGAATAAATAATTTATTAATTAGAACACTTTGCTCCATGACATAAAAAAATTTATCTGGTACTTTGAAGAAAACACTATGAGTCAGGCAACTTTGCAGCTTTGCAAACAACTGGAAAGAGCCACTGCTTACTTACTTTATCTAACATGTACAACTACATAAGGTTGCATAGGGAAATTCATGTTTTGTTTTGTTAAATGAAGAAGAAGTATAATAAATTGATGCATCTCAGTAAAGGATGACTTTTGAATAAATGGAGAATGCTGGCAATCTAATTACTTCCCATATTATAAGGCTTTGAGTATCCCTCTTCTACCTCTTTTGACAATCTTCTTGGCATAAGGTGACTAATGTAGAAGATTTCTTCTATTGAAATTATATTTAAAATAAGAACTCTTATTGGTATCTACAATTATGATCAGTTATAAAGTTGGTCTACATGGCCTTGGTCCCAGAGTACTGTGAAGTCTTTGGAAGAACCCTTTGCACCTGTGATCCACTTGTTCTTGGTTTCAAGGTGGCAGAATGGCAGAACATCAGCCCTGGCCAAGTATTCACAGTGCAGTGTTTGGACTCTTCTTCTAAAATGAAAGTCAGTATGTAAATGTGCAGCATGACATTATTATCCTAGTTTCCTGGCTGCTTTCAGCAAGCACTAACTGCCACATGAGGTCTCAAGTGTTCTGGCATAGTACACGAGTGTTCAAAAGAAGTTAAAGTCATGAAATTGGATCTATATTTTCGTAGACATTCAAGTTGGCATGGAGAAATGGAGTCATGGAAGCAGGGTTGGATGGTCTCCACCAAACAACCTCGGCAAGTGTCTCTGATGGTAGGCTACTAAGCTGGATTCCATCGTGAAAGGCCACCACTATTTCTTCCTCTGGGTCTAAAATTACAAAACTATGCACATTTCCCTAGATTCACACCATTCACAGGACGTGTTATGCTTAATCTCCTCCCACCCATTCCCTGGTATACAAGCACTGCTTGATTACAAGATTCAAGTTGAAGTATGTACAAAAAAGGATGCGTTAGAACTTTGTCTACCAGTATAAATGAGTGTAGACTACCTGAACATTATTTTGAAGATTGGTTTGTATCTGATCTAGGACTGTCCACTTACTGCATCTCAGTACTAGTTATTTTTTAATCAGTTGTTATTGTTCCTAGGTATTCTTGTTTGTGCTAGGTAGTTTATGCCATTGAAGTATTTGTTCAGTCAAGTCTAGAGATATAGTTCAGTGGTAGGGTTCCTCAGAACACCCTTAGTTCAATAGACAATAGAAAACAAAATATTCAAGGACATATATAGAGACCCAGCTAAGGTGTCTAAGTGGTGGTGTCAAGAAATTGGGTTTGAGCCGGGCTGGAGTTCAATTACTAGAGTGCTTACCCAGCATGCACTGACATTCCCAGGCTGGCCTGCTTCCCCATCTGTAATGGCATGACCTCTGGAAATCAAAACCAGTGGATACTGATAGGGAGAGTGAGGCAAGAAACAACCTAGTGGGGGATGGGAGTGACTTCAGGTGGCCAGTGAGCACCAAAGAGAGCAGACTCACAGAAGACAGCCTGCAATGAGACAGCTTACTTAATTGGAAGAACAAAGGCTATTTATTTAAACCTTTGGGGAGTTAGTAGGGAATCTTCAGGGAGAGTGTACATTGTCGGCCAGGGTCAGGGTACTGAGCATGCATCATATGCATAGGGACGAATTTCAGATATTGCTGGACATAACCTTTTAAGGAGAAGGCCACTCTAGCTGTCATGCTATATGACCTTCGAGTGGCACAGGCTGCATGGGCTAGAATATGCAGGCCTGGGATGGAGTGGGGATTGGGGAGTTAAGGGTGTGGAGGGGGGAGGACGGAGTGATCCTATTCCTCCTGATCTCAGGATGAGATTTCTGGGGTTTGGACATGTCTTGACCCTACTCTTTCTCTGGACAGCTCCCTGTCCCATGGCTCCTGGCCTCATAATGCACAAAACCTGTGTTTGATCTCCAGCTCTACATAAAACTTTGTGGTATGACAGCACATGCCTGTTGTCCTACCACTTCGTATAGTAGAATAGAACCAAGGGTTTAAAGCCATGCTCAGCTACACAGTAAGCCCCATGGAACCTAGACTACATAGGACCATGTTTCAGAGAAAGGGAGGTTGGTGAAGAGGAGAGAGGCTGGGTTTGCTAAGTGAGTCTTGTGTCAGGTTTGACAATTCTTCCTTTTCTACCTGCATTCCGCTCAAGGCTCTACTTCCATGTCTCTGTCCATCAGGGTGAGAGCAATAGAACTCAACTCTCTTGACTTGCAGCCATGTGCTACATTGTTCCTCATGTCATTTTTTTTTCCTCAAAACTTTCAGGAGCTCCAAATATCCATTTGTGTAAACATAGAGATGAAGTTTAACCTTAAAAATGTAAGAGAAGAAGAGTTCAAAGAATAAAGCAAGAACCAATATATACCTTTTACTCATTCAGAATTTCTTTTTTATTCCATTTTAGGATGGTGAAAAAAAAGGATTTATAAATAAAATTTATGCGATCCAGGAAGTCTGTGTCAGTGTCCAGAACATCCTAGATGAAGTGGCTTCCCTTGGTGAAAGGATAAAGAAGTAAGTGGTGCTGGCACAGCAAGCCTTGTCTTTTATGGGAGTGTCTCTTTGACTCTCAGAATGACAGGCCGTATCCTGTCAGGCACAAGTCACTCCTGCATGATCTATGGTTAAGGTTTGCTGTAATTTATTTTGTTTCCTGAGTCCTTGGTTTTATGATAGTTCTGTCAATTTCATGCCTGAAATTTGGAACATATTTGTTGGAAAGAAATCATGCTTGCAGCTTTGAAGAAATGACACTGTCCTAATTTTAGCATGCTTTTTTTCATATTAACTTTTTTTCTTAAAATGAATATGAAGTCATGGTAGAAAAACAATCTGACCTAATAGATCTGTACTGTAGAGGTCTAATTATATTTTACCAAGTTTAATATAATCAAGAAGTAATCCACATTTTATCACTTAGGAAAAAAACCATAGAAATTTTGAATTATAGAAGAATTCTTTTAAATTAAAAGTATTTTTAGATTTATTTATTGTAAGTGTCATGCTTTTGTGTATGTATGTGCCTAAGGAGGGCCCAGGGAGCAATGGATCTCCTGGGACTGGAGTTGCAGATGGTTGTCACCCATCATGTGGGTGCTGAGAATGGAAACTGGGTCCTCGGCAAGAACAAATGCTCTTTATCACTGAGCCAATGATTCAGCCCCATTTATGTTTCGTTTGGAAGGTTGTTTTGTGTGTGTATGTGTTGTATTTGTTTTCACTGTTGAGACAAGTTCTCACTGTGTGACTCTCTGGCTGGCGTGGGAGTCAGAGAACTGTCTGTCTCTGTCCCCCAAGTGCTGGGATGAGGGCGCACACCGCCACACACATCATTTGATGAAGAAATGAGTCTCATTGAGAAGTATACCTGAGGAAGACACACACACACACACAAAGATAAGAAAAGAAAAAAAGAAAAGAAAAGAAACTGAATTTTTGTTTTTATGTTTTAGTCAGAATCTCACTGTGTAGCTCTGGCTTTCCAGGAACTATGTAGATCAGGCTAGTGTTGAACTCACAGAGATCCACTTACCTCTCTTTCCCCAGTGGTAAGATTAAAGGTGTGTGTTGCTATGCCCTGCTGGCATTTATATTCTTAATCTTACATGATTTATTTTAGATAAGTTTTTTACTAATACATTTTGTTTGTTTCCCTTTGAGTGTCTCATATATCTTATGTATCTCATGAACACCAGACTGGCCTTGAGCTTACTATGTAGCCAAGGATGACCTAGGACTCCTGATTCTCCAGCCTCTATCTCAAGAAAGAATGAGTTTGAGTTTATTGTGAGATACATACTGAGAGCCCGTCTCAACAAAAACAAGTTTTTAAAAAGCCTGACTCCAAGGACAACCAGGTTGACTCAAGATTGGGTCTCCTATTAAAAAAATAATTTTAGGAAATAGTTGATCCAGAGAAAAGTGTGCTGGACTCGTGGGCACGTGCCACCGTGGGATCAGGAGCATGCACATCCATGCTTGACCCTGAACACACCTCCTGAAGGAAATACTTCCGTTTAAAAAAATACAGAAGTGAATTGACAGAAACTGTTAGCTCAGATGTACTGTGGCCTCATATGAGTCATCTATTTGATGACTGGCCTATAAAAATTTTAATAACTATTTAAGAAAGGCAGATCTTACAAGTACAAGCCTGTGCTTTCTGACTTTCATATCGATTCTTTATTATTCATGACCAATAGTATTCTGCAGACCTACCCTTGGACACAGAATTTAAAAGGAGTTAGTTATTTAAACCAAAACTTTGAGTCATCATCTGGTCTGTTCATGTTACAAAGGGTGATACATTTTACTTTGCATATTTTTTATTTAATGAATTTCCACTTATGCATTGGTGCTGAGTTTCAACTTTTCATCTATTTTCGCCTCTGAATGTATCTCTATACAACTGTCTCAGAATTTTAAAGACAAAGTCAGATCCTTCTCTGTCCTTCAGCCTCTGTTCTCTCTTAAGAATCTTTCCTTGTCCCATTTCCTACTACTAAAGTGCAGCATGAAACCATACATTTGGGGCATATTGTTACTGAGTATATGACACTGCATGTGGATACGCATGTACATCTATCTACAGCAGAGTCTGCTCCCTTCTCACTCTCTTTATTAGCTGGCTGGGTTCACAGAGTGAGTCAATATGGCAAATCAGTCCTTCCTGCAACTCCTGTACCCTGCTCCAGAATCTGTTCCTGTCAGCATCATGCAGCTAATACTGTCTTATAAGTTCTGTGCCCCAGCCCTTCCTGTTATCAGTCAGCAGCATGATGACAATAGACACATCAGCTCTGTCCTGCTATCATCTGCTTCCGGGTTGGACTTCTTTTTCATAGCTTTTCCCACACATTCACTACAGACCATGCTTTCCTGTGCTAAAAGCACAAGGAGAAGAGCAGGCAGCACTGACTTGATTTCTTAATCGCCTGTACATTTCTAAGCAAGGACAATGATAGCAAATGACAGTTCATAAAGCCAACTGACTTATGCTGACTTCCAGCTCCATTTGAAACAAACCCGAACAGAAATCGAGTCTTCCTAAAAAGAATTGTAAAATTCAAATCTCACTTAGTGCTCTAAGAGTCGCACCTACAATTATTGTAAGCATCGTATTCTCACATGGGAATATGGACTTTTTTAGGAGAATGAATGGTGAGCCCTGAAACATCATATCGTATACACATTAAAAAGACACAAGTACTAGTTTTAGTAGGAGAAAAAACATTTTTACTAAATAGGAAGGTACCCAAGCTGTGTAATTGCTTTAGACTGTGAACTCCCTGGGACAACCTGGTGAGGCTCTGACAAGATCCTTTCCCTGGGCCCTGTGTTCATGAATTGAACAGGCTATGACTACCCTATGCCCTCTGACTGTTAGTTGAGACCACATTTCTTTTCGCCATTGTCTAGAAGTGTGAAGTGTTCACATTACTGATTTCTTACTTTTCCATTCAGTACTTTCAACTGGACTGTCCCGTTCTTAAGCTGGCTGGCCATTGTAGCCCTCTGTGTGTTCACGGCCATTCTGTACTTCATCCCACTGAGATACATTGTTCTTGTCTGGGGTAAGTAAGCTTTTAAACAACAACCACAAACATCTGTTTAGCAGCTAAGAACAAACAGTTTTTAAGAGGTGAGTTATATTGTCAGTAGTTCTCTGTATTTATGGTCATGTAGGTATTCCAAGATGAAAAGAGACAGTCAGTTAAAAATTGCAGCTGCATAAAGATTTAGGTCCACCTGGAAAATGCATTTTTCTTATCTGTCACTACAGCTGCCACCATACCATAAACATGTACTGGTAAAGACTCTTCATATATCAAAGTGTAACTTTGTCTAGATATCTAGATTTGTCTGATTTACTTTTACCACTTAAATGCCAACAGAGGCACTTTAAACCATGTGGTACATTTAGGACAATATACTTTTTTGCTGTGGTATTTATGTTGTGGAAGTATCTGTAAACAAGTTACTAGCTGCCTGTTTAAAACGTCACTTTTAGAACTCAGGAAAAGACTTACTTGCATTTACAGGCTCCTGGGGAACAACAACAAAAGCCTGCTGAGTAAGAAAGCTTTTAGGAAGCCCACTTTAAAGGGAATTCCTCTTAATACTTATGTAACTTTGCCACATGCTTCCAACAGTCCCTGATCCCACGTGGGAGGTGCTTGGTGCCAGCGTCCACTCAGGAATGCTCAGTGTCACCATTCTGTAGAACTGAAATAGAAGTTTCCTTTTCCTTTTTTTTTTTCTTGGTGAAATTTTTGGTTTAGAAAACTTACTCTTCAGTCCTTAAGAGTCACCACCATATAGGAATATTTTCTATTTGCCCTTCACCAATGAACACATGCATCAAAGATTGCTAAACTTAAAAAAATTACAAAGACTAAACATGGGCCTTAACATTAAAAAAATGCTTATATTGTAAATAACAGGACAATGTGAAGACTTTTTTTTTCTTTTTCTTTGCTCCAGAATTGTTTAAAGAGATATACTAGAAGAAAAGTGAATTGAGACCAATAGTCTCCATCTAGTTTTATGATTCCTGGTTTAGGAACTAGAGAGATGGCTGGGCAGTTAAGAGCACTTACTGATTTTGCAGAAGACACAGTTTTGGTTCCCAGCACCCATATAGTGGTTCACAATTGCCTACAACTCCAGTCCCAGGGGACACAAGGATCTATTCTAACCCCTAGAGGCCCATGTTGCACAAACATACACTCTCACACACACATTCTTAAGTATAAAATAACAAAATAAAATAATAATAATAATGATAATGATGATGATGATGATGGATTCCTGTTCTCTTTTTCCTTTTCTCCTCTTGGATAGACCCTGTTAGCCTCTATAATTACTAGTATTACCTCCAGGCCCCAGGACAGAGGAAGTGGTGATTATATTTTTCTTTCCAAATTTCTACCATTTACAGAAATTCAATGATTATCTTTCCTACTCAAAGGATTTATTTAAAGCATATTCTTGTTTTCTAGTCTATTAAACCCTAACATTTCATTCATTTCTCTGACCTTGAATGTAGATCTGGTCTCATTGGTGACTTTCAGGCAGAGACTTAGGTATCTAAGGTCAGACTTGCAGAACTATGTCTACTGCCATGTGGTGAAGAATCCCTCCCCCAACTGACCTTACCTGGTTTCTTTGAAACTGAAGGCAGGCATCTGGCTATGTAACTTGTATAGCCTCAACAGCTAGCTGTCTTAAAAATAATTTGACAGAATATGCTTTAGCCTTGTTTCATCAAATGAAAAAATACAGAAACTATTTCTTTAGTGTTAGGTAATTGCTGAAGTGTTAACAAGAAACCCAGGCCACGAGTCTCACATGGCTGGAAAGAGACTAAGGCCAGGACGTCAGAAGTTCATTCTGTAGAAACACATCGAGAGCTAAGATGTCCCAGTTTCTTCCAGTTTCCACAGTGTGTTGATTTCATGCAAACCTGAAAACATTCTTCCAAAATTTATGGCAATATTTTTCATTTCAACTTAAACAAACAATAACCAAGCATCATCATAGTCGTGTGAATTGTAAACATTTAGCTTGCTTTCTAACAGCAGCAACTTCTCCCCGTAAAATATATACCTTTGGAAAGAGGAAGTCAAGAAATTACCTAACAATCTCAATCCAGACATGTAAGCACACAAATGTCATTCTGACTGAAGCATGAAAGCAAATCTGGGGACTTTGACATTGAGAATCTGATAAGGCAAGACTCTTAATTCCATCTAGATAGCCCTATTTGTTTTCCCCAAATCTCACCTACTGGGAATACAATACAGTGTAAAGACAAAAAGCAAGCAGCAATTCAGTTGAGAAAGTTGAAGGGAGGTGGTGTACTAGGCGATCCTGTCAAGGGTAAGAGATAGCATGTGGTTAATGCTCAAATCACTGTAATACTTTCTCCAGAAATGTGCTTTGCCTAACTGCACACTCAATAATGAACTCAATAATGTTTGAAATGTCACTTTTTTAGGAATTAATAAATTTACAAAAAAGCTTCGGAGTCCATATGCAATTGATAACAATGAACTACTTGACTTCCTTTCCAGAGTTCCTTCAGATGTCCAAGTGGTATGTATACTTCACTATTATTGTTCTTTCTTGGGTGCAGGATGGCTCTGGGTGAATGTCAAAGGTTATACAAGAGTCAGGTAAAGTTAATAAAGCCCATTGCAGATTTCAGCAAGACTTCAACCAACTTGGCATTAGTCTAGAAAAACCTATAAAGAATGGAAAACAGGAGATTGAAAGTCATCACATAAGGAACCCTGTGGCTTTCAAAGAGAACCTCAACCCAAACCAGCTGAGTTAGTGAAGTGACATCATCAAGATGTAAGCAGAAAAAATAGGATTTTTAGACGTAGATGACAGAAGCAAAATGGGTAAATTATTTGTGTATACTGCATGTATTCAATAAATTTTAAAGATGAACGCTAATGTATATTTTATATGAGGGAGAAATGTCTACATTTGAAATATCAAAACATATTTCACAAATTGTTTGAAATACTTTGGGGTTAATATGTACTAAATGAATTGTTTCAAAGTGAAATAAAGGTTTTAATCACAGTCTTGAGGACAGGTTTAGTATAGCAGTTTACATTAGTTTCAGTTGAGTTTTCATTTCATATATATATAAAAATGGGTTAGGTCAGTGGTTCTCAACTGTCCTCATGCTTCGACCTTTATTACGGTTCCTCATGTTGTGGTGACCCCCAATCATAAAAGTTATCTTGTTGCTACTTTCTAACTGTAGTTTTACTATTATGAATTGTAAGATAAACGTCTGATATGCAGGATATCTGATATGTGTGTGGAAAGGCTATTAGGCCCTCCGAGGGGTCACGGCCCACAGGTTGAGAACCTCTGGGCTAGCTGAGAATTAAGTCTTATATATACACACAAATAAACAACATCAACATCAACAACAAAACCCTGTGAAAACCCATTATTCAGCTCCTCAAAAATAAAGCTAGATTTTCTTTCATTGTATTGTGTTACGGTCATGGTTAGCAAAGTGCCATAGGGCTGCAGGCAATTTTTGGCAGCAGCTTCCTTCTGACCTAGCTCTAGCCCCTGTTGAGCTGGGGTTGAGCTGGGGCTCCCTCTTGGCTTCTAGAGCAGCCCTCTCCCTAGCCCCGAAGCAGTCTCTCAATCCTTAGCTTTTTCTTCTTTTGCCAGGAAGTGGCCACCTGACTGGTCTTTTTCTGAACTGTTTAAACAGGTGCAGTACCAAGAACTGAAACCAGATCATTCTCATAGCCCATATAAAAGAAAGAAAAACAACCTCGGCTAGCCAGCTCCCAACGCGAGGAGACCAGCGCCTCTGGGAAGATAAAAGAAAACCTCGTCAGCCTCCGCAGCACTTCCGCTCTGCTTTTTACTTATTTCCCCTTTTTATCATGGTCGAGAACGTTTGTAAATAGTGTACAGAAGACATATGTCTTTGAAAACATACTTCTAGTATACAGACTCAACTTGATAAGGGATTTTAGTTAGTGGATTGTGGAAGCCTTGTTAGCTATAGATAATAATATAACAAAGTAAAATAAAATAATGGTTATAAAACTGGAAGATATACATTTCTCCAATCACCAGAGAAAGAACCAGAATATCAGATGAAATGCTCAATTGTGCTCTGATTAACCCTCCATAAAACGTAAACGCCGATTTGATCTTTAGGTTTTTTTGTAATGTAACGATTTCTTATCTGAAAAGTAATTCATTAGTGTTTTTTCTTTTTATGTTTATATATTTCAAACGGGGGGAAACCCAAAGCTTGAATAATGGAAATGTTGCACTTCAACTTAACATACATCCCGACTTCCACTCCTGTGTAAATAAATTATGTATGGCTAAGGCTAATTTAAGCTACAGGTACATTCATATCTTTTTCTGTCTGCATACACATACAATCCCTTAAGAGAATCTGAGAATCTAGAATAAGACTTTTAAGCCTTCTATCATTCCATTTAAAACCTTGAAATCTCTCCAGAACTATATTAAATAAATACTGCCAGGTTTATAAATGATTGAGTATCGGGATTTTTATATATACCTCTGTGTTTAGCAAATTATCAAGCCAATTGTCAAAAAACTATTAGCAAACTAAATTCCTATTGCATTTGGTGTCAAATTATGCCCTTGTGTATTAAAAAATGTAATATTTAAGTGTCCTCTACTGATATACTTCAATGCATAATGAGTTTTGTCATTAGTGAGTTTTAATGGAGAGGAGAATGCAGTTGGCCAAGTGAAAGGCCAGTGTTTTCATTACACCATTTATGAAGGAAGATCATTGATAATGCATGAAAACCTGTTTTATAAAATAAACCTGTATAAGGCAGTTTCCATTAAAAATGTTTCACTAACCATACTCTATACTTCAAATTGCATTCCTAAAACTAATTCCAGGGTCTATCAAGGGAACATACCTCTGCAGAGATCATTTGGTTGGTGAAAATGTCTTCACTGACTTGTTAGAGGAATCAGACTCAATGGAAATTGCTGCAGACAATGTTTTGCACTATTTTATTAATTGCTAATAATAAACAACCAGGGTGAGGTGAAGGTGGGGCTTGTGCTGAAAAATGTAGAAAAGCAGAAATATATATTTCATTTTAAAGATTCTTTAAATCTCATCATAGCTGATTTTTAAAGTATTTTTATTTTAGAAATATGTTGTTAAATACTATTTCTTACAATAGAACTATTTTGATGTTTATACACTATGCTTGGAAGAATGTCAACTAAATTTCCTTTCTACAGAAAGACTTTGACCTCAATATGCTCTATTTAGTGTATCTGCATTCCATCACTGTTTGTTGAAAAAACATACATTATGAAGCTGACCTACTACATAGTTTATTGATGAGATCATTAGTTTGGTATAAATTCTGATTATTCTTGTGAGATTTATGTTCTGTACTGACAATGTCTATTCAAATGTCTATAAGCTTGGCATTCTATAACCACGGATGTACCTAGTGAATGTAACCATTAACAGATGACTAATTTTGATTATTTCATCGTGTAAGATTTCAGATGCTTAGTTCAATAGTAATGTTGACTACATATTCACTGCATTAAATACGAAAGAAAATAATCTTTTTTATAATTTTTTGTTCTAAGAGATGCATGGTGGGGTCCTGGGTACATATACTCATTAGCGACACTTCACTTGGGGAATATGTGTGTATGAACAGGACTATCCATGAAACCCTAACTATGGCATAAACTTTTTTTTTACGGTATAAACCTTTGGCATGGTGAGCACCCAATGAAGCAGGGAAAACTAGCTGGAATCATGAAAGTTATCTTAAGTCCTCACTGCTTTAGAAATCAATATATTTATAGGTCCAAAGAGACAATGCCAAATAGGATTTAAATTTTCTTGTTACAGAAGCATTTTTAGTGTATGCCTTGGTTTTATGAGATTTTTGAAGAAAATATTTCAAGTTATCTGAAAAGACAAAACCTTGGTTCAACAATCTATTTGCACAGCTAAATATAACAGATGTTATATTTATAAGTTATATTTATATTTACATTCTAAATCACAGCCATTGTTGAATGCTGTCCTCTGAGCAGAAGAACTACCATCTTCCTTAGACCAGCTGCACCTGCTTATAAAAGACCATCAGTCATGCTTACTGTTGACATCCCTTCATGAAAGAAATGGGTATAGACAGACTCTGGGCCTGCTATTCTAGCAATTTGGATGCAATTCTGCCCTAAGTACATGTGGCCTTAAAGAAGTGCTAGTATAGATGGGTACAGTTTACTTGAAAAGGATCTGTATGTATGCAGCAATAGGCCATTGTTTATACTAGCAAAAGCTTCCCAGTGCAGTTGCTTTGGAGTCACCCATGCTCTGTAAGTAAGCCTAATAAACCCATTGGTTCACCAGGCTGAACTTTGGTAGGTATTTCAGCTTGTGATTGTGATTATATATGAGGGAGTAAGATCATATATGAGGGGGTAGATGAGGTGTAATTTCTTCCTCAAAACAATGAATTCTGCCACACCATTAACTGGGATAAATCAGACATCTATTTTGTAATGAACACTGAACGTACTGTTAACTAATAGTTCATTTTGCTACTGTTTCAGACTCAAACTGAGAGGTTCTTGAGAGGTGAGGTTAAGTGCTGAAATGAAGCAGTTAAACCTTTTTATCCAGGGACCACAGGAACTTACACTTTGATTTCAAAATCCAAAGATCTTCAATACCAAAACCAAAATATAGCGAGCCTTATTCAAAGGCTATCACTAAATTTATAAACTTAAGTAACCTTAAAAATGCTTACAATGCTTTTGTAATAGTGCTTTGGTACTCAGCTTTAAAAAAATGTATAAGGCGATTGGTGGCTTTAAAATACAAGACAGCTAGTATACTTGTAACAAAAAGACTCAGCTATTATTAAATTAATGGATGTTCAAGTTTTGGGGTTTGGAATGTTTGTGTACAGATTTGTGTCACTAGTCTAATGAAAGTACCTAGAGTCAGCCTTTTAAAAAACTGCTCAGTTGAATTAAAAACACACAACTATAGTTCAAAATGTCTTTCATTTATAATTCTTTCAACTGATGATTGCTGTAACTCACTGAAACAAACAACACGATACCTGGCAGAAAGTTCTTTTGTTGTGAAAATACTTTTACAACTCATTTTCCACATTCATCCAATGGCAGTTTGTGTACTGGCAGTTGCATCAGAAGTTACTCCAGCTGAATCTGAGGCTTCACAAACCCCGAGAAAATCTGTGTTGGAACAGTATGCAAGTGCACAGTAATAATGCCCAAAATGTTTACATAAAGAAACAGGTTTCCTGGCCGGGCGGTGGTGGCGCACGCCTTTAATCCCAGCACTTGGGAGGCAGAGGCAGGCGGATTTCTGAGTTCGAGGCCAGCCTGGTCTACAGAGTGAGTTCCAGGACAGCCCGGGTTACACAGAGAAACCCTGTCTCGAAAAAGAAAAAAAAAAAAAAAAAAAAAAAAAAAAGAAACAGGTTTCCTGGAGTCCATTTGTGTTCTTTCAGTTCTGGTTTAAAAGTAAAGGGGAAAACAAAAGCAAACCTTCTACAAAACAACAAAAGGTGACAACCAAATATAATTGGTCTCAAATGAATTTCAACTTGTTCACTTTCACAGCCTAAGCTAAAAACAGTATTTAGAGGCAATAAGCCAGTAGGGCTTGCTTGGCTCTTCAATGGACAGGGTGACAAAGTGTATTCAGTGCCTTCCTTGGTGTTATTTAAAGAAATCCTGAGCACTGGTGGAAGGGAGGTTGAGTCTATTGCTCCATAGTAGACTACCTGTCTCGTTGACTTCAATAACGTTTAAGGGTTTTAGTTTGTCTGGGTTCAATTGCTGACAGATTTGGAAGAAATGCTAAATTTCTACAGAAAAGAGTTTCCATCATTTCAACAATTGTTAATTGTGTTCTGCACTATGGGAAGCACGTGAGACAAAGTCAAGTGTTAGTGTTCACAGAGACATTTGGACCACAGAAAGGAGGGAACCAAGGGGAAGGAAATGCTAATATTTTTCTCAAGTAGATCTTTTTACAGCTACTAGAGAAATAGAACTCATATGACTAAATTCCCCCATATAACTAAATTCCACACTGCCTTACACAGTAGTGATTCCAACAACTATAAACCAAAAATACTTGTAGCCTGTTCTAGATAAAATTTGCAAACTACAACTTCCTATTTCCTTTAATGCAAGGGAATATGTTTGTGATTTCTGTCATTACTTTTGCATAACAGAAGTAGTTAATTCCAATTTCTAATAAAATTTACAGAATGATCTACTTTGCCTCTTATATTTGTAGAATTCTGAAGCACACAGAACCTACTGGGAAGATCAAATGCCTTCACCCATTTAAAGAAGCACTTTCCCAAAGAGGAGTTTACATGCCATTTGATGTTCTTTGACATTTATAATTTTCCTATTGGATGTGGAAAAAAAAGGGAGGGGGTTGCTGTTTAGAGGATGAGACTATTGTTCCAAGATAGAATACTTGTCTCAGAGGTGCCAGGTCCTAGGTTCAATCCTTGTACTGAGACAAGAAGGACATCCAAGTTTAAAATTAGCCTACTTTAAAACCGTATCAAAACAGATTCATGGGCCAGCAAGATTTCTCAGTGGGTAGAGATACCACTACCAAACCTGATGACCTGAGTTCAAATCCAAGGACCTAAGTATTAAAAGGATTCCCATGGATAGGCCTCTAACATCCATGGCATTCATACTCCCCCACCCCACCCCACCCTGAAAACATAGAAAGTAATTAAATGTAAAACAAAAAAGACTCAATTTGGAGCATCGCTTTAAAATAAGTGGGCTACTGGTACTGTAAAATATATTTTACAAAAAAAAAAGTGCTAAGTGAAAAAAAGTTTGTCATAAACAAACAAAACAACAATAACAAAAAACAAAACAAAAAAACCCTCACAAAATTAAAATGGCCAAGGAAAACAAGAAGTATTTAGAGAACTTTTGGTAAACGGCTTTTGACACTTCCCTCCCTTTAACATGACTTCTCCCAATGACATCTCAGCATGAATTAATGGTATTTTAACAGAGAATTTATAAGAACTAAAGTGATGAGAAAAAGAGACAATTCAAAAAATTTTTTAAAGATTTATTTATTTTATGTATGTGAGTACACTGTCACTCTCTTTAGACACACCAGAAGAGGGCATTGAATCCTATTACAGATAGTTGTGAGCCACCATGTGGTTGCTGGGAATTGAACTCAGGACCTCTGGAAGACCAGTCAGTGCTCTTAACTGCTGAGCCATCTCTCCAGCCCAACAATTCAAAATTTTAACTAAAACTTATAATAAGTTTCACTATTACATTTCCATACATAAGTGTCTTTGTAACTGAGACAATTAGATTTATCTAACCTTGAAGAAAGAACTGACCACTAGTCAGAACTAGTTTTTTGTTGTTGTTTAAGTTATTCACTTTACATCTGCTCACCGTCCCCTTCCTGGTAAACCCCTCCCACAATCTTTCCCCTCATTCCCATCCACTTCTCTGAGTGAATGGGAGCCCCCTGGATGTATCCCCACCTTGGCACTTCAATTCTCTGTGAGACGAGGCACATCCTCTCCCACTGAGGCAAAACAAGGCAGCCCAGCTGGAAGAACATATCCTACACACAGACAACAGATTTTAGGATAGCCCTTGCTCCAGTTTTTCAGGACCCACATGAAGACCAAGCTGCACATCTGCTACATATTGTGGGGAGTCCTAGGTCCAGCCTGTGTATAGAACAGACTACTTTAAATACTATAATTTTAACTGGCATTTTTATTCTTCACTTATTTTTATTGAATTTCAACCATAAGAACACTCTATAAAAACATCATCTAGACTCTCTTGAAGAGGAATTTTAATCCATCAACATGACTACTCTGACTGGAATACAGACAGGCCTTTATTCGTAGGACACAGAAGCAAGGCAGACCTCTGAATTCAAGGCCAGCCTGGTACAGGGCAGGATCCAGACACAGAAAAGCTTGGTGTGTTGGTACACTCACTCCCCTAGTCCCAGTACTCAGAAGTCAGTTGACAGGCAATGCAGAGGAGTGGAGTTCCTGGCAGCTGATTTGGCAGCAGTTCAGTTTGTGGAAGCAGAGGCAATTTCACTGGGACAGTTTTAGAGAGACAGGTTGCAGGTGAAGATTGAATAAGCCAGAGAATCGGAAGGAGCTAGAAGATTACAACAAATTGCCAGATTTAGTTTGAGGTCAAGCAGAGCAATTGAGTGTCAAGCTGAGAGATGCCAGATTGAATCAGTTAGCATGGAGGAGTTTGAGCCAGAAGAGCTGAGTTGAACCAGCCAGCCAGAGTTCAGACAAAAACTATAAAGGGTGAGCTTATTTAGCAGTAAGCCTCCTGGACAACAATTACATCTGGTGAATAAAAGTTACTTTTATACCCTCTCTTGGTTTAGCTTATTAAAACTGCTCAAAAAAAAAAAAAAAAAAAAAAAAAAAGCCAAGAACATAGCTTATCCACGATAAAAGATCTGTCTATATACCTTCTGTCTGACTTAAGTAGTCAGTAACTTCAACAGCATTTAGAAAGTTTTCTTTTTTCATCCCATTAGCTAGAAAATTCCTCAATTATTTCTAGCATGTCATTTCTCAGGTTTAAAATATCCAATTTTTCTTTTTTAAATGAAGTATTTTTAAGATGTGCATCTTAATTTTACAAAATTCTACTTAATAACCAGTAATTTCATGACTGTTGTAAAAGATAAACAATGCAAACCAGAAAAGTTCATTTTTAAGGGAAAGCCAGATACCCAACATAGATATACCCAAGAAAACTAAAGACCCATTATAAATTCACCTTGCATCCAGACATAAACCATTCCTGATCTGATATTGACGTTGTGAAGTCACTTGAGAGCAAACTAAGCTCTTTCACCATTTTAAGATTAATGATTCCCCTCCACCCCAACATGACTGAGAACAAAAGAATAGAGAAACATTGGCCATTTCAGTTCATCCACCAAGAAGAAATGATAGGATGATTGATGTAAATTCAAAGCTGGTTAGGAAGTGCTAAATATATTTTGAAAGAATTAAATCTTAAGAGTCCAAAGTACTAATCCATTTCCTATCAATAATCACAACTTATTATGTGTCCACTTGCAATCTGATATTTGGAAAAAGGTGATCAGATTTATCAAGGAAAAAATATTTGAATGGAGAAAATATTTCAATTATAATTGGACAGAAGTACAGATGCTTAAAAAGTAGCCTTTCTTGATCCTACACTTGTTAAAGGCAATATATCCCAATGTTCCATGTTATATGTAAGTAACATACACCTTTGATTATGATTACTGAATAACTGATTACTAGTCACTCTGATAATACTGTTGCTTTTTATTAATAAGTCCACACTTTTAATGCCAGAAAGAATTCACTGTATTTAACCTTAAAGAGATGTAAATATAGTTATATCTTCAACAACAAAACTATCATTTTTAAAAAAATCATTCATATTTAGGACTAAGGGTTGTACTCAGTTCAAGCCTTTAAAAACAGGCTGATGTAAACTCATTTGTAATCAAAATTACATATAACGGTTCTAAAAGAAGTTACAATGATTTCAAATATATGTAATCATAAACAGCTTATAACATAAAAAAAACCCAGACAGACCATAATCTAAAGAAAGCTAATCACTTATATTTGTTGATCTCTAAGCTTTTATTCAAACAATTTCACCAAATTTTTTTCCCTAACAATTTATATAATGTTACATCTTAATAAACAAAAGTGATATATTTGTGTTGGTTGTGTTCTCAAACTAGAGTTAGGAGTTAAGGGCATAACTCTATATGTTCTGTAAGATCAGAATTTACTATAAGAGTAATCTTTAATGATTATTGATATTAAAAAGTCTTATGAAACATTCCCTTAAAAGTCTTCCTTCAGGAGGATATCAGTGTACTGAAAGTTTGCTCAGAACTAACTTAACTTTCTCTAAATAATTTAGCACCTGATAATTTCTAAACCTGTATCAGAGAAGTAACAAAATATATCTTCCTTCTGCAATTCATTTTAACCTCTATGTTGGATTTTCTAGTAACATAATCTGACTTACATGGAATAGTTAACTATTTCATGTCTAGTTATCACACAAACTGGCCCTCTCCAATAAGGCTGCAATTGACCTTTTTAACTCAATCCACATTTGATAGAAAAGTAATTATCATTCTGAGTTTTGTAGGGTTCATCTCAGTATGAGATACAATTGGTGAGGAAGTGCTGCCTAACAAATGTTGGAGGCAGTAAGTTCCTCACGTCAGTCACTGAAGACTCTTTCCTACCAACTGACAGCTCTTACTGAGTTCACTACTGGCACAAGGCTGTATGACCCATCAGTAATTTATTTTCACATAAAGCTATTCATTTTCCTATGACTCCATCAAGTAAAGCACACATATTTTCTAGTGTTTATGGAAGTATTCTAGTATTAATGTAGTTATATTTGTCTAAGAATGAGCACTAAGACGTCAAAAGCCCATCCACTGCCTATTTATTCTAAAATAAATTACCACAGTAATATTTATCAAATGATTATATTATCAAATTCAGTATTTCAATTTAAAAATTATATCCAGTAGGGTACAATTACTAAAAATTCCAGAAACATACAAAACTAATTTTCTTCCCACAGCATCTAAAAAAACACATCCGAATGTGTTTAATTCTAATTTACCTTCTCATATGGCAAGCTTTTTATCATTTGTTGTAGTCAACTCTTGGCAAGTACACCACTTGTTACTTTTTCAAAAAATGTTGAATTTAAAACAATATTTGCCATTGTTTCACATTAGAAGAACCAATTTTGTTTGGTCAATTGTAGTAAAGTACAGAAAATATATACACTGAATACTTTATCCTGTATAGTGGAACTAAAATTAAGAACACAGAAACTTCATTAAGGTTCCTTCTAACAACTGCCAATAAACCGCCCTGAGGAAAGCCAAATTCTCACAACTCAGTAATCCTCTCTGATCTTCACTGATAATGTGGATGGGTGCTGCTTTTGTTTTTCTCTTCAACAATCCCAGGGAGCTGTGTCCTCTGTAAGGACACAGGGAAGAACGACATAACTCAGCACTTAAATACATAAATCAGTAGCCTTCCTTTATATAAATGCTAAATGGACTGAGAAAGAGAACAGGGAAAAACCACCCTTCACAATAGTCACAAATAATATAAAATATCTTGGGGTAACTCTAACCAAACAAGTGAAAGATCTGTATGACAAGAACTTCAAGTCTGTCAAGAAAGAAATCAAAGACGACCTCAGAAAATGGAGGGATCTCTCATGCTTGGTAGGATTAACATAGTAAAAATGGCCATTCTACCAATAGCAATCTACAGACTCAATGCAATCCCCATCAAAATTGCAACTCAATTCTTCAAAGACATGGAAAGAGCAGTTCTCAATTTAATCTAAAAAACCCAGGATAGCAAAAACAACTTTTTCTTCCTCTTCCTCCTTCTTTTCTTCTTCCTCTTCCTCCCCCTCCCCCCCCAAAAAAAACCAAGTCTTAACAATAAAAGAACTCCTGGAGGGGAAAATCTCCAACTTAATACTCAGTACTTTAAGTGTTTACAACGTCTTCCTTTTTTTACCTCTAAAATAGGTTTAAGAACAACACTATGTTTTTTCCAAAATACAAATACAAGAAACAGAAGAACAAATACTAGAATACTGAAGTGCTTCCCTGTAAGTTAAAATACACCACATTTTTGACTCAGCATGGAATAGAGGGTCCTGTGCTTGTGAAACAATCAGTGATTTACAGGAAGTCATCTCAAAGACATCTCAGTGTTTCTGGACACAGCATTGTAAATACTGTCATTCTTCATAAATACTGCTTGATAAATATACACTTCCATTTGGTATGTAAGAAAGCAAAAACAGAAAAAAGTCTTTGTAATTTGGTTAAAACAAACTATTCAAAGGTCAACACTAGCTGAGCCAAAGCTTGTTCTCAGGTTATTGTTAGTTTTACTCACTTTCCTGCCTGCATATGTGAGATCAAATGGCTATTCCTGGTTCCTTTCTTTGCTCTCCCCTCTTCCCACTTTGCTTTTTCTGTGTCCTTTTTCTTTTCTTGGCAGGGTCATACCATAGTCTAGTCTGACACAAGCTCAGTCATTTCCCCAACTCAGCCTCCCCAGTGACTAACAACTCATGTTCTCTGATACTTTGGCAGATTAAGTAAATTAAAAAAAAACCAAGTTTTTATGCTATTTCTTACAGTGTATGTAAAATTTTACAGAAGAATGTTAATTTTTATTAGTGAGGAGAAATTAACCAGCAAGTAATAGTCTATTTGGATTACAATAAATTCAGTAACAAGATACTGACCATCTCTATCTTGTTGAAAGATTCATTTGTGAAACAAAGTTGAAGTATGCCTCTTTAACATATTGATTGCTGTTGGATGAGTAATTATATAACATCTAAATGTAATTTGTACTTTGTCCCCATGTGACTTACTCCCCAGTGAAAGAACTACAATTTTGTAAGTTAATTTTCATATTCTGTCTTTTAAGTTATAAACTACTAGTTTATATAAAAATTAGCTTCTATATTATATCAAAATTAGTTTATATTAAAAAACTGAAAATAATACTCTGAAAATTCATACTGCATATTAAAATTTCAAATGCCTCAGATGTATTATTCCACCGCCAACTTACTTGTAAATTTTAATTATAATAGTAAAACTTAGTATGCGGTAAAATGTTTCCACTGATAGATTTAAGTTAACAAAAACCTGCTTCATGCATGTTCTGCTAGAATATAACACATAACAGACCTGAACTGTTAAACTGTGTAGTTCATTTAGCATTTAAAAACTAAAGACTATGAAACAATTTAAAGTCCTAGAAAGGTTTATTTCAGAAACACATAACAGCAAATGCATCTTAAACACTGGCCTAAAAGAAGAAACAACTTTTACAAGTATATAGATGTACATTTGAATGAATATCCTTGCCATAATTTTAAGACCTACAGCACTCAGAGGAAAGAACATTTTGATTTGAAAAAAAATTAAGTTAATTTTCTACATATACAATATAAATAAATATTTGAAGAACAAATTTGCTTTTTAAAAATTAGTGAAAGCATTTTATATCAAACAAAACTACTTCATTTTATTATTATATTTTTCTGAGTTAAATCCTGAGCCCATATTTTAGATCTGTAGATGTTTTATAAGTGCTATGAAAATTTGCTATCAGTGAATAACTGAAATTAATATGTTTCCATAAGCTGTGGATGTACTTAATGACAAAGTATGTTGCATGTTCAAAAATCTGCCTCACATTTTCTGCCATCATGACCCGTCTGTGACTGACTGACACATCATTTCCAGTGTCACCAGTAAGGCCTCTGTATGCACTCCAGGACGTACATTTAGACTCTCAGGCAGTTCTTTAAGAACACTTGGAAGCTTCTTTAACGTCTTTATATTCCTAGCATAAACATCCAGTAACCAGTCAGTATGTGCACTTGTGGGTTCTGTATCACGACTGCATGCCATAAGCAACTCATTTAGATGACCTAACCCTTTGAAAGCTAGGATGAATTCTGAGGATAAATCAAATATTGAACAAAAGTTAATCAACATCCTACTAAGTAAAAATGAACCAAATTCAAGCTGTTGGTGATAAAAATGTTTCTGTGTCTTAGCATGAAAGTTGTCCACTGTATCGTCTATATTTGTAATGGCAAATAGCTCTTCCTTGTCTTTAGGAGACAACACATAATCCAAGGGCAACTCTCCCTTAGAGTTCCTCTGCTGTAAAAGTTCTGGGCCTGTGAAAAAGAAAATGTAAAATGTTAATAGTAAAACACTTTTATTTGCCAGGTTAACTGCTGCTTTCTTCCCCCACCCCAGAAAAATAAAAGCCTCCCAGAACTCTGTTTCTCATACTTGCTACTGATTAGCTGCCTACATATATTGTAGCTGCTCACACAGACCAATAAAGGTGTGTTTACAAACTGAAAATTCTTATCAACTGACTAATGAATTCTGCTTAAACAAGGTTTACATGATAAGTGAAAACAGCTTTTACAACTTTACCTGCTACCAATTAAGAACAAGAATTTCAGTACTCTCAGAAGAAATTAATAAAATACATTAATCAGAGGCTTAGAAAGAAGAAAAAAAAAACTGTCTCTTTTCCATTACTGACTATGTGAAATCAATAAAGACCCTGGCAATGTGAAAACTGTAAAGACCCTGCAGAGATACAGTACGATTTTCACTTTAGCCTTCTAATGTTTACTGTCCACAAAGGCAAGGGAGTCATAAACACTTCAAAGTTAATTTTCTAAATCAAACTCAATATTTGATCTATCAAACCAAAACCAAAACCAAACCAAAACCGAAAGTCTGCCTATAGTCAGAGTTAGTACTTGCAAAGTACTGAAATGCTCAGGCCTCCAGTTCCTCCTCTGAGTATTTGAGGATGACAGAAGTGCAAAGCAACCGTTCATAACAAGGTACAGTAGTGCTCTGTACACCTGTTAATCACAGCTTGTAATCCTTTATGCAGTCACTCATAAAATGTAAGCAGCGACATGAAAGTATAGTGGGAGACATTATAAACATTGTACCATCAGAAAGAATAGATTATTAAGTGCTAAAACTCTTAATGATGACTATAACTACACATATAAAGGCTACATGACTGATGGATAATTTGTGGGGAAAAAAAGAATTCCAAATGAAAATTGTATTATCTATCATTTTGTTAACATCTCAAAACAAAAGTAAAATTCTCTAACTTATTTCTGTTTGGAAAACATTACAAGTACCTGAAGTAAACACAGTTTTAGCAATATATATTCTTGAAATTATTGCTTGCAAGACTGAAAGTCTTGAAATGAATAGATTATATAGCTGCCATAGTGATAATGTCTAACCATATAAAGATTCAAACTCAGAATTTGACTAGATAAGTCAACAAAGAACCTAACACAAACAAACATCAAAAAAATAAAAATAAAAAAACCCCACCAACACAGATGTAATTTAGCCAATGGACCTTGACAAACCTAAGTACAAGTGGGTTATCTCTCCTAGATCAGAGACTAACCCACATACTACTCTGTTAGCTAAATCAGCACAGCTGATCTAATATTACACTATACTAATCAGCTGGATTCCATTAAACAATACTTCTTATATCACTTACATCATTTGATACAGAAATGAATATTGGCTTGCATGTCAGATTAAATATTTTGAGTAGAAAACAACAGAATACTTAATAGAAAAAGCATTGGTAAATAGAAAAAAATAATAGTATTTAAAAGAAAAGGTAGAAGAACTAAAAATACATCAATTATGAAACAGTGTTGGTAAAACAGACACACTTAGGCCTTTAGGGGGCAGAAGAAGACTATAAATAACCAAGTTTCTCAAGCCATCATGCAATATATCCATGCTTTCTTAGATACCCACAGGAAAAAAAAAAAGACACATCGAGAATATGCCTTTTGTTTTTATGCAGAATGAAATGCTTTATTTACAGCATGAAACACAAAATCTAAGTTAAAGTAACACAAAACCAATAGATTCACACAAATGTTTATGTTTTTCATATTACAAGCTAGTTATCAGAGTTTCTTTTTTAAGACACAAATTAGTTTGAAATTTTGAATCAAAATTTTGTAATAGCTCAGATGCAATATCCAAAAAGGGAATTGCTGAGCTAAAAAATGAAAGAAATCAGAAAAAGCAGTGGACAGGGATGGAGCTTAAGGTATCTCTTCACAAAAGCCTTGCACTGTACTTAACACACTGTATCTACTTCAACCAGTGATGGTAATATGAATGAAAATATCCTAGGCTATTTTTCCATACTCTATTAAAGGAATGTTAAAACAGCTATTTTAGTCTTACCGTTAAACATCTAACAATACATACATATTAATAAAAAGGAATGGAAAACCGAAGTACTCACAAGAACACTGGATTACTACTAACAAGCTTTAAGAATTATCAGTTCACAAAGATATCATTACATTAAGTTAAAGGAATATTTAAAACCATTACAATGAAAATATACTTTATACAGAATATATTAATTTTAAATCATAAAATATTAGAAAAATTATTTTTACATACTAATACACGGTTGAAATATTTTAGAAACTTTTTTTATTAGTTTTTTCATTAAGATTTTTTTTATATAATATAAAGGCTATCTTTCCTTTAGATTTTTATAATATAAAGTGTTTCTTCCGAGGATTCATCAAAAACTGGTAATTATCAGAAGCCATATACCACAAGCACACTCACGCCCATGCTGTAGAAGCACTTGCCAATTTCTACATGTCCGTTGACAGTGCATCATGCAAAGGGTCACCACGTCCACTTGAGTGAGCAGATCTACCTCTTGGAACGTTCAAAATTATTCCTGGACACACTCTGTGTTGCCATATTACAGGCTTCATGCAAGGCGTCCAGCCAGCATTGTCAAATTAGAAATCAAGGCAAGTTTTATAAAACGCAGAAGAAGTACTATCGGCTGCAAAGTATTGATATTCCACAAGTCCCCTCCGATTACTCTGTAGAGCTTCATATATGAAAAACAGCACTGGCGAGAATGAACTCAGTGTAATCATTTTCTACTAAAATGAATAAATAAAAAGCAGTTTTAAAACATCAGCGTTGGAATATGACCAGAGAATTGCTACTAAAGTATTTTATATTATTAGCTCTAAATTATCACATAATAAATTACCTCAGTTTGGCTGGTAACTATTTTAAAAATATGTTTGGTAAATTTACTTAAATGATTTCTCTTACTATGATATAAAAGTGTTTTGTGTACCAAACTGTCGGCTGCCGAAGGAGAGCGCAGAGGCGCAGAGACGCAGAGACGCAGAGACGTACCTTTAACGTTGATGTCGACTCCGGGCAAAGACAGAAGAATAACCAGTTTCTCCACTTGGTTTTTTATGCAAACTCTATGCAGAGCTGTTTCCCCTGACATGAAAAATTAATAGATTATTCCAAAGAAGACAAGAATCAACTAAAGAAAATAATAAAGACCATGAACTAGAAAGTCTGGACCCATGCCAGACAATCATTTATGGGGTTTCCCTTCCAGCTGGTTTAAATATCTCTTGAATTAAAAAAAGAAAAAGAAAAAGAGAGGTGGGGTGGGAAGAACCCCAGCAATCAGAGCTTCTGTTCTTTCAGCAGTTCAGCAAGGAAATGCTACAATGAAAGCTTTAACACAGGCACTGTCTCGCCCAGTTCAAGGTTTAAAGCTTCAATCCTGCTATAAAAACCCCAAATGATCAGAGAACACCAAAAAATACTTGGTTTTGTAGCAATAAAAGTTTTAAAGTGCAACTGTCCTCTCTTAAATTTATTCATGAACCTACATTACCATGTATGGCTCTTTCTTATACAGCATTTATAGCTTAATTCAAATGAATGTTTCTGGCTAAGCACAAGTGCCTCTACATACTCAAGTATAATTCAGAACTTCAAATCCATTAACAGATGGTTTGCTGCTTCTCAATAGGCTGTCTGGCTTGGCTACAGCCTCACAGAGGGAGAAATGGAAGAATCTTAATATAAACACCACACACACACACACACACACACACACACGCACGCACGCACGCACGCACACGCGTGTGCATACATACACACACACATGCACGCACACGTGCGTGCATACACACACACACATACACACACACACAAGCACGAAGTACCATTTAATGCTGAACAGCATCAGCACACAGAACAGCACAGTTTTTACTTGGAGGAATGGAGGAAGTTGCTGCTGGGCAAAATTATCCATTCTCCACTGCTCCTTGAACTAAGACTATAATAAAGTCATAATTTGACATTAAGGAAAGTGGCTAAATACTTATCAGTGACTATGGGCATTATTTGTTCCTATTATACAAAACACTGAGTAGCACATTTTTATACTACTCAATTTTACAGATTATCTCTACAACTTCTACTCAACATTTCTTCTACATGCAAAGTCTCTTCAAGTTTTTCTCCATTTCTCAATTTTCTTCTTCTCCCAACTCCTGCTGTTCAGCCTAAAGTCATTCATATTCATTTTACTTCTGAACAATAAAACAAAGAAAAGAGACACTGATCTTTGAATTGAATATCTGATTTTTCATCTAATACTCTTCATATTTTGAGCTACATGGGCTCAGAATATAAATGTCTATCCCATGGAACAAGTATAAAAGCTGGGCTGTCACTGTTTTCATAAGCTAATCCATAGCATGACTTAATACATATGATATAGTTTATAAACAGAATAACTTATAAATCTAGCAATTTAGTTTATCCAAGTAGAGATCCCTTGTAGATAACACATTTTCAGGTTACAAGACATCTAAGTAAAAGGAGCATGAGAGAAAATTATTACAGCACTATTCTTGCAATACCATCCATTAGGTACTTAGGCTGCAGTACAGTTAGAACCAAAAGCCAAACACATTTCAGTCTGGGCTCAGTGCCTAGAAGAAAGGAGCCCATATGCTTAACACAGCTATGTAACAGAGCCTACTCCTCACTCTTTGTTCACAAAATGTCTATGACTGAAAAGAGATGAAGAATGAATTATACTTTCAAATCAGAAGACACTGATTCTAAGCAGTACAGGTTGATGTGGAATTGCAAAGTAAGGAAGGCAAGTCTGGAATGAGTTCAGGGAGATTCACACATCACTTAGCATCTGGAAAGGCAGGGTGAGAAAGGGAGGAATATTCTATTACATCAGCTACTAAATGACCAGTTCTTTTGTATACATGAGAGTTCAAAAAAATATTACATTATCCATTAAGGTATTTTCTGGACCTAGTCCAATATTTAAGTTCAAACATTCATTAAGGTAAAAGTGTGAGATTTCCAACTACTGACTACAAGTATGAAAAGTTCTTAGTATAAGTTAATTCAGATACTTGGGGTACCTTTCAGATTAGTTTTATGAAAATTCATCTTTGTAACCAAAGAGGGGCAATTCTCCTTGGAACATGACAATTCTCCTTCTGACTTCTTTTTCAATTTTCTCAATGATGAGGAACATTTAGCGCGGTTTAACTCTCTGAAAAGAAAGAAAACCAAGAAAAGCTTGTTTTTCAGGAAGTCATGCCAGCATACATAAGATAGTATTTTTCCTCCTTTAAAATGTATCCTGCTTTGAACTTAAACCCACTTACTCATTCAATCATACTGATTTCCAAGTTTTAAAATGATGTCAACTACATGAGAGCAAATTTTGATGCATTAAATTTTATTTTATTAGTCTCTATCTCCAACTGCTCAGTAAAAAGGTAATGAGTGTAGAATGCTGGGCAAAGGAGAAACCAAGGAAATCAGAGTTTGT
This sequence comes from Mastomys natalensis, assembly GCA_021653895.1. Taxonomy (NCBI): domain Eukaryota; kingdom Metazoa; phylum Chordata; class Mammalia; order Rodentia; family Muridae; genus Mastomys; species Mastomys natalensis. The sequence goes on from JAJTUV010000501.1 coordinate 173,308, forward strand.
AGAGGAAAAAAAGCTGAAAGTTACATTAGAGTGCAGATTTCCCATTTAAGATGTCTCTCATTTTGAGGAAGTATAGCATCCTATATGCATCTAAAACCTTATTTATATTATCTATAGAAAAGTAGTACTTTCTGTTTCAGACACCATTCTTATGAAACAGACTTGATTAATAGTTTCATTTCTTTGAGGATGGTCTTTGCAGTATAGTAAAAGTGCTGATCTTACGAATTTATAGATCCAGAATTTATAGATCCAGAATTGAGTTTTCTTTTAATCAACATATGTAGACAATACCCAAGATAGCCTAAAGTACCAGGAATTTCAGAGAAAAGACCATATTCCAAAACAAGTGCAGCTGCAGCAACAGCACTACTTACAGGAGCTCTGGACGACTTTCTGCTTGTTTCTGTTTTGCACCATTCAGCATTAGTAATGCTCTTTGAGACTCTAGGCAAGGTCTCTGGCAGAGTTTTTTTGGCATCTGCATCTTTCCAGCCCCATGTATGTCCATTTTCCCCAAAACTGGCAAATAAGAATCTATCTGTTGCAAATAATATTGTATCATTATCACAGCTACAAAGACAGTAAAGGGAATTACTTCATCATTTTCCTATTAAATTTTCCTATTAAGTCTCGTTATCTTGACTTCACAACTAGGTTGCTGCATGATCCTCTCCAAACATGACTAAATATTAACATCACCAGTTCTGTGTAATTATTTATGTAATTATTTTGTCAATATCTTGTAGCTCTTTTAGAAAATAATTATACTTTCCAGCTCAATTTTAATACTCACTTAGGAAAGTTCTTTTGATTAAGTTTCATATCCAACTTTTGATGATTTACATATTTTTATACTTAGAAGACTCAATAGTCAAAAGATATTTTGTTATTTCTATTTTACTAATGGATTTTTTCAAGAGAAAGATAAGTCCAGAATAAATGGGAGAAGGGATGAAACTATTCTTCCACCAGTCCTGTTGCAAAGCACTTTGCCCAGTTTCACAATAAACAATGGACTGAAGCAGCACTAAGGCATTAGACCTTAGTATCTACCATGGCCAAGACAGAAGAGTGGGAACAAATGCAGCTTATATATACATATATGTATGTAGGATACATCTTTCCAAGTTTTCCTTTTCAAATATCATATTTAACAGATTTTTGGATGTAGTTTTAAAAGATATATTACGGCAAAAGTCAGAAATACTTTTTTATTATACTATTTCCCCAAATAATTAAATCTATTCCTTAAAAGATTTATTTTTATTAATTATTTCAAGTGTATGTGAGTGTGTTTAGTGGGTGGGTGCACACCAGTGTACCTGAAGTCAGAAGATCCATACATGCTAGGTACTGAAATTGGGTCCTCTGAAAGAACCACAAGTGATTTTAACCATGTAGCCATCTCTCCGGTGTCCCACTAATGTATTTTTGAGAAAAAACAAAAACAAAAAACAAAACAAACAAAAAAACCCGGCTCCTTAATGTGCTGGAAGATTTATAAGTTGTGTTTTGTCTACTTATGAGAAATAATTAAGAATTTAAATTGAACTCATGAACTAACATCTTAGAAAAAGAAACAAAACAAACACAAGTCCCTGAGTAGGGCAGGGCTTACAATTTTCTGAAGAGAGAGTGGCTCAGTGCAAGCGCTAGTGGGGCCCTGTAAGCACAGCTTTTTAAAGATTGCTTCTGCAACAAACATTTGAAGCCAGGAAGACGAAAAGGAACAAATGAAGATCTCTAGTTCTTTTGAAGAAAAGTCTATAAAAACAAGTAAAAATAGTTATTGCTACATCTTATACATTTCCCCATATCTGCACTTGGATTGTGCTCAATTGAGTGACATTAAGCCAATAAACTTTAGTTATAATTTTTAAACCACTATAGATGGTTTTATATAAACATTTTATATGAAACATTTAAAATTGTAAATATATACTTATATGTATTATATATCATACACATACACTGCTCTCTGTTTTCAAAAGAAATTTTTTATGGTACATATGCCAGCATTTGAAAAATAAACAACATCATTTTATCAGGTAACTAATTCTCATGTCATCCATTCAATGATACTAATTTTCTGCTAAACTTTCTATATAAATAGCAGCATACATTCAGAAGAGCAGGCTCTCCCTGCATCTCACCTGAGCAGCGCAGTAGAGTTGCCCCTGTATGGGGTAATTGGCCCCACCTCTTGCTGGTGAGGGAGAGCTGGCTCAAGGTTTTGAGAGCAGGAGAGCTGGCCCCATCTCTAGCAGAACAGTGCTGAAGAGCTGGATTAGATGGCTTGAGCCCAGGAGGTGGTAGAGCCAGTCCTGCCTTTTGTTAGCTGCCACAAACAGGAGCACTTATGGGCTGAACAACCACCACCAAGGCTATAAGTTGGCTCACCCTAATATCTATCCCATCTATGAACTGCTGGAGTGTATGAAGGGGCTGGTCCTCATGGATATCTGAGAGGAGTCCAAGTGAGGATTCAGTATTGATAGTATAGCAGAAGCCAGAGGCCTCAACCATGTCAGTGATTCACTGTACTGAACATTTGAAAGTAAAGCTGTTGGGCAAACCTGTGTGACATACTGAAGCCAGATTATTTTCTTTAATTTTTATTTATTTATTTATTTTGTTTTCTTTGGTGGGTGCAAGGGCAGAGGGCAGATATGGAGGGGTGGGGAGATGAATGGCATTGGGGTGCATGAGGTGAAATACACAAAATATCAATAAAAAGTAGCAGCATAAATAACACAATGGAATGACAAAGAATGAGATCAACCAATAGGATACTAAATGAGCTACCATTAAATAACAAGACATGATATAAAAAAGTTGTGATACATACATCAATGGAATAAAAAAAAAAATCCCAGAAAGAAGTTTAGGCTCCTACAGTCAACTAGTTTTTGACATAGATGCCTTCAAGAATTGGCACCAGAAAAACTAAATACATAATGTAAAAGAATGAAATTAGATCCTTTATCTCACATCAAACATCAACTCCAAATGAACATACACCTTAATGAAAGACGTGAAACTCTAGACTGTTAGAGGAAAAAAAAAGACGATACAGGCACAGGAAGGCCTTTCTGTGTATAACTGACTGCTCAGGAAATAAAGGCAACAATCGACTAATGGAACCTTATGAAATTAAAGGCTTCTGTACAGCACAGTGAAAAGATAGTCTCCTCACTGAGAGAAAACTCTTGGTCATGGTAAACTAATTTCAGCATTCAAAACACTTCCTGGAAAGTTCTGAAACAACGAGGACCATTTTTTTTTTTTTCTGGACCCTTCTCCATTATATAAAGAGTGTACTTGAATTCCTGCTACAATATAAATAAAAATTTGTGGAGTGGATAAGTGAAGTGGAAATATTCTGACTGAAATAATTAGTAAATATAAAAATTATTTAAGGAGTCTGAACTATAGAAAGAACAAAATAGGAAAATTAACACAAAACATTAAAAAAGCAAAACATAAAAATATCAGGAAATATATTGACATATATAAAAAGGGCACACAGGAAGGTTTATCAAGGGTTTCCTGAGATATGAAAAATTATGTTGTGATATAAATTCCCATTTTTAATAATTAAATTGATCCTTTGTCAATCTCATATATGTATATAACGCTTAGTTCCTTCCTAGCCCTGCTAGCTACCTCCTATCTATAAGTCACTAGCATATGCTCATGCCTGCTTTTTGTTTTTTGCATCCACCAGTTTAGCCAGAGCCATCTGTATGACCCTGAGATTGTTGGAATGACATGTTTTCTATCCCATCAAAGCCATAAGAAATTGGTTTAACTCAAAGAACAGCAAATGGAATATAAACAAAATGTTATTGGAACATGGCCATTATATATTACTATTTTGTGTAAGGTTGTTTTCTTACTAAAATTTCTTAGGCTTAAAGAGCAAGGGATATTTAGGTATTTTACATAAATGGGAACTCTAAACCGCAGGTAATGCTAATCTCTAAAGAATTTCAATTAGGATAAAATCAAATTCAGATAGCTGTCTGAAGTGTTGTGAAAAGAAAACAATACTAATGCTTTGATGTGGAACTGATGGCCATGAGATCTACTAATGAAAAGAAGAAAGGATTATACCTGACTTCTGAAATACATACTGCCTTAGTTCTCATAAAACAACTATATCCTTTAGCAACTATACTAAATGTGAGTGGGGAAGGTGACTCTCTATCTTAAAATGAAAACAATACAATGGCTAAATCATCTATCTTTACTAATGAGTCAGAAAATACAAAGAAAGTAACTTGAACTAGAGAATAATGCAAAGAAATGTAGAAAACAAAACAAACCCAAACAAAACAGGTGGGAATAACCAGAGACGAGTAACAGCAACAGCAACAAAAGAAACTGGGAAACAATAATGTTCAAAAAGATTCTTCATAAAGAGATTCGAACAGGACATTACTAAAATACATGGATAGTTCTGTTGTTCTAAAATCTCTGTGATAAATACTACAATTATGTTTTGAATACAAAAAGCTGCTTAAGACTACTATATTCATGTCTCTTGACAAATATTAAACACTAAGCTTTCCTGAGAAAAAAACTTTTAGAAAGATATTAATTTGGATCATTTTTAGAAATACATGTAAGAAAAAAAAAAAGCCTTAAATTGTGGTGGTTTGAATAAGAATTATCCCATAGACTCATTAAGTGTGATTGTCTGGCTCACAGGGAGTGACACTATTAGGAGGCATAGCTTTGTTGGAATAGGTGTGGCCTTGTTTAAAGAAGTGTATCACAGTTGGAGTGGGTTTTGAGGTCTCCTATGCTTTCTGGTGTGGCATACACTCTCCTGCTGCTGCCTGAGGACTAAGATGTAGAACTCTCAGCTCCTTCTTTAGCACCATGTCTACTCACATGCTGCCATGTTTCCTTCCATGATAATATTAGACTCAATCTCTGAAATTGTAAGCAAGCCCCAATTAAATGCTTTTTTTTTAAAGAAATGTGCCATGGTCATGGTGTCTTTTCACAGCAAAAAAAAAAAAAAACCCCTAACTAAGGCAACGGTTTACCCATTCCATAACTTGAAACCTAAGAAATCAATTCTACAAATGTGTGTGTTTAGCTTTCATTACAGCTACTTATTTAGAATCTGGATTATATAATTTCACATTTCTTAAACTGCAGTTTAGGAATTTAGAAATGTAAGGCTACTGGTATGAAGCGGGGAGCAAAAGAACAGCTAGGTGTTCTGAAGCTGCTTATGCAGTTAGGAAATGTCAGGTCTCAGGGAAGCCTTCTCACTCTGCAGACTGGAAAGATTACATTAGATCTGATTAGAATATTTCCTGAGTTGCTCGACTGGGACGGGTTATAAAGTGAATAAGCAAAAAAAATAAAATTATAAAGGAAAAAAAAAAAAAGAAAAGAGTTCTGTTGGCAAACTGCCTAAATAATATCCTTCCTTCCATTTATTTTACAAGAAACTTCAAAACAAAAAGTAAATGATGGGGAGCAGGAAGAATATAGAAACTATGCATAATACTGTTAAGAACAGACCCGAAAATAAGAGGCTCTTTTAAAAAGGCGTATTAGGACAATTTCAAAAGTAATTCATACACGAGCAAAATAGCTTTCTTAAGACTAACCAATTTCTTTATTGTCCTCCCAAAAGGAACTTTTCACACCAATTCAGCAGGGAGCAACTGTAAGAAGGCCATTGTTCTCAGTTTTTTAAGTTGGTGTGGACGGTTTTATGAATTATAGATGTTATTATTTTAAGGGATGATTATAAATAATTATGGTCTTGGGTAGGGAGAAAAGAAAATAGGGAGCTTAGACTCAGGGAATCTGTCCTCTCTTCCATCTTTCCTTCCTCCTTCCTTCCTTCCTTCCTTCCTTCCTTCCTTCCTTCCTTCCTTCCTTCCTTCCTTCCTTCCTTCCTTTTCTTTCTTAGGTAAGGAAAAGCAGGGATATAGAAATATTGTAAGAAATTAGACAAATAGAGGTAGATTTACTCTTAAACCAAAACACATTTTATAGCCGTACTCTTACATTGGTACAGAATTTTGTATATTAATACAAAAATAAGGTTATATTTTGTGACATTAGTACAAAATTTTGTATGCTAATATAAGTTTAGGTTTTCATTGGTTAAATCATTGTATATTGATACAAAATTTTAGATTATTTTCATTACAACATAATATATGAATGTTTCAACTTTTATATAGGCATTGTGCTTATGCAACTCATTTAAAAATACAAGGTTTACTCCCAGTCCAGTCCCTTTAATAGCAGCGATTACAAACTGTTTAGGATAATTAAGTAGTACAAATTAACAGTCTGTCCATCAAACGTGTGGTCCATCTCCTCTCATGGTAGCTTCCTCCTCCCTTCCAGCTCTTCTTCCTTCTCCTCTTCACCACTCTCCCCCTCCTCCTCTTCACCACTCTCCCCCTCCTCCTCCTCACAAAACTCACCTACGTCTAATCCCTCTAGCTGTAGGCAATTGTATTTAAGGTTTGCTCAACAAAAGCTTGTAAATGAGTGAACTCAAGGTCTGGACCTTCAGGTATAGAATTTAGCATTACAATAGATAGCAACAGACCACACCCAAAGAGTATTCAAAATACCTAACCTAATATCCATTCCTCACCAAAGAGCTCTGCCCAAGAGACCTTCAAAGAAATCCATAATTGTTTAAAATGTAAAAAACATCTGTGGGGGAGAAGCCCATTGTCAGGGGCAGCCCTGCTTATACACTGAAGGCCTAAAATCAGTCAATTGCTCTTTCCACGTCTTTGAAGAACTGTGTTGGAATTTTGATGTGGATTGAGTTGAATCTATAGATTGCTATTGGTAGGATGGCCATTTTTACTATGGTAATCCTGCCAATCCATGAACATGGGAGATCCCTCCATTTTCTGAGGTCGGTCTCGATTTCTTTCTTGAGAAACTTGAAGTTCTTGTCATAAAGATCTTTCACTTGTTTAGTTAGAGTTTAGTTAGAGTTATCCCAAAATATTTGTATTATTTATGACTATTGTGAAGGGTGTTGTTAACCTATTTTGTTTCTCAGACCGTTTATCATTTGATGAGCTCTGATTTAACCCAAACGGTCATCTCTAAATACACACACACACACACACACACACACACACACACGCAAAGACAAAACACTAAATGGACTTGGACTTAGCAGGCTGCATTTATAAATATATATGTGTGCATATGTGCATATATGTGTGTGTGTTCACATATATATAAACATATGCACACATAAATGTATATATTTATACATATATACACATATACATGTAATAACAATGAAGTAGAAAACTTATGTGGGCATGTGTGGGACTGAAATGGAATAAAATCAGTACTCATGAAATTCTCAAAAACTAATGTTTAAAATTTTTTAATGTAATACAAGTTCAATTTATGTCTAAATGCTTAGAAATAAATTTATGTCTAAAAGGTTAGTGCTTTTTGAAGCACTTTGTATGGTAACATTATAGAAGAATTTCTCACTCCTTTTCATATTGTCTCTGTGTATTATTTCAAAGAAAACTTCATATGAATATACACTGAAGAATAGACTCCTTCGAGTTACTTGAAACTAATTTTCAGAATTGTCAATCAAGTGAGTGATTAAAAATATAACTATGACAAAGATATACTTACCATCACAGGAAAGAGAAATATAACTTCCTAAGTCATCAGACATATGTCTGATCACATTTCTACCCATTTGAATACCAAGGAAGATCCAATAATCTACTGCTGCACCAAGAATTCCAGTCAGTAAGTAAGACAGTTCATGTTTGAAGACCTAGCAGAAAGATGGGAGAACATACTGAAACATTAAAAATATAAAACTTTTCTATTTTTAATACTTACTTTTACTACTTTTTTGAGAGGTCCATGATTAAAAATACAGGATATGTTGGTAATGGAAGATTACTAACAAATGACCTCTTTCTCCATCAGGTTCTAGATATTGTTTTGAGTTTGAAGTTATCTATAAATACAAAATAATACTCTAAGGATGGTATGCAATCCAAATATGGAACTTATACCTTCTGTACATATTGTAGAGGTAATTTCACCTGTTTTGTTTTAGATCTCTTTATGAGGTCAGCTATGAAATGTTCCAATTGTGGAAAAATGGTGACCAATAACTTTTGGATCTGTGGGTATTTAGGATTCCAGATTAAGAATGTTCATTCAACCGTCATATAAAAAAAAAGTTTAATAAATCCAAGGTCTCTAGCTTTTAACCATAGCTTATAACAATAGAAAATTTGATCTGAAGCTATCAGGTCTTTTATTCAAGCACTATTTATATTAAAATCAAGAGGAAATCCCAGGCTTCTGTGGATATTACTTAGCAGGAATATATATGCCTTATAATAAGGAAGACAAATTTGTTATTTTGACAAGTCACATACAGACTTATTTGTATTTCTAAAAATTTTAATATTATTTTATGTACAATATGGTGTGTGTGTGCATTCCACTGTGCACAAGTAGATGTCCGTAGACAACTTTGTGTACTTAGTTTTCTTTTTCCACTGTGGATTTCAGGACTGAACTCAGGAATTCAGGATTGTGAGGCAAGTAACATTACCCATTGAGCCACTGCTAGAATCATTTTCACCTCAGTACCAGGACTAGCCAAATTTAATGAATAAAATAATCAACAAGTCTGTTATAAAAATACACTAATCTAAGTTCTACTGAATTATAATAAAATGAAATAATTTGGAGATAGAGATCAAGTTTGAAGTATGAAATTTATTTATTTTGCCACTTTTATACTAAATACTAAATTCCTCTAAGAACTATGAGATAGTATGTTTTATTCTTTTTTTATTTAGAAAAGTCAATTATGAGCTATAAGGCTAAAGATGTGAGAAAATAGTATTTTAAAAATTTTTTAAAAAGATTTATGCTATGCATACAAGTGCTCTATTTTCATGTACACCAGATGATGACATCATTCAGTTACAGACGGCTGTGATCCCCTATCTGGTTGCTGAGAACTGAACTCAGGACCTTTTAAGAGTAGTCAGTGGTCTTAACCACTAAGCCATCTCTCTAGGCCCTTAATGATATTTTAATATAAACACTTGTCAAAGATGACATTAAACTAGTTGAAATACCTATATTATTGTTGCTTGTTTCCTACACAAGTTGCATGTGTGAAAGTATCACTAAGTAACAGTTGGATAAAGCACAGAAATGTTACATTTGAATAGATTATAACTGCTGGGTTTAATCATCACATTGTGCCTAATGAGTTAGAGCCCTATGCATTTTGAACCCTCAGTGAATCATGGACTTAGTTCTGCTCTTGCAAACACATTTCTTGTAAGGATAGAAGGTATTTTATTAGGAAATCATTCATTAGCTTACATGAACACCAACCCAGCCACAAAACCTTTGACCTACTACCTGTCCTGCTTATAAGATGTGTTGAGGCAAAAGTAGCACAGAACATGTCAGAGTGGCCAAATTATGTCTGATTTGACTTGAGGCCCAACTCCACAAGAGGAAGCCCATGCCCAACAGAGCTTGGGTGGCCAGGAACCAGAGACCTATGGCAGAACCAAACACGAGTGATCTAAAAATACGAAACAAACAAGAATACCAACCAAACCAAGAAACAAAAAACCCAAACAAGCAAAAACAAACAAACAAACAAACAAAAAAACTAAAACCAAAAAATGAACAAAAAAACAAAACAAACTTACAAAAAACCAATGACATGATTCCTAACTATAGCCATGGGTCAGTGCCTCATCAAATCATCATGAGGCTTCCTCCCATAGCAGATGGGAGCAGACACTATAGATATTATGCAGTCTAATTTGAGGTCTATATTGGGTGCTCCCACTAGGAGCTCAGAGAATGACATGGGTGAGGGGACAGAAAGATTGTAAGAGCAGAAAGGACAGAGGAGAATAGGAGAACAAGGGCCAGTGAATCAACTGAGCAAAGCTTGTGAGCACAGGATCCCAGAGCTAAATGGCAAGCACTGGGCAGGAATGGATCAGCACCAGGTCCTCTGCATAGTATGCTGAGTACTTTGGTTGGACTCCTGAGGGAGTGGGTGGCTCACTGACTCTTTTGCCTGCTCTTGGGACTTTTTTCCTTCTGTTGGGTTGCCTGGTCTAGTCTCTTAATGTATTTTGTTTTGTCATGTTTGGTTCTTGTCTCTTGGATGCCTGCTCTTTTCTGATGGGAGACAGAGGGCTAGTAGATCCAGGAGAGAGGGTTGGTGAAGGGGTCCTGGGAGGAGTGGAGGTAAAGGAAACTGGTTGGAATGTATGGTAGGGAAGAAGAATTTATTTTCAGTTAAAAAAAAAATAGACTGAACCAGAAAGTATAATTGCATTTTATAACATTATGCACATATATTAAATACATCAGAACAAGGAAGACTTACGTTTACAAACATACACATATGACTTTGGAACACCAAAGAAATAAATGTTATAGAATGATGTATCTAAGGAAAAGATGTTATAGAGTTTAAAAAGCCATTGAAAATTAAAAATTCTATTTCTGGCTTGCTGTGCAAAACTAGAGAAACAAATGGTCAAGTAGTACATACATCTGTGTTGTCAAACAGTGACACAGAAGGAAATCCCAGAGTCAAGATAAATAGCAAGTCTGAAGACATGGTGTCTTATGATACCACGGGCAGCTCGCTGCATTCTGGCAGCATATTACATGTAGGAGAAAGATCCTGAAGCACTTGACTAAAGAGATTTTAAACTGCATGGTTAATTGACAAAACAAGCAAAGCACTTCTGATATAATTTGGGGTTAGAATAAACATGTGGCTTGATCCTATTCATACATGCAAACACTGCTACTTTTTCCTCCCTGGACTCAGGCTTGGTTTAAATCTTACAGTTGCAGTTGTGTTGTATGGGAAGTTAGCATCTAGCTTGGCTGTAAATAGCAGCATCAATATAACCCTTTGCATGATTTGAGGGACTATGGAGTTAATGCCAATCTCTTGAACCGTTGCAGGAAAACAATTCTATTCTTTGTAAAGCTGATCTGCAGATGTGACTCTGAACATTTAGTTCCCTCATGTCACGCAAGTTAGCAAAAGGATATGAAATTGGCTATGTCCATAGACATATTATAAGATGTTACTTCAACTACAATGATTTTCTGAATACTAGTAATGACAATACTCAGGAGAGAAGGGAAAAAAAATCAATGTATTCTGATATGCAAAAATATCTCAAGTACAGTAATTCAGGATGAGGCCCCAGACTCTAAAACTGTTGAGTAAACAATAGTCTATGTAGGTAAGCTCATATAGAAATCACAATCTAGCACTAAAATATCAACTAGTTGGGACTTTCTTTTAATTTTACATAAATCAACATATACCTATATCTCAATTTAAAGTTAGTATTTCTTTTTTATTTATTATCTTTATTTATATGAGTATTTGCCTGCATGTATAGAAGTGCACCATGGACATGCTTGGTGATTGTGGAGGTCAGAAGAGGGCACTGATTCCCTGTGACTGGAGTTATAGATGGTTCTGAATCCATAGGGATGTTGTGAATTGAACCTGAGTACTTGGCAAAAGTAACAAGTACTCTTAACTGACAAGTTAATACTCCAGCCCTAAAATTAATATTTAATGTAAAATTTACCTTGACACTAATAGATATGAATAAAAGTCTCTTGCACTGACTTTGAGAAATGATTTCTCTAATTATTTTATTGTGTGTCAGATGAATATGGTGATTTTGTGACCATGATGGTAAAATTCTATACAAATTGATACTTTAAAGTCTGGACTTGGGTGCTTTTATACTATTTTCTTAACCAGCATATTTATATATCAACAGGGCCAAGACCAAACAGGGCAGTGTAAAAACAATGCAACTGTGTTTTCCTTAAAGCACTTGAAATTATATCTCTTTAATGCTTTTATCGTGTGTGGCGAGAGGGCAAAGGCATGCCACAGAAAATGTGGTGTTGCCAGAGGACAACTTCCAAGAGTTGATTCTCTTTCCACCATTTGGGAACTGGGGATGGAACTCAGATCATAGGCTTATTGGTAAATGCTTATCTACCTGCTGAATCATCTTGCTAAGTGCTACTGTTTTCTGGAATATGTATGCTTTGGAAATGGATTGAATTGTATTTAGAAGGATGAATAAAACAGTCATAGGAGGCGGATGGAGAAGGGAAGTGGGTGGGAGAGGAGATGGGGAGGGGAATGGGGGATTCAGGATTAGGTGTGGGAAGAGACAAGATAAAGGGCCAGATAGGGTCAGGAGAATGTATAGAAATGCAGAAACTCACAGCCAACCACTGGACAGAGCTCTTATGGAAGAGTTGAGGAAGGATTGAGAGCCCAGAAGGGGATAAAAACTCCACAGGAAGACCATCAGAGTCAACTAATCTGAACTCTTGGGGGCTCTAAGAGACTGAACTACTAACTGGGCTGGATCTAGGCCTTCCCACACATATACAGCCAATGTGCAACTTGGTCTTCACGTGGGTCCCCTAACAAATGGAGCGGGTTTTCTCCCTAAAGCTGTTGTTTGTCTGTGAAATCCATTCCTAAAACTAGGCTGCCTTGCCTGGCCTCAGTGGGAGAGGATGTGCCTAGCCCTGCAGGGAGGATGAGAAGGGGGAGGGGCCATGTGAGGGGGTGACTTGGTGGTGGTGGGGGCTATCGATCAGGATGTAAAGTGAATAAATTAAAAAAGAAAAAAAAGAAAATGGTAAGTAAATCATCAAAAGGGGGAAAAGGCCAGTTTGGAATATTGAAATATTTGTAAAAGCTAAAAGAGAGTATGAATTACTCCAAGAACCAGCAAAGAAACAAAGACATGATTTGCATTATACACACCCTTAGAATGTCTTTCTAACATGTAAAATTCTATTACTATACATTCTGTCAATACAACTCTCTTTTATCTGTTAGTATAAGGAATCTGTTTATTAAACTTCACTATCTACCAAAGCTGATTAGACTATAGCAAAGAACAAACTACCAGCTTGGACTTTGGCTCTTTCTGACTCCTACTGCTATCTGTGACAAATTACTCTGATGAAAAAATGCAAGCAGGATGCCTCTTCCTGTTTTATACTCTGGCATTAGAAAAATATGAGAAAGCCTGTTGCAATAAACTTGGCCTTTAATGAAGGCTTGCCCTACTAGGCTAGTATGCTGTCAGCAAGTTATTTAAACTTTAAATTATTTATCTCTAAATACAAATTAACATCCACTTCTACATATAACTGTAAGGTTATACTTAAATAGCAGTTAAGGATACTGCAAAGAAAAGAGGGACTAACTAGCCACCAAAGCTTTAGAAAATGTGCACTCCCTCCCTAACCTTGACTTGGCTCACCTCTGATCTCTGCCAAGGAAAGCCCAAAAGCTTTCTCAGATTAATGACAATGAAATTAACTGCCATTGTGTCACTCTGCAATACTTGCTGATTGACATTATGACAAAACAATATTAGCATAAACTGAGGACTTCTGTTTAGCTAATGATTTAAATTGAATGCTTCAACTCAGCAAATCAAGAAACAAAGCTTTATATACAGAAATGATGTCTGTGAACACGCATAGAATTCTTGAAACTGGAAACTGCTAAGGAATATTCAATTAAGTATAAGAATGAATTCTAACAGAAAGGTATTACAATAAAATGTAAGTTGGTAAGTTCAAGAAATTTAAATGTTAAATAGTAATGTGCAAAATTTAAAACCAGTTTTGTACTAGGAATGATGCTACTAAAATTTGCCGCAGATTGCTTCTCAAATATGTTGTGTTTACTAATAAATCTTAATAAAACCTTGAGTAAGTATGTATAAACTTATTTCTATTTCCTTATATGCTTGCTGAGTAATTTCTTATCTGTAATTGACTTGTACTTAGTAAAACTGTGAAAAAGTTTTATTGTTTTCAGTTTTAGAGGAGTAATGTCACTTATATGATCAAAGGAATTAAAGGGGTTATAAGGAATATGTCCTTATATGTCCTAAATGATTATACTGAATAAAAAGTAAAGCAAAAGGCAAACAGTAATTTATAAGGATAAATTTAAGATTGTTAAGTCCTTACTAACTAGACTGTCAGTAAGGTGTAGTCAACTCTATCTGCTTGAGTAGTTTACATTTCCAGACATTTGCATGGTTGCACATCTTTAATATCAGATACTTGGGGCCAGTGACATGGCTTAGTGGACAGAGAGGCATCTGCCACCCAGCCTAACAACCAGACACTGTCCCCATTTATCTACAAAGTAGAAAGGGAAAGTAGAAAGGACTTCTGCAAGTTGTCCTCTGACCTCCACATGCATGCTATAGCATGTGCACATCCATATTCATGCACAGAATATAAATAAAGTGCAGCTAATTAAAAATAGCTACAGTTAGACAATAGGATTACTTGGTAACCACAAAATCTAGCCATACCTAGGAGTAATTTTACTTTTTCAGGTTGTTTTAAATAGGGTATTGGGGAACTCTGTCCTCCGGGTATGACATAGCATGTGCCATCTAGAGATCTGAGCAGCTATAATTACCTGAACAAAGACCCTCCCAGGACATTATCTCACAGAGGAGAGAAAGATGTCCAGAAGGCAGTATCACTGTGGCCCAAGCTGCCCCTCCGCAGGATTTTTACACAGGTCCTAGTTGTGTGAGTGACAGGTGGAGGAAGCTTTTCTTCCAGGCTGTATTAGTAAGCTTCCTATATTCCAGTAGGTAACTCTTCACTCATACGCCTCTTAATAATCTTAGTTAAACTCATGGGTTTGTCAAGGTAGGCATGTGTGAAAGAGTTACCTTAATTTGAAGTTGGTACCCTATCTGGGATAAGGAGACATCTGTTCATTCCCAGGGAATTTAATGCAGTATAGTGTCTTATAAAGCCCAGGCTGACCTTACATATAACTGATGACAACCTGAATACCTGATCTTCTTGTTTCTACCTCCTAAGTAGGATTCAGAGATATGCCATTAAGCCTAGCTTAAAATTTTTCTCTTATTTTTTAAATTCAGTGATTGTGTTAAAGGAAGCCTTGGGAATTTTGATACACAGTTTTGGAAAACAAAAATGTCAGCTGAAATACACAAAACATTTTTTGAAATAAACATTAAGTTACGAGAAATGTTATGCCAAGATACCTAAACATTTGATAAAAACCAAGGAGGACTCAAAATCAACCTAACTTTGTCTTAAACAATTTTTCTCATCCTAAATGACGGGTAAAGATACAGAATTGGGGTTTCTGCAAGCCAAGGGAAGCTGGTGAGAAAGATCGCAGGCAGAGGCTTAATTCACCACAGGCCATGCCTCTGAGAGTGAGAGTGAAGGATGGATGCTGCAGATCCGTGAGTCTTTTTCCTTCGGACTCAGAGCCCCTCAGAGATGGACACAGGGATAGGTAACCCCTTCACTGGCAGAACACTCAGGCTCTTGGCAGAAGTAAAGAATACTCCCTCTGTAAAAAAGGTATTTTGACCGGGCGGTGGTGGCGCACGCCTTTAATCCCAGCACTTGGGAGGCAGAGGCAGGCGGATTTCTGAGTTCGAGGCCAGCCTGGTCTACCGAGCGAGTTCCAGGACAGCCCGGACTACACAGAGAAACCCTGTCTCGAAAAGACCAAAAAAAAAAAAAAAAAAAAAAAAAGGTATTTTGTATTTTGGGTTCTGACAAACTGTTTCTACAAATAGTTATTAAAATAGAAATTAAACATTGTAAATAGTAACTAGTACAGAAGAGAAAATAAAAGACTAAAAGTGGAAAACACAGGAGAGCAGGGGAACAATAACAAAGGAAGAACACAAAGGGCTTCACACATGGAAATAAACAAAACTGGTAAAGATACAAAATAATTGTTATTGTAATGTTCATTGGAAAAAAGTGAGACACCTTTTAGTAAATTAAAAAACATGTCACAGCAGGAATATAAAAGATTTATAACTATGAAGTACAAAACTTAAAAATACAGGCAATGTTTAGCAGCATACTAGACACAGCTGAAAAGACTTAGTAACCTAAAATTTTGATGAAAACACCATGTTAGTAATTCTGTAAATAAAGAAAAGCACCCCAAACCATCTACAAAAATTCAGGACAGAAATAAGTAGTGTAAGTTTAACAAACTTAAATAATAGTTAATAAACATATATGAGGAATTATTTAAAAGAAACTGGAAATGACACAGAATTTCACTCTTTAGGGATGAGTTTGCTACCAGAGCTCTCTACCCTACAAACTACTCTGTTTACTGCCTTGAAAGAATATATTACCTAACTGCTAGCTATGGCATCTTAATTACCCATAGCATGGCATTTCCATATATAAAACAAAGCTGTTTGATAAAATAAAGAAAACTTACAAAGTAAAAGCACCTCCAGTGTCCTGTAAAAATGTAGGACAGAAATAAGTAATGTTTAATAATTAGCAAACAGATCTAGTTGTTGACAAAAAGAACAAGTTGGTGACAGAGAATACTATAAAAGTACAGTGAAAACACATCCTGATATCCTTTAGGGCCAAAAAGAAATGGTCAATAAATTCTGGAAATCAGAAAATCACAATATTTCACTATAACTCCTATTAGAAATTATCAGACAAGCACAGCCAATCACACAAAACCCATTCATAATAACATGTCACCATTCACTTGCAATCTTAGAATATATATCTCTGGAGGACTGGTGAGACTATTTGGTGTTAAGACTGCTTGGCTTGCATAAGAAGCTTTTGGGTTCAATCCTTAGTACTATATATGCCAGAAGAAATCAAACTTAACAAAAGAAAACACTATTTAAAAAACAATAACACCCTAAATTAAAGTATTAAATATATGAAAAGAAGGTCAACTGTACTCCAAAGGTAATAGAAGTATTAGAAACAGAGACTAAAAAGAAAATGATTCAAGAATTAGAGAAGAAAGATAAAAGAATAAAAGGAATGATTAAAAAGTGTGAATTTATATTAAAAAAATAGGCAATAAGTCACCAAAGGCAGATTATTCTGAACGGCAACTGATGTTTTCTATGATACACTCAAAATAGAATCTTTATTTTCTTTATACCCTCATACACTGTTCTACAGAAAATAGTCAGCAGTTTTCCTCCGCTATCGACCTCAGATAACAGTATATAATGAGTATCATTCCTTGCCAAGTTATCTAAATTCATCTTGTTATACAAACACACAGGAGAATGTCATTCCATCGTTGACTAAGATCTAGGGAAACATGCTGCTCCTGTCCTCACAGGACTAGTTACACTTCTACAACACAGTACTATGCATTCACATGTACGGGTACTGATGTGATAACTGTACTTTATATGTAATTACGGTACTGTAAACATATTCCCAAACTTTTTTCTTAGGGAAGAGATTGACTGCTTCCCTTCACATTCTAATGGACATGACACAAGAAATTGCTTATAAGTTTTAGAAGTAGAGAGAGGGGATGATATTCCAATTCAGTTAAGTAAAACAGACAGTGTAGCATTCTGTCTAAACTCCACCTCCACAGTTACCTGGCAACAGCCAGGTAGCCCTGCCCAGTATTATAAAAGGGGCTGTCCGGCCCCTCCTCTCTCTCTTGCCCCTTCACCCGCTCACCTGCAGGTTGTATCTGCCCCTCTCCCCTTCCCCCTCTCTCCACGTGGTCAAGGCCAGCCTCTACTACTCTACCTCTCTGCTCTCCCTCTCCTCTCTTCCCTCCGCCTAAATAAATATTCCCTTCGTGGAACCCTCTGCCCCTGGCATCTTCCATTCCAAGCTGCTGCTGCATTAATATCAACAGACAGTATGGTAAAGACTAGCTCAGTGCCTGAGTTTTGAAGATAAAGAAATGCAATTTTTTTTTTAAATTGAAACTTTTATTTAGCTTTTGTGACTCATAATATCATAAGAACTATAGTCTTACTTCTAGGATAATGTAAGTAACAAATATGAGAAAATGTGTACTAGTGTTTATAAGAGCAGCTAGGATAGTATGAGTGATAAGTATAAATACGTCATATATTTTAAATTTTTTATAATGTTTAATAAATAGATTTAACATTTTAAAGAATTTCTGGTTTGCTCACAGGTTGCCATTTTATAATATTTTCATTTTCCATTTAGTTTATAGTTTTATTCATTAGAAGGACATATTTATATTATGAATACAAACTTTGCTGTGTATATTTTCTTGCCATGCGTTTTCAGGTATATGCCTACTTTTAAATGATACAGTTCAACTAAAAGCAGCTGGACTGTGGACCATTGAGTTCTTGGTGTTGTATTTTTCCTTAATATCCTTTACCATATCTTTTAATCTTAAGTTCATTTATATTTGTTTCGAGACAGTTTAATGTTTTCTTATACTTACTGTTCCAGGACATTCTGAAAATAGGTAATGTACTCTAATCAATTATAAAATTATAAATTTCAATGCCAGGTAAAAATGTATTTACAAAAAAATGTTTGAGCAAGTATCAATATCTATCTAGTAAGTTTTAAACACAACCTAAACTTTTTTATGTGGTATACTCCAAAACAGCATGGACTACTTTTTCAGTACACCATTTTTTATAAATAAAAAAAAAAAAAAAAAGAAAGAAAGAAAGAAAGAAAGAGAAATGTAAACATAAATACAATATTTAGAATGATAATTAACTACAGATTTTCAGATTTTAAAATACTGGCCAAATAACTGCTCCTGAATATTATGCCTAAATGAGAGATGAAGAAAAATCTGCCCTCGAAGGAAGGATTGTTACAAGTACATACACTATATAGCAAAAAGTATTGGGCTCAAATTTTTTGGAGAAATTCAAACTATAAAAGGAACAGGAAAAACATACACTACTTCAAAGGACAAAAATCTACCAGTATCTGTCCCTTGGATTGCTTCCAATACACATACCACAGATTTAAAAATGTACAGTTTCCCAACTTCATGGATGTTCAAGACTCTTACGTTCAATATGATTGGTGGGGTACACTGTGTGAAAGCATGTCTCTGTATATTCAATGTTACTTCTGTACCAGCTGAGAGCTAAATGAAGGCAGGATCTTGGTATCAGTCCTTTCCTCTCTTGCCTTAGACAAAGTAGATTTGTATCTGATTGGCTGTAATAAAAGCGCTGACAGCCAATAGCTGGGCAGGAAGTGGAGGGTGAAACTTCTGGGGAGAGAAAGGGAGGCTGAGAGAATATGTTTGACAGGAAATGGAGGTGAATGGAGCAGAGCAGAGAGACCAGAGTAGAGCAGAGAGGTGAAACTAGAAAGTAGGTAGAAGTAGGCTAGTTGGTCAGGCTAAGTTAGAGCAGCTGGGAGACTGCCCTAGAAAAGGCCTAAGGTATAAAATATTTAAAAAGCCTCTGTGTCATTATTTATATCACTGGCAGGTATGCAGAAAGTCCTGCTATATACTGTGATGCCTATCTATACTTTCCATCCTCCTAAATTCTTCAAATCCTCTATAGATCACTTGCAGTAAATAATATAATCGAAATGAATGAATACTATAGCACAATGTTGAGTTAATAGATCACTTGCAGTAAATAATATAATCGAAACGAATGAATACTATAGCACAATGTTGAGTTAATAATGACAAGAAATCTGTATACATTCAGTAGAGATAAAACCTTTTTTTGGATATTTTTATATGCACTGGTAAATCCATATTTTTGAAACCCACAGATAAAGAGTGTTAACTGTGCTTTTTCCATAGACTTTATTCTTTTGTATATAAATCCTACTTACATCATTAGACTTGCATTTTTCCTTGTGAGAATATATAGTCCATTCCAAAAGCATATTTACTGGTTTTGTCAAAAGTCCTGAAGTTTCACTTCCTGACCAAAAAATTTCATGAAGAATTGCCTTTTCTGTTACTTTTAGACTCTGAGAATCTGACCAGTCACATAACCTAATGAAAATATAAACAAATATTAAATTATTAGGCCAATTTAATCATGGCAGTTATTAGATTTTATTTTGATAAGACAAGAATGTTACCAATTTTTGAGAAAAGTGATAATATATAGTTATCATGATATAACATATGACAATAATAAAGGATAAAATATTAAAAGTGGCCTCATAGGCTGGGATATCCATTTAAGCAGGCATTGTGAAGGGCACTTAGTCTCAGTGCTCAAAAGGGAGAGGCCGGCAGGTCCTTAGGGCTTATAGGTCACTACTCTGTGAGCTCCAGGACAACAACAGATCCCTATCAGAATAAACAACCTGGATACTACTGAGAAATGACTCTCAAGATTAAACCTCTGGTCTCCATATATATGCACACACATGTGCATTGATACATACAGATGAATGTACATATACCAATAGAGAAAATGGTCTAAGTTAAATAAAATTCAGTAATATATACTCAAATGCCATAATTCAGTTTCAAGTAAATAAAAGGAAAACTTGAGCGATATAAGATGGACCACCTTTGAATCATATTTTCTGATATTTGATAGCTTTTTAGGACATGAATAAATATAAATTCCCAAAATACACATTTTTATCAAAAGAAGAGTAAGAAAAATATGAACTTAAGAGAAAGAAAAAAAAAAGACATAAGCAAACCTTCACTGCCACGGTTGTGTCTGAAAATGGAAATAAACCTCTAAATTAAACATAAAACAGCAGAACTACAGAAAGACGTTTGTGATTAACACTTACTTTTGACTTAAATGCTTTACTTCACCTTCAAGTAAATTAAAGAAAAACTTGAGCAATGTGAGATGGACCACCTTAGAACCAATATTTTCTGATATTTGATGGCAGAAACCTTCATTGAAAAGACAAGACCTGAAAAATAAAATTACAGGATAATTTGTGGACAAGATTTTTCTTTTCTCAGACCTCTAAAATTTGAATAAAACATTAAACAAATTTAAGCTAAGTTCAACAAAATTTTATTAATATTTCCTTTAAATTTAAATCATGACAAATTTAAAAGATTTAGTTCTTAATATAACAATAGTTTTTCTGGTCTCAAGGTAAATTTTAACAACTGATAGTATTCTCTTTGTCCATTTCAGATAAGAAAAAAAGACTCAGGAATTTCATCAAGTCCTTTTGATGCAAATTATGCATTATAATTTCAGTTTATAATACTAACTATAGTATCCTTCCTTATCCATGATTATTTTCATTTCCATTACTTAATAAGGAGGGTAAATGGCTTCATAGTTAAGAGTTTTCAAAATTCAATACTTTATTTGCATCATCTGTCGTAATCATGTACAACAAAACTTTAAATTATAATTGCTATGCTCTACTATACACCTGAACTTGGCCTGTGCACTTGAAAGAGTTGGCTAGTACAGTTGTATGATAAATGCATGCATGTACTTGTTAAATAAACACATGTCTTAAATTTATGTGTATATGCCTGCTTGTATGCCTGTGCAACTATCTGTGTATTTGGTGCCCATGGAGGTAAGAAGAAGGTAAGGACACTGGATCCCCTGGAACTGAAGTTACAGAAGATTGTGAGCCAAGTATCTGAACTCCTAGGCCATCATCTCTCCAGTCCCTGCAGTATGTATTTATATTTTTTATTACTATCATTTTTTTACAGTCCAGTCACTGCCCCCCTCCCGGTCTACCCTCCCACAAATTTCTTCATTCCTCTCTCCAAGGGATGTAATCCCTGCCCTGCCCCTGCTGCCAGGCCTCCTCAATCCCTGGGTCCTCAAATCTCACGAGGGTTAGGCGCATCTTCTCCCACTAAGACCAGACCAGGCAGTCCTTTACTGTGTATGTCTCTGGGGCCTCAGACCAGCTGCCTGGTTGGTGGCTCAGTGTCAGAGATTTTGGTGGTCCAGGTTTGTTGAGACTGCTGTTTTCCTATAGGGCTGCCCTCCTCCTCAGCTCCTTCCAGCCTTTCCCTAATATGACCACAGGGGTCTCCAACTTCAGTTCAGTGGTTGGGTAAAAGTATCTGCATCTGTCTCACTCAGCTGTTTGTTGAGCCTCTCAGAGGACCCCCATGCTAGGCTCCTGCACACCATAGCCTTAGTAAAAGTGTTAGGCCTTGGAGTCTACCCTTGAGATGGATCCTAAGCTAGTCTGGTTTCTGCAGTACATTTAAACAGGAACAATTCTAGGTCAGAAATTTTGATGTGGGATAGCAACCCCATCCCTCCACTTGATGCCCTGTCTTTCTACTGGAGGTGGACTCTATGAGTTCCCTCTCCATACTGATGGGCATTTCATCTGAGGTCCCTCCATTTGAGTCCTGACAGTCACTCACCTCCCAGGTCTCTGGTATGTTGTAGAGGGCCCCCACCCTACCTCCCTAGGTTGCCAGTTTCCTTCCTTTATGCTGGTCCTCAGGGCTTCTTTTTTGTTCTCTCTGCCCAATACCTAATTATGTCCCCTTTTCCCCTCCCCCTCCCTTCTCTCACCCAGGTCCCTCTCTTTGCCTTCTGCTTTCTTCTCCCTCCCAAGTGGGATTGAGGCATCCTAACTTGGGCCACTTCGGCTTGGTAACCTTCTTCAGTTCTGTGGACTGTATTCCAGGTATTCTGTAATTTTTTGGCTAATATCCACTTATTAGTGAGTACATACCATGCATGTCCTTTTGGGTATGACATACCTCACTCAGGATGATATTTTCTAGTTCCATCTATTTGCCTGCAAAACTCAAGATGCCCTCCTTCTTAATAGCTGAATAGTATTCCACTGTGTAAATGAACCACATTTTTTTTTATATCCATTGTTACACTGTGCGGCATCTAGGTGGTTTCTAGCTTCTGGCTATCACAAATAAGGCTGCTATGAATCTAGTAGAACATGTGACCCTGTAGTGGTATAGTGGGATGTCTTTTGGGTATATGGTGAATAGTGGAAGAGCTGGGTCTTCAGGTACATCTTTACAATCCCACCAGCAATGGAGGAGTGTTCCTCTATCTCCACATCCTCGATAACATGTGCTGTCACCGGAGTTTTTGATTTCAGCCATTTTGACTGGTGTCAGGTGGAATCTCACGGTCGTTTTGATTGCATTTCCCTGACGAATAAGGATTTTGAACATTTCTTTAAGTGCTTCTCAGCCATTCAAGATTCCTCTGCTGTGAATTCTCTGTTTAGTTTTACCCAATTTTTTGATTGGGTTGTTTGATTTTTTTTGGAGGTTAGCTTCTTGAGTTCTTTATATATTTTGGATATTAGCCTTCCATTGGATGTGTGGTTAGTGAAGATTTTTGCCAATCTGTAGCTTGCTGATTTGACCTATTGACCACGTCCTTTACCTTACAGAAGCCTTTCAGCTTCATGAGGTCCCATTTATCAATTCTTGATCTTAAAGCATAAGTCACTGGAGTTCTGTTTAGGATATTCCCCCACCTGCCATGCCAATGAGTTCTAGCCTCTTTCTCACTTTCTTTTCTATTAGATTCAGTGTACCCAGTTTTATGTTAAAGTCCTTGATCCACTTGGACTTTGAGCTTTGTGCAAGGAACACAAACATAAACAGGGATCTATTTTCATTTATCTACATACAGACTACCAGTTAAACCAGTACCATTTATTAAAGATGTTTTCTTTTTTCCATTGTGTATTTTTGGCTTCTTTGTCAAAGATCAAGTGTTCATAAGTGGGGGTTTTATTTTTGAGTCTTCAATTCTATTCCATTGATCAACCTGTCTGTCTCTGTACTAATACCATGCAGTTTTTGCCACTATTGCTCTGTAGTACAGTTTGAGGTCAGGGATAGTGATTACTGCAGTTCTTTTATGGTTAAGAATTGTTTTAGCTATCCTGGGTTTTTGGTTTTTCCATATGTAATTGAGAATTGCTCTTTCCATGTCAGTGAAGAACTGTGTTGTAATTTTGATAGGGACTGTATTGAATCTGTAGATTGCTTTTGGTAGGATGACCATTTTTACTATGTTAATCCTACCAATCCATGAGCATGGAGATCTCTCCATTTTCTGATGTCTTCTTCGATTTCTTTCTTGAGAGATTTTAAGTGCTTGTGATATAGATTTTTTACTTGTTTATAGAGTTACCCCAAGATATTATATATTGCTCATACTATTGTGAAGGGTGGTGTTTCCTTATTTTTTTCCTGAGACTGTTTATCATTTGCATAAAGGAATGGCTGAAATATCTGAGTTAATTTTATATCCTGACACTTTGATGAAGTTGTTTATCAGCTGTAAAAGTTCTTTGGTTGAATTTGTGGAGTGGTTTATGTATACTATCATATCATCTGCAAATACTGATTTCTTCTTTGCCAATTTGTATTCCCTTGATTTCCTTTTGTTGTCTTGATGCTCTAGCTAGAACTTTGAATGCTATATTGAATAGATAATGGAGAGAGTGGACAGCCTTGTCTTGTCCCAGTTTTTAGTGAGAGTGCTTCAAGTATCTCTCCATTTGATTTGATATTGGCTGTTGGTTTGTTAGATATTGCTTTTATTAGGTTTAGGTATGGGCCTTGGATTCTTGATCTCTCTAATACTTTTAACATGAAGTGGTGTTGTATTTTGTCAAATGCTTTTTCAGGATCTAATGAGATGATAATATGAAGTTTTTCTTTGAGTTTGTTTAAATAGTGGATTAGGTTAACAGGTTTTCACATATTGACCCAACCTTAAATCCCAGGGATGAAGCCTACTTGATTATGGTGAATGACAGTTTTGATGTGGTTTTGGACTTGGTTTGCTAGAATTTCATTGAATATTTTTACATCAACATTTATAAGAGAAAATGTTCTGAAATTTTCTTTCTTTGTTGGGTCTTTGTGTGGGTAATGTTTCAGAGTAATTGTGGCTTCATAGAATGAGTTAGGTAGACTTCTCTCTGTTTTTATTTTCTGGAATAGTTTAAGGAGTGTCGGTATTAGCTCTTCTTTGCTGGTCTGGTAGAACTCCTCACTTCTATTTTTTGTTTTTTGGGTTTTTTTTTGTTGTTGTTGTTTTCTTCTTTTTTGGTTGGGAGGTTTTAAATGACTTACTTCTTCTCGTTCCTTAGATGATAAGGGCCTATTTAGATAGTTTACCTGCTCTTAACTATGGTATATGGTATCTGTCTAGAAAATCATCCATTTCACCTAGATTTTGTTGACTATAGGCTTTTGTAGTAGGATCTGATGATTTTTTGAATTTCCTCAGTTTCTGTGTTATGTCTCCCATTTCACTTCTCATTCTGTAAATCTGCCCTTTAGTTAGTTTGGCTAGGGGTTTATCTATCTTGTTGACTTTCTCAAAGAACCAGTTTTTGGTTTTGTTGATTCTTTGTATCTTTCTCTCTGTTTCTATTTGGTTGACTTCTGCCATGAGTTTGACTGTTTCTTGCAGTCTACTCCTCTTGAGTGTGTTTGCTTCTTTTTGTTCCAGGGCTTTCAGGTGTGCTGTTAAGTTGCTAGTGTAGGATCTCTCCAAGTTTCTTTAGGATGGCACTTAGTCTATGAATTTTGCTTTTAGCACTGCTTTCATTGTGTCGCATAAGTTTGGGTATGCTGTGTTTATCATTTTCATTGAATTCTAGGAAGTCTTTTAATTTCTTTATTTCTTCCCTGACCAAGTTATCATTGAGTAGAGAGTTGTTCAGTTTCTATGGATAGCTGAGTTTTCTTATTAATTATTATTTTTATTGTTGTTGTTATTGAAGTCTAGCCTTAGTCAGTGGTGATCTGAAAGAATGCATGGGATTATTTCAATCTTCTTGTAACTGTTGAGGGCTGTTTTTTGATGATTATATGGTCAGTTCTGGAGAAGGTACCATGAAGTGCTGAGAAGAAGGTATATTCTTTTGTTTTAGAGTGAAATGTTCTATCTATATATCTGTTAAATCTGTTTGGTTCATAATTTCTAATAGCTCCACTGTTCCTCTGTTTAGTTTCTGTTTCAATGACCTGTATATTGGTGAGGGTGGGGTGTTGAAGTCTCCCACAATTATTCTGCAACAAAACCTGGGTATGTTCTCGAGAAATTTGCAAAGACCAAACCTTTGCCTTTTCTGCCTTATATGAAGGAAATTTGTGGATACATAAATAAAACAGTCTTCCCAATAAAAGAAGACTATCAAATAAAGTTATAGTAGAAATCATAAAATACTGTTTAGCTAAAGCAAAGAATATAGGAAAGAATCCTGGAAACACCCAGAAAACAAAGGAAAGCCTAGAGAGATGACATGTGTAGAATAAGGACATATCTGGAAAAAAACAGGTCCTGGTTAAAAAAAATCAAATGTCTATTCATAATTACATAAACTCCTAAAATAGATATTGTATATACTGACAAATGACTAAACTTTAATACTTATACTCAATAATTTTTCTTTGAAAAATACACAAATTCATGATTTTTGAAAAACTTTAAAATTTGTTATTATTGAGTCTATTTTATATACTTAGTATGTTTAGAAAATATTGACAAACATGATCAACATAATTTGTCTTTTTTATAAGTTTTACAATACAAAACAGAAGCACTCATATTTTTCTAAAAGTATGAAGACACTTTTTAAAATTAGTATGTAAAACACCTATTGGACAAAACATCTTCATATGAAATGACATACCTGATGAGCACCTCCACAAGAGCCCAGGCTCCTTTCATACAAGTTGGACACTGAAATAGCTCTAAGTAGTATCTTAACATGGCTGGTGACTTCCAAGGAGGATGCAGATGAAGAAGAGCTGATAATATATGAAAGTATCGACCAGAAAATGTATCTATGTTATCCTATTGTTTAAAATAAATAAATAAATAAAAATAATGTAGTTAACACAGTTTTATCAGTTAATTTGGTTTAAAACTAGAACAGTAATTCTACCTACCCTTGTGATCTAAACATCAGAAAATCTTAACTGTTAGGGTAGCACGTATAAAATTTTCTTATCATGATGACAGTGATAACGGAGTTCCCAGAGATCATTTTAAAGGAAGTCAAAGTAGAAACTCCTTATATCAGCTTTCCTCATCTTCACAATTCCTGCAGCACTATTTATAGCTGCTGTGGTATAGCCAGCACCCTGCTGAGAATGATAGAAAGCCTCTTCTCCATAGCTGCCGCTCACAACTCCTATGAACTACAGTCATCTAGCCTGGACACCACAAGTAAAACGACTCTTACTAGAAGCATTTTAGATCACCATAATCCAGCATTTATGTTACTTTATAGACACAGAAAAGTGAGGTGACATTTACTTTTCCTTTTTTAATTGAACAATATTTTTTTCATACAATATATTCTAACCATCCTTTTTCAAGAAAAAGTGATCTTGTACATTTTGAGATGATAATAAGCTAAGTCACACAGAGTAGTAATTGAATATAGTTAAAAATAGAAAAGTGGAAAAATGTGTTGAAAAAAATCATAAAATATCACAGTTTAGCATTCTTTGAAAAAATAAAAAAGATTCTAAGTGCACAAGGTATCCTTACCTGCAGAACATTCTCTAGAAGGGCATGGAGAAGGCACACAGGAGGGACATAATGGGCTTGTAAGGAGGAAAGCTCTTCAATGGCTTCTTTAAAGAACTGTCCCTCTATGAGGCTTTCAATTAAGTTTAATATTCCTCTGGGGAACTCTGTATTTTTAACCTAAGGAAAAATAATTTTATGTCTGACAGAAGAAAAGTTGAACTCTGAGATCAAATCTTGACCAAATAAAAGGCTCTCATTCCATCATCTTGAACATAAACGACTCCTGTCCTTACTTTTTGACAGGCGCATGACCTTTAAACCTTTATGGTCTAAACCAAATAATATGAGTGACTGTATTTCATAACTAGAAGACATGCAAAAATTTTATTAGCTGTTATATTATTTTTCAGTAAGATAAAATGTTCCTCTAAAAAAAAAAATCTGAAAGATCAAGTGCCTGCCTTCCAAACTTGAGAATGTTAAGTTTGATAACTGGAACCCATATTAAAAAGACAAAACAAACCCCATAATGGTTTCATGTTTTTAGTTCTAGTGCTAGGGAGACAGAGGCATGTGGATCTTTGGAGTTCATTAGCCAGAAAAAAGCTTACAAGCTCAAAGCTATTGAGATACCTTGCACCAAATATACAATACAGACTTGGATAGTAATAATTATGAAAGAATCCTAAGACAATTCTATGGATTTATATAAATGTAACTGAAGTGTTTCAAAGTACTTTCCTCCTTGGTCAAAACATTTCTAACAATGGAAATATCTAAACTTAGTAACTTGTATATGTGATTGTGGATCCTTGAAAAAGTTACAATATTTAAATGCCATAATATGACTTTTAAGTTTAAAAATTAAATGTTGGAATAAATATTACAATAAAACAATTCATTCAAAAGAATGAATAGTGATAAAGAAAATAAAAGAATGAATAGTGATAAAGAAAATAAAATATTTGGGTTGCTGGTCTGCTCCTTGGGAAACACAGGATCCTGAGTCATCCTAGGGGGACCCACTGCACACAGAGCGGAGGGTAAGTCACCTTGCCCACTAGCCCAAAACCCAGAGTTACAACGGGGAGCCAGGTGGGGGTTTAGGGAACTAGCAGGCACCCAAAGCCCGCCCCTCCGGACTATAACTTCCCGTGCGCCCAGACCCTGGTCCTTTGGCCTGGGGCGGGCCCATTGCTGGTCTGCTCCTTTGGAAACACAGGATCCTGAGTCATCCTAGGGGGACTCACTGCACACAGAGCAGAGGGTAAGTCACCTTGCCCACTAGCCCAAGGCCTGGAGTTACAGCCGGGAGCCAGGTGGGGTTTAGGGAACTAGCAGGCACCCAAAGCCCGCCCCTCCGGACTATAACTTCCCGTGCGCCCGGACCCTGGTCCTTTGGCCTGGGGCGGGCCCATTGCTGGTCTGCTCCTGTGGAAACACAGGATCCTGAGTCATCCTAGGGGGACCCACTGCACACAGAGCGGAGGGTAAGTCACCTTGCCCACTAGCCCAAGGCCCGGAGTTACAGCCGGGAGCCAGGTGGGGTTTAAGGAACTAGCAGGCACCCAAAGCCCGCCCTCTGGACTATAACTTCCTGTGCGCCCGGACCCTGGTCCTTTGGCCTGGGCGGGCCCATTGCTGGTCTGCTCCTGTGGAAACACAGGATCCTGAGACATCCTAGGGGACCCACTGCACACGGAGCACAGGTCCCTCAGCTGGTCTGCTCTGGTGGAAACACCTGATCCTGAGACAACCTAGAGGACATACTGCATCCAGTGCAGAGGACACTTAGCTGGTCTGCGCCTGAGGAAACATCGAATCCTGAGACATCCTAGAAGACCTATTGCATCCAGAGCAGAAGGAGCTTAGGATCACAGGAACACAGAGACATCTGGAATCCGAGGAGATCTGACATAAGCAAGATAACTGGAAAGACAGACTCCAGTCAGACACAGTGAGCACAGGTAACACTAGAGTCAACCAGATGGCGAAAGGCAAGCGAAAGAACACAAGCAACAGAAACCAAAGTTACCTGACATCATCAGAACCCAGTTCTCCCACCATAGCAAGCCCTGGATACTCCATCACACAGGAAAAACAGGACTCAGAATTAAAATCACTTCTCATGATGATGATGGAGGATTTTAAGAAGGACATAAGTAACTCCCTTAAAGTAATACAGGAGAACACAGGTAAACAGGTAGAAGCCCTCAAAGAGGAAACACAAAAATCCTTTAAAGAATTGAAAGAGAACACAGATAAACAGGTAGAAGCCCTTAAAGAGGAAACACAAAAATCCTTTAAAGAATTGCAAGAAAACACAACCAAACAGGTGAAGGAATTGAACAAAACCATCCAGGATCTAAAACTGGAAATAGAAACAATAAAGAAATCTCAAAGGGAGACTACTGTGAAGATAGAAAACATAGGAAAGAGATCAGGAGTCATAGATGCAAGCATCACCAACAGAATAAAAGAGATAGAAGAGAGAATCTCATGCACGGAAGATACCATGGAAAACCTCGAACAACAGTCAAAGAAAATGCAAAATGCAAAAAGCTCCTAACACAGAACATTCAGGAAATCCAAGATGCAATGAGAAGACCAAATCTAAGGATAATAGGTATAGATGAGAGTGAAGATTCCCAATCTAAAGGGCCAGTAAATATCTTCAACAAAATTATAGAGGAAAATTTCCCCAACCTAAAGTACAAGACACCCATAAACATACAAGAAGCCTACAGAACACCAAACAGACTAGACCAGAAAAGAAATACCTCCCGTCACATAATAATCAAAACACCAAATGCACAAAACAAAGAAAAAATACTAAAAGCAGTAAGGGAAAAAGGTCAAGTAACATATAAAGGCAGACCTATAAGAATTACAGCAGACTTTTCACCAGAGACTATAAAAGCCAGAAGATCCTGGTCTGATATCATACAGACCCTAAGGGAACACAACTGCCAGCCCAGACTGCTATACCCAGAAAAACTTTCAATCACGATAGATGGAGAAACCAAGATATTCCATGACAAAACCAAATTTGCACAATATCTTCCCACAAACCCAGCACTTCAAAGGATAATTGATGGAAAACGCCAACACAAGGAAGGAAACTACAACCTAGAAGAAACATGGAAGTAATCGTCCAACAACCTCCCAAAAAAAAAGAGATAGCTACACAAACATAATTCCACCTCTAATAACAAAAATAACAGGAAGCAACAATCATTTTTCCTTAATATCCCTTAACATCAATGGACTCAATTCTCCAATAAAAAGACGTAGACTATAAGACTGGATACATAAACAGGACCCAGAATTTTGTTGCATACAAGAAACGCACCTCAGTGACAAAGACAAACATTACCTCAGAGTAAAAGGCTGGAAAACAATTTTTCAAGCAAATGGTCCCAAGAAACAAGCTGGAGTAGCCATTCTAATATCAAATAAAATCGACTTTCAACCAAAAGTAATCAAAAAAGATAAGGAAGGAAACTTCATACTCATCAAAGGAAAATCTACCAAGATGAACTCTCAATTCTGAACATTTACGCTCCAAATGCAAGGGCACCCACATACATAAAAGAAACTTTACTAAAGCTCAAAGCACACATTGCACCTCACACAATAATAGTGGGGATTTTAACACCCCGCTCTCTCCAATGGACAGATCGTGGAAACAGAAACTAAACAAAGACACACTGAAATTAACAGAAGTTATGGACCAAATGGATTTAACAGATATCTATAGAACATTTCATCCTAAAGTTAAAGAATACACCTTTTTCTCAGCACCTCATGGTACCTTCTCCAAAATAGACCATATAATTGGTCACAAAACAGTCCTCAACAGATACAAAAAGATTGAAATAATCCCCTGCATCCTATCAGATCACCACGGACTAAGGCTGGTCTTTAATAATGACAGAACCAAGGGAAAACCCACATCCATGTGGAAACTGAACAATGTTCTACTCAATGATGACTTTGTCAAGGAAGAAATAAAGAAAGAAATTAAAGACTTTCTAGAATTTAATGAAAATGAGGAAACATCATACCAGAACTTGTGGGACTCCATGAAAGCAGTGGTAAGAGGAAAACTCATAGCTCTAAATGCCTACAAAAAGAAATTGGAGAGAGCACACATTAACAACTTGACAGCACACCTGAAAGCTCTAGAACAAAAAGAAGCAAATACCCAAGAGGAGTAGGCGTCAGGAAATAATCAAACTCAGGGCTGAAATCAACCAAGTAGAAACAGAAAGAACTATACAAAATATCAACAAAACCAAGAGTTGGTTTTTTGAGAAAATCAACAAGATCGATAAACCCTTAGCCAGATTAACCAGAGGGCACAGAGACAGTACCCAAATTAATAAAATCAGATCTGAAAAGGGAGACATAACAACAGAAACTGAGGAAATTCAAAAAATCATCAGATCCTACTACAAAGGCCTATACTCAACAAAACTGGAAAATCTGGATGAAATGGACAATTTTCTAGACAGATACCAGGTACCAAAGTTAAATAAGGAGCAAATAAACCATCTAAACAGTCCCATAACCCTAAAGAAATAGCAGCAGTCATTAAAAGTCTCCCCACCAAAAAAAGCCCAGGACCAGATGGTTTTAGTGCAGAATTCTATCAGACCTTCAAGAAGACCTAATACCAATTCTCTTCAAACTATTCCACAAAATAGAAACGGAAGGAACACTACCCAATTCGTTCTATGAAGCTACAATCACACTCATACCTAAACCTCACAAAGACCCAACAAAGAAAGAGAACTTCAGACCAATCTCTCTTATGAATATTGATGCAAAAATACTCAATAAAATTGTAGCAAACCGAATCCAAGAACACATCAAAACAATCATTCATCATGATCAAGTGGGCTTTATCCCAGGAATGCAGGGATGGTTCAATATTCGGAAATCCATCAATGTAATCCACTATATAAACAAACTCAAAGAAAAAAACCACATGATCATCTCATTAGATGCTGAGAAAGCATTTGACAAAATCCAACATCCCTTCATGGTAAAAGTCTTGGAAAGATCAGGAATTCAAGGCCCATACCTAAACATAGTAAAAGCAATATACAGCAAACCAGTAGCCAACATCAAAGTAAATGGAGAGAAACTTGAAGCATTCCCACTAAGATCAGGGACTAGACAAGGCCGCCCACTCTCTCCCTACCTATTCAATACAGTACTGGAAGTCCTAGCCAGAGCAATTAGACAACAAAAAGAAGTCAAAGGAATACAAATAGGAAAGGAAGAAGTCAAAATATCACTATTTGCAGATGATATGATAGTATACTTAAGTGACCCCAAAAACTCCACCAGAGAACTCCTAAACCTGATAAACGACTTCAGCAAGGTGGCAGGTTATAAAATCAACTCAAACAAATCAGTACCCTTCCTCTACATGAAAGATAAACAGGCTGAAAAAGAAATTAGGGAAATGACACCCTTCACAATAGTCACAAATAATATAAAATACCTCGGGGTGAATCTAACCAAGCAAGTGAAAGATCTGTATGACAAGAACTTCAAGTCTCTGAAGAAAGAAATTGAAGAAGATCTCAGGAAATGGAAAGATCTCCCATGCTCATGGATTGGCAGGATTAATATAGTAAAAATGGCCATCTTGCCAAAAGCAATCTACAGATTCAGTGCAATCCCCATTAAAATACCAACTCAATTCTTTACAGAACTTGAAAGAGAAATTCTGAAATTTATTTTGAACAACAAAAAACCCAGGATAGTGAAAACCATCCTCAACAATAAAAGAACTTCTGGAGGAATCGCCATCCCTGACCTCAAGCTGTACTACAGAGCAATAGTGATAAAAACGGCCTGGTATTGGTACAGAGATAGGCAGGAAGATCAGTGGAATAGAGTTGAAGACCCAGAAATGAACCCACAGAACTATGGTCATTTAATCTTTGACAAAGGAGCTAAAACTATCCAGTGGAACAAGGACAGCATTTTCAACAAATGGTGCTGGTTCAACTGGAGGACAACATGCAGAAGAATGCAAATCGATCCTTTCCTATCTCCTCGTACAAAGCTGAAGTCCAAGTGGATAAAGGACCTTCACATAAAACCAGACACACTGAAACTAATAGAAGAGAAAGTGGGGAAGACCCTCGAATACCTAGGCACAGGGGAAAAGTTCCTGAACAGAACACCAATGGCCTATGCTCTAAGATCAAGAATTGACAAATGGGACTTCATAAAATTGCAAAGTTTCTGTAAGGCAAAGGACACTGTCAATAGGACAAAACGGCAACCAACAGATTGGGAAAAGATCTTTACCAATCCCACATCCGATAGAGGACTAATATCCAATATATACAAAGAACTCAAGAAATTAGACTCTAGACAACCAAATAACCCTATTAAAAAATGGAGTAAGGAGCTAAACAAAGAATTCTCAATTGAGGAAATCCGAATGGCCGAGAAGCACCTAAAGAAATGTTCAGCATCCTTGGTCATCAGGGAAATGCAAATCAAAACAACCCTGAGATTCCACTTCACACCAGTCAGAATGGCTAAAATAAAAAACTCAGGAGATAGCAGATGCTGGCGAGGATGTGGAGAGGAACACTCCTCCATTGTTGGTGGGATTGCAAAATGGTGCAACCACTATGGAAAACAGTGTGGCGGTTCCTCAGAAAATTGGACATATCACTACCTGAGGACCCAGCTATACCACTCCTGGGTATATATCCAGAAGATGCTCTAACACATAACAAGGAAATATGCTCCACTATGTTTATAGCAGCTTTATTTATAATAGCCAGAAACTGGAAAGAACCCAGATACCCTTCAACAGAGGAATGGATACAAAAAATGTGGTACATTTATACAATGGAATATTACTCAGCTATTAAAAACAATGAATTTGATAAATTCATATATAAATGGATGGAACTAGAAAATATCATCCTGAGTGAAGTAACCCAATCACAAAAGAACATACATGGTATTCACTCACTGATTATTGGATTTTAGCCCAGAAGCCTGAAATACCCAAGATTCAACTCACAGACCACATAAAGCTCATGAAGAATGATGACCAAATAGGGGAGCCTTCAGTCCTTCTTAGAAGGAGTAACAAAATACTCAAGGGTGCAAATATGGAGACACAGTGCAGGACAGAAACTGAAGGAGGGACCGTCTACAGACTATTCCACCTAGATATCCATCCTATGTGCAGTCACCAAAGGTAGAGGTTGATGTGGATGGCAGGATGTACATGCTGACAGGAGCCTGATATAGCTGTCTCCTTAGAGGTCTGCAAGAGTCTGACATACTCAGAGGCAGATGCTCACAGCTAACCATTAAACTGAGCATGGAGTTCCCAATGGAGAAGATAGAGTGAAGGCTGAAGGAGTTGAGAGGATTCGAGACACCATGAGGAAAGCAACAATCCCAACCAACCAGAGCCCCCAGGGTCTAAGCCACCAGCCTGGGAGTGCTTAGGGAGGGACTCAAGGCTCCAGCTATATAGGCAAGGGAGCTATATATAAGTGGGAGAAGAGATCCTTTGACCCATGAAGGCTGGACGTAGTGGGGGGGGGGGATACTCGAGGGTGGGGAGGTGAGGTACAGGGGAGGGTGGGTGGGGGTACACCAACATGGAGGCGGGAAGAGGGGGAAGGGATAGTGAGTTCCTGGGAGGGAGGGGGGAAATGGGGTAAGGAGAGAACATCTGAAATGTAAAAAATAAAAAATTTTTCAATAAAAAAAAAAAAAAAAAAAAAAAAAAAAAAAAAAAGAATAATTGACAAATCGTGGTCATCTATATTTGAGTATTTTGTAGACGTTTTCTAGAAAACAGGGGAATCAAGCTCATCACTCAAAATGATTGATATTTGATCTTTCAAGGGAAAAATAGGATTCTGAGACAGTCTCATAGCCCATTGTGAATTTGCCTGCTTCCCCACCATGAACAACTTTCCGTGATGAAATTAGCAGGAGTTGCTGTCTTTTTCTTATATAAGAAAATGTATTGGTATTTATATTATTAATAAAATATATAATGGATGAATGACCAGTATTCCAAAATCATATCTGAAAAAAATACCCATCCAAGAAAAAAAAAAATATTTGGAAGTGTTAGAACAAGAATTTAACACAAAAGTAGTATTTATAAAGTTATAAAATATGAAAAAGAATATATATTTCACCTATCATGAAAACTATGTATATCTTCATTTTTCTCAACTCTATCGACAGCTGTGTTGAAAACATTTTCCAACGGAAAAATGGTTCCCCAACCCATTTCTGACTACGAACAATAAATTACCATTTCTTTTTTGCCCCAATCACCATCCAACCCCAAGTACCTTACCTCTACATTGTATACAGGCTGGTTATCTACTCTAATGCAGTTGTATCGGACAGCCTACAAAACAACCATATAATTAAATTTTAACTGTTTAAGTTGAAAATATATTTCAGCTTACAAAGCACAAAACCTCAGACAAACATTCAAAACAAGATTCAAGAACAGATTAATAGCTATAATTAATCGGATACTCATTTTGGCTCAAATTAGTAACTTTCATCATTTCAGGATAATAGCATTCTCAGGAACGGAACAGTTCTATTGTCTCCTTAATTAAAATAACTTCATGTCATTTTTACTTTAGAAATCTGAAGTTGTCTATTGTCCTTAGCACTTAAATAGTTAAAACTATAAGAGAGAGTCCATTTTCTATAACAGTCTAGAAGTGAGTCAAGTTTTCTCAACAATCACACATAAAAACTTGTATTGTTTTAAAATATTTGCACTTGCAAATTTTTAGAAAAGATTATAATGGAAAATACCTGCAACAAATATAAAAAAAGGTAACATCCTGATTCAAGAACAAAGATCCTCAGTAAGCAAGCCAATGGAAAACAACACAAACAAGTAATTGGCAAACAAATACATGAATTGCCCATGAATCCATAAAACGTATTCAATTTTGTTACTATAAAGAATTAAAAATTCCAAGAATGGTAACTGTCTGGCTTGTACTCTGGAAGTATAAAGGCAGAAAAAGAGGGGCCTGCGCTTTAACAAGAAAAATAAAAATCATCTACTTTTAAATCCTTTCATTAACTCATCACAGATACAAAGGCTATAGTGCAACAAACTAGACTATCGCAGATATGAGACTACAAGTATTCAGTCACACATTATAGTAGTCGCTAAACACCAAATTTCTGAATTAAAACAACTAATTCAAACATATTTACCAGTCACTTACATCTTAATCTAAAGAAGGAGTATTAATGTGATAAGCCTTACCTGAGCTCTATATATGTCTCTGTATATCTGCTTCTTTAAAGCATTTTTTACTTCAGTGAGATCCACATTTGTCTTGATATCCTTGGTCTTTGATTCTTCGGCACAATCGGTAAGAAGAGAATTCTTCATTTCTTTCTGCATACATGTAAAGAACGTTAGATACTGCACTAAAAACAGTACTTAATACACATAAAGATACAAGACTACAAAAAACCCACTTAAAGTTTGCAAAATATTACTTGCTATTCGTATGTGATTTCTTTGGATTGTTTTGATCTCAGGACCCTGTGTATGTCAGAGGGCTAGACCACTGAGCTACATCATTAGCACCTAAAACAATATTTCATTTGAACTTATCATAAAATCCAAGTTGAAACACAAATTAATTTATGTTCATTATACTTCTTATATATACATAAACTGAAAGTAACTTTATACACTACTTAAGTCTACCTAGCACATTTTCTCTAGCCCATATGATGGAGTGAGGCATAGTTTTCTGCTTTATATCAAAAGTTTTCAACATCATGTGGCACTAAGAAGCATTTGATTCTCAAGAATTTCAGGCTTTTGATTTTTGGATTTAGAAGGTTCCATCTATATACACATATTCAGTGTTGGAATGTAAAACAAAGTTATATTTTAGAAAAATCTTATCTAAGAAAAATATGCTTTAAAAGACAAATAATATTATAAATGGTTCTGTATCCCACTAGAAAAGAACAAGAGTAGAAACAACATTCTTATTTGGAGAGATTTTACAAACTACATACAGATGTAGTTTAAGGTGGTGTTTTCCACCTTAAACAGCCACACAGTGCTCCTCCAAGAGCCTTGAGACACTCAACAAAAACCCCAATATCAGACATGAAAAGACCTCTTCTGAGTTGATGGCCAGGGCTGTCCCCCGGAGACATCCAAAATATACAGCCTACTCCTATTGCCCTTGGTTATCTGTACCCTCCAAGAGATGGATAGTAAATCCCTATTGTTGAAGACATCATACACTTCAGAAATTCTACGCAAGCTTCAAAAGGAGGGAGGCAACTAATAGTCCTATCCAGCTATGAGGGATATGAACCACATCAAACAATAGCATGGCACAATAATCTTAAGGATGCAGTAGTGGCACGCATACTATGGTAGGAACAATAATTCTCTAATTGGACTTAAGACCCATTCAACAAGAGGAATATTGTGCCTGGTACTAGAAACCTAAATAACTACTCAGTGCTAGTGAAGTCATGGTTATTAAATTACTAAGTCAGCATAATCCCTACAGCAATTTTATACCCTCAGACAGGGGTAGTTTTCACCCCTTATCAAGGAAAACTCTTTGCAACAGACAGGGACCACTACAGAAAACCACATACAATCAATATGAAGAGCTGTAGAGTCCAGTCCCAATAGATACACCTACAAAACACACCTAAGGCTCAGGTGATTTAGAGGAAGAGGAGGTGATTTTAGAGCCAGGGGGATCAGGGAGTTTATGTGAGACTGTGTTTCCTAGTCGCATCAGAACTACACCCATAACTTTTCACCAACATGACTGCCTAACATGACTGGAACAAGGAAGATACCAATAGATATACTAAACTGGATGGGGGAAAGCTTCCCCAGGCAAATCACACATCGCCCAGTGCCAAAATGTCAGTCCTAAAAGTATACATGCAATGAGTAACAATCTATGGAAGAGGTTATATTTAAGAATATATATACATATGTATGTGTAACATATGTGTGCAATAATTAGGGAAAACAGGGGTTGTGAACCTGACGGAGAATGGGCAGAGGTAAATGACAGGGTTTGGAGGCAGCAAAAGGAAGGAAAAATGTACTTATCATTTCAAAATTATTTAAAATGCTAAAAAAGAAACTCACCCATCTTTCCTTTTGTTTAATTTATGAAAAAACAGCTTAAATTTGAGAATCATGATTAGCCCAAATTTCCTTATTTATTCATATAAAAACTATTTTAGTATAGATAGTTAATTATAAATACTAAGTATAAATACTAAACTAAATCAAGAGTTGTTCTTAAGCATATAGAATTAAATACAGCAAGCAACCTTACTGATCAGATTACCTGCCTAGGTTATAAAGAAAAACGAAAGCCATATATCCTTATAGTCTCACCTGGTCTCTGTAATGCATGTGCTTTCTTAACGTACTTCTAATTGTGTCATGGGCATCATCAGTTTTGCAATAACCTTCTTTTTTGTTCTTTTTCCTCAAAATGTAACTCCTTTGGATATTTTTATCCTTTTTCTTAGTTTCTTTCTATATTTTGACCACATAAACAAACCAGAATATGAATTAAATGTTACAAAATCCAATAGGTTAAAACAGGGGGGCTGCAGGATTACAACATAAGTATAATTAAAACAATTAATCAACAGAGCTCTGCTCTATGCACCAGACAAAGCTCATGCACTTGCAAGTGTACAAAACCAAACCAAAACAAACAAATAAAAGTATTCGGGAAACCAGCCAAGCATCATGGAGAACAAGTGACATACATTGACTATCCTTATGATCAATAATTTCATTCCCAGGAATACATTCTCAGTCAAAGAAATCCCTGAACATTTGTACCAAGAGTCACACAAAAGAATATTCATTGCTCACAGCAGAACTGT
This sequence comes from Mastomys natalensis, assembly GCA_021653895.1. Taxonomy (NCBI): domain Eukaryota; kingdom Metazoa; phylum Chordata; class Mammalia; order Rodentia; family Muridae; genus Mastomys; species Mastomys natalensis. The sequence goes on from JAJTUV010000501.1 coordinate 212,682, forward strand.
TTGATAATTTCAAAACAGCCAATCAAAACAAAACAAACAGCAAAATATGCATCTCCCCCAAAAACTAAAACAAAACAAGAAAGAAACCCAAATGCTTATGAACACAAAACTGAATGAAGTTTAAAAGTGTAACACAGTCACACAGCAAAACACGTGAGGAAAATGTCCATGAAAATTGACCTACATATATTCATTAACAGTCATAGCTAACTATTGTTTGGGATTCACCTAATTGGAAAAACTAAAATGAAAAACAAGGAAAACAACACACATTGTAAAGTAAGGGATACTTCTGGGTAAATGGAAAAGATAGAGTTAGGAAATGACACAGAGGTGGCTTCAAAATTGCTAAGACTGATTCTTTCCCAGGCTAAATGAGCTCCTAAACATATTTTTGTTCCCTTCAAAAAAAAAAAAACATAAATGTCTTATACCACACTTTGGTACATGTACTTTGCAAGACATTTCATGACTCACATTGTATTTAGTAAATTTAGAAAGGATCTATAAGATAAAATGAAAATTATAATTTGTGATATTTTACCTGATTCTCATGTCCATGTCTTCTGAATGTATTTCTCTTTTTAACAGATTTCATATCTTTTCTTAGGTCTCTGAATTTTTTTTTGGGATGTTCACACAGAACAAATCTATCATTAACATTTTCATTATGATTTTCCATTTTATTCTGCATGTGTATAAAATAATTATACTCTGAGTTACATATAGTTCAACACAACTAATAGAAGTCACAATAAAAAAAAAACTCAGGAAAATAGATTTGTAAAACATATGAGATTAAATTTAAAATGTAAAGTGAGTTTTAATACATCCTTCTTATACAAACGGACCAGAAAACATATGCATTACTTTGCCACATTTTATAAATAATAAGTTAGCAGATATACTTAGTAAACCTGCTTATTTAATTTAGAATACTGAGTATTACAAACTACTTTGTTTTAGATATGAGAAATTTCTGTTAGTTTTATGTATATCCTCCTAAATTTATTTTAATAATTTCTTTATCTTTTACAAAATATCTATTTTTTTCTGTTTAATTAGAGAATCAATTGTGATAATTTCATTAGTTTACATGCTTCGATAAATGTAAAAACAGTTCATATGAATTTAGAATGCATGTTTCAGACACATCTATTTAAAAAGCTTCTTATGAATAAATGTCTTTCAGTTTAGACTAGTAATTACTGAGTTACTGATTTGATAAACTAACAAAATAGACCTATTAAACATAGTATGAAATGAACATTTGCTTTCCTACAGTAGAACCAATAATGCTTTTGTTGTTGTTGTTTATTACTAATGTCTGAAATATTGCAGAAGATCTGCAGTCTTCCTGGTTTTTTTCTGTTGTCTGGTTTTCCATGTTAATTCAAAAAAATTTGCTTTAAACTTTTTGTTCTATGCATGCAAACTCTATATCTGACTTTATATTGCTTATGAACAGTGTTCACAGATGAAGAAACGTTCTATAAAGCACATGCTACATTAAGCATACAAAAGTTTTAAATAATTAGGATGTGCTGAGAATATAGCATATTTGAGGAACTCTACAGGCACATACGCATTATATCTAAGAGTCCTAAAACACAGACCTGCATAAATTTTCCAATGTGCTCAATTCATAAACTAGAAATATAGGTTGATATGTTAGCTATCAGATCTCAAATATTTTTACCAAGAACAGGCTTTCTTCTATAATTCTTTAGGAAAAATCGGAGAATGTCTAGCTCATAAAATTTTACCTGAGTTCTATACATGTTCTCTCCAGCACCTCTGATTTCAAGAAATCCTATGTCTTTCTTAAAATCTTTGCTTTTTTCTTGATTGTTGTATTTGGTCCAACCAGAACTGATTTGGGAATCTTCATCATTCTGAATTTCTTTCTGTATATAATGAATTTTTTAAGGCCATTAGGTAAGTATAATAATGTTAGAATGCATATCTATTGTATATAGTTTATGGACTTCAACTTAATATATAATTGCATATTACTTTCTTAGTCAAGCAAATCCTAAAACAAAAGTTATTAAACACTGGTAAAATATTGCAAGACGCCAATATATACAGCAAACTTTCCAAATATTAGTGATTCATATATGTCACAAAAATAAATACCTCCACCCCCTGAGAATGCTTTGTCTAGTAACAGGTATTTATTAAGAAATCAAGGGCAAAAATATTTTATATAGCCTGGTAAACAATAAGATTATAAGTTATATATTAAAAATTGCCCACTTATGGAGAGACTGTCTTGTCTAGTAACAATCCTATCTAGGATTTATAAAGAATGAACACAATTTACATAGTACTGTGCTAGTTATAGTTACAATTCAGGGCAGGTAAAAGCTCAGCCATTAACCTGTTGGCCATATAAACATAAGACCTGGATTCCAACCCTAGACCCCAGACACATCAAACAGCCCTGTATGTTGACACAAATACAGTCCCCACACTGGAGAGGTGGAAATAGACAGCTTCCTGGGCCCTGCTGGCTACCTGGCATAATTTTCTTTGCAAGGTCAAGAAACAAAAATCTTTGTTTGCAACCCTGTCTCAAGAAACGGAAATCAAAGGAAAAAAAAAAAGAACAGAAAGTGGACCTATGTACACCTACATATACCCCTACAAGGTACAATCTAAACTTGTCAAGTTGTGGATAGACTTTTTGAGTCTTTGCTCAGCTGTACACAAAATCCCCAACTCACTGTTACACTGTATATAAGAAATGCTAATCTTCAGGAATACTGAGGCCTCTCCATTTGATAGCCAAGACTATCCAATTCAGCTTTTCTATGTCCATATGTCAGCCATTTCTTTGCTCCTTCAATGCCTATAGTGAGGTACAAATCCCTAGAACCATGCATAGATATGGTTTCCCAAGAACAACATATGAAGATGATCTTTTTTGTGTACGTGTGCACGTGCGCGCGCCACACACACACACACACACACACACACACACACACACAGAGGCATATATGTGAATGTGCACATTCAAGACCTGTCAAGCTCAATCGAGACTATTATCCCAGTACTGGGGTCAGAGTGGACACATAGTTCCCATGCTTAGCTGAAGAACACTTGGTAATTATTAGCTGCTGATTAAAGAAGAGTTAGTTTACCCCTTGCTTGGTCTTTTTGGCTGGGGCAGACTCCTAGCTGGTCTGCTCCCATGAAGGTACCATATCCTGACCCATCCTAGAGGAACCACTGCACTCACAGCAGCAGGTAAGAACCAGCCCCACAACTCAATGCCCCAGCTGGGAGCCTGGGGCACTCAGGAACCATCACCCACCCAAACCCCAATCTCTGGAATACCACTCCCCTTAAACCCCTGTCTCTGTCCTTTTGGCTGGGTCAGACTCCTAGCTGGTCTGCTCTCATGAACACCACATCCTAACCCATCCTAGAGGAACCACGGCACTCAGAGCAGCAGGATTTCAGGACCCCAGAAGCAGCCTGAGTCCCAGGAGCTCTTTTACCCAGGAGCTCAGGATCACAGGATCATAGAGACAGCTGGATTCTGAGGAATTCTGACCCAAGCAAGATAACTGGAAAGACAGGCTCCAGTCAGACACAGTGAGTGCAGGTAGCACTAGAGATAACCAGATGGCTAAAGGCAAGCGCAAGAACATAAGCAACAGAAACCAAGGATACCTGACATCATCAGAGGCCAGTTCTCCCACCATAGCAAGTCCTGGACATCCCATCACACCGGAAAAACAGGATTCAGAATTAAAATCACTGTTCATGATGATGATAGAGAACTTTAAGATGGACATAAGTAACTCCCTTAAAGAAATACAGAACACAGATAAACAAGTAGAAGCACTTAAAGAGGAAACATAAAAGCCCTTAAAGAATTGCAAGAAAACACAACCAAGCAAGTGAAGAAATTAAATAAAACCATCCAGGATCTAAAAATGGAATTAGAAACAATAAGAAATCTCAAAGGGTGACTACCCTGAAGATAGAAAACCTAGAAAAGAGATCAAGAGTCATAGATGAAAAGTATCACCAACAGACTATAAGGGATAGAAGAGAGAATCTGATGTGCAGAAGATACCATGGAAAACACTGACACAACTGTCAAAGAAAATGCAAAATGAAAACCGCTCTTAACCCCAAATATTCAGGAAATCCAGGACACAATTAGAAGACCAAACCTAAGGATAATAGGTATAGATGAGAGTGAAGATTCCCAACTTAAAGGGCCAGTAAATATCTTCAACAAAATTATAGAAGAAAACTTTCCTAACCTAAAGAAAGATGCCCATGAACATACAAGAAGCCTACAGAACTCCAAATAGGAAGCGGTCCCTGCCGTCAGGATGGTGCTTGGCATGTAGCCAGCTAGCTTGAGTAGGCACTGTGGCTGTGGCTCATTATAGAGAAAAGGTTCACGCTTCCAGGTGTGGCTACCGCCTTAGCCCACCTTGCATCACATGGAGCAGCCAATTAACAGTGACAGCGTGGCAGCTGCTGATAAGATTAAGGCAATGCATATAAGGTGGCGGGGGTGGTAGCCGGGAGGATTGAAGGAGGATTGAAGGAGAGGTTGGAAGGAGAAGATTGAAGGAGAGAATGCATTCAGAGGGCATTCAAGGGGCATCAAGAGGAAGAAGGTAGAAGCAAGCATGCTGTAACAAGGAATCTGAATAAATCGCTTTAAGAAGAACACTGTTGGAATTGTCTTCTGTTCGCTGGTCGGATCAGGGCAAGCTACAGACTAGACCAGATAAGAAACTACTCCTATCACACAATAATCAAAACATCAAATGCACAAAACAAAGAAAAAAATATTAAAAGCAGTAAGGGAAAAAAGGTCAAGTAACTTATGAAGGCAGACCTGTAAGAATTACACCAGACTTCTCACCAGAGACTATAAAAGCCAGAAGATCCTGGACAGATGTCATATAGACCCTAAGAGAACACAAATGCCAGCCCAGACTACTATACCCAGCAAAACTCTCAATCTCTATAGATGGAGAAACCAAGATATTCCATGACAAAACCAAATTTACACAGTATCTTTCCACAAATCCAGTCCTACAAACGATAATAGATGGAAAACTCCAACATAAGGAAGGAAACTACAACCTAGAAAAAGCAAGAAATTAATCTTCCAACAACCCCAAAAGAAGATAGCTACACAAACATAATTCCACCTCTGATAACAAAAGTACAAGGAAGCAACAATTATTTTTCATTAATATCTCTTAATATCAATGGACTCAATTCCCCAATAAAAAAGACATAGACTAACAGACTGGATATGTAAACAGGACCCAGAATTTTGCTGCATATAGGAAACGCACCTTAGTGACAAAGACAAACACTACCTCAGAGTAAAAGGCAGGAAAACAATTTTTCAAGCAAATGGTCCCAAGAAACAAGCTGAAGTAGCCATTCTAATAACGAATAAAATTGACTTTCAACCAAAAGTTATCAAAAAAGATAAGGAAGGATATGGCAAAGAAAAAATTTACAAGGTAAACTCTCAATTCTGAACATCTATGTTCCAAATGCAAGGGCAACCACATTCATAAAAGAAACTTGACTAAAGCTCAAAGCACACATTGTACCTCACACAATAATAGTGGGGGACCTCAACACCCCACTCAGCAATGGACAGATCCTGGAAACAGAAAATGAACAGAGACACAGTGAAACAGTTATGAACCAAATGGATATAACAGATATCTATACAACATTTCATTCTAAAACAAAAGAATATACCTTTTTCTCAGCACCTCATGGTACCTTCGACAAAACAGACCAGATAATTGGTCACAAAACAGGCCTCAACAGATCCTAAAAGACTGAAATAATCCCTTGCATCCTATCAGATCACCATGGACTAAGGCTGGTCTTCAATAATAAGAAAAACAATGGAAAGCCCACATACACGTGGAAACTGAACAAGGTTTTACTCAATGATGACTTGGTCAAGGAAGAAATAAAGAAAAAATTAAAGGCTTTTTAGAATTTAATGAAAATGAAGGCTCGTCATACCAAAACTTATGGGACACAATGAAAGCAGTGCTAAGAGGAAAATTCATAGCTCTAAGTGCCTACAAAAAGAAAATGGAGAGAGCATATACCAACAACTTGGCAGCACACCTGAAAGCTCTAGAACAAAAAGAAGCAAATACACCTAAAATAAGTAGACGGCAGGAAATAATCAAACTCAAGACTGAAATCAACCAATTAGAAACAAAAAGAACTGTACAAAGTATCAAAAAAAGAATAACAACAACAAAACAACAACAAACCCAGCAGCTGGTTCTTTGAGAAAATCAACAAGATAGATAAACCCTTAGCCAGACTAACCAAAGGGCTCAGAGACAGTATCCAAATTAATAAAATCAGAACCAAAAGGTAGGCATAACAACAGAAACTGAGGAAATTCAAAAAAATCATAAGATCCTACTACAAAAGCCTATATTCAACAAAACTGGAAATTCTGGATGAAATGGACAATTTTCATTTTCAGACAGATACCTGGTCAGCATGTAGTAGAATGCAAATTGATCCACTCTTATCTCCTTGTACAAAGCTCAAGTCCAAGTGGATAAAGACCCTTCACATAAAACCAGATACACTGAAACTAATAAAAAAAACATGGGCAAGAACGTCGAATACTTTGGTACAGGGAAAAAGTTCCTGAACAGAACTCCAATGGCTTATGCTCTAAGATCAAGAATTGACAAATGGGACTTCATAAAATTTCAAAGTTTCTGTAAGGTAAATGACACTGTCAATAGGACAAAAAGGCAACCAACAGATTGGGAAAAGATCTTTACCAATCCCATATCCAATAGAGGGCTAATATCCAATATATACAAAGAACTCAAGAAATTAGACTCTAGGCAACCAAATAACCCTATTAAAAATGGGGTACAGAGCTAAACAAAAAGTTCTCAACTGAGGAAACTCAAATGGCCGAGAAGCACCTAAAGAAATGTTCGGTATCCTTAGTCATCAGGGAAATGCAAATCAAAACAACCCTAAGATTCCACCTCACACCAGTCAGAATGGCTAAGATCAAAAACTCAGGTGATACCAGATGCTGGCGAGGATGTGGAGAAAGAGGAACACACCTCCATTGTTGTTGGGGTTGCAAGCTGGTACAACCACTCTGGAAATCAGAGTGGTTCCTCAGAAAATTGGACATATCACTACCTGAGGACCCAGCTATACCACTCCTGGGCATATACCCAGAAGATGCTCCAACATGTAAGAAGGACATATGCTCCACTATTTTCATAGCAGCCTTATTTATAATAGCCAGAAACTGGAAACAACCTAGATGTCCTTCAATAGAAGAATGGATACAGAAAATGGATACTCAGCTATTAAAAATAATGAATTTGTGAAATTCTTAGGCAAATGTATAGAAGTAGAAAATATCATCCTGAGTGAGGTAATCCAATCACAAAAGAACATACATGGTATGCACTCACTGATAATTCTATATTAGCCCAAAAGCTCGCAATACCCAAGATACAACTCACAGACCACATGAAGCTCATGAAGAAGGAAGACCAAAGTGTAAGTGTTTCGGTCCTTCTTAGGAGGAGTAACAAAATACTCAAGGGAGCAAATATGGAGACAAAGTGTGGGACAGACACTGAAGGAGGGGCCATCCAGAGACTGCTCCACCTGGGTATCCATCCCATGAGCAATCACCAAAGGTAGATGCTGACGTGGATGCGAAATACAAGCTGACAGGAGCCTGATATAGCTGTCTCCTTAGAGGTCTGCCAGAACCTGACATACACAGAGGCAGATGCTCACAGCTAACCATTGAACTGATCATGAGGTTCCCAATGGAGGAGTTAGAGTGAAGGCTGAAGGAGCTGAAAGGGTTTGTGGCCCCATGGAGAGAGCAACAATACCAACCAACCAGAGCTCCCAGGGTCTACACCACCAGCCTGAAAGCACATAGGGAGGGACCCATGACTCCAGCTGTATATGTAGGGGAGGATGGCCTTGTTGGGCATAGGTGGGAGAGGAGGTCCTTGGTCACGTGAAGGCTGGATGTCCCAGTGTGGGGGAATTCGAGGGCAGGGAGATGGGAATGAGTGGGTGGGTAGGGACACATCCTCATAGAAGCAGTAAAAGGGGGGATGGTATAGGGAGTTCTGGGGGGGGAAGGGGGAAAACATCTGAAATGCAAATAAAATATCTAATAAAAAAAAAAAAAAAAAAAAGAAGAGTTTGTTTTATGATATATCAACTTCATGGTAAGACCAACACCAAGAGTAAGTGGCCAATAAACTGGACTCCATGAATTGAAAAAGTGACGAAGGAAAGAATGAAGGGGGTAATGAGAGGGAACAGTGAGAGTAAGTACATAAAGTAGGGTGCATAGGGAGGTGGGACCTAATCTTGGAGGAGCTGATGTGAAGATGATCAATTTTCAAAGAAATAATAAAAATCTTATTTAAAAAAAGAAAAGGTCAATATAAACCCTTATCTAAACTGACAATACCAGTATTTTTCCAATTTATTACTCATTAGATTTTTAGAGATTTTAAATATAAACATTGGTTATTCCTTATTTATAAAATTTGTTTAGCAGGAATCTAAGCATTTTAGGTTTTTCTCCACATTTAGTCTATTTTTTTCAGTGCAGTGCTATATATCAATGTATAACTAAAAGCTGCTGATCCAGGAAGTGTATTACACATATGGAGCAGGATCAGAGTGGAAATGTTAACTGCCTCACTTTGTTCCTTTCAGGTGGTCAACTTAGTTTACTCTTTTGGATTAGGTGTAGATATACTCTACTCTCAAAGTCTAACTCTAAGATCCTGCGAAGGCTTTTGTCATTGAGTAATAGAATTCATGAGACTGGATTATAGGATTAATATCAAGATTAAGAATATGAGGCGTCAAGCAACAAACAATAGTGTTTTGAATGCTTAGATCTTACCATAGACTTATAGCTTTCGAAAGAACAAAAGAGGGCTGTACTAATATAGCTTGTTCAGCTCAGGCTGGCCTGGAAATCTTTATGTAGCTTTGACTGGCTTTGAATTTGTCATCTCCTACGACAGCCTCCCAATGGGATTCTAGATGTGTGACACTCTCCCTGCCTATTCCTTGATTTTTCTTTTTTTTGGGGGGCGGGGGCAGAGGAAGGGTTTTTCTTTTCTTTTGGAGATGAAAAAACAATTCCACCACTTTATCTTTCTCCACTCCCCAAATCCTCCTTGTTTTCATAGCCATGGCTGTTTGTTCACTAATTATTTATTATATGCATATATGTATATGTGTACATACTCCAAACAACAACCTGATCAGTCTGCATGCTGCTACTTTTATATGCTTTCAGGGCTGACCATTTGGTATTGGATAAGGAATTGCTGTGTTCTTCCAGAAGATTATTTCTCCCATTCCCAGCATTCCTTCGTTGCCTATAGCTGTTTGTGTACAGCTGAAGCCTCATGGGTTTTCTCCCATGCACTTTGGCATGTCTATTGGTATTGCTTTTGTTCATGTTATGCAGTCAGGTTGATGAGTCTGTATGGGTATAGCTTATGACATTAGTCAAAGGTACGATCTGAGAAAAAAACTCCTTGATGCTCTAGATCTTAAAATCTTTCCACTTCCTCTTCCTCAGATTTCCTGAGCCTTAGGTGCAGAAGAATTTTGTACATTTTTTTTCCATGATTCTTAAATGAGGATTTCATCATTAACAATTATCTTATGGCTTTGTTTAACGCTATTACATAAGTTTTAACTACGTACAGAAAAAGTTACTGAATAAAACCTAAAAATACCACAAATAAAATAAAAGGTGATACCATGACTCTTAGATGATATTTAAAGGAAGTATATGAGGTGTACAATATGTTCTATGCCACAGAGTTGGAAGTAAACATTCTCATTTTTTCCTAGACATAATCTCAATGTGCTTTTCTCACTTAGACTTGATATATTTTAGTTTCATTCAGAACATACAAGATGGTGAATTTTAAAACTTGGTATATAAACTAGATGGTATCTGCTACTTATTTTGACATATTTGCTATTCTTTAATACTTTAGAAACTAAACATTATAATATTATATATTAAGACTGTATGATTATTATATACTGTGCTCCAATCAATCATCTTCATGAAAAGTGTAAATCAGATATAAATAGAAATTAAGAATGACTTTCAATCATTACTGGCAAGTACTAGAAAACTACTGAAACTAACTCGACAATTATCAGCATATAGAATGGCAACGAAGACCAAAAGTTTTGGGATAAATCCAGAAACTCAGGTATCACCAACGGTTCAGACTTTTTGTGTCTGTTTGTTTGTAACACAGTCCTGCTCTTCAGGTTAGCCTGGAACTTATGTTCTTTGTGTTTCAGCATTCAGGAATTCCAGAACTATAGGCACCTATCTCTAGGGCTATGTTGAGTGTTCAGATTCTATTTCAACATTCTGCTATCTTTTTAAGTTTAGAACTATTCATGATCAAAGAATACTAGTAAAAAAATTATTTCATAAGCTTACCTAGAGAGGCAAACCTGTGGTAGCTTTTTTCTTTAAGAATAAGAAAGAAATAATTTAAATTCTCATATTTCTTACTATGTCCCAATGATCTGATCACATGCTTCTAGGACAATCATTGTCAGAGAGAAAGACTTTTTCCATAGTTCAAATAGATATGTCCCACGAACTAAAATCAAGTTTCTGACATACTGTTACCAGAAAAAGGTGAGTATAGAAAGATGAATTATGTGTGCTCTCCGAAGACTCAAATAACTTCTATAATTTTTGTTTATCTAACAAATAAGAAATGAGAATCCACGTGGTAGGTTCTGTGTAAGTTACTGGGGCATAATTATAGAAAAGACAAAGTCAAAAGTAGAATATCATTAGAAATTTATTCTAGGTGCAAAAGAAAAAATTTGATGTTAGTATGAAGTTAGAAAAAAAAAAAAAAAAGAGCAGCAGTTTGACTCCAGAAACATATGAAATAGAATCAAAATAACAAAGCAAGGACTGGATACAAGAAAATTAGAGAAGGGAGGGTTGGGAAATGACTCTAGGTCTCTGGCATTCTGTACAATTAGCAGGGGTGGTACCCACTGAGGTGAGGTACAGTGGAAGACTGGCATTCTGTACAATTAGCAGGGGTGGTACCCACTGAGGTGAGGTACAGTGGAAGACTGGCATTCTGTACAATTAGCAGGGTGGTACCCACTGAGGTGAGGTACAGTGGAAGGAGCACGCCTCTTCCTAAATGGTGCTCACAAACCCCCAAGCTCGAGGCAATCCTCACTTATCTACCAGGACTTCCCTCTGGAGTTTGATTCCTGTTCAAAAACTTGAGAATTGGTATTATATGACAAAGAAGGGAGAAGGAAAACAGGTCAGCAACTTATTTCCAAATCTTAGAAATATTTCTCTTTCCCAAGAGACAGTTACCTCAAATTTATGACATGCATTCTATGCTACTTATTATAGTGTGACAGTAAAATAATTAAAACTACTTTTAGCATACATCAATAAAGCATTTAAAGACTGAAAATAAAATAAGTTTATACCTAAGCTTCTTTCAAATTTACACCCACATTTTTGGCTATTTAAGGAATTGAGAATAAATTTAAGGAATTGAGAATAAATGCTTTAAAACATACCATTCTCATGTTTCTAATTATTACATTTTCAAAACTTAGAACTCAATTTTAATATAGTTAGTCCTCCATTTCTGTATGTCTAAACCCATGAATTCAACATAATGATTATATCCAATCTCTCCTGATGTACAGGCTTGTAGTTATAATTCCACAGAGTACATTAGCTGGTTATGAAGTATTTACATCCTTGCAGGCATTGTAATAATAAAGAGATAATTTAACAAATACAGTAAGATGAATATAGACGACATAAAAATTCTATGCTATTTTATATAAAGGGCTTGAGAGTAGAACATCTATGAACTTTGGCATCCAAGGGGGAGCCTAGAACCTATCTCTTGGGACATCTTCACTTCATTCATTTGGTACTTCATAAAAAGAAACTCAAAAATGTCTAATACTTATTTTACTTACCTCTAAGAGAAAATCTCCTAAATACTGAATTGGATAAAATGGAGCCTTAAAGTTTTCTTGTTCTCTCTCAGCACTGATTCTTGCATTACTGGCAATAACATGGGTTATCCCACTTGGAGAACTTTGGGGTAAAATGACATTTGCCTTTCCAGCCTCCAAAACTCTAAAAATGTAGATGTTAAAAAAAAGAAAAAAAAAAAAAGAGAAAAGCAAAGCATTAGAAAAATTGACGTCATTCAGTCAATCACTAAATTACTTCCTTAAGGATAGGAATAAAATTTCTTGGAAAAAAAGTCATTCCTTTAGGCCACTGAGGACTATGGACAGGTAACACCTATAATACTTTCTTAAAACCTAAGACATCTAGAACAAATATTTAAGAATCTCACTATTCTATCTTTTTGTTTCTTCATATTATATCTTTTTTTAAAATGAAACATGAATATTGAAGCTGTTGACATAAACAAGTCACAACAAAACTAAAACAATGAAAAAAGTTTAAGAAAACAGTCAGCATGGAAGGCAAAATACACCTCCAAGGAAATTCTGTGAACTTCAAGGATACTGAGACTCTACTAAAAGTCCTTTAAATGTCTAGTCTTTGCCTAGGCTTCGTAGAATATAACTAGAATCACAGAACTTGAAGAGGCAGAAGGAGTCTAAATTTGAAGTCACTCTGAGGTGAAATGAATAAATTCTGAGCCAATCTGGGATATAACTAAGATCCTGTTTCACCAATCAAAACAAAACAAAGAAAAAAAAAAAAACACTTAAACTTATATTAAGAAACAGTTTTACATTAGGACTTAGAAGAGTACATATAGACATATACATTCAAGTACCAATTACTGTTTCTGTTTGTGTTTAGGTTCTAGAAAGCAACACAAGCCAAATAATCTACAGAGTCACGCCTTGTCTTGAACATATGACAGAATCAAGCTAATCAACAGTGATAAGCCCTATGAACAGTAATGATTCCACTCTTGCAGAAAAAAATAAGAAAAGAAAAAGAACAGAATAAAACATAACAATGAGGTAAGTTTTAACGAAATTTAATGGCAAACTATAGCTCATGTGACAGCTCGTTACACTGGCAATCTGTCACAAGAAAATGTCTTTACTTGCATATTCTTAGTCACAGGACTTTCATGAAAAAGGTAAGTTACGATAAAGGGTAAGTTAGAATCAAAGAGAAACATCCTAGGTGGCTGTAGTGGGCTGGGTACTACTGTCTGCCACTGAAATATGGGCACAAAAATCATATTTTTTAAAAAATCTGACACAAATACCTCTAGACTACTGGAGAATGATAAAGCTTCTGCTGTAGTCAGATGAGAAAAATAGGCTGCTTTTCTATGAAGAGTAGAAAGAAAACCTACTTGATTTTAAAGAATTGGTAGGAATCCCTATTGCTATGTACCCTGATAAAAGAGACATTGCTTTTAAAACCAAGAAGAAGCTAGGAGGAACCAAAGTCACTTGGTTCAGGATCTCACATCAATCTACAAGCCGAGATATAATATTTCAGGAAAGACCAGAAGGTCTCTCTTGCTGTTGATCGAAGACAGAATCTGACTGTCATGTAACACAATCAAATTGGTGAAGGAATTAAACAAAGCAGTCCCAGACCTAAAAACAGAAATAGAAACAATAAAGAAAACACAAATGGAGGCAACTCTGTTGATGGAAAACCTAGGAAAGGGGTCAGGAGCTACATATGCAAACACCAACAACAATACAAGAGATAGAGAATTTCAGGCAGAGAAGATATCTTAGAAGATATTGACAAAATGGTCAAAAAAATTTCAAAACAGAAAAAAGCTTCTAACTCAAAACATCCAGGAAATCCAGGACACAATGAAAAAACCAAATTTAAGAATAATAGGAATAGAAGAAAGCGAAGATTCCCAGCTCAAAGGACCTGAAAATGTCTTCAATAAAATCACAGAAGAAAACTTCTCAGACTTAAAGTAAAAGATGACCATAAATGTACAAGAAGCCTATAGAACACCAAATAAATTGGACCAGAAAAGAAAATCCTTCCATATCATAATAATCAAAACACTAAATGCACAGAACAAAGAAATAATATTAAAAGCTGTAAGGGGAAAAAGGCCATGTAACATATACAGGCAGACCTATCAGAACTTTACACCAGACTTATAATAGAGACTCTAAAAGCCAGAGGAACCAGGACAGAGGTCATGAAAATCCTAAGAGAACACATGCAAAACTTGCAATCATCATAGACAGAGAAACCAAAATACTTCATGACAAAACCAAATTTAAGCAATACCTATCTATCAATCCAGCCCTACATAGGATTCTAGAAGGAAAATTCCAACACAAGGAGGGTACCTACAACAAAGAAAAAACAAGACATTAACAATCTCACAACAAAAACAAAAGGAGAGAATCAAATACAGGTGATGCCACCTATAACAACAAAGATAACAGGAATTAACAATCATCTGTCTTTAGTATCTCTCAATTATCAACGGACTCAATTACCCAATAAGAAGACATAGACTAACACACTGGACACACAAGCAGGATCCAGCATTTTGCTGCATGCAAAAAATATACCTAAATGACAATGACAGACACTACCTTAGAGTTAAAGGCTGGAAAGACATTTTCCAAGCATACAGTTCCAAGAAACAAGTGGGAGAAGCCATTCTAATTTCCAATAAAACGGACTTTCAACCAAAAAGTTATCAAGAGAGATGGGGAGGAAACTTCATTTTCATCTAAATAAATAAATAAATAAATAAATAAATAAATAAATAAATAAATAAATCCACAAAGAGAAAGCCCCAAATGCAAAGGCACCCACATTCATAAAAGAAACTTTACTAAAGCTAAAACCACACACTAAATCCCAAACAACTGTAGTGGGAGATTTGAACACCCCACTCTCACCAATAGACTGGTCTTTGGAACAAAAACTAAATAGGGACACAGTGAATCTAATAGAAGTTATGAACCAAATGAACATTTCACCCTAAAACAAAAGAATATACCTTCTTCTCAGCACTTCATGGTACATTCTCCAAAACTGACCATATAATCAGTCACAAAACAGCCCTCAAAAGATACAAGAAGATTGAAATAATCCCATGCATTCTTTCAGATCACCACTAACTAAGGCTAGACTTCAATAACAACAACAACAAAAATAATAAACAAGAAAACTCAGATATCCATAGAAACTGAACAACTCTCTACTCAATGATAACTTGGTCAGGGAAGAAACAAAGAAATTAAAAACTTCCTAGAATTCAATGAAAATAATGACACAGCATACCCAAACTTATGGGACATAATGAAAGCAGTGCTAAAAGGAAAATTCATAGACTAAGTGCCCTCCTAAAGAAACTTGGAGAGGTCCTACACTAGCAATTTAACAGCACACCTGAAAGCCCTAGAACCAAAAACAAGCAAACTTAGGGCAGAAATCAACCAAATAGAAACAGAAAGAAGAATACAAAGAATCAACAAAACCAAAACTGGTTCTTTGAGAAAACCAACAAGATAGATAAATCCTTAGCCAAACTAACTAAAGGGCACAGAGACAGTATCAAAATTAACAAAATCAGAAATGAAATGGGAGATAGAACAACAGAAACTGAGGAAATCCAAAAAAATCATCAGATCCTACTACAAAAGCATATACTCAACAAAAATGGAAATTCTAGAAGAAATGGATGGTGTTCTAGACAGATACCATGTACCAAAGTTAAATCAAGAGCAGGTGACCTATCTAAAGAGGCTTATATCCACTAAGGAAAGTGAAGAAGTCATTTAAAACCTCCCAACACAAAAAAAGTCCAAGGCCAAATGGCTTTAGTGAAGAGTTCTACCAGACTTTCAAAGAAGAGCTAATACCAACACTTCTTAAACTACTCCATAAAATAAAAACAGAAGAAAGACTACCTAACCATTTTATGAAGCTACAATTACTCTGGTACCTAAACCACACAAAGACCCAACAAAGAAAGAAAATTTCAAATCAGACTATAGATGCAAAAAATACTCAATAAAATTCTAGCAAACCAAATCCAAGAGCACATTAAAACTGTTATTCACCATGATCAAGTAAGCTTCATCCCAGGGAAGTAATATGGTTTAATAAAAGAAAATCCATTAATGTAATCCACTATTTAAACAAATTTAAAGAAAAAAATCACATGATCATTTCATTAGATGCTGAAAAAGCATTTAACAAAATATAATACCATTTCATGTTAAAAGTATTGGAGATCAGGAATTCAAGGCCCATACCTAAACATTATAAAAGCACTATATAGCAAATTAACAGTGAATATCAAATTAAATGGAGAGATACTTTAAACAATACCATTAAAAATCAGGGATAAGACAAGGTGCTCACTCTCCCCTCATCTATTCAATACAGTACTCAAAGTCCTAGCCAGAGCAATTAGACAACAAAAGGAGATCAAGAGAATACAAATTGCGCGCGCACACACGCGCGCACACACACACACACACACACACACACACACACACACACACACACACACACACAGGGCCTGGTGAAATTTTGATACCTCCAAGCTCATCCTCAAAATGACAGTGCAGGAGACAATGTCCTAAATAAAAGGACTCTGACTCAGTAAATAGATTGTTACTGGGTAAATAAAGCCTAGACCCAGCACTTCTTAGGAATTTCCCAAGAATGGTTTCTGTTTACTAGAAAAAAAGAGTACCTACCTCTCTTATCCACTCCCAAGGTCAACTACCTGGGCAATGGTATCTAGTTGCAGATTAATCGTAACAGCTTTCATCAACTCAAACACTTATACTTTGTTGACTGTCATAAAGCCTGCTTACTTTCCTGCCAAACTGTTCTCTATTCTCAGAGGCAGACCAGCAGTGTGTTCCCTCGAAAAACTTCTTTCTACCAACGTATTGTAAGTTCAGTCACCTCACTTACAGTTACTATAATGGAAGATAAGTCACCATTAAATATGATATGAAATTTAAAATACATGCAGTAAAGCTATTTATTAGAATGAAAACAGAAAACTCTAACAAAGTATTTGCAAACAGAATGAGTAATATATTGAAAATGAACAATATACCATGATGTAGTTTATCTCAAGAATACAAATTTTGTTTAACATTTAAGGACTATTCGGTGGTGGTGTGAGATGTTCAGTAATTAAGAGCACTTTACTGCTCTTGCAAGGAACTCAGGTTTTGGTTCTATGCTCCCTCGCTGCAGCCCATAACTGTCTTTAATTCCAGTTCTAGAGAATCAATGTTTAATCTTTAATCCTCTGAAGGTACTGTAAACACTATATATAAACACACACACTTACACACACGCAGGTAAAACACTTGAACACTCTAAATTCTTTTAAAAAAAGAATCTACCAGAATAACCTTAACAGAATAAAAGAGAAAAGCCAAGAATCCCCAAAGACACAGAAAAAAAAACTCTTAGTGATTTATAATAGCTACCCCAAATACAAAACTAGCAAGCAATAAATTTAGCAATATAGATGTAAAATTTATACAATGAAATCTAAGACATATGCTTAGTGTTGTGGCTCAGGACTTCCCAGTACTTGCAAAGAAGTGCCAGGAGGACATGAATTCTGGGCTGGCCAGGACTACAGAGCAAGATCTAATCTAACAAAGAAGCAACATAACCTATAGGCCATTAAAACTCCCCGCACAGACACATAGTGTATACACAGGAACAATCGACCATGTTAACAGCTTAACTGTCACAAAGTCAAGACCAAGGATAAAGTGCAATCCTAGTAAAAGCCTCAACTTGGCTTTTAATTGAAATTCACATGCTGATTCTAGCATGTAGAAATTAAAAAGATCCAGGTTTACAAAAAGTTTCAGAAAACATTAAAGTTGAAGATTGAAGCTAACTGATTCCAAGATCACAATAATGCTACAATAACCAATCAGTGGGTTGATGATGGCAGGCAGAACTGAGTATGACCACCTAGAACACAAATTCTATAAACAGATCATACAGCCAGTGAGAGGAGCAATAGGGCCAAGAGGAGTCCAAATAACTGTACTCTACCATAGTGCTTCTGCAAGGGTAAGCAAATGGGACCCAACTATTTTAGGAAACAATTTAAAATTTTTGTAATGTTCAGTATAAATGTACCATTTCAGCAAACAAGTTAATTCCTAGATACTTCTTATGAGAAATGAATTATGTCTACATAACTAATTTTGCTCAAATATTAAAAAGAGCCTAACTAGCAAAGACAAAAAAACTCCCAAATGCCCATCAAAAAGTAAATAAACAATAAGCTACAATACATTCATATAGTAAACTATAAGACAAGAAAAAGTAAACAAATGATAAATCTTATAACTATAGTACAAGGCAAATGATGACAGATTAAATAAGTATATCAAACATTTAAAGCATAGTAATAAGAACAGAAACCAACGACTGTCTGGTGTTGATGGTCTAGAATTAAAAGACAAGGATATAAGAAACCATTAAATGTTAAAGATCTTGATATAGTTAAGCTAACATTACTATATAAATTTCTCCAAATTCACCAAATATATACTTAAGATGGGTGCATCTTAATGCTTATAAAGTTAGATAAAATATTTAAGGTTTTACCCCTGATTTTTTTTAAAAAGAAAAAAGCTCAAAATACAGTTTAGGCAATCAAAAGTCTTTTAAAAATATTCCTTTAAATAATGGTGAGATAGCTTGGTAGGTAAAGTATTTATCACACAAGCATAAGAAACTGAGTTTGGATTCCCGGTACCCATATCAAAATCCAGGCATAGTGGTGTACACCTCTAAGTCTAGCACTAGAAAAGAGACAAGAGGAATCCAAGAGCTTGTCCCGCTAGCCAGTGAGCCTAGCCACATCAGCAAGCCCTGGTTCTGTGAGAGAACACGTCTTAAAAAATAAAGTGAAGAGTAATGAGAAAGATGTGAGCTCTCTTCTGCAAATGCATGCACGGGTATGAACACCTGTACACACACATTCACAGACAAACATTTTTCATATTTAAACGTGAAATTAAATTATGGTGGAGATAGTAAGAACCACAATGACAGTACTATATAAACCCTAAGCTAGCCTCTGTGATAATAAAATAAACTAGCAAAAGTTTAAGAAGACTTCAAAATGAAAAGTTCCTAAGTAGTGCTTTTTCTTTTCTTTTGCTCGAGTTGGAGAAAAGAAATACATGGAACTAAAATAGAGATCAGAATAATCAAAACCCATATATAATACCCAACCAAGGGGAGATAGAAGTTGTAGAGACCATATCCAGTGGATAGGCATGCCCCCCCCCGTGGAGGGATGGGGCCACCCACCCACCTCAAAAATATTAATACAGAATTCCTCCTGTCAAAAAAGGAAATGCAGGGAGAAAGAATGGAGCAGAGACCAAAGGAAAGGCCATTCAGAGACTGCCCCACCGAGAACTCCATCCCATCTGCATACACCAAACCCAGACACTATCATTGATGTCAAGAAGGGCTTGCTGACAGGAGCCTGGTATAGCTGTCTCCTGAGAGGCTCTGACCGAGCTGGACCAATACAGATGTGGATGCTCGCAGCCAAGCATCGGACAGAGCATGGGGACCCCAATAGAGGAGTTAGGGGAAGGACTGAAGGAGCTGAAGGGGATTGCAACCCCATAGGAAGAACAACAGTATACACCAACCAGACCCCCCTAAAGCTCCCAGGGACTAAACCACCAACCAAGGAGTACACATGGGGGACCATGGCTCCAGCTGGAAATATAAGAGGATGGCCTTATCTGGCATCAATAGGAGGAGAGTCCCTCATGCTCTGGAGGGTCCAAGCATAGGGGAATGCTAGGGTGCTGAGGTGGGAGTGGGCAAGTGGCAGAGCACCCTTATAGAGGGAGAAAGTAGGGGTAGGGGGCTTGTGGAGGGAAAACAGGGAAGGGTGATAACATTTGAAATGTAAATAAATAAAATAACCAATAAAAAATGTAGCTATACTAAAAAAAAAACCAAAACAATGATGACAACAACAACAAAAAAAAAAACAAATTTTGTTTTACTAAGAAACTCATATGCTTGGGCACAATGGCTCATCTGAGATAAAGCCGTGTACAGTGTACATTACATATGTACAATGCTAAATGGACTCAGTGGGTTCTATACACAAGTATGTGTATGTGCATACATGTAAGAATAATGATCATTAATTACAGGAATAAGTGGGCAGAGGAGTTGAATGGTGGATGGGTGGCAGTGATGTAGATGTGGGGTTGATGCATAAAGTTCTCAAAAAATTTATTAAATAAAAATAAATTTCTCATCTGTAAGAGTAACTTTCCTTAAGTATCTCCTTTTAAGTAATAATTGAACACACCTATTAAAAGGTATTCATAGAAACAAAACATCATTCACTGCTTCAAGTTTCTGAAATCCACCCTACCTTACAAGAGAGGCACTCCTCTTATCGGCCCTAACAAGGAGGACCACTTTCCATGTGTGGAAAGCCCCAGGAGCACCAGTTCGTTTCAGCTCTTCACGCCATCTTTTAGGTGCAGACTGCATTTGAGGTGAATAATGGGAATCTTTTTCAATTTTATATCCCCATTCATAAGTTGTTTCATCAAGCCATCTGCCACTTTTGGCACTGTGAATTATGTAATCCTTTGTTAATACCCATTTTCCTAGAAAGCAAATGAATTGTCTGTCACAAAAGAATTTTAATTCTGCTAAATGATACACAATAAAGACCAAATAACAACTAAAAGACATCCTTTTTGTACATGAGATTATGATAGACTGCCAAAACCATTTTTAAAATCAATTTTAAGAGGCCTTCAATTTCACTGAACATTGTATATAATCTTTTCTACGATACATTGCCATAATACTAAGTAGTACTAAGTGAACTCTGAAGTTTTAAAATGAAATGTAACATTACTTGAACTATTATTACTAATTTAAATAACATTCACTATATTGTCATATTAAATTTATTGAGTTAGTGAATTTTATAGGAAGCGTACATATTCTTTTTTTTAATCTGGGCACCAGTGATCTTTTAAACATCAGAAATAATGCATAGTTTTGTTTGTAAAGGCTAGTGATGAATCCAAATATGTCTTTGGTAAGACACAATCACCAATCACCATAGGAGAAAGCTATGGGTATATCAGTGGTGAGAACGGGTGAGATGAATAAACCAAATCTCAACTTGGGCATCTCAGAAAACTAAAGTAGGATGACACTGCTTCCCAGCGCAGACAGAGGGAGAGCCACCGTGAAGACTGAACCATGCTTATTTGTAATGAGATGGCTGGGAACAAAGGGACACAGGGATAAGGTCTACTAACACTTCATGGTTTGGGCATCTTGTCCTAATCTTTTTGTTAAAATATTGTTCTTAAACAAAACATCTAAACTAAAAGTTAATCCTGACAAAGTAAATATTTCTATTTAATAAATATTTCATATGTTGGAAAATTTTAATCAGAATAAAGCAAAATCAAATAAATCTTTTTAAAAATAATATATGCATATCTGATATTATAATATATTTCTAGAGACTTAAAATGCTTCTTTCTCTAACATTAAGTTTTTTCATGAGTTAAGAGAAAAGGAGTCTACTTACCTGCTGCACAAGCTGCTAGAAATTTCTCACTCTTGCACAGTCGTTCAGCTATAAGATGTGTACAATTTTTATATTTCTGGAGGGAAGAACCCACATGAAGCAATGTTACTACAGAGAGAATTTCTTAATAAAAACTTTTAATCTTACATTATCAAAGGGCATTTTATGAGTCTTAAGTCAGTATTTTAATTCTATTTTTTAACTCTATGTTGAACATTTTAGTAGGTTTTGTACTCACCTCACTCTTAATAAAAGTGCAATCTAGTTTTAAAAGCAATCTGACCAGAGCCTCCTTCTCTTCCATCTTAAACCCTGTCATCTGGATGACATGTTTGGGGGCACCATCTTCCATCTAGAACAGACACATTCAGAAGACAGCAGATGTTAAACATCACGCATAAAGATGCCTTATTTTTTCTCTATTATGAGTACTAAAAAGAAACTAAAACCATGAAACATATTATGAATTAAACATGTGAAGTTTACTTGTCAACAATGATGTTAAATATAGTTACTACAATAAAAACCACTTTCAAGTTAATTTTTCAAAACCTTACAAGTGAATTTTTGTTATTCTTTCACCATTGAAAGCCTCCAGTATTATATTATTTTCCTTGAAATCACACCATTGAATATGATTGCTCACACAACAATAGGGGCCTATGTAAATATGAGCATAGTTACTGATAGAACTTATATTTCTACAATATTTATATTAAATTATTCAAGAGACAGACAGAAAGACTTTGACTTTTGTTTCCAACCTACATTTCTAATTTCTTCCTTTCTCCCCACCCTTCACACACAGTCTCCTTCATATGTGTGTGTGTGTCAATATAGCACAATATATCTTTGATGTACTAATTTTATCAAAAGGTAAACAGAAAAACCACATGGTTTTAATTTAACTTCATCTTCATGGGACCTCAACTCATGAAATACAATTCACAAAGTACTTTGTGTTTAAGGTGTTATCTAATTCATAGATCTTCTAATTCCAATATGTTTGTTCAAATTAGGTTAGAATGATAGATAGCACCTTGAGAAAAATGTCTGGAGACAAGGACAGTTTATAAGTGGAATCCAGTAACTTTCACTTCTCTGACATTTTTGTTGTAATATCTGCAGAATAGGATCTCATACCATAGTCAGAACAAAAATAGTTGCTATTCTCAACATTCAAAGAAACAACTGCTTCTCAGAAAAATCAAAGTTACCTGTAAGTGTTGAGCACAGTATGTACACTAAGTAAGAATATGGCCCTGGATTTAATCAATATACATTAGAAAAAATGTTTTAAAAGTGTAGCAATTTGAACAAATGAATAAGTGAAGAATGTTTTACAGAATTTTATTGTGAAGGACGAAAACAAGACCATATATTTAGCCAACATTTTCTGCTAAACAATGTCTCATAATAACGAAAATAAGACCAACAACAGCAGAAAACACAAAAGTATTTTTAAAGTAATTTTCTTATTTTGAAATTACTTAATATGAAACAGAAACTTTTCATGTAAAATCAGGAAAAGAAACTAGAGTGATAAAACACAATCCCTGATACAAACTATATGAACACGTTTAAAATCAAATCAGAAAACAAGACATTTATTCACAAGTTTATCAGAAAAACAGGAGGTGTGTTAAGTTAACTTTCAGAGAACTATAAACTGTGGATATGCACAAAGCTAGCAGTTTTTAGAAAGGCAATACTAATCTAATTGCCTTCTGTAATTATGTTATTAACCTGAGGTAAAGGCTTATATAACATAGTAACATTTTGGAATATCATACTGCATGACAAAGATGGCCTATGACTTTAAATATATATGACTACATTGGACAATTAATGTATACCTAAACATGGCAATATAGACTATGGATGTATTTTATATATAAGAGTTCTAGTTTGCTAGTTCTTCCATATCCTGCAAGATTAAGAGAAAAATAAACAACAGGCTGATGTGTCAATGAGTTAAAAGAGAATACTACAAACATGTCCTTAATGCAATAAGATACATTTGTATTATATAGCGTATGCCTGTTACTAGGGGAGAAAGCTACTTTTAATAAACTCAAAAGAATTACTTAAGTAAACTCTTTAATAATTTTATTTAGAAAATGATACATTGTTTTAGAAATAACCAAGTAAAACTCAATGTGTCTATAAATACTGTGTTGGTATTTAACCAGTGTTTTTATAGATCTCAAGCCAGTTTTGAGATGAAGCCATGATTTTAAACTCCCCCACCACTTTCTCTGTGTTTGTGTCTGTGTGTCTGTGTGTATGTATGTATGTATGCATATCAATAAGCAAGGCAATTGAAATAAGATTAAGTTTTATGTAAGGTGGTATGTTCTGAAGTATGGAGGAACTTACTTCTAAAGATCTTTGAATACCAGGAAAAAAACAAACAATCCATAACACAGTTAATACTTGTGGCATTTCTAGAAAGATTACATTATCTTCTCAGTTGAGATGGGGGTAACAGAGTGGGAGATATGAACCTTTAAGCATCAACACAGATGACAACATCACATAAAAAGACCATTCATTTTTATTAACTAAATGTTTCTCTTTAAAATAATTTACATCACTACATTTCTAGTTATAAAAAAAAGCTCTTTGTAGTATATATTTTAAAAACTTTCTACTAATAATTCTTTAAAATGTACTTACCCTGAACCATACAAAACACAAAATTAAGGAGACTGCCTGTGAACAGAGCTGTCCTTTATACATAGCAAGCAACTGTCGCTGTGGTGTGGACTTTCTTAAAATATCTCTACCACCGCCTATCCTTGATGCCTGAAATTCTTTGACAGTTGGTGTCAGCCAGAAGCACCAGGAATCCTACAGTTCTCATTACTGTGATATTCTATCCTATGTTTTTAAATAGAACATTTGAATTCTTTACAATATGCCAGCACTGGAACATGTTTGAAGAATGGAGCTACGATATGTTAAAAAGGAAATTTAGAAAGAAAATAAGAGACAGTCAGGCATGGTGGAGTATAGCTTTAATCTCCAGCACTTGGGAGACAGAGGCAGGTGGATCTCTGATTCAAGCCAGCTTTGTTGGTCTACATTGTGAGTTCCAGGCCAACAACAGCTACAGTGAGACCCTGTCTCAAAAACAAAGAAACAAAAAAATCCCCCAAAACAAAACAACAACAAGGATCAGGCAGGAATATAGGTAGTAAAACAAAGGTTGCAGGCTAAGGCAGAACAATGACTACCAGACAGAGGTCAGCATGGACACAGACTGAGACCCTATGGGACAGGATAGGTAAGTCGGGTAGGCGAGAGGGTAGGATCAACAGTTGGCTAAAAAAATTGCTTCAGAAAAGAAGCCCAGGTGCCTAACAAAGTTCTTGGAACAAGTGAGGGCGAATCTTTCCTATTCTGCACTATAATGTCTTATAATCACACACATACACACACATACATATACACACACACACACACACACACTTTTTTTTTTAATTTCAACAAACACGGAGTGTAGAACATTTCAAAAGTACTACAAGTATATAGCAATTTAAATCATCTCTAATTTCTTTATGTTATAAAACTACTGTATTAGTTTTGTGTATGAAAAACAAGCATATAACAAAATTTGGGTATATACTTTAATTTTTGATTAATTTTCCATTGCTTTAAAATCACTTGCTGAAAATTGGCAGTCTCTGTTTTTATTTTAATATTTTGATTTAAAACCTTTTTTAAACTGGAGATTATTTGAACAGTCTTTTAGAAAGCATATACAAGTCTCCAGAACAGTTAATTTCACTGCTTTGAATTCAAAATTTGAAAGATTTAATTGAAAAATTAAATTTAAAATTGAAATTACAATGAAATTGAGTATGGCCAAAGCCCTGGATTTCTGCTTTACAATACTGCTACAATACCGACACTACACAATAGCATACACTCCTTTCTTAGTACTCATCCTATGTGAGTGATATTCTGCTGATTCTGAATTGTTTAATTTCAGGTGGACTGTTGGAATCCTGGCCTAGGAAATAGACCTTTGATCTAATGTCACTCAATAGGCCTTTGGAATTTGTTTTAAATCATATTCTGTTAGTGGCAAGGAGATGAAGACTTGATTTGATCCCAATACCCAGATGGAACATACATACACATGTACACACAAAGTAAACATGAAGTCATCTTACTTCCTGTTCCACCTTTCCACAACATGACTCAAATTGAGATCTGGAGGGATTGGGGATGGAGCTCAACGTTACAGTGTCTATGCAGCATGTGTAAGGTCTTAGGTTCAGTCTACAAGCAACACACAAAAGACAAATCAAACAAAAAACCCCTAGTCTCTAGTGATGAGATTTCTGAGATATTCTTAAATCTAGGAAAAGGAACAGTCATTAATTCCTTTAATAGAGAATTTGGCAACAGAGAATTATCAAAATGTGATTGTGGTAAGAAAAAAAAAATAGGAGACTGAAGAAAAATGTAGAGATGTTCCCATGTATCCGATACTATACATGGTGCTGGCTGGACTTGACTTTTAATTTAGGATTAAAGGAGTCCTTAGGAAACAGACTGCACAAAGACAGCTTTTCGTAAAAAAAGTACAAGTCTAAGATTAACTAATTAAAATGATTGAGTTTATTCTTATTAAGGACCTAGTGTGGTCTACAAGTCTACACACTTCAGATATTTATCTACTATATCTACCTAAATACAGATAAAGACTACAAGACCCTGGTAAGACTCCTGGAAATCACACCTAATTTAAGCTAGAGAAGAAAATAAATACTGAGTCAATCCCTAGGACCGAGGGCAGCGAGAAAATAAATAACACCTGCCTTGAGAATTCATATCTGTATAAACAGTGAAACCAAGATTCAAAGATAAGTGTTACTGTGGAAAGGATATTTCTACAATGCCAACCTGGCTTAAATTTTAGACTTAATCTACTTCTCTTAAACAATTTTACAAGGCAATTTTACAAAGCAATCTATTTTCTATCAGTACAACAGGAAGGTAACACCACACGAAAAAAGAATCTACTATGTGGGTAAGGAGACATTTAGAGCAACAAAATTAAAAAATTTAAATAATTATTAATTATTTTCAAAAACATAATACCAATATCTAAAATATTCACATATTTCCTGCAATACTCTAAAGAGTTATTTTTATTTTGGTAAAAGTTTCTATTTTTCTCTCAAAACATATTTGGCTCAATTACTGAAAATTTCATACATATTACTAAAAATAATATATTTTAAAGTTCAAAATAATCTTGTTGGAATCCATGAAAAGAACAGGTGATGCCCCACTACAGTTCTGAAAGATTCTTCAGTCTCCTTTAGCGTTATTATTTTAACCTTACGGAGAACTGAATTTATTAACATGGTTTTTAAAACAGTGGAAAGATTTGTAGAATAATATAGCCAAGAAACAAACTGAAAATACAATATAATTAGTAAGGCTATACTATTGGTTTCGTAAAAATCAAAGAGGCAGTCATGGAAATTGTGAATGCACGAAATGGAATTTTAACTGCTCTTAATTTTGATTATGAAAAGGAATTACAACAGACTACTATTTCATACACTAATATGACCTAAGCTTTCTGCTTTACAAAAGCAAATATATTCTAAATTATATAATTGACCTCCACCTAAGTCAATGAAGCATAAGAAAATCCCGACTTAGAAAAGAGGTCTAATAGAAATTTAGTTGTGAACCGGGAGGTGGTGGCACACGCCTTTAATCCCAGCACTTGGGAGGCAGAGGCAGGCGGATTTCTGAGTTCGAGGCCAGCCTGGTCTACAGAGTGAGTTCCAGGATAGCCAGGACTACACAGAGAAACCCTGTCTTGAAAAACGAAAAAAAAAAAAAAAAAAAAAAAAAAAAAAGAAGTTTAGTTGTTTATTGAAGACTGTCTCACAATAAGATATATCTAAATTTGAGTGTTTCAACATCCTAGCTCGTGAAAAGGAATTCTTAATGTTAACTTACAAATAATCAAGTTTCTTCTCACACAAATCTACCCAAATGATCAACTATGTTCTGAACACCTAGAATAAACAAAACATTCCATTCACAGGAATAACTTGAAAACCAACATAAGACCTGGGTCGTGACAGAGAAACAAATATATGTTAACTGTATACTGTGAATCCAGTTCATTTCCAACGTATTAAGGAACATTCTCATTCTCATCTCCATTCTCCTCTCATTCTCTCTCTCTCTCTCTCTCTCCTCTCTCTCTCTCTCTCTCTCTCTCTCTCTCTGTTTCCTCTGTAGAGGACAGTCATTTATCACAAAAGAGCTTGGGGAGTTTAAAATCACCTTCCATCAACCACAGGTCCCAAATCCCGATTTGGAGTATTAAGGCAAATCAGTGTTTGTCAACTTAGCCAGACCTTAGAAGTGGAATACATTTCTGCAAGATAACTTGGAGTTGTCCTGGTGCTCAGGAACCCCAGAACACAGACCCTCCCTTTAGGAAAGGTGTGCGCGCGCTGCTGTTCAAAGCCTACAGTACGCTAAGATAAAAGTTCATTTTCGTTTCGGTGTGAAAAACAATTCTATTCGAGAGAAGAATGACTCAATTTTCCTCTTAATGGAAGGCAGGCCCTGGAATCCCTACCACCTTCACGGACACTAAGGTTTGTAGGCATCCAAGAACTGAGACCGGGGTGAGGCATCCTAGGCGGTTCTATGGAAACCGGAGACGCGAGCGGCCTAGCGCCCGGAGCCGCGGCATTAGGCAGCGGCCTGAGCGCGCTGCGGAGGTCGCCAGGGACCTGTCTGCCAGGCGGGGCCGGGCAGGCCGAGGTCGGAGGGCCTGGTTATCGGAGCAGGCGCCAGCCCGGAGTTCACACTGAAGGAACCAAGGCTGTGGAAAGCACAAGCGCCAAGCGCTTCCGCGGCCCAGCGAGGATAGCCGGGATATGTCAGAGGCGCGCCTGAGAACGCGGTAAATGGCGTCTTCCGAGCTGAGGCGCTTTACCTTCCCGGCCGACAGAAGCTCCTGGGCTGTTTAGTTCGTGCGGCGCTGCCGGTGGTGGCGGGAGGGGCGACGACTACCACCGTCGCACTCACTGCTGCAATAATCTGGGTTCTAGGAAATAATTTCCCGCCGCGCGCTCGGCGTCCCCGGAAGCAGTTTACTACTTCCGGGTGGTTGTCAGTGACGCTCTCGAGCGGTCGCCAGGGCTGTCTGAGATGTGGACTATTTGGCTCTGGCCAGTGCGTCAGGCCCTTGCAGGATTCGCGCCGCAGTCGGAGACTGGTAAGTGACTTTTCCCTCTCTTCTCGGCCTGCTGTTTTCGGCCAGCCAGCTACCTGCCGCGTGTTGGTGGGACCGAGAAGTGAGCAGACAGGAGTCCTAAAGACCCATCCATTCCTCTGCTGCCTGATCCTCCTTGAGACTGGCAAGGCCCTGGGATCCGGCTTACTGTCTTCATCTGCTTGACTTATCTCCAACAAAGATGTCGATCTTGAGTCCCCAAGTGTTCCTAGGCGAGGCCGAAGACTGGTTCTGTGCCAGTTATCCAGCAGTGTTTCTACTGTCTCCTATTCGCAGGGTTTGGTCACCCTGGTTTCTTGAAAGTTGCATTATGTTCCCATTACTGAATACTGCTAAAATAGTTGAGGGTTCACTGGGAGAGCAAGCAGGCAGCTGTAGACAGTGTCTTTTGCATACATTCAGAACAGGACATTCCTGACTTAGAACTAATTGACCTTTTCTCCTTCGGTTTTAGTTAAAAATGTCTTCTGTTTTTGTTACTGCTATGCATTACTGATATGGTATTGTGCTTATAATCCTATGCATCAGCTTTAGATACAGCTTTTACATTTTGGAAATCACTGATCCAGAATCAGATATACTTTCAGAAAGGAATGTTATGACTTTAAACTCTTTCACTTCGAATAATTCAGGACACTTTTGGGTGGGGATTTGGCATTACCCAGAGAAGTTGTAATTAGGAATTGCTTCTGACAAATGTCTAGATCAAGGAAAGATGCTCATTTATTCAAAGACCCAAAAGGTGTTACTCTTTCTTGACTAATGCAATTTTCTCAGGGGAGTTCACTAATCACCTTGTTATTCTTTGATCACTTTTTTCCTGTTTCTCCAAATCAGTCAATCCCAAAAGAGGTCTAGAATCTACCATGAAGAAAAATGCAATCTTGGGGCTAGAGAGATGGTACAGTGATTAATAATAGAGCACTCTGCTCTTCCAGAGGTCACTCGTTCAATTCCCAGCACCCACGTGGCAGCTCACAACTGGCTATAACTGTAGTAACATGGGATTCAATGACATCTTCTGGTGTGCATGTATACATGCAGAAGAAACACCATAAGTATAAAATACATGCATAAACAAATCTTTTAAAAAAGAAAAATGCCATATATTCAATTAAAAGACCCTGAAGCATCAGACAAGTGCCCTTTTGCCTTTTGAGATTAAAACCATATTTAAGAAAGCATGTTGATCTTTCTAACCTCCTGTTAGATTAATCACTGAACTTTTATAATTTCCAAGTGATACAAATATTGTCACCTTATTGATTTTTTTTTTAGCTTATATCTTAAACAGCTATAAATACTTTCAGGAAGAGTTTATTTTCTTTATATATATAGCAACTAGCTTTTTTTTTTTTAAATCACTGTTCTTATTTGTGACTCACATTCATATAGCACTTCATGAATGCGCATAGGTTTCTCTGCCTTCTGCCTAGCAGAGAGGAGAGAGAGAGAGAGAAAGAGAGAGATTCTTTCAAAAAGAGAACACCGGTCAAAACTCATTCATCTCTGTCTTGCATATGATAATGTATCACATTAGAAGTCAATCAGTGTGTACTTTAACATAATTAAACATAGTAAACTTTGGTGATTACAAGTTTTAAAGACTATGTTCATTGACCTATGTAATTTTCAGCTGTGAATAATATAGATTCTGATCATTGGCCAATTTTATTGTTTAAACCCAAAGGTAGATGAATGCTAGAGGACCAGCTAACTCTAAAAGCAGCTATTCAGACACACATTTGTGTATATTTACATATAAATGTCAACTATTTATGGTTGCCTTCTGTCCCCTCTGCAATGTGATCTTCAGTCCTCAAAAGTTCTAGGGGTATTATGCTTCTTATACAGATGATAAAGCTGACTCAGGAGTAGCTTTGTACATTGTCCAAGTTCATAGACAGTTAACAAGTACCAAACCTGTGACTTGAACCAATGTATCCCCAGGCTGTAATCTTAACAAAAATTGTTATATCACCTCCAGTTAGGTTTTAGCCCTGGCAAAGCTCTGATGCATATGTTTTGTTAGCTACAGAGCATGATCTATGATAGCTGTACTTTCAGATTTGAATGAGTAAGTTTATTATTTATCAACCTAAAGTAAAAGTATAGCAAGAGATACATATGTAGCAAAATAACATCAGACTAAGTGCCCAAAACACCTAGGCAAAACTGACTGTGAAAGGCCCTTTAAGGCAGTCAGCTAGAGTTCCTGGTCCCATTCCTTGAGTAAGTCTTCTAAGTAAAGCAACAAATGGTAGCAGATAGAGATAACATCAGCAAAGTGAGTCCTCACAGCATGCAGTGGAAACAACTGGAGAAGTCAAGGCAGTCAGCTAGATTTCCCAAGGTGAGCTTTCCAGGGCTAAACTTCTGGCTTCTCTTTCCCAGTGTTCACGAAAGAAACAACAATAACATCTTTTGAAACTGGGAAAGGGGATAACATTTGAAATGTGAATAAATAAAATAACCAATTAAAAAAAAAAGAAAAAAGTTTGCCTTCTAGCTGTCCTTAAAGGTACCGTGTTGTTATGTATGGGCCAAGAGCTAAGGGCCCATATACAATGAGCTCAAATAGCACATGACAGTTTACCAATATAATATATATTATAGTATATAAGGATATTTTACCCCCTCATTGGATAGATAACATATTACTTGATAGCAGTTGTAGTATACTAGAAAACCTTGGTCAGTGGGCTTTGTGTGTACTGTGTCTTCGGCAGGGAGCAATATGGACTCATGCTTTTGTAGTGAAATGGACAAGATTCAAGTTTTAGGCATTTTGGATTTTAATTATGACCCTTTTTATTTTTTTAAATCAGCGTCTACACAAGAAGTCAGGGGACCTTTGTGAGCTTCTGCTTCCTTATGGTGGATCCAGGAATACTACAAAAATCATGTAAGTTGGTTTATGTAAAGGCTCACTCAGCCTGACTTACGGTTGACATAAAGAATCTCCTTCCTTATGCTATACTATGAAATAAAGTTATATATAGAAATAGTTATTACAGATGTCATTTACAAACATTTCTACTGAAAACCATGGCAGTGGGATGCTGAGTTAAGAATTTGCTTCTTGGATACAGAAGAAAGTCTTGATGGAGAAAGATAAGGAGGAGTGTGGCTTAGTGAGGATTCTGCAAGGGGAAAGAAGGAAAGAGTAGAGAAAGGAGAACAGTCCCAAGTCATTTGGATACTTATGACAGTGAAGGCTAGTGGAAGCTAAGGTGCAGTTGGAGTTTAAGGTCAGCTGTAGACACAGTGTGTGCACATTTAAGGATGTTAGGCTTTTCACTCTGTACATTGATTTGTGTGTGTCACCACAGGCTGTGCAGGGTTGGATTGGCACGTATTTTCCTTTATTCTTTTTCCTTCTCTCTTGAAGGTTGATTTCTCACAGAAAGATTTGCATATACAAATAAGCCAAAAAGAAGGAAATGAAAACCTGCTCTTTAACCCCACTCAGAGATTCCTACTCATCATATCCTCTACATTATTTCAGGTTTATGTGTGTGTGCTTTAAAAATTAAAGTATTTAATATTCAACAGTTTATCTTGTGACCTACTTGTTTCCTTATTCAGTGATCTTCATATGTTAATGACTTTGTTACTATATGATATTCCATGAATTTCCTATATTAATACTTTGTTACTGTATGATGAACTTTAGGGCCTGCATACTACTCAGTCTCAGGAATGTGTCATCACTTAGATATAGACACCCTACTGCTAAGTGATAGTAAAATAGATATTTTAAAGTGTAAAAAAATTTTTTGCAATAAAACCTTTTGTCTTTTTAACATTAAATAAAGAAATAATGACATGGGTCATGTATACATACAGTATGACTAATATAATAGTATCAAATTGTTAATTTTTACTAATTATATTTAAATTTTAAAAGTCAGACAATTTAAAGGGATATGTAATAAGATGTTAACCTCTTTCTATTCCCCTCATACTTAATTTTATATAACTTATATATAATAGATTTGATTATGTTTAAACTTAAAAGTCAGAAGATGTAAAAGGTAATGTATTGGTCTCTTTATACTCTTCTTATCCTCCCTAAAAATCAACCTAAATAGTACCTTGGATGAATGGAAAACCACATGCATGCACAATACAATTTAAACTGTTTAGATGCTTGTGTGCTGAATGGATGGTAGTTTTAAAAGAGATGAGAAAAGGCAGGTTTTCCTGTACTGTGCTATGTGATAAAGGGCTTAAACAGCCAAAATATAAGTTTGAGTTCAGCTCCTACTTACATACCTCACAAGGTCGCCTAACCATGGTGTTTTCCTTTCTGTAAACACTCAGTATGGCCAATTTCTTTTGAACCATTCAAAGAGATAAAGTAGCTTTTTGTCAATCCATGACTTCATCTAAGCATCTTTCATCATGTGTATGCATTTGTGTAGTATGTATGTATATACATACATGTATGTTGGTAGATTTATAAGATCTTGAGTGATTACTAACCTTCATGCTCTTTTAGAACATATGTGTTTAAAAAGAAAAAGAGTGAAACCAAACAAGACTGTGGAGCATTTGGCAGGCTTTCCTTGATACATATGAGTGGGACAGCCATCTTGGCTTCCTAGAGACTTTTAAACTCCTACACATTCTGTGGGTTGACTGAGAGCTGCCCATAAGCACACTGTAGTTGGTAGTGAGGTGGAAAGGCTCAGTCAAGTGCCAGAAGAGCTTCTAAGTCAGATGAACATTCTGAATGTAACATCCTCAGTACTTACAGGTGTCCTACTCACATACATCAACTCACTCACTGCTCACAGCCTACCATTCCAACAGTGTGTTCAAGTAGCGATTTAACTATTTGGTTTACAAAGGCTGACACGAAAGCAACATACAGAGACCAAGGGTAGACCTTAGTGTACCCCAGGTATACATCTCACATAAGAGAAGTAGTAATAGTACATGCTAAACTGATATTTGTTTCCTTAACTAGGCACACCATATAATAGAGTTGATTTCAGAGACAACCAAGTAATAATATATTAAGCTTATTATCTGAAAATGTTACTTAAGTTCCCTGAGACATACTTTCTCCATCTATCAAATAGTAATAAAATGGCACCTCTATGGATTTTCTCAGTTAAATGTGATAATGTATAAAATATACCAATAACCCTAAAATTTTTATTGGGGGTCTGTATAGTTTTGCTTTTTAAAAAACTAAAGTCATTGCTTTAAAGTGAGATAAAGAATTGAAGCCATATGGATTCCGATTAAATCCTAACCCTTAGTTTCTTTTTCCTAGTTATCTTTATTTATAAAATATAGATAACAATGATCTTCATAGTACCTTTGTGGAGATTAAATAAAATGCTGCATGTGTAGAATTTAATGTGCTAGCTGGTCTTCAAGCACATCGTTTGTTAGAATTTACCTAAAAGCAGATGTCTAGAAGGACAACAAGTTGTGACCTAAATTTCTGCATTCAAGTAGTCAAAATATAAAATTTTAGCCAGGAATGCTTTTCATACCTGTAATCTCAGGTCGTAGAGGGTAAAGCAGGAGCCTCAGGTTTGAAGCCAGCACATAAGGTACGATGAGAATCTGTTCTTCCAAATACAAAACGATTAATAAAATTGTTATAGCAAATTTTAGGAGGAAAATAATCAGGTTTCATCATCTGAATAATGTTAGTATGCATATTACCCATTTACTCCTGTATCCAGAGTAACATTTGCTAAAAATATAAAAATCATTATGGTTTTCTAGCTCATGTCTTTGTTTTTAAAGTAGTTGTGGAGATACAGCAGCACAGTGCTTTTTACTTAGGAATTTGTAACTGTCACCTCAGAGAATAGGAACATTTTGTTTTAGGTGAGTGTGTCTTCAGAACTTAAGCTATGTGACTGTGACTCATGATGAATTAAGCAAGTGATTTAGATGAACTTTATCTTAGGAGAAAAGGAAGCTTGAAGAGATTCTGCCTGTCTAATTTCTCTGGACCTGTAACGAAATTCAACACTAGCTCTTAAAAATGAAAATGCAGAACTCTTTAGGTTTACACTGTTGCTTTCTAGAAGAGGCTTTCTGGTTTTTTTTCTACCTGGCACACATCAGTTTGTGGACATGATAGGCGCTTTCCTGGAGGCCTTCATTATTCAAAAGAATTCTCCCCTCCCTGGCCTCTGGGTGTCAGAGACTCTGTAGATATGCTTGTTTCTCAGAGTCAGTTACCTGAGTCTTCCTGTTTTTCTCTTAGGGAGGCACAGCTAATCTAACAATGTAAATCTGGAGTTTACCTAATTCCAAATGATGGGCTTTAGGAAGATTTTCAGCCTTGTTATGCTGAGGCCTAAATTTTCAGTAACATGCGTCTTTTGAATGGTATGGAATGGTATTTATTTTGTAATTATATCATGTTATGACATTTCATTACCTATGTTTCTTGCTTTTAACCTTAGCTCATCATACATTTTCACTTTTAGAATACAAGATTTGTTTAATCACATAATAATACATTCCTTTAAATGTTGTAGATATGTTGTTTTTCTAGTGTGTATTCATTCATGTTTGCCCTCAGATATAACCGTGAGGAATGCCAGTTGCTTAAAGTGAGCTGCAATTTGGGAACGAGTTCTGTTGTGGGCTGGTTGTGCAGGGCCACCTCAATGCTCTGTTCTACAATGCCTTTTGGGTCCTGGTCTCCCTGGTATGCTGCTGTTCGTTTTTCTGATTACCATTACTTGATTCTATCCTTCTGTGACTTTGTTTATTTCTTAACTTAGCACATATTACATGTTGTTGGTTGGGTCACTTATACTCAAGAATTACTGAAAACCTTTAGAGAATGGTTTTTGTTGCTTTATTTTTTGTTACTGGGTTTTTGGTTTTTATTTTTTGGTAGTTATGCAGATATGACTATAAGAGTGTAGGTAAGAATGTCTAGGGTGTCTGTAAGGGTGTCTCTAAGGTTATTTGTCTGTGTTTGTATGGTGCACCTGTGCATGTGGGTGTGGCTGCACATATAGAGGCCACAGGCCAATGCTGGGTGTCTTTCTCAGTTTTTCTGTGGCCTTTCTCCCCTAGATAGGCTCACTCAACTGAATCTGGCACTTACTGATTTAGCTAACCTGATTGGCATGCAAGCTCTAGGCATCAGCTTGTCTCTGCATCTCCAGCACTGTGGTTACAGAAATATGTCCTCATTGTTCACCTGGGGAAATCTCAGGCCTCATACTCTTGTGACAGACTCTTCTATTTCCCCAGCCCTGTTGTGCTTTAAGACAAGGTCTCCCTCTGTACTGTAAGTTGGCCTTGAATTTTTTATATTCTTGTGTTGCTCTCCAGAGCCTGTTCTTTTTGAATTATTTTTTTACTGAACTTTATCTACATATTTATTGTATTATAAATTAAAATTAAATATTTATAAAAATATTTTCAATACCACATCATTAATAAAATACCCTTTAAAAGAAAACTTGTATTTTCCAAAGCAAACAAAATTAATGAAATAGCTGCATTGTTTTGTATTATACATGTGTTCAATGTCTGTCCTAATGGAAGGGAGTTAAACTTGAGATCCTCTCTCATTCTCAGTATGCTTTGCTGTGTTGCTTTAGCTAAAATAAGTGAACAAAATATAGACTTATATTTAGTTAGTTATAAAGTAGTCCAAGAGTCTGCTCAGATAATTGTGACTATTATGCATTGACCTTGCCCCAAAGTTTAGCAAACAAGTGATAGCTTCTTAGTGTAGCATATGGAGACATATTAGCTCACAGCTGACTACTGTTGCTCTAAAATCCTTGCTCTGTCTTATGTTTTGATTGACCATTTTACAGACATATGATTCTGTTCCATAAAGAAGTGACCTTTTGGGGTAAAAGAATCTTTTTCAGTGAGATAGACTGATCTTCCAAGTCTTAATACATTTCATAAAGAATTTCATCAGGAACATCTTAAAATAGGTATTTTCCAGAAGTCTAACATTTTGTTTATAAGTTCAAATGATATTTTTGACAATAAATTTTGCGTGATATTTTCCTTGAAGCATAATTAGTAAATTGATAGCCTAATCTGGTTAATTTTGAGACGCTGCATACAATATACAAAGGCTTAGTTAATGAAATTAGTAATTCTTACTGCTACATCAAGGATTTTATTAAACAAACTTGGCATTAATATTTATTCCAAATGTGGTGCTGAAGAAACAAATCCTGGAAGGCAGGGGGTAGGATTCTTCCTGGGACCTGGGACTACTTTATGGTATATGGCAAAGAGAGGTTTAAGTCCAAGTAAACTTAAAGTTGCCCATCATTTTCCCTTACACAGTGGATATTTTCTGGGGTATCTTGGTATATCTAAGCTATCTTGGTAAAGCTTTTCATAAGTAGAACAACTGACAGAAGGAGTATTCTGAGTGAGAAGTGTAGCAAAGGTGGACCTCAAGCCAAGGAGTGATGTCCACTCTTCCTGTCCTATTTCTGTAGTTAATACAAGCTATATATTCACTTCTAAGGATTTGGAGCTAGGAGCCTCCAGTGAGAGAGAATGCAAAGTTTGTCTTTCTGGGTCTGGATTGCCTTGCTCAATATGGTCTTTTCTAGTTTCATCCATTTTCCTGGGAAGTTCATGATTTTATTTTTCTTTATAGCTGTATAGTATTCCAGAGTGTACCTGTACCATATTTTGATTATCCATTTGTCTGTTGTAGAACATTTGGGATTTCATTTTGTTCACTGTTATGAAAATAGTAGCAGTGAAAATGGCTGAGCAAGTATCTGTAGAGTAGGATGTTGAGTTCTTTTGGGCACATGCCTAGGAGTAGTGTACTGGGTAGCTGGGAAATAATTCTTAATTCTACACACTGATTTCCATAGTGGCTGTATCAGTCTGCAATTCCACTAACAGTGAATGAAAGTCATCCTGTCCTGTTGTGTGTATGTGTGTATGTGTGTGTGTGTGTCCCATGCCACACCCTCTCCAGCATTTATTGTCAGTTCATTTTGTTGATATTTGTTATTCTGACTACATTAAAATGAAATCTTAGTTGTTTTGATTTGCATTTCCCTAATTTCTAGGCACAATGGTTCCTCCCCTCCTCCTCTACCTCTACCTCCTCCTTTTTCTCCTCCTCTTCTTCTTCCTCCTCTTCCTTTGATAATTCTCTATTCAAACCCCAGGTACATTTTATTAACAAGTCATTTGTTTCTATTCTTTGTGTTTTGAATTCTTTATTTATTATGGATATCAATCCTCTGTCAGATTTTAGCTGGCAAGGATTCTCTTCCTTGCTATGTGATTCCTCTTCACTTGACAGATTGTTTCTTTAGCTCTGCAGAAGCTTGTTAGTTTTATGAAGTCCCATTTGTCAATTGTTGGCCTTAATATTTGGGCATATTGAGTCCTATCTTGGAAGTCTTCCGACGCCTGTATAATGTAGGATACTGTGCATGCTTTCTTGTAGCAATTTCAGTGTTTTAGATTTCAAGTCTAAGTCTTTGATCCATTTAGAGTTAGTTTTTGTACAAGGTGATGATGAATATGAGTTTAGTTGAATTTTTCTGTACGAAGACATCCAGTTTTCTCAGCACCATATGGGAAAATGGAAACTTTCTCTTTTCCAGCATGTGCTTTTGATGTCTTAGTCAAGTATTAAGTGGCTGGAGTTGTATGTGCTCATGCTTGGGTCTTCGATTCAGTTTTGTTCTATTGGTCTCCATGTTTGTTTTTATGTCAGAGCTATATTGCTTTCATTACTCTGGCTGTATATTGTATCTTAAGATATGAAATTGTAGTCTCGAAAAACCAAAAAAAAAAAAAAAAAAAAAAAAAAAAGATATGAAATTGTAGTCCTGCCAACTTTTTTTTCAAAATTGTTTTAGCTATCCAGGATTTTTGGCGGTTTCATATGAATTTTATATATTTTTTTCTATTTTTGCAAATAACAAAATGGGCATTTTGATTGGAATTACATTAACTGTATTAATAGATTCTGGTAGAATGGTCATATTTGCTATTTGATTCTACCAATCCATTAGCATGGGATATCCTTCTATTTTCTAGTGTCTGTCTCTAACTCCTTCTTCAGATTTTTAAAATTTTTATTGTAGAAATCCTTCAATTGCTATTTAGGTTTTTTGTTTGTTTGTTTTGTTTTTCTTGAGACTATTGAGAATGGGAGTGTGCCCATGACCTCTTCTTTGTCTGTTTGCTGTATATAGAAAACTACTGATTTCTGCAGGTTGACTTTATATACGTCTATTCTGCTGAATTTATTGTTTCTAGAAGTTTTCTGGTATAATTTTGGAATACTCTAAATTATAATATTATGTCATCTGCAGATATGGATAGTTTATTTGTATTTCTTTAATTTCTTTCTCTTGCCTTATTAATTCAAAGAGCAACATTGATAAGGAGTGGGGATAGTGGACATAGTTTTTACATTTAAGACCATCTGAAAGAATATCAGGGTTCTCTCAGGAGTTTGTGGACCACATTTAGGAATGTCATTTTTCACTTTGTTTTTGGTCTGTCTGTCTGTCTTTCTTGCTTCTTCCTTCCTTCCTTCCTTCCTTCCTTCCTTCCTTCCTTCCTTCCTTTCTTTCTTTCTTTCTTTCTTTCTTTCTTTCTTTCTTTCTCTTTCTTCTTCCTTCTTCCTTCCTTCCATTCCTTCCTTCCTTCCTTCCTTTCTTTCTTTCTTTCTTTCTTTCTCTTTTTCTTTCTTTTTCTCTTTCTTTCTTCTTCTTTCTTTCTTTCTTTCTTTCTTTCTTTCTTTCTTTCTTTTTATCTTCCTCTTGTTAATTCATCTGTTTGTTTGTTTTTAGTATTTTTATTCAAGCCTACAGCCTAGTACTTAGATGAAAAATTAAAGAAGCCTGTTTTGTTTTAATACAGTTATATAAGCCTAGTAGTTGAGGACTTAATCAGGGATAAAATTTACCCTCTCAGTGCTGGATCACAAGGACTTGTCATTACAAATGTCTTCTGATGTATGCACTGTGATGCTGTCATCCTTTCTAGAATCCCTGTGAACATTTTACTTATGTATCAGTAGTAATTTTTTTTAGAGTTTTTTTTTTTTCTTTATTTCCTGATTTAGTAACTTGAGTCTTCTCTCTCATTTTTCCTTTATTTTTTTCTTTCTAAAGGTCTGTTGAATTTCTTTCCTTTGAAAGTATGTAGTTGAGTTCTGGCTGGTGACAGTTCAGTGGCAGAGCACATCACTAAAATTTGTGACAACTCTGTTTGATCCATGGCATTGAAAATAAGATTCAACTTGATTTTCTCTATTATTCTTTGTTATTTATTTTATTTTTTTATTTTTTTTTCCATCAGAAAGCCAACATGATGTTTATTCTTAGTTCTAATAAGTTAACGAGCAGAGTCAGCCTATTTCTGGTTTAGGAGGGCCTTTTGTTTGAGCCAAGCTGAATGACGCTTCCAGGGTTCTCCTCAATACAGACCTTTCTCTTTTTTTTTTTTATTGGAATTTTTTTTTTTTTTTTTTTTTTTTTTTTTTTTTTTACATTTCAGATGTTCTCTCCTTACCCCATTTCCCCCCTCCCTCCCAGGAACTCACTATCCCTTCCCCCTCCTCCTGCCTCCACGTTGGTGTACCCCACCCACCCTCCCCTGTACCTCACCTCCCCACCCTCGAGTATCCCCCCCCCCACGACGTCCAGCCTTCATGGGACGAAGGATCTCTTCTCCACTTATATATAGCTCCCTTGCCTATATAGCTGGAGCCATGGGTCCCTCCCTAAGCACTCCCAGGCTGGTGGTTTAGACCCTGGGGGCTCTGGTTGGTTGGGATTGTTGCTTTCCTCATGGTGTCGCGAATCCTCTCACCTCCTTCAGCCTTCACTCTATCTTCTCCATTGGGAACTCCATGCTCAGTTTAATGGTTAGCTGTGAGCATCTGCCTCTAAGTATGTCAGACTCTTCCAGACCTCTAAGGAGACAGCTATATCAGGCTCCTGTCAGCATGTACATCCTGACATCCACATCAACCTCTGCCTTTGGTGACTGCACATAGGATGGATTTACAGGTGGAATGGTCTGTAGACGGTCCCTCCTTCAGTTTCTGTCCTGCACTGTGTCTCCATATTTGCACCCTTGAGTATTTTGTTACTCCTTCTAAGAAGGACTGAAGCCCCCCTACTTGGTCCTCATTCTTCATGAGCTTTTTGTGGTCTGTGAGTTGAGTCTTGGGTATTTCAGGCTTCTGGGCTAAAATCCAATAATCAGTGAGTGAATACCATGTATGTTCTTTTGTGATTGGGTTACTTCACTCAGGATGATATTTTCTAGTTCCATCCATTTATATATGAATTTATCAAATTCATTGTTTTTAATAGCTGAGTAATATTCCATTGTATAAATGTACCACATTTTTTTGTATCCATTCCTCTGTTGAAGGGCATCTGGGTTCTTTCCAGTTTCTGGCTATTATAAATAAAGCTGCTATAAACGTAGTGGAGCATATGTCCTTGTTATGTGTTAGAGCATCTTCTGGGTATATACCCAGGAGTGGTATAGCTG
This sequence comes from Mastomys natalensis, assembly GCA_021653895.1. Classification (NCBI taxonomy): domain Eukaryota; kingdom Metazoa; phylum Chordata; class Mammalia; order Rodentia; family Muridae; genus Mastomys; species Mastomys natalensis. The sequence continues at coordinate 254,220 of JAJTUV010000501.1, forward strand.
GGTCCTCAGGTAGTGATCTGTCCAATTTTCTGAGGAACCGCCAGACTGTTTTCCATAGTGGTTGCACTATCTTGCAATCCCACCAACAATGGAGGAGTGTTCCTCTTTCTCCACATCCTCGCCAGCATCTGCTATCACCTGAGTTTTTTATTTTAGCCATTCTGACTGGTGTGAGGTGGAATCTCAGGGTTGTTTTGATTTGCATTTCCCTGATGACCAAGGATGCTGAACATTTCTTTAGGTGCTTCTCGGCCATTCGGATTTCCTCAGTTGAGAATTCTTTGTTTAGCTCCTTACTCCATTTTTTAATAGGGTTATTTGGTTGTCTAGTGTCTAATTTCTTGAGTTCTTTGTATATATTAGATATTAGTCCTCTATCAGATGTGGGATTGGTAAAGATCTTTTCCCAATCTGTTGGTTGCCGTTTTGTCCTATTGACAGTGTCCTTTGCCTTACAGAAACTTTGCAATTTTATGAAGTCCCATTTGTCAATTCTTGATCTTAGAGCATAGGCCATTGGGTGTTCAGGAACTTTTCCCCTGTGCCTAGGTATTCGAGGGTCTTCCCACTTTCTCTTCTATTAGTTACAGTGTGTCTGGTTTTATGTGAATGAAGGTCCTTTGTCCACCTGGACTTGAGCTTTGTACAAGGAGATAGGAAAGGATCGATTTGCATTCTTCTGCATGTTGTCCTCCAGTTGAACCAGCACCATTTGTTGAAAATGCTGTCCTTGTTCCACTGGATGGTTTTAGCTCCTTTGTCAACGATTAAATGACCATAGTTGTGTGGGTTCATTTCTGGGTCTTCAACTCTATTCCACTGATCTTCCTGCCTGTCTCTGTACCAATACCAGGCCGTTTTTATCACTATTGCTCTGTAGTACAGCTTGAGGTCAGGGATGGTGATTCCTACAGAAGTTCTTTTATTGTTGAGGATGGTTTTCGCTATCCTGGGTTTTTTGTTGTTCCAAATAAATTTGAGAATTTCTCTTTCAAGTTCTGTAAAGAATTGAGTTGATATTTTAATGGGGATTGCATTGAATCTGTAGATTGCTTTTGGCAAGATGGCCATTTTTACTATATTAATCCTGCCAATCCATGAGCATGGGAGATCTTTCCATTTCCTGAGATCTTCTTCAATTTCTTTCTTCAGAGACTTGAAGTTCTTGTCATACAGATCTTTCACTTGCTTAGTTAGATTCACCCCAAGGTATTTTATATTATTTGTGACTATTGTGAAGGGTGTCATTTCCCTAATTTCTTTTTCAGCCTGTTTATCTTTCACGTAGAGGAATGATACTGATTTGTTTGAGTTGATTTTATAACCTGCCACCTTGCTGAAGTTGTCTATCAGGTTTAGGAGTTCTCTGGTGGAGGTTCTGGGGTCACTTAAGTATACTATCATATCATCTGCGAATAGTGATATTTTGACTTCTTCCTTTCCTATTTGTATTCATTTGACTTCTTTTTGTTGTCTAATTGCTCTGGCTAGGACTTCCAGTACTATATTGAATAGGTAGGGAGAGAGTGGGCAGCCTTGTCTAGTCCCTGTTCTTAGTGGGAATGCTTCAAGTTTCTCTCCATTTAGTTTGATGTTAGCTATTGGTTTGCTGTATATTGCTTTTAGTATGTTTAGGTATGGGCCTTGAATTCCTGTTCTTTCCAAGACTTTTACCATGAAGGGATGTTGGATTTTGTCAAATGCTTTCTCAGCATCTAATGAGATGATCATGTGGTTTTTTTCTTTGAGTTTGTTTATATAGTGGATTACACTGATGGATTTCTGAATATTGAACCATCCCTGCATTCCTGGGATAAAGCCCACTTGATCATGATGAGTGATTGTTTTGATGTGTTCTTGGATTCGGTTTGCTAGAATTTTATTGAGTAGTTTTGCATCAATATTCATAAGAGAGATTGGTCTGAAGTTCTCTTTCTTTGTTGGGTCTTTGTGAGGTTTAGGTATGAGTGTGATTGTAGCTTCATAGAACGAATTGGGTAGTGTTCCTTCCGTTTCTATTTTGTGGAATAGTTTGAAGAGAATTGGTATTAGGTCTTCGTTGAAGGTCTGATAGAATTCTGCACTAAAACCATCTGGTCCTGGGCTTTTTTTGGTGGGGAGACTTTTAATGACTGCTGCTATTTCTTTAGGGGTTATGGGACTGTTTAGATGGTTTATTTGCTCCTCATTTAACTTTGGTACTGGTATCTGTCTAGAAAATTGTCCATTTCATCCAGATTTTCCAGTTTTGTTGAGTATAGGCCTTTGTAGTAGGATCTGATGATTTTTTGAATTTCCTCAGTTTCTGTTGTTATGTCTCCCTTTTCAGATCTGATTTTATTAATTTGGGTACTGTCTCTGTGCCCTCTGGTTAATCTGGCTAAGAGTTTATTGATCTTGTTGATTTTCTCAAAGAACCAACTCCTGGTTTTGTTGATATTTTGTATAGTTCTTTCTGTTTCTACTTGGTTTTATTTCAGCCCTGAGTTTGATTATTTCCTGACGCCTACTCCTCTTGGGTGTATTTGCTTCTTTTTGTTCTAGAGCTTTCAGGTGTGCTGTCAAGTTGTTAATGTGTGCTCTCTCCAATTTCTTTTTTTAGGCATTTAGAGCTATGAGTTTTCCTCTTAGCACTGCTTTCATGGAGTCCCACAAGTTCTGGTATGATGTTTCCTCATTTTCATTAAATTCTAGGAAGTCTTTAATTTCTTTCTTTATTTCTTCCTTGACAAAGTCATCATTGAGTAGAGCATTGTTCAGTTTCCACATGGATGTGGGTTTTCCCTTGGTTCTGTCATTATTAAAGACCAGCCTTAGTCCGTGGTGATCTGATAGGATGCAGGGGATTATTTCAGTCTTTTTGTATCTGTTGATGACTGTTTTGTGACCAATTATATGGTCTATTTTGGAGAAGGTACCATGAGGTGCTGAGAAAAAGGTGTATTCTTTAACTTTAGGATGAAATGTTCTATAGATATCTGTTAAATCCATTTGGTCCATAACTTCTGTTAATTTCAGTGTGTCTTTGTTTAGTTTCTGTTTCCACGATCTGTCCATTGGAGAGAGCGGGGTGTTAAAATCCCCCACTATTATTGTGTGAGGTGCAATGTGTGCTTTGAGCTTTAGTAAAGTTTCTTTTATGTATGTAGGTGCCCTTGCATTTGGAGCGTAAATGTTCAGAATTGAGAGTTCATCTTGGTGGATTTTTCCTTTGATGAGTATGAAGTGTCCTTCCTTATCTTTTTTGATTACTTTTGGTTGAAAGTCGATTTTATTTGATATTAGAATGGCTACTCCAGCTTGTTTCTTAGGACCATTTGCTTGGAAAATTGTTTTCCAGCCTTTTACTCTGAGGTAATGTCTGTCTTTGTCACTGAGGTGCGTTTCTTGTATGCAACAAAATTCTGGGTCCTGTTTATGTATCCAGTTGATAGTCTACGTCTTTTTATTGGAGAATTGAGTCCATTGATGTTAAGGGATATTAAGGAAAAATGATTGTTGCTTCCTGTTATTTTTGTTATTAGAGGTGGAATTATGTTTGTGTAGCTACCTTTTTTTTGGGAGGTTGTTGGACGATTACTTCCATGTTTCTTCTAGGTTGTAGTTTCCTTCCTTTTGTTGGCGTTTTCCGTCAATTATCCTTTGAAGTGCTGGGTTTGTGATCCTAAGCTCCCTCTGCTCTGGATGCAGTAGGTCTTCTAGGATGTCTCAGGATCAGATGTTTCCACAGGCGCAGACCAGCTAAGTGTCCTCTGCTCTGGATGCAGTAGGTCCTCTAGGTTGTCTCAGGATCAGGTGTTTCCACCAGAGCAGACCAGCTAAGGGTCTGCCCCAGGCAGAAGGACCAGGGTCTGAGTGGAAGGGAGGTGGTATTCCGGAGGGGCGGGGTTTGGATGCCTGCTAGTTCCTTAAGCCCCACCTGATTTCCAGTTGTAACTCTGGGGTGTGGGGTAGTGGGAAAGATGTCTTACCCTCTGCTCTGGGTGCAGTAGGTCCCTCTAGGATGTCTCAGGATCAGGTGTTTCCACAGGAGCAGACCAGCTAAGGGTCTGCACCAGGCAAAAGGACCAAGGTCCGGGCAGAAGGGAAGTGGTATTTTGGAGGGGGCGGGCCTCTAGTCTCTCTCTTTGGTTTTTTTTTTTTTTTGGTTGAGACAGGGTTTCTCTGTGTAGCCCAGGCTGTCCTGGAACTCACTCTGTAGACCAGGCTGGCCTCGAACTCAGAAATCCGCCTGCCTCTGCCTCCCAAGTGCTGGGATTAAAGGCATGCACCACCACAACCCGGCAAGTCTCTTGATGGTTAGGTGCATCTTCTCTTGACTAAACCCAGACATGGCAGTCCTCTGCTGTATATGTGTTGGGGGCCTCATATCAGCTGGTGTATGCTGCCTGATTGGTGTTCTAGTGTCTGAGAAATCTCGGGGGTTGAGGTTAATTGAGACACTGGTCCTCCTACAGGGTCACCCTCCTCCTCAGCTTTTTCCAGCTTTCCCTAATTCAACCACAGGGGTCAGCAGCTTTTGTCCATTAGTTTGGTGCAAATATCTGCATCTGACTCTTGCAGGGGCTTGTTGGGTCTTTTGGAGGGCAGTCATAATAGGTCCCTTTTTGTGAGCATTCCATAGCCTCAGTAATAGTGTCAGGTCTGGGGCCTTTCCTTGAGCTAGATCCCACTTTGGGGCTGTCATTGGACCTTCTTTTTCCTCAGGCTCCTCTCCATTTCCATCCATACAGTTCTTTCAGACAGGAACAATTATGGGTCAGAGTTTTGGCTGTGGGATGGCAATCCCATCTCTCACTTGATGCCCTGTTTTTCTGCTGGTGATGAGCTCTACAAGTTTCCTCTCGCCAATGTAGGGCATTTCATCTAAAGTCCCTCTCTTTGAGTCCTGAGAGTCTCTCACCTCCCAGGTAGGTCTCTGGTACATTCTGGAGGGTCCCCTCAACCTCCTACCTCCAGAGGTTGCATGTTGCCATTCTTTCTGCTGGTCCTGACGGATTTCAGCCCTTTTCCTCCACACAATACCAGATCATGTTCCACTCTCTGCCCCTACCCATCCCGTCTCCCTCCCTAATCCCTCCCTCCCCCCTTGTGGTTGCTTTCTTCTCAGAATTTCCATTTGGTCATTTCTATATTTTTATTGTTCGTTCTCTTACGCATGCTGACTGAGAACTTGGAATCCTCCTGCCTCTACCATCCAAGTAGCTGGTGTACAGGTGTCCATCTACATACTTACCAGTTTTCCCATCTGTTTTCTATTGAAAAATATATATTATTAAATTTTTGAAACAATGTCTCACTGTGAAGCTCTGGTTCTCCTGGAATTCACTGTATGAACAAGTCACTGCTGGTCCTAAATTAGCAGACATCTTTCAACCTCCGTCTCCCAAGTGTTAGAATTAAAGGTTTGTGCCATTATTCCCACCTAGAACATATTTTTAATATCTACTTTAAAGTCTTTATTTTAAGCCAACAATATGAGAGTACATAATCCATCACTCTTAGCTTTTTTTCCTGTCTTTATGTCTTATTGAAAACTGGCCATTTTAGGTCATATATTGTAACAACTCTAGAGTCTGTTTTTTTTTTTTTTTTTAATTTTTTTCCTCCTTAAGGTTTCATTGCCACTTTATTTTTAAACTAATGTCCCTATAATAAATATATTGTGATTATGTGTGTGTGTGTGTGTGTATAAAACTTAGTGTTATATGGTCATAAATGTTTGTATTTTTAAAGTCTTGTTTTTAGTTATGTATTTGGTTCTTAGGACTCACCTTGTGCTGTGGAGTTTGATGGTGCCTGTGTTTAGAAGTTGTGGTAAGGTTGCTAGGTCAGTAATTATAATCTCTCAGATCACTGTGGATCTCTGGAATGATGGAGGAGTGCTGTCTGTAAGACAGACCAGGTTTTTCTTCCTGCTGTCTCCGTGTCTGTCTTTGCTTCCCATAGCCTAGCTTTGTTCTTCCTTGGTCTCCTTTGTTCATGCTGTCCAACTCGGCCAAGCCCAAGCTCATTTGTTCCAGTTTCGACCCGTGATGATCTGGGACTAATGGAACTGTTATTGTTAGTTGCCTGCACTTGCCCACTTCCAGTATCTTTCCTGTCACCGACAGCACGGCTATGTTAAATGCATTCTCTTTGGCAATTGCAACGAAGTTTCTGGTCCTAATGGTCCTTCCTCAACTGGATAAACAAGTGCACTGACTAAGTTGTAATTGATGGCAGCAAAAGTAGCTAGAGTATTGCTATCCAAAAGTTATATTTTAATTTAAAAAATAATTTAAACTCTATATTAAATGCTAAAATTTAGTTAGTTTTAATATGAATGTGGCAAAGAAATGAAATATATACTAAAAGAAAATGAGCTAAATAAATTCAATAAACAAAAGATAATCTAGTTGAGCCATGATTATGGCCCATGCCTTTAATCCCAGCATTCAGGAGGCAGAGGCAGGTGGATCTCTATGAGACTGAGGCTAGACTGGTCTACAGAGCAAGTTTCAGAACAACCAAGGTTACTCAGAGAAACCTTTCTCTCAAAAAACCAAAAATTAAAAGGTTTTAAAATATGTATTTGAAAGGAAAAAAGTCTATTTGAACTTTCATGTCATTACAAGTAAATTCTAAACGGAACTATTAGCTATTTGTCAGGTCTGCCTAGCCCTATAGTTTCATTTCAAGGGGAGTATTTGTGTATCATTGTTGACCACAGTGGGAAGTCCTGCTTCTGGTCTTGTTTTGTGGATAGTCTTTTTCTTCTCTTGATTTTCCTAGTTTGATGGAAAATGTGCATGTTTTATTAATTATTAATGATTTCTTTTGGGTAATTTTTAATTTTGTCTAGAGAACAAATGTAGACTTTTTCTCTAGGAAAAAAATACTTAGCTATTGTTGATGAATTAAAAATTAATTTCTGCCTTTATGATTGTCCTTTTTCTTTGTGTAAGTCATGATAAAGGGGGAAAAAAGAGATTTTTGGAAATGATTCAAATTAACTTGTGTTTGGTGACCACTGGGGTGGGGGGGATACTTTATTCTGGATAAATACACCATCAGACAAATACATGAAATTATTATAACATTCAAAATGTAAAGTGCATATAAATAAATATAACAGTCAGTAGATATATGAAACACCTATGGGAAAAATAATAAAGCATTTTTACATGAAAGTAATACATGAAATGACATATAACACACATAGTTTAGAAAACTCAATGTGGCCTGGCAGTGGTGGCACTCCTTTAATACCAGCACTCAGGAGGCAAAGGCAGGCAGATCTCTGTGAATTCAAGGCTAGCCTGGGTTTACAGAGTGAATTCCAGGTCAGCTAGGACTGCAAAGAGAAACCCTGACATGAAAAAAACAAAAAACCACCCCCCTTGCAAAAAACCACCTCAGTGTCATGGTCTGCAGTTGCAGGTTAATAGGTGGGTGCTTGCCTAGCATGTTTAATGTCCTAGGTTCAATCCCAGAGAGAAATAAACTAAGTGCTGTCCTGTTGCTCAATTTGACCAATGTGATTTCACTAAATTCCTTAGTATTTACTTTTAATTGAAAGAATAAAATACTATCACAGGATGTTCTGAATTACATGTGAGAACAGAAACTCCCTAGGCAAGAATAAAATTGTGTACTTGTTGCAGACAAAGACAGACTCAATGGTGATAACTTATTAGAGGAATTGTAGTCATGGACTAGAGTCTCAGGGAGAGCCATAAATCAATCTAATCAAAATCATTTTAAAAACAATCTCAATTATCTTGAGTATCTTTAACAGAGGTAGACACTTTTAAAAATTGCTTATATTAGAGAATGGTTAAGTAATATTGTAACACAAATACCAAATGACAGTGACAGGACCTATTTTTAACAAGACTGCCTAGTAAAGGGAGGAAAAGGTGGCTTTACTAAACTGCCTGGAATAATGGGTAACTAACTAAACAGCAAAAACAGTTGGATTGAGTCACATTGTCTGTTTTCCATGATCCAGGACCAAAAGTATCCTAAAGGGAAATAAATACTTACTTTCCCTTTAACATCACTTCTTCAACAACCTGTTGAGACCTTGAGTGATTAAAATTTCCCCAGGAGTCTTACTAGGAGCAGGAAAGGATGAGACCAGGTGTTTGTCACAGGGGCAGCTTGTCTCCAGGAAAAAGAATTCATACAGTCTGACAGTTTGTCAGACTACCTTTCAAGAGAGATGGAGCAGGGACATTGTTGGTCAGAGATAGATGGGCTCACACCTTGACCCGGACAGCTGGCTTGTGTTTACCTCTTGCTTTCTGTTTAATCCTAAACCTACTGTCAAGACCAGCAAGATGGATTTGGGGTCAAGGGCCACTGGACTGTGTGGAACTGCGTAAGGGTATCTTGGTTCTTGGCTAAGAATGGACCAGGAACCCTGAGACTCCAAGGGAGAAATGGCAGGTGTTTGGCCAAATCCCCAGATTAAGCATTCCTCCCCAGACCCTCCTCCTTTCTCCCTCCCTATTTAACTCAGGTCTGCCCTGAGTTTCAGGAGGGTACATCCAGATCCATCTACCATCCACCATGAAAAATAAACCCTTTTGAAACTACAGACATTCTCGTGTCATTGGGGCCTGCTGCCACCAAAGCTTCCAGCCTTTGGAACTCTTGCTTTCCTGCTTGTGGACCCACTGCCTGGAAAGTCTCCGGGACACCCCCTCGGCTTTTATTACCCACAGGACTGCTTTGTTTCTCATCTCAGTTTGACCACAGTAATTAAATCTTTGTCTGCTTTTTACTATTCTTTGTCTCTTTGATGGTGAGTAGTAGAGCCTAACTTCTTGGGATGCTGGTGCCAGGCTCTGACCCTAACAACTCCAAGAATATCATTGGACCTTAATCTCTTTGAGCTGAAGTTCTTTAGGAATGATCAGTATTTAGAAAGTAAAGTTTTAAGTGCCTAAGTGCCACTGTTATGATGTACCTATGGTCTCTGGTCCTTTTTTCAGTAGCCTGTAACTGCCATGCTGTTATTTATCCCAACATACCTCATTCAGAATTCAAACCTATAGGCATAATATTAAATTAGAAATTTTACTATCAGAGTAGAGGACTTGTGTTTTGAGTGTGTCCCCTCCCCCATGGTGTCAGTGATGAAGTGTCTAATTATAGATTTGGAAAAGCCTGCTGAAGGATCTTTTCTGCTAACAACTTACAAGGAAATCTTTTTTTGTTTTGTTTTGTTTTTATTTTAATCTGTTTAGGATTAAAGACTGACTTATTCTTAGAGTCTTCTGAAATAAAATTAAGTAAGCAATGCTTTTCCTCATATTTTGAATAATTTGTATTCTACCTATTCAATTCCTTCAAGGATTCTATAATTGTATTTCTGTGGCCTCTTGCAGAATACAGTTAGTGTATTTCTTTAGGAAGTTAGCATGCCAGCCAGCTGTCAGCCTTATGATATACCTGGTCTCTGATGTCAGGGGAAGCACAATTCAATTTTAAACCAAGTTTTCTGACTGCCAGTGCAGATGGCCGCCACAGTCTCTCTTATTGCTGCTTTCTTTGAAATTCCTTATTTTTAAATCTTGTGTGTGAGATGAAACCATCACTAACTGACTTTGTCTTTAGTTAAAAATCAATGCATTGAATGAAAGTCTGTCCTTGTGTTACCCCTTCTCATTTCTACAAATAAAATACCACTGCTTGTTTAGCTTGTGAGTTGTCTAAACATGTTGAAAGCATTCACTATAAGGCATAGCGCTCAGACTCTGAGAGAGAATCTTTACAAGTTCACTCAAAGGGAAAAGAGGAATAATTGATAAAAGGCACTGCAGATAATGATGCCAGCCAGTGATTGGAAATGCATCATCTCACCTTTTAATGAATTAGATTTGTCAACAGCCAATGTTTTATGCACTACTTCTAATAAAAGTGGCACATGAGGAATTGCAGTTCTTTGAGGATAGCTTCTTCAAAGCTTTAGGATATCTTCAATTCCAAGATATTTTTAAATAATAGATATTTAAAAGTATGTTTAAATAATATTAAGGTTATGACACAAACACCAAATGACAAAATTTGGGAGTTTCAAAGAAGCAGCTGACATGCCATCACTGTTTCACCAAGCAACTCTGTTTTAAATTAGAGGGTAACAGCCTGATTTGGGGATTTTCTGTCAGTTTAACTTTAAGTTCTCCTGTTGTTTTGGTTGGTGTCACAACCTTAATGTCAACTTTTCAAATAGATTTTACATTTTCTTTAGTTTGAGGTCATTAAAAAATGCATCTGATAAATCTAAGTGGCATAAATAGGTCACACTGAAGTGAAGTTTCTTGCTTCCTGGAACCAAGTGACAGCTAATACCTGTCATGTCAAGTAAAAAAGTTAGCTCGGGCATCTTTGTAAGTTTTGTTTTGCAGATGTATTTGCTTTAGAAAAACATGAAACCAAATAATAAGGTATGATGTTGGTATAATTCTGCACATTCTGTTCTTATGCTCCTCATCATAGTGATTTAATGTTGGAAAGTTTTGCTTCTGATATTATTATTAAACATGAAACAGCAGGTGATCATGTGTGAAAGAAAAGTCTGGTGATAGAGAGATGCTGAGATATTTTTCAGGTCGGAATTTTATCTTTATTTCAGTCCTAACTTTACTATTTTCAACCCACTGGTTCTTACCATGTATCATTCTTAAATCACCACAATTCTGAAGGTTTTGTTTTTTTTCTAAACCTCATTCCCTAAACAGCAAGAAGGAATTTTAATTTTAAAGCAAATATTGATATTTCTAATTTAGAGGAAGCTTTTCAAATAAGTGAATTGGAACATACTGTGTACCTGCATTATGTAAAATGTCTTCTGACAAAGAAATGAAATGTGGTCTTTAAACAGCTGAGACCCAGCTAACTGCATGCAAATTCATTCATACAAATATTAGATTTATGTATTTAATAAAGCGACATAGTGCATCTCACTTTTGTATTCAGTGTCCTTCAGTGTGAAATGATGTCTTGGTGACTGCTTGTACAAGAATGGTAGCATTGAGTTTAGTGTTTCTGTTAGATCATTTGATTCCAGAAATGCCTTTCTATTGGGATACAATACATACTTTAATAATTGTTCAATACTACCAAGGGATAACACTTGCTGAGTTCCTCCGATATGGTACAGTCTTCAAAGTGCAATCTGTGGATTGACTTGTGTGATCATGATAGCATTCCTTTAGTTGTAGACATGCTAGAGAGAAGTTTACGCAGGCCCTAGGTAATACAGATGGACTTAGAGAAATGCCACTCCAGAGTTTGAGGTACATACACTTAGATGGGAGGCCAGGCCCACTGGGTTCATGTTGGTTTGGAATGTATGAGAAAGACTGACTCTTGGAACTACTAAGTATCTGCATTATTAACAATAGTGACTGAAACTGTACAAACAACTTTAAGCTGTGCTGCATTTATATGTAGAATATTACTTACCTTTAAAAATAATTTTCAAGTTTTAAGTATGGTAAGTATGATATTTAAATTCTATCTTTGTGATAATTTGTGGATTCGCTGTCATTGTAGGTGCATTAGTAAGAGATCTAGTAGTTAAACACAGTGGAGATGACCTAGATTGAAATTATCTGAAAGGAATTGTATGAAGAACAGAATAAAATAACTCCAGAACATTAACAAGACTTTTTTCTAGGTAAAATTTTCAGCATTTAACATTTCCCTGAGGGCTGGAGAGATGGCTCAGTGGTTAGAAGCACTGACTGTTCTTCTCAGGAGAGTTCAATTCCCAGCAACTACATGGTGGCTCACAACCACCTGTAATGGGATTGATGCCCTCTTCCAATGGCATCTGAGGACACCGACAGTATACTCACATAAATTTAAAAATATATAAAAACTTAAAATTTCCTTGAGTTGTTTCTAGAAACAAACAGCCTGAGTTTTTTCTTACCTCTGATTTCTAGTTTCAGGAACCTTTTATAACCAAATAAGGGTAAAGCCATACTTTACAGATTGTAAGGGTAAATCCGTGCACGAATATGAAGGATTCACTTCTCTCTTCTGTAATTAACTGGCATTTTCTTATCTGTGGTTCCCAGCTTTATGTGTATGTGTGGGGGGTTATGCATGTACACATGTGTGCACTGCATGTGTGTGCATGTGGCAGTCAGAGGTCAATATCCAGTGCCCTTCCTTAAGATTGATTGCTCTTTATCTTATTTTTCCAGACAGATTCTCTCATTGAACCTGGAGCCCATTGAGTCAGTGTTGGTAGCTAGCTATCTTAGTTATCAATAGATTGCTGTGATAAAGACCATGACCAAAAGCAACTTGGGGAAGAAAGGGTTTATTTGATTTATAGGTTAGTTTGTCATTGAAAGATGCCAATGCAGGAAGCCCAAAAACAGAAACTGGGGCAAATACCATGGTGAAATGCCTCTTACTTCTTTCCTATTCCTGGTCTCCTCATCCTGGTTTCTTATGCCACTCAAGAGTAGGGGTGGCATGATGGGCTGAGCCCTACCATTTGAATTATTAATCAATAAAATGCTTCACAGACTTGCCTGGGGCAATATGATGGCAGTCCTCCAAGTAAAGGCACCCTCTTCCCACATAATTCACTCGTGTCAGGTTGACAAAACCTGACCAGTGCACCAGCCAGTGAGCTTTACCTATGTACATCCCTTCGTCCTGAACGGAAGCCCCCGTAGACTTTACTGACTGAGCCATCTCCTTACTAATACCTGTCTCCAGCTACTTTAAAAAAAAAAAAAAATGGCTGCAAATTTACCATGTAGCCTAGGCTACCCACAAATTTGTGATCCCCCTGTTTCCAGCTCCTGAGTGTTGTGTGTCACCACAGCTAGCTGCTTCCCACCCTTGAATATATTCACACTTCATATGTGTTCTTTCTATGATAAGTTATCAAATACTTTTTCTTAGAAAAGCTCACCACAAACCCACAAACTCAGATACCTTCTGTTTGAGTCCAAACCACAAACTTTTGTTTTTGTGATCTCTGCAGTCATCTTCCTGTGCCACCCTTGGTCCTGTGTTCTAGTAGATACCACACGATTGTATGATGTTTAACCTGCTCATTTTAAAATGAAAATGAATGTGTTAATGTCATAATGCAGTTTTAAGCTTCTGTGCTTCTGTGCCCTGCCTCATGCTCTGTTATCTCAGCTCCTCAGGAAGCTGAAGTATGAAGATAACAGACCAAGGTCAGTCAAAACTGGATAAAGATAATGTGATATGAGGCCATTTGGTCAACCGATTACTATAAATAATACAAAAAGATTAGGTGAATAGACATGTTTGCTTAAAGGCTAGAAGCTAGAGGACTTGGATTGTTTCCTTCCGTGTGAACATAATTCAGACATAATCACGTGAATCCTTGGATGGATAGTGGTTTGGGATGCAAATGCTCACATAACACTGTTGTTGCAGAAGCACATCAACAGCGGGAGGTGGGACTGTGTGCTCTTGGAGGGGAACACACTTTGCTCACCTGTAAAAGGCATCAGGATAAAAATACTTGGTGAGAAGAATACCCAGGGGAGGATTTATGCTGTCAGCTTGGGTTCCTAAACTGAAAGCATTTAATTTATCGCATCTGGGATGGCCCAGGTGTTTAGGTATTTAGCAAGTGTCTTTAGTCATTCAATTTTAGGTGGCTTTGGACTGTGCTTTTAGAAAATCATTGTAATAGGCAGACACTACTGGGGAGAAAAAGGGAGGGGTACTTTTGTTGATATGTCTTTTGTAATATTGTCCTCTTTCATAGTTTTTCAGCCTCTCACCTGCTGCCTTGTTTATGTTCATGGCCCGTGTTGTACCCACAAGTGCTCCCCAGGCAAATCCTTACTCTTCTGCTTTTGTTTGCTTCTCTGTTTTTCATCTTGTCTTAGAGAACCCCTTTTCTAAGTCAATCAGTCATATATTTATAGGTAATCCTACAAAATGATCACAAAATTCTCTTTTCTACAAAAGTCTTAAACTAAAGCTAGGGGTATATTTAGAATCTGTAGACAATATTTAAGAAAAGGGAAAAATTACTAGGACAGAGTAAAATAGGAAGTAGAAAAGTGTCAGAACAGTGTTTAGGGTAAGTGATGCTTTATAATTTTTAAAATTTTTCAACACTCATGCACTAGCTCTTTAGGGTTTGTTTGTTTGCCTGTAGGCTATCATCTAAGAAGATGAAATCTTATTCTCTATATCTTGGTCTTCTATGTAGTATGTCATTGAGGAGTTGTGGTTCATTTTTGTTATCAGCTTCATTGGGTTAAGAAATACCTAGGTCATTCCTGAGATGTAATTTTGGGTATATTTTCCATAGTGTTTACAGAAGTTTTACGTGAGGAAGGAAAACCCACCCCAAGGACTGGCAGTTCTATCTCCTAGACTGGAGTTCAAGACTGAATAAAATGGGGAAGGAAGAAAACAAGCACTGAGCATTGGCTGTCCTCTTCCTTGTTTACTGGCCTATGCTTTCCTTCTGGAGCCATGCTTTCCTTCCTGTAATGGATTGCATTCCTTCTCAACTGTGGTCTCAAATAAGTGTTCTCTGTTACATCAGCAGCATCAAGAGAAACAGCACAAAAATTTTCACACTTCTCTATCTCTGATCTGAACATTTCCATTTAGAAAAGTAACTCAGAACAGTATGGCTAATATTGAACATGCCTTCTTATAACTATTTTATACCACAGTTTAAAAAAAAATCAATTCAATAAACCATTATTCTGTTATTACTATTGAAGAGTCAGAATTGCCTTCATAATAATTTATCCCTTATAACAAATTCTGCAACCTCAATCCTCTACTATAGAATGCTTTGCTGAGTGTGAGGTATATGCTTAATCACCCCCAGAACCAAAATTAATTAATAAATTAATTTGTGCCTCAATTTAGTAGAAAGCTATAACTGCTTGTTAAAAAATACATTTTATTTTATAATAGCTCCTTGGCAACAATATCAACCAAGGAGTGGTATCTATTTAACAAATAATACGTATAAGGACAACAGTTAATTGGGCCTGGCTACTAGTTTCAGAGGTTCATCATTATCATCAAGGTGGGAACATGACAGCATCTAGGCAGGCATGGTGCAGGGTGGAGGTAAGACTTCTACGTCTTCATCTGAAGACTGCAAGAAGAAGACTGGCTTCTAGACAGCTAGGACAAGGGTCTTAAAGCTCATGGCCACAGTGACACATCTATTCCAACAAGGTCACACCGCCTAATATTGCCACTCCCTGGCCAGGCATATGCCAATCATCACAGATGGCATAGCAAGTGCAAATCCTGTGTTTGTTCCTGAATAACTCAAAAATTAATATCATGAAAACATCTCTAACTTTTGTCTACATGCTTTTATTGCAATAACAAACTTTTTTAAATTTTAGAACAAAAATAGTTTTTTAAGAAATAAATGATTTTGTGCCTTTTCTTTTTTATTCGATATTTTATTTATTTACATTTCAGATGCCATCCCCATTCCCCATTCCCCCCATCCATTAATCCCCTATCCCATCCCTCCTCCTCCTCCTTTTTTGCCTTTATACTGTCTAAATTACATGCAAGTATTAAGCTCAGTTCTAGATTGAGGAACTAGCAATATAATAGATGCAAATAGTCCAGGAACAAGGAAGACAATAAACCCAGATAATCAAAGAACATTCACGACAATAAACAGAGTCCTGTGATCACTATTTCTAAGGGCTTATCAGGATGATCAAAATATTTGAGCCTACTTCCCTGAGCTAGCATGAAGTCATTTTCATGCCTGAAGCTTGTGTCTTTGTTCTGGCTTAAAATTTAGATTTGTGCCTATAATTACTTCTTTGTTCTAGCATAAGATTTAGATTCCTGCCTGACATTTCTTCTTTGTTCTAGCCTAGAATTTAGATGTCTGCCTGAAACTACTTCTTTGTTCCAGCCCAATGTCAGATTCCTGCCTGCATCCATTTCCTTGTCCTTGGCCAATGACAGATTCCTGCCAGACAACCCCAAAAGCTCTCCACATCTCCCTCTTTTTATTGCATAAACCAGACTGAGCCTGTCTTAGGTCGTTCTTACAAGAAAGTCTTCCTTACCTATCTTGGAATATGCATTATCATAATCAATGTTTTGTGCCTTTTCTGTTTGGGTTTTTTTTTTTTTTTTTTTTTTTTTTTTTTTTTTTTTGTGATGTGGGGATTTCTGCTTAGCTCAGGCTGGCCTTTATCTCACAATTGTCCTGCCTTAACCTCCCAAGTGGTAAGATTACAATCATGTTCCTGGAAGGCAACATTATTTTCAAAGCAATCATTAATATAATTTCATAGGTAGACAAATATGCCTAAATCATAGAATTTGTTTTATGATTCTAATATATACTTTTAAATTAAATTTTAATTGTTTCTAGTACTACTTTTAATTCCAAACATTCCTAGTTTGGATAATAAATTATTTTATTATTCTATTTGTATTTGAGTTAGTGTTCCCTTCCAGAACTCTCTTTCCCCCTCCTAAATGCTGACTGCATGTTTATACCAGACTGTAATTCTCTTTAAGAAAATATTTAAATTTATTACTCTTATAACATACTTGAGTTTTTGCCTGCTTATTTATTTGTGTATTCTACATATGCCTTTTGCCCATGGAGGCCAGAATAGGGTGTTGGATCCCCTGCAACTGGAGTTATTATGAACATTTCTGAGTTGCCATGTGCATGCTGAGAATTAAAACTTGGTCCTTTGGAAGAGGTTCCAGTATTCATAACTGCTGAGCCATCCCTTCAATCCTGAAGACTATAGTTTTTCTTCTAAAATAAATACTTTACCTAAACTAGTATCATGTCTAAGTGTTCATCAACAGATAAATGGATAAAGGACAATGTGCTTTATATACACAATGAACTATTATTGAGCCTTAAAATTTGTGTCATTTAGGTCAATGTGGATAATGGCAAGAGACATCATGCTAAGTGTAAACAAGCATTTCACAAAAGATACATAACACATGTTCTAATTAACATGTAGAATCTAAAGTAATTGAAGTAATAGAACTAGACACTGAATGGAGGTTTTCAGGTGCTACATGGAGAGGGAAATGTAAAATAGTAAAAAGTTCAAAGATGTAGTACCAAAATCTAATCATTGCAATTATCTTGCTCTGCACTCTCCTCAGTTTCCCTAGTTCTTACATACCCCATGATAATTTAATTGAGATCTACAACATAGTGTAGAATGTAGATAGAATTTATTAGAGTAAAGAAGAGCACATGCTCAAGTGGTGAGAGTAGACAGTGACCAAAGAGACCACTGCAAGCAGAATTAATGTTCCATGTGAAGTCTTAAGAGCAGGTAGCTTCTTCTGACAAACATAGTCCTGACTAGGTGATGGATAGGGTCACTTGGATTGACTCTATGAAAAAACAGCGATAGTTGATTGTATTAGTCAAGGTTCTCTAGAGTCACAGAACTTATGGGTAGTCTCTATATAGTACGGGAATTTGTTGATGATTTACAGTCTGTAGTCCAACTCCCCAACAATGGTCAGCAGCAGCTGTGATTGGAAGTCCAAGGATCTAGCAGTTGCGCAGTCCCACAAGGCAAGCAGGTGAAGAAGAGAGAATCTTCCTTCTTCCAATGTCCTTATGTGGGTCTCCAGCAGAAGGTGTGGCCCAGATTAAAGGTGTGTACCACCACGCCTGGATCTGGGACTTGTTTTGTCCCAGGCTGATCTTGAACTTGGAAATCTCCTTGCCTTAGACTCCTAGGATTCATAGCCACTATGTCTCAAGATCTCCATGACAAGATCCAGGTCAGAAACTTGTATCTCCTAGCCTCAAGGATCACAGGTGAGCCCTTCCAATTCTGGATTTTAGTTTATTCCAGATATAGTCAAGTTGACAACCAGGAATAGCCACTACATTGATCTTTTGTCTTTTCTCAGAAAATCTTGTATACAGAAATAATGTTACAAGATTTAGGGTATCTGAAATCATATTTAGATAGTTACCTATTAATTCCCTTTGGGACAGGTTAGGGTGTCATGCCTTCTCCCAGGACTACAGATGTAACTCAGATCTTTATAGTGAGTAATTAGTGCTCTACTATTCCAGTCTGTGGTTTTATAGGCTATTACTTCTGAAAGATTCAAATGTTCTCCAACCCTAATAATTTCTACCCAGCCATCTAAAAATAAGTATTCTATTTTCTCTCTACAAACTGACTCTTTCCCTGATTTTTCTTTCTCATATAATTATGTGAATCCAAGTCATCCAAGCTTAAAATCACTCTATAAACATGATTTTTTTTTTCTATCTTAAAAAGATCATTCTGGTAGCAGAAGAAAGTATGAGTTTGAAAGTGATCATCTAAAAAATATGGAGAATAAGGAAACTGCTGCACCAACCCAGATAATAGAGCTGGAGTTTATAGAAGGCTATAGCTATATGGTTGATGAGAGAATGTTGAAACATATAGGATAGTTACATTTCTGACTTGAATATATTGGTTGGTATTAAAAGTTTTAACTATCAAATGTACCTCAAGGTATAGAAAATGTTTGATTAGAGACAATAGTAAGATTAAGTTTTGTTAAGATTGCAATACCCATGGTTTATCCAAGGGAGTTAGTCACTGTTGAGTTGAATAGTTAGAACAGGCATTCCAATATATAGAGTATAACAGATAATACAGAGGTAGATGAAATTGTCTAATCATAGGACCCAAAGAGATACAAAAATGTGAATAAGTTGGAAGCTACTAAAAGGAACTAAATATTGCCAGAGTTCTAGGCTTGCAGAGGGTGTTCAAGGGTGTCCCCACAAATGCATATGATCAGTTGTCCCAACAAATAATGGTCAAGCAGCTTTGTCAAACTGTGACCTATTGATTATTAACTAAGGATATCACCTGTAGCCTTCTCAAGGATAAAGAAATTGCCACTGGCTGTAGTTATTTCTACACACACATTTATCTATGAGACCCATTACTCTTAAAATCAAAGGTGACTGGAGAGAAAGTGACTCAGGGAAAAGGATGATTCAAAAAGGCAAAGTGGATTTAGTTTGCTTAGGTTACGACAACTGCTGGCGACTTCTAAGCATGTTCTAGTACTCTTAAACAGAATGTAAGAAAGCTGGCAGTTGGCTGGAGTTGTAGATAAGTTGGAAGAATACAAGACCAACATTTACAAAGCTTGTGATTCAATCCCTAGTACTATATATATACTAGGTAGTATGCAAATAATTTTTATCCTAGCACTTAGGAGGTAGAGGCAGAAAGATTGTAAGATCAAGCTTATTCTTAGCCACATAGAAAATTTGAGACTTGTCTAGCCTGCCTGAGACTGTCTAGGAAAACAAAAGGAAAAAGTTACTGGATGGTAAACTGTTCATTATGCTATATTTGCAAATCTCAAAGATATCTTGGCTACTTTTCTTACCTTAGTGCTTTCAGCTTTGGAGGGAAATAATTATCAGATTAATACAAAACTTCCCTAAGTTATTACTGTATTTACAAGAGGAGTTGATCAAGAATCCTTCTCACAGATTTAAGTAGCAAGAAGATAGAACAAAATTAAGACAGACAAGCCAAGCTTTTGTCCCTTTGATGACCCACAGTGTACCTCTGTCCACAAGTAAAGAGTCAATGCTTTTATCAATAGTTACTTCTAAGGCCATCTTACAGCGTTCAAGATAGAGTTCAGGGAAGAAGAGACAATGGATCACCATTGGGAAAATGGTCAGGATTTGCAGGTTGAGGGAAAGCGTGCCAGGAGACATTTGTGTGGTCCTTCAAGTTTAGAAGAAGTTTGGTCCTTGAAATATTCCCAGAAATACAGTTAAAACTTTAAAGTATGTCTAATAAACTAAACTTCAAATAGATAATATTCCTTCTTATAGTTTTTGTAAGGAGCAGGCCCTTAAACAGGACAGACTCCATTTCGTAATAGGAAACTTGTAAAGACAAGTCTGGTACTTGTAAAGACAAATCTGGAAGTAAAGTTGTGCTGTGATAACCAGCTGTGATAAGATCAGAGCCCAGCCATAACAGATAAGAGTGGTTATGTCAGCAGTAACGCCAAATCAAACATAAAAGAGGAGCCGATCGGAGCACTTCATCACACACTTGTAGCCATGACTGGCCAACTTGATCCTCCAAACAAGCTTCCTCAGTACCTGGTCATCAAAGAGTTAACCAAGAGACCTATACCTCCAACTTCTTGGCCAAGCCCTGACTTCAAGCACCTTACTAGATCAAATTAGCAATTCAACTAGCTGGAAGCAACAGCCTGACCCCGCCTTCTCCTGACCTGTAACCTGAAACCATTGAAAGGACTCAGGTCCGTCCATGAATGAATGATGTATTTATTGCTATGCTTATTTCTTTGGTAATTAGCAACTTATTATTTGTGTTTATTGTGCCAATATTGTTAGAGGCAATGCATAGGAAATGTGGCAATATCTTGTGGTAGCGATAGCCTTAGCATTTGTAATAATATATTGTTTACTGTGCATCATTAAAGAATAACTGAATTCCAAAACCTCTGTCTCTCTGGCATACTCTCTCTTCCCTGTGAGATGCTGATCTCACAGTCAAATCCAGCATAGGATCCCTGAGTGGAGATGGACCTTTCGCTACTCTCCCATCGGGGATTCTAAACCCTTACCACCACCTGCTCCTGACAGATAAGAGTCAGGGCTCGGACAGTTTTACACTATATTATTCCTTTTCAAGTCTTTTGTCATTTGTGTTTGTACATGTTCAGGTGTATTCATAAGCAGTTGGAGATCAAAGGGTGAAGTCAGGTGTTTACCTTATTCTCTCTACCTTATTTTTTATTCAGAGCTCTCACTAATCTGGAGCTTGCCAATTCTTCCAAAAAGACTTTTAAGTTGCTTCTGTTGATATTTAGTCTGTGGCTATGTATTATACTGCTAAGTTCTGTCTAGGCCAAGGAGTGAACTCTCTTATTTACCAGTCTTTGTTGTACAAACCTTGCTACTTAATTTAAAAGCATTGGTTTGGTCTGTTGTATTGTAATGCTAAATACTGGCCTGGTTGTGTGACGCTGGAGGAGATCCTCACCCCAAGTAATGCTATGTAACCTTGCTCTGGAAGTTATCCCTGCTTGGTCTATGAAGAAAGCTTCAGTCTGTAATTGGGCAGAACTAAGACAGGTGGGGTTTTGGTTCCTGGGCTTGGGGTCAGAGACCGGAGGAAATCATGGGAGGAAAAAAAGATGGTGGAAATTCTATGGAGTAAATGAATCATGAGAACATGGCCATGAGGGCTAGCCAATTGGAGTAAGAGTGGTCCAGGAGGAACATGGCAAATTGTAACTCAGGGTTAAAGCTTTGATATTTGTCCAGCTCTAATGCTTTAAAGGCTTATCATAAATATAAAGGTTGTGTGTCTTTTATCTGGGAACTAAATTATCTAAGGCAGAGTAGAAACTCCTGATAAAATACTTAACACAACATACTTCATATGAATTTGGTTTAACCATCAGTGAATTATCTATCTTTCTATTGAACTGTAGAATTAAAACATAAATTTCAAGGTTGTAGAATAAAATATTAAATATTAACACAGTAGTTCTGCAATTAAAAGCAAGCCCTATGGATTATTCTGTCTTCATTTTGCATCATGTACTACAGGCATGTACTAACTCATCCTTAACCCCTCCCCCTCCAGTTTTTATGTTGATGCTGAGTAGATTCTGGCAAGCACTTTATGGACTGAGCCATCTTCCTAGCTTCTATGTGATAATTTTTACTATGATTGTTTTTTCTTTTTTTTTCTTTCTTTTTTTTTTTTTTTTTTTTTTGGTTTTTCGAGACAGGGTTTCTCTGTGTAGCCCTGGCTGTCCTGGAACTCACTCTGTAGACCAGGCTGGCCTCGAACTCAGAAATCCGCCTGCCTCTGCCTCCCAAGTGCTGGGATTAAAGGCGTGCGCCACCACCGCCCGACATGATTGTTTTTTCTTAAAAACATTTTTTGCTGTGTATATAAGGCATATTGATTATTAAAGAATGGCATTTTGCTATGTTATCAAAAATGTTTTTTTAATTGTCAAGTAAAACTTTACTTGTAAGTTGACATTTAAGTGGAGTCTCTTCTGAAGCAATTATTATTATTGTTATTGACGATGGTGGATTTGTTTTTGCACTGCTGGGGACTGAACTCAAGGCATTGTGTATCTTAGACAAACATTTTACCACTAAGATCTAGCGTAGCCCTCCAAAATGGTTATTAAAAATCACTTTACAGTTCCTCTTTAGAGTCTATTACTAGTGGATAATATGTGTAAAATTTTAACTTCCTTCAAGTTTAGTTATTATGGTTACATTTCAAAATCCTCTATCAAGAATATGTTAGGTACATTTGCACTTCATTTAGTAATTAAAAGCCCTAATATAGGAATCTCTACACACAAATCATATGTTTGTTGTTTTCTAAGCTTTGATGTGTGATTTATCTTCCAGCAGATAAATGCTGGGTGTAGTGCTTTCATCCCAGTTACAGTCATTGGTCTGGTAATCCTAAGAGTCAATCTACACAAAACAAGAAGCTTCTATCAAACCCCTGGCAGGTTTAGTTCAAATTAAAATGCATGTTCAACTGTAGAGATTGTCAAGTGTGGAAATAATATTTGTCCAGCTGGACAGCTTTCTTTTGTAGTTGCTAAATGAAAGTTGAGATTCTGTCTGCTCCTTGAAAGCTTCTGTGTCATGAGCGTAATTTGGATGGTTTGTGGTTTGACAGGGATTATTAAAATCAGATGAAGTGAAGGGAAGCAAGTGTGAGAGGGCGAAATTGACATTGACACTCTCTATTATTTGCAGCTTACATCATGATGACTATGTTGATATGATATAGTCACTGCTGGGATATGTTGTGCAGCCAATAAAGTAAAAAGAAAGTTTAGTGAAGAATTTTAGATTTAACATGAATTTATTTTCACTGATTGCTTTTTAAATAGACTTTCAAGTTGCTTCTTATGAATTTGTTTTAACCATCAGTGAGTCATCCTTCCACTGAACTATACATTTAAAAGTATACTACCAAGACTGTGTAACAGGATATTAATATTGAAGAGGCAGGTTACATAATTAAAATCATAGAATTTCTAATCAAACAAGTCCTTAAAGTTATTTCTTCCTAATTATTTTTTTACTTATGGAAACAGAAGAGTTTGGAGGTATTACATTTAATTTTATTTGAGAGCTTAAGTGTTAAATTCTGACTTCTCACTATAGGTATATTTAAAAAAATAATGTTTAAAAAATTTTCTAAATCTATCCAGATACTTAATTCACAATTGTAGATAGCCTATTTCTGTTAAAACACAATACACAAATTTGTCACTATAGTTATTTGTTCCCTTTAAATGATACCTACTTGATAGGATAAATACCTTTTATAGATATAATTTTCTACTCAAAGCATCCTTAGTGGAGGTGATCAAAGCTAGGAGACTGTTTTAAGGTATCAATCCAAGAGAGTTCTGGTCGAAAAAATACAAATAGATATCAAAGCAAAGAGACTAATCATGCTGTGCATTGTTGAGAACCTCAGGGTAGTAAAACTACCAGATAAAATTATAAAATAAGAATCCAAGTGCCTATATGCAAAGTAGACTCTAATTAGGGGTCCTGCAATTCAGTTCACTTTTATTCTAACATTGACTGCCTGGAGTTCAGCCTGTCCCTTTAAGACTTCCCTTAGTTCATGCTATTTCTTGGAAACACAGTCTCAAGCCAATTTTCTGATCCTCTGGCTCTTACAATCTTTCTGGCTCTTCTTCACGATATTCCTGAACCTTTAGGTACAGGATTAGTATTTTTATAGACACATCAAGTGGGGCTGAGTACACTTTGAACAGTTTTCTTTGTCTTTTAACCAATAATTGTTTTCTATAATGATCTACATCTGTTGCAGAGAAGTTTCTTTGATGACAAGTAATACCTAAACTTATCTGTGGGTAAGTATATAAAATGCAGTTAGGAATAATGCTGGTTTGATAAATTGGTTGAAATGGGTTCTCCTTTAAAATTGATAACTTGACTAGTGCTAAGTAACTATGATTTCCAGTACCAGACATGATCTTGTCTGTTTACTGAGACAATTAATTAGATAGCTGTTGGGTTTTACTAAGTTATGAGTACCATTGTTGTACCTGTAGAGATATCTTGCTGTGTGAGTCTTTTCTTTTTTTAAGTTTGTATATTTTTAAGTTTGATACCTTAAAACAGTCTCCTAGCTTAGATCACCCCTACTAAGGATGCTTTGAGTAGAAAATTATATCTATAAAAGGTATAAAGCTGAGTAAGACTCCTGGCTGTTTTCCTCCTTTGGAAGCTTGTGTTGCACCTTCTGATACTATGAAAATTAGTTATGGGAAAGAGGCTGCCAGGTCAGATCCAGCGCAGACCCACTAGTTCTGTCTTCAAAGTGTGTGGTGTCTCCAGCAATTGTGAATTTCCTTCAACATCTGGAAGATGTCAGGCAATGGCAATTAGCCTATATTATTGTGGGAGTTTCTTGAACTTCCCTGTCCAGTAACTTGAGAGAGAGTTTCTCAGGCCTGGTTCTGGAGTTTTAGTTTTTGAAAGAAAATAGCTCTTGAGAGGAATCATTATCAGCACAAGTGACATAACTACTTAAATTATGTATGTGTATGTATACACATACCCATTTTAATTTAACAGTATGGATGCCTAAACAAGACCTTAACAAGTACAACAACAATAAACATGCTAACATGAATGGGAGAAATCTCAGAAGGACCTACCCCTAAACACAGTACTATAGTCAATAAAGAAAAAATAGTCTTCTACAGGAATGAGCCCTTTAATTGGTTTAGCTGATACTAATTGGTCAGCCCTGAAATCATATTCATCTAAGTAATACTAAATGGAGTGAATATATTGTACTTATATATTTATGCATATATAAATAAGTCTGTGTGTGTAACAGCAACAAAAAATGGTCAGCAATTTGAGAGAAGTCTCATGGAGTAGTTGGATAAAGAAAAGTAGAGGAGGGATGTGTTGCAATTATATTTTTGTTTTATTTTAAAGATTTGTTTTATGCATATGAGTACACCACTATTGTTCTCTTCAGACACACTAGAAGAGGGCACCAGACCCCATTACAGATGGTTGTGAGCCACCATGTGGTTGCTGGGAATTGAACTCAGGACATCTGGAAGAACAGTTGGTGCTCTTAACAGCTGAGCCATCTCTCCAGCCCTGCAATTATATTTTAACTTAAAAAAAAAAAATACTTCCCTCATTTCAGATTTATCTGCAGGTAGTCTTTTCAAGTTGCCTATACCTCTGCACAACTGAGGTGGTTTGAATATGCTTAGTCCCATAGCATTCTCTCTCTCTCTTTTTTTTTTTTTTGGTTTTTTGAGACAGGGTTTCTCTGTGTAGTCCTGGCTGTCCTGGAACTCACTCTGTAGACCAGGCTGGCCTCAAACTCATCAGATCCATCTGCTTCTGCTTCCTAAGTGCTAGGATTAAAGGCATGTGCCACCACGGGAAGTAGCATTCTTAACATGTGTTGTAAAAAGAACATCTTGTGTATTGTATAGATGTCAATCTATAATCTTGTCAATCAAAAAACCTATGGCCTATGGCTTAGGTAGAAAATAGAAGGTGGCACATCGAGGAGGGAATTTGGGGAGGGAAGGAGGGCTAGAGATTCACTGGGAAGATGTGATAATAGCACCCATTGTACCTGAGAGGCAGAATCTATGCTAGAAGTAATGGGTTATTTTAAGTTACATCTAGTCAGAGAAGAGTCTAGCTATATGGCCAAGGTTCTTGTAAATATATTTTGAGTATGAGTCTTATTTCTGTGAGCATGGGACCAGGAGGAAGAATCATATTTTCTACAACAAGATGTGGCATTATTGGGGTGGAGTGGCCTTGTTAGAGGAAGCATGTCACTGTAGGGGTGAGCTTTGATGCTCCTGTACTCAAGCTCTACCCAGTGTTGATGAGATCCTCCTTCTGGCTGCCTTCAGATCAAGATGTAGAACTCTTAGCTCCTTCTCCAGTACCAAGACTGCCTGGATGCTGCCATGCTTCCCACCGTGATGATAATGGACTAAACCTCTGAAACTGTAAGCCAGCCCTAATTAACTTTCTTTAAAGGGTTGCCTTAGTCATTGTGTCTCTTCATGGCAATGAAAACTCTTACTAAGACAATATCCAAACTGAAATGCAAACGTTCTTATAATGTTCCTTCAGACTGAATAAAAATTGTCTCATGAATCACCAAAGGTGGGGTGTGTCTGTGATACTATTTCTGCAGAGATTTGATTGAATATGGAAGACCCAACTTGAATGTTCAGGTACCATCTATGAATAAAACTATAGCTCCAAACTAAATAAAACTGGAGATAGAGAACTGAGAACCAGCATTCATCTCTCTCTGCTTTCCAGGTATGAATACAATATCATGTTACTTCATGCTCCAGCCTCTATACCTTCCTCACCATGATGGACCATATACCCTCAAACCAAAGTAAAGATTCCCTTCCCCTAAGTTGTGTTTATAGGATAATTTTTTGTATCATTGAGAAAAGTAACTAATGATCCAAAAGGATACAACACTGGTATGGGCATATGAAAATACTATAACCATGATAAAATAAGGATGGGGATTGTGTCACAGTTTCTATGTATTTTCTAGGTGTGCTACCTTCTCAAGACATGGATATCTTATTCACCTTGACAGCTCCCTGAGCATCTATGTTATTATATAGGAATGGTTGATTAAATACTTGGCTATGGGTGACTGAACTCAATTTAAAGTGCATTTATCTACCTCGGAGATTGAAGAGAATAGGAGAAAATGGGAACTAGAAGTAACAACCTCTGGTGGATAGTCCCCATTCTGAAAACTGCTAGAGGTCTATCAAGAGTCACCTTTTGGAAGAAATTCAGTCATGAATAACAAAAGAAATTTTGAAGATCCTCACAATATTTGAGCTCTATGCCAGAAAGAAAAAGGAGAAAAAACCCAAATAATTATGTTTTCTATCCAGAGGTATGAATCAGTGATGCCAGATGTGAAGTTCTCTCCTCATTTGCAGCATGAAACCGCAGCTGTTTTTTCAATCACTGGAAGGAAAATAAGGGATTAAGTTATGTAGCCTTTGTTCTATCTCTGCAGGAACTGCTCAACTCCAATTTTCAGCCCTTTCAGCCTGCTAGTTGAAGTTGCAGAAAAAAAAGGGACACTTTGAAAAGTGACTGAGATGACCTATGAAGATGGTTTCCTATTCTCTTGACACAGAAAACCCCACAGAATCATGCAAATCAAGAGTTCCAAACCTTCATGTTCACTTTAAGAACACCCAGGAAACTGCCCAGACCATCAAGAGTATGCATATCCACAAAGCCAAAGTAGCTGAAGGATGTCATTTTAAAAAAGCACTGTGTGCCATTCCAGTGATATATTGGTAGAGATGATATGTGCACCCAGGTCAAACAGTGGGGCTGGACACAGAGATGGTGGCCCAAAAAGAATGCTGAATTTTTGCTGCACATGCTTAGAAATGTAGAGAGTAATGCTGAGCTTAAGGGTTAAGGTGTATATTCTCTAGTCATTGAACATATTCAGGTGAACAAGGATGTGCCAACAAACACACATTGCTCATGGTTGGATTAACCCATACATGACCTACTTCTGCCACATTGAGATGATCTTCACTGAGAAGGAACAAATTGTTCCAAAGCCAGAAGAGGAGGTTGCACAGAAGAAAAAGATATTTCAGAAGAAACTGAAGAGACAAAAACTCATGGCACATGAATAAATTCAGCATAAAATAAATGCAGATGAAAGAAAGGACAAAGGAAAGCAATTTTAGCATTTATTTCTAAGTTCTAAATTGTTTCCTATGAAAGCTCTCTAAGAAAAAAAGGAAAAGCGGGATAAGGGAGTCTAAGAAAAGCAGGATAAAGAATCTAAGAAAAGAGAGAATGCTCTCCTCTCTTTGTCGTCAGCACTTATACATGTTTCAGAATGCATGATCACTGGGTAAAGTTCATCAAAAATTTACACATAAATTCAAATCATAAGTCAAATAAGTTTACAAAAAAGAATGTTTACATACATATCCATTATGAGTAATTATCTAACTAAACATTCATCACCTGTCACCAGCTCTGCAGGTTCCTGGAGAGTTAAAAACCCTAACTCCTGTGACCAAGATATTAGTGAAGTTTTGTATAAATAAACCCAGTTAATATCTTCTTTCCTAGCACCTATAGTAAACCATTAGTTCCTTTTGTATGACCTTTGGTTAATAGTTTTATAACCTCTTGGAATGTGCTCTGAGTAGTAGATGCCTGCTTGCTATCTGAGACGCAATTATCTTGTGACACTAAAGACTGGTAGAGTCCTCAATGCACTTTTGATTATCAGAGAGAACCTAATAGCTGTTCAACTGTAAAAGAGCTTCATCATTTCTAATATAACTTTAGGAATTCTTATAGGATCATCATTAAAGATTAAGAAATCATCTATTTTTCTATATAGCATCACAAGACAGTACATCTTCATTGTTCTTCAGAGATCTGCTTAAAAGGGTGGGGTAATACCTAGTGATTGTTACATATATATTTAGTAATAACAGGAAAAGCATATTAATAGCAGAAATTGTTCCCAAAATGGATTTTTCCTGGCCTTGCCTACTAGGACAAATCTGTCATAGATTTTAATACAAGGCAGACCCATCTCAGAAGCCTGCTAGTTTTTAGCTTCTCCTTGAATGTCTCCTGACAATTTCCCATATTTGCGTTCTTTTGTGATCGAGTTACCACACTCGGGATGATATTTTCTAGCTCCATCCATTTACCTAAGAATTTCTTGAATTCATTGTTTTTTAATAGCTGAGTAATACTCCATTGTGTAAATGTACCTCATTTTATTTGTATCCATTCCTCTGTTGAAGGACATCTGGGTTCTTTCCAGCTTCTGGCTATTATAAATAAGGCTGCTATGAACATAGTGGAGCATATATCCTTCTTATATGTTGGAGCATCTTCTGGGTATATTCCCAGGAGTGATATAGCTGGATCCTCAGATAATGCTATGTCCAATTTTCTGAGGAAGCATGAGAATGATTTCCAAAGTGGTTGCACCATCTTGCAGTCCCACCAACAATAGAGGAGTATTCCTCTTTCTCCACATCCTCTAGAGTATCTACTATCACCTGAGTTTTTGATCTTAGCCATTCTGACTGGTGTGAGGTGGAATCTCAGGGTTGTTTTGATTTGCATTTCCCTGATGACTAAGGATGCTGAACATTTCTTTAGGTGCTTCTCGGCCATTTGCATTTCCTCAGTTGAGAATTCTTTGTTTAGCTCCGTACCCCACTTTTTAATAGGGTTATTTGGTTATCTCGAGTCTACTTTCTTGAGTTCTTTATATATATTGGATATTAGCCCTCTATCAGATGTAGGATTGGTAAAGATCTTTTCCCAATCTGTTGGTTGCCGTTTTGTCCTATTGACAGTGTCCTTTGCCTTACAGAAACTTTGAAATTTTATGAAGTCCCATTTGTCAATTCTTGGTCTTAGAGGATAAGCCATTGGTGTCCTGTTTAGGAACTTTTTCCCCTGTGTCCAAGTATTTGAAGTTCTTCCCTACCTTCTCTTCTATTAGTTTCAGTGTGTCTGCTTTTATGTGGAGGTCCTTTATCCACTTAGACTTGAGCTTTGTACAAGGAGATAAAAATGGATCAATTTGCATTCTTCTACATGTTGTCCTCCAGTTGGTCACTTCATGTTTAGAGTCCTTTTACTACTACCAGGTTTTCAAGACTCACTGCATTCAGTCGTATGCCTTGCACTTTAAGTTGCTGAGATTTGAAAAAAAAAAAAATTACATAAGAGGTAAGTATGAAAATTAACCAAAAGAACTGCCCTGACAGAAGGCAAACTTTATGATATCCATCTGTTTGTCAACTTTCAATGACTATGACAGAATTCTTGGTTAGACAAGTTATTAGGAAAGTTACTTTAGCCTATGGTTTTACAGGTTTTATTCTTTTAGTTGGCTCTATTGATTTGGGTCCTGAAGCAAGGCAGACCATCATGGAAGGTACTATGCCAGTGAAGCAAAGTCATCCACTGTATGGTATCTGGGAAGCAGTGATAAAGGAATGTTGGTGTTTAGCGGTGACTCTGTATTCCTCTTAGTGACATACCTACAATGACCTAACTTCTTCCCACTGTGTTTCACCTAAACACTCCACCACCTTCCAATGTTACTTGCCATCTTGCAAGCAAGTCTTTAGCATATGTGTGCCTGGGGAATGACATTTAAGATCTAAACCATAAATCATCCATAGTAAAGAGATTCCTGCAGTGAGCTGCACAGCCAAGTAACAGCATTTCTTAGCCACATTGCTTCCAAGTTGGATCATGTGACTAGTTTTCATCAGAGAAATCTGAGCAGATGTGATTGAATAATTTTTTGAGCAAAGTACTTAAGAAACCAATTTATCATTCTCTCCTCTTGCTTCTTCCACAGCTTCTTGAGTTTTTTTTTCTTTTAGACATGAGCCCCTTTAGAAATCTGCAGTGATATTCACAATTAAAATAGTCCACAGTTTATCCCAGCTCTGTGACTTTTAACCTAACCCATGCTAATATTCACTTGACCTAAAGCACTTCTTCTTATAATGTAATCTTTTATGAAACATATACCTTTATGTTTTAAAAGTAAAATTATTTTCCTTGCTAAAATGAAAATTTCTTAAGTGGAAGGACAATAACATAACCCAGCTACATTTCAACCCTTTATCACACTGCATATCACCCATCAAACATTTGATGAATGCATGAAGAATGTGTGAATGCTTAAAATGTTGATAGTCCTAACGTGTTTTTTTCCATACAATATATCCTGATTACAGTTTTCTTTACCCAACTCATCCTACTCCCTACTCCCCACCCTTGCAAATCCACTCTCATTGTCTCAAATTAACAAACAAGCAAGCATCTAAAAAAATAAAAATAAGCTAAAATAAAAATGAAAAAAAAAAAACCAAATAGAACAAAACAAATACACAAACAAAAGAGCCAAAGAAAAAGCACAAGAAGCACAAACAGATGTAGATACACTCATCACACAGAAAAATCACATAAAAACATAAAAACAGAAACCACAATATATAAGCAAATGGCATGTAAGCTTAAAAAAAAAAAACAAAAAAAACCAAACCAGACAAAGCATTATGAGGAGGGGAAAAAAAGAAATCACTCCAAAAATACAATTGTTTGGTTTGTGTTGACTACTGCTGGGCATGGATCCTACCCTTAAGTTTGGTTTATATACCTAATGAGACTCTGTTGGAGTAAACTAATTTTTCCTTTGTAAGTGGATCAATGCTAGGTAGGAGGGCTCCCGGAAAATTACATTTGTTTTTCCACATAGAGGTAAGCCCAAGGTAGATAAAGCCTCTAAAGGTTGTTGTGCAGCTCCGTGGTCTGTGGTGACCAGGATGGGCGCATGATTACAGCTATGCAACCCTTCTTAGGTGGTTACTATAGCTGTGGTTTACTATACTGTTATACTGAGAAAAGCAATAGGATATTTAAGCTGTCTGTGGCCTGATGCATTTTTCAACTTTCAAGCGACAAACAAATTTGAAAAATTATGCCATTTAAGTAATAAAAGTTAATGAGCTTTATAATACTCTAATTCTCAAACTCCTTTATTTCACTGAGTCCGCAAATAGAAATCATTGGTTTTCATACAGTATCAACTTGAGGGCATGTGTCCATTCCTGATTCGTATTCCTCATTTTGTCATCACTTGTTTTTATTCTTGTTTCACAGAATGGATGCATTACAGGAATATTCCCATAATTCATTTGACCTGCAATGTCTGTTAAATTCATTTCCTGGAGATTTGGAGTTTAAGCAGATCTTCAATGACATTGGGGAACAGATGGAGCAGAATGCTGCAAGGTAACTATGGCTAGTGTTTAATTAAGTTAAGGTGTTTCCAAGGTAACTATGGCTATTTTTTAAGTTAAGGTGTTTCCAAGGTAACTATGGCTATTGTTTAAGTTAAGGTGTTTCCAAGGTAACTATGGCTATTGTTTATGTTAAGGTGTTTCCAAGGTAACTGTTGCTACTGTTTAAGTTAAGGTGTTTCCAAGGTAACTATTGCTACTGTTTAAGTTAAGGTGTTTCCAAGGTAACTATTGCTACTGTTAAAGTTAAGGTGTTTTGAAGGTAAGGCCTGCTACTGTTTGAGTTAAGGTGTTTCCATGTTTTCTTCACACAACAATTATCTAGTGTGGGTTTAGGACTATCTTTTATATAACCATGTTTTTCTTACTACTAACTTCTTAAAAGATATTGGTTAGACTCTATTCTCAAAATTGAACACAATTGTCTTTATCTGGTCATTACTCTTGTGCACCTAAGCTCATTTCTACTATATTTGCTGGCCGTAAACCCCCAGAATTCATCTATTTATCTACTCCCCACACCCTAAGCTCTAGGATTACAGATGTGTTCTACAATGCCCAAATTTGACATTTTTGCTATAGTCTGAACACAGGTACTTTCTGAGCCATCTCCTCAAGTACCTGATTACTTTTAAGAAGTTATAAAATATAAGCACTACTAAGTGAATTCCGGCTATTACTTTGTTATTAATTCTTTTTAAAGATTATAGTATCACAGATTTAATTTTTTTTCTGGGGTGGGAGGTGGTGACTGTGTTTTGAGGCAAGGTTTGTCTGTGTAGTTCTGGCTGTTCTACTCACTCTGTAGACCAGGCTAGATTTGAACTCAGAGATCTGCTTGCCACTGCCTTTCAAGTGCTGAGATTAAACACTTGATCCACCATGATTTTCATTAGTACATTTCAGAATTAGAATTCTTGGCTTGTATGATAAGGGCAAAATTTCAATTTGAATCTAAAGTGTCAGAATAAAATGATGGTGTGAGGTCACAACTGCTGAAAACAAAGCCTAAAAATTGTCAGTTATTTCGGAGCAAGGAATATATACATCTGTAATCCCAGAACGATGGAGGGAGAGGCAGGAGAAAGCAGTAAGTCTAGGAACTACATAGTGAGACCCTGATGCAAAACAAGTTAAAA
The DNA here is from genome assembly GCA_021653895.1 of Mastomys natalensis. Classification (NCBI taxonomy): domain Eukaryota; kingdom Metazoa; phylum Chordata; class Mammalia; order Rodentia; family Muridae; genus Mastomys; species Mastomys natalensis. The sequence continues at coordinate 287,345 of JAJTUV010000501.1, forward strand.
ATATATACTTACAATTGACTTCTAAGACCCATGCTTTAAGAAAAAGGAAAGAGGAGGAAATCTTTTTCTTTAATTTCAATGTGTAAAGTTAAACTTATATGTGTGTGTGTGTGTGTATGTGTGTTATATATATATATATACATATACTGTTAAGTATATATATTTAATATAAAGTAACTTATAAGAATTTAATGTAATTTAATGTGTTTATGTAACATTTGTGTTATCTATTATATGATATAGTTTCCAACCTAAAAAAAAATGAAAAGAACATTAAATAAAATAGATTAACAAGGTATTTATGTAAATTGCAGAGCTTGTTATATTTTTAACTTGGCCCTATCAAAACAAAATTTTGAATGATGTTTTTGTTATATATTACTTCATTACTTGCTAAATCTCTATTTAGTTTCCTTCTCCCACTTGATCAATAAAATCATATTTAAGAATATCATAATGACTAAACTTTTGTATTCACAAATTATTATTCAGGTTGAAATTTGATGTTGTTTTATGAGAAAGTATAGTATGGAATACAATTCTTACATTATAAACCTTTTATTGCCCATATATTAAAAATGAACCTATAGCCTCAAGTGACCATTGATCTTCACCAGGGATGAAAGGAGGGGTAACTCTACGTGCTACATTCTACATTTAGAATCAAGTCTATTTTTCATCAAATTCAATTATGTTTTTATTATGCTCTAGAGAATAAACATAATAGTATAGAGTACATATATTTTCAAAAATAAAATACTGAATAATAACTATGATGCACAAGAGTGTAAATCATTTATGCACTCCTGTATTGCTTCTAACAGAATAGCTTTTAGAAAATTGTATGTCGTGACGAATCTTTTATGCCGCACTTGCACTTCAGTAGTGAATTACCTACCCTTGGCATTTCGTATTTTAATAGTTGTGTTTATCTCCTGATGGTGCACATTGAATGAGTAATGAGCATCTGTATGATGTGGGTTTCCCAAATTACTTTTAGAAGAAAAGAGACATTAGTAACTCCCTCTTAAATACATTATTTTTTTCTTATACTTAAATTTTCTGAGCTGTATTTCTTACAGTGACCCTGACAACTTAAGTGTGAGTTCCTTTTCCCTCTTCCTAATGTCATCAAGTTTTATGAGCCACAGGGTCTGTCCCCTTCCCACAGCAGTGATTCACCAGAATGGACCGGTGTGCCCAGGTCACTGACCTGTCACCTGTTACGAGAGCCAAGCATTCTCTCTGATCATTCTCACATGAAGTTCTTCATTTCCACTCGAGCTAAGCTGTATGTCTTGTACTTTTGAGGAGAGAAGTCAGAGGCAATGAGTCTCTTACTTTAAACACACATTACAACTGATAACAGTGTAAATAACCCGTTGTGGATGGGTACTGTGAATTGTACCCACAGTGAAATAAGAACTTTGCATAAAGCCTTTGAAACGGCTTTTGAACTGACTTCAACTTACTAGTTTATTAGATGTGAAGGAAAAGAAGCTCTCTTGGGCTTATAGGATGGCATATAATGATTTCTGTCCCACTTAAACACATACTGTTATATTCTAAAACCTTATTTTATTCTTCTGTTTTCAAATTGTACTTATTTGTAGCTCATGAATCCAATTTTGCTGACACTGATATAAATGTCTACTCTTTTCATCTCTGGAAATCACCACTGTTACCTGGGAAATTCCCATGTCTTAGTCCAAGAGGTGGGAGATGTGATAATGCATCGCATAATTTAATATAAGACAGTAGAGATCCCCTAAACCCACTTATATTCTACATTGCTAATATTTTCACTTGTAAATTTTTCATTTGAGTTTCTGACATGTTAGTTTACAGGTCTATAGAGAGGAAGTAACCAAAAGAAATCTTTAAATCATCTACAAACCTTGGGCTTTTCATGAAAAAAAACATTAATCTGATGATGTGCACACACATGCAATTGGCATGTTTTGTTACCATGACAAATTACATGATATGAAATCATTTCGAAGAATACTGTTATTATTATAATTCTGGCAGTAGTTTGTTGTTAATATCAAGAAGATAAATTAATATTTCCCTTTATTTTTAACTACCTATGTTTGCAGTCTGGTTTGGACTTCATACTCTGTATGATAGAATCCCTGTCAATCTCCCAGTGTACAAAGCAAGACTGAGCTACAGGAAGAGAAAACAGAAAGGTCCACAACTTTGATTCTCACTAAGACTTGCCAGACCTCACAAAGCCACATTATCCTCTCTTCTGAGCAGGAGCATTCCAACACTCCTCTCCTGACAAAGATGCTAGGCCTAAACAACAAGGTCACCTAAACTTTCTCTGACCAAATTTATAGTTCCTACTTTTTAATTTTCGCAAATTATCCTAGTGCTGCCTAGTGTGTGTTGTGGTGGGGGAGGTCATGGAAGGGGAATCTGGTTAAGAAAGAGAGGGTAAAAGTGTTGCAATTTTTAATTTAAAAAGTATTAAAAATATATAATAAAAGTAAATAAATAAAATTTTCTTGGAGCTTGCTACATGCCTTCTACAGGATTTATGAAAATAAAAGTTTCAAAAATACCCTAACATTTCGTGTTAATTGGCATCACCTGCAAAAATATGTTTCTCTGATGAGTTAACAGGTACATTAAATTATGAGTATAACAATGAGTTGTTAAAGTCATTTAGTACTATGGCTACTTAACAGAGCTGCAGTTATAGGTTCTCCTTTAGAGCCTGTGACCCACAGGATCTTGATCCCAAGGATACTGAAGCTATGGGTTTCATGTTAAGGAGAGTGGGCCTTAACCCTAACAGCACGTGGTTGGTTACTCCCATGACATCCATGCCACCATAGTACCACACTTCTTACCAACTTACCTCTTGCCAGAATTGTAATTGAGTAATAGTGATGATTACTTTTGTCCTTGCTACTTTGAATAAAGATGTTATCAATGTAGCCCATTAATTTACTCCTCTCCAGGTTATCTCCTGCCTTCCTTTCCCTGCCAGAGAGAGTGTTGGGGGATCATTTCGGTATATTTCCCCACATATCCAGTTCCTATGTTTTCAGCCCCAGCACAATATGGCACTGTATGAAACACTTTCCAATTATTACACAAACATTGCCATACTGGGTTTTTCATATGTTTCTCCTCATCAGGATCATGTTTGTTACATTTTTCCTATTGGTAAATGGAATTCTACTTTAAATTTATGACCATTCCTCACTTAATCATCCCATAGTTGGGATTTTATTTTTCTCATGACATTAATATTACAATACATAGGTTTATTTATGGAGGCAAGTCTAATAATTTTTAGACTCTTCAAATTTTGTACTAATGTTTGAGTCCTAGCAATCAATGTGCTTATTGTATGACTATTGAATTATCTTGGTAATGTTCTTATAATAGATTGTGCTACTGAAAGAAATTTGAAGTAATCTGTACTTAGAAAATATTTAATTCAAAATAATAACATATGTTATTTAAGAAAACTTAGGCTAATATCTATTGGGACATATCTATTACTATGCATAATTGAAAGTATTTGAAATACAGTCTTTTAAAATACTATCTTTAATGTGTTTAAAGTTAATTTTTTTTTTGTCTAAATTTGACCTAAATTAAAGATGATGATTTGTTAGTTTACATAATAGACTGGCAGCTTAAATCTTGAAAATAGCCTTTTATCAAATAATAATTTGACATGAAATCAAATAATTGAATTTTTAAAACAAGATGCATGGTTTGTGAATGACAGATTGACAAGATATTTTATAGGTGACTGAAAGCAAAATCAAGTGACAGGAAGTACAGCTTTAGCTCTGTGCGCCAAGGGAGGGTCTTTGAAATGTAACTGTTTAATCCGTTTATCAGTGTATGGACAAATTATTAAAATATCCAGCACCCTGGAGGCTTTACACTGCTTAGAAACCAGTTCCTGGCCTCTGCCCAGATTCAGATGCTGGAGATAAGCTGAGAGGCAGAGTGCTGACAGAAGCAGAGCAGCTGTAGGGTCTCCAGTATCCTACGGGGCTCTGTCCGGGTTACTGCGTGCGAGGTGTGTGGATGCTAGAGTACAGACTTTTGGATGAGGGCATGTAGAGTTGGAGTGTATGCCTCCGACACCGTGGTTCTCAGTCCACAGAAATGCTGTCCAGAAGAAAATGCATGCCCCTCTTCCGTCAGGCCTAGAGCTGGTGTTTCTGAGGAAGACCATTCCACCAGGAGAGTCTAGGCTGTGGCTAGAGGAGGTACTGTTTTTCTTTTAAGTTCTTTGTTTTCATGAAAGGGCTCTTTGATTTTCACAATTTTATTTTTCCAAGGTGACTTTATTTACATTTACTCATGTCCAGAAGTCTTCTGAAAAGCTTTGCTCTGCCTCCTACTGTGTATTTTTATGGCAACCCACACCTCATAAATTTGGAGACTTTTAAGATTGATTTTAATAAACAGATCTTGGCTTCTAAACCCTCCATGGTTCTATCACGGGGAAAGTGTAATTAATAAGAATTGTGCTTTCAAAACAGTAACTTTGTCTTTTCCTAACTATTTTTTCCTTGATAATACTAAACGAAAATGGCACAAGAGTCAGATTTGGGTCAGTACAATGTTAAAGGCATCTGTTTCTGTAATCATTCCTATTTTAGATATGCCACCATCATGAGGAAGTCATATGTCATACCCATGTGGCAACAGATGGCACTCTGCCTAAACTCACCATTTTGCCCCATAGAAAATTTACAAGCATAACTGCAAAGAATTATATGTAGAAATTATAATTTTTAAAACTTTTTTGGAAATAAGGCAGGTGATCTTTGTGCTATATAAACTTAGAAAATAAAGAAAAGTAAAATTTAAACTTCATCTAACCACCACACATGTATCATTAATATTAACATTTATTTTCTTCCATCTTTTGATGTGTATTTTTCAATGCATTTTAGCTTTAGAAGGATGGATGTCACAGAAGTATTTAGCTGTACTAACGTTGTATATATGACCTTATAAATTACATGCTTTCTGTGACTGCTTCTTGACTTCTTATTTTTCCATTGATTGAAGTCTTCCACGTGTCACATTTGCCTTTTGGCATAGAGTATATGGTTCTGATTTCCACAGTCATCAAGTATATCCTCTGTTTTGTATCTACTATCCAGAGTTCCATTATAGACTATGTCTGTGCCTCAGATATATTTTAATGCAAGGGAACTTCTATTGCATCTCAAAGTAGTTAGATATTTAATATTTCTCCAATTGCAGTATTTGTATAAAAATTTTGAACTCTGGTTCCAACTATGAATTACAATGAATAACACATTTCTTGCTAATTTAATATCACATGAGTATTATATGAAGTTATCAATTTAGATTATATACAATCACATAACATGTAAACATTTCAGAACCTATAATATTGTGAGATGGCATTGCTTACATTCTACCAAAATAATTATTTTTCATTTTTGTAGTATAGAACATTGCATTGAAGAAATACAGTCTGAAGTGAACAAGTTCTGTCCAGATGTGCATCTGCAATCAACAAGTGACTGCTTCAAATGGCTAACTAGCTATAATTATAATTTATCTAAGTCACCATCCATTCCCCATGGAGATTTGATAAACTTCCTCAAAACAATGGTAAAAATTATTAGTTTTATGATAGAGTGGGGAGCAGGGAACACAACTGGATGAGTTACTATATGTGAATATTTATTGTGTTGGTAACGTCAGCATGTCCTATGTAGAGGCTTTGGCATGGGGAATGTTTTCATGTTGTTTGTGTTGATCCTCTTTCTTCTCCCATCAAATCCTTTGACATATTTTAAAAATTATTTTTAGCACCAAAGTATAGAAATAAAAATTAAATATTCTTCCTCTGGGTGACTTATACTGTGATGTGCAGCATGCTGATGTGATCTGTAGTTCTCTAAAGAAGTTCACACTCGATAGATGTTATATTCTTTCCCAATTTCTCTGTGTTCAAAATCAAAATCAGCAAGAGTCCCTTAAATGTGTGTGTTAGCTGGCTTTATCTTCTATTCTCTGCATTCCCAGCTTACAACACTACCCTGTTTGGTTTGGTTTGGTTTCTGTTGAAGCAGAAATGTACACAAGACTTTCTACCAAATGTAGTTCATTCTTGTTGAACACCTACCTGCGAGAAATTTTTTGTTAACCTCCAACAAAAATAGTTATTATTATTATTATACCCTCATCTGTGGCGTAGCTAGGTTACAAAAACAGATTCTCATAGAAACAGCACAATTTTTCAGAAGCAGAATTTCTGTGGCTATGGTTTTAATTTAATTTAGTAGGGAGAAAAGGACTGTTTTTGTCTTAACATCAAAAACATTGACCAAGGCAGATGTGGAAAATATCTTGAGGTTGTAGATGGTTTAGGATGACAGAATCAGATGAAAATAGTTTTTGTCAGTGGTTATTGTAACAGTTGTCTCTTTCATGCTTACGAAGTAATACAAAGAAGGCAAAGAGAGACGTATACCCTAAAGCCTTAACCTTTTAAAAAATCCTTCTTACCCATTATCTCTTGAAGGTGGAGCCTTGAAGAATAAATATGGATATAGTGTTTCCTTTAATTTCTATTAGGAGTCATGAGTATTAGATTTCACCAATATTGATGCAATAATGTGTTCTCATTTAATTAAAAGCAAAAGCTTTCAATTATCTTTTAATCTGTCACACAGAAGTCATTTTCTCCAAGGCAAAGGCCACTTTAGTTTTGTTCAAACTCATCTGTCTTCTGCAAGACCTATGGGTGGTGGTGGTTGTTGTTGTTGTTATTGTTATTGTTATTATTATTATTTTTTGTCTTTTCACATAATTGTGTGAGGAAATAATTTTTGAGGAAATAACCATGTTAATAAAACAGATTCAAATTAAAATTACCTTATCAAGTTTTTACATGTCTATAGTGTTGGTCTTGATGGCATCTTTATATATCTGTTTTTTACAAAAAATATTAATTAGGTAAGAAACTGGTTCTTAATATGATACTTGTACTGAGGTTATTTTTAAAATTTAGGTATTTATCCAAAACATGTGTTTTAACACTCAGTAGTCTACTATTCTTTGATTGATCAAATATTTAAACCTATTAGCTGGGTTAGAGAAACATAAAGCTAATATAACACAACTGATACATCTAATTGCCTTAGTGCTGCTGTGTCCTGGCCTCTCTGAGAACATTTTCTTTCTAGAAATTCGCAAAGAACTAGATCGTACAAGAAATGAGAGACAGAGAGGATGAAAGCAAGCGTATGCTAGATCCTGTCCCTCACCCAGAAACTCATATGATGTTTGAAAGCTAATTCTCGTGTACCATGTCACATATCCTTATCCAGAAATCAGATTATTAGGGTATTCAGATATCAGTGTCACAGAGTGTTCATTATGAATAAACCAGAGAATATACGGAAAAAGTTGTTTATATAATTAAGTATATTTTGGCTATAGTATTTGCATGTTCAGTGTGCATTGCAGGACTTAGAGTGAATGCGAGCCAGTTCCAGGGATTTGTCTAGCTGTTCACTTCTGAGTTACACATAATACCTGTGCTATCTTCACCAATAAGAAATTTCAAAGCCAAACTAATTTTTATGCCACTTGAGCCTTGCTTCCATTTCTTTTCTAATTAGCTTGTTTCTACTTAGAGAATATGAACTAATTTTGGTATTGGCTGGAAATGGATATAATTAGGAAAGTCATCATGTGTGGAGAATGTGTGTGCAATTCAGAGTCCAAGAAGAAAGTAATTTTTTGTTCCTTTATTCTTCCTAATTGTACCCCATTGTTTTCTACCAACATTACAGACTAAAGGAGGAATTCCCTATCACCTTTTGGAGAGCTTTTCTGAAAATTTCTTTGTCCTACTTTGAGTCATTTCTCAGAGTGAACAGAAATATTCTCAGGTTAAATTTTAAAGTAAAATCTTTCTTAACATGGTTCTCAGCAATGAATTTAAGTGAAAGTTGAAATCTTCGAGTGTATTAAATTTTATTTCTCAGGATGACAGCTATTAGGAACCCCTAGGCATCTGCTATACTTAACGATTTCATTTCAAGAATTATCTTAAAAATTATATTGGGTGAGAGTTATAGTAAGTATATTCACTCAGACATAAAAATCTTCCAGGAATTAATTAGGATATGATCTTGAATTTATTTTGTCTTAGGAACTTGTTTTAATCAGTATTATTCTATAGTTCTGTATTTAGAAATGTTTAGGCTTCAGCCTTGCTATAGCTCAGGCTGGAGGGAATAGTGGGGGCTAAAAGGTGCGTGTAACTGAATAGACAGCTAATCAGCTGGACTTCACAGCTGACTTCAGTCTACAGAAGTTCATACAATGTTTACTGTCAGTACTGATTCAATCACAAGCGCAAGACAAAAAGATATTGGGGAGTATAGGATGTTCATTCTCAATTTTAATCAATTATAAAATTGTTTGTAGAAATTATTTTTGTTTTTCTTAGATTTAATCACATTTCAATATTGTAATTTACTTTTATCAGCAATATTTATTGAATAATGAAGAAAACCATGAAGAAATGATTCTGGATTTACTCTGGGACCTCTCCTGTCAAGGAAGCATCTCATTCCTGTACTCTTTGGGTGGGACAACCTTCTGTCACCTCTCCAGGACTTCTATACATTCTGTTGAAGATTTCTCCTCTGTGGATATAAAGTCTATTTGGGACGATGTAAGATTACATCTTCGACGATTCTTAGTTAACAGGTTAGAAAGATATAATGAGATAAACAATTCACAGCAAAAAATTGAACTGAAAAATCAGTGTCTGAAGCAATTCCTCCTGCTCTACTCAGAGTCAGAAGTGCTTGTCAAGTACCAGCGCGTCCAGAAGAGACTGCTGGATACGTTTCTGAAAGACGCCTTTCCTTCCTGCAACGGAGAATCAGATTTAGAAAGAATTGCATGTGGATACCAAAGTACAGTGCTCACGTTATATTCAATGATAAAAGAGGATTTTAAGGTACTATGTGAAATTTTAGCTCCATCATCAGTGGTGCAATTCATTAATGAAACTTACGATACATACGAAGAAAGACAAAAATTCTTGAAATTTCTGACAGTTCAAAGAAGTGTGTTCTTAGTTAAGCAAGCAAGAGTGCACAACACGGACTGCATGCTGGTTATGACATACTTTCTGTTGATTTCACTCCTTACATCTTTAACTTCAGTTCTTTCCTCAAACTAAACAGTAAGACTAAACGCACCCATACCTTGTCCGTAGTGTAGTCGTGAAGCCTTTCTCGTGTTAACTTTAGGTCTGAAATGTAAGCCGAAGAGTTATTTTCTGATCATAAAGCAATGAATATAGATAAAAGAAACCAAGGTGCATACAATATAAAATGCAAATATGTGCAACAAGCATGGATTACCTTGTTTTAAAGTTAAAGGCAAAGCAAGCAAAATGCTAGCAATAAATACAATAAAATATAATCACACAAGTTTGCAATGCCACGAGCATAGTGCTTTGATATTCTAAAATCTCATTTATGCAACATATACAATAAAATAAACTTAAAATTCTTAATTTTATTTAAAATATTAAAGAATAAAAATACATTATAATAAACTTTCTTGTTATGGTTTTAGTTTTCCACTACTGGAGAAAAATCAAAATAAAAACTAAGAGATATTTATTTTTCTTGAACTATATTATTTAAGTATTTGAGAATTATCCTTGGATAAATTATCATGTGTTGTTGAATTAGTTATCATTAACATTTTTATATCACAGTGTTTTACTTATTTTTCTTAATAAAATATCAGAAGATCAAAATTAATGTGATAGATGAATTTCTAAATAAGGTAATATTCTCCCAAAATTTTAGTCTTTTCTTTGGACATTATACTTATTTCTTTATACTCACATAGTATAACAGATGAGTCAGTGAGTTTCTGGGATGGCAGTGAGGTTGTGGTCATCTGACTCATATGCACTGTGAGCCTTTGTCAAGCAAACATGCTTGCATCTTCATTGGTAACACAGTTTTAAAATGCATTTCGTGCCTGTGCTTGCTTTCTAAAAGTATGTTTTGTCAAAATCCTGCCTACTTATAAAGTGTTTTGTGTACAAAAGTTTTCTCTTGGCTAAATATAGTTTATAATGGAAAATAAGAGCATCTAACTGAAAAGATCTACCAATTGTTAATGAGTCTTAGAGTGATTGAGAGGCACAGTGTGTAGCCTATCCCAGTGTTAGAGGTGGAAATATTTCCCAGAGCCTAATTGCACTGATCGTTCTCCATCGGTGTTATCTGAACTTTTTATAAATCACTTTTAAGTGAGTGTTTTCCATGTAGTAGGCACTGTGCTAAGGAGACCCTAGTCTCTCTTATTCCATCCAATTTTATATACAAAATTAAAAACTTAGAGTAACTCACCTTGGATTATTTGTGCCCAGTCAGGATTCATATTCACACTGAGGACTCATAGAGAGAGGTGTTGTTTTTGTTTTTGTATAACATCTTTTTTCAACCACCATGTTATCAGACTGTGTCTCAAAGTATAGAATTAAATGTTCTATCAATAATAGACATTTCAAACTCTCTTGGTCAAGTGGACCACCTGAAAATCATTTAGTTCTGCCTTATTGACTGCATGTCAAATGATTTATTTAGCGGAAGCCATATTTAAGATTCTGAGGCAGACACTGAATTGGTAAGAAAAACAAACGACTCATTGCCACCATATGAGAAGCACTTCGTAGCTCAGCATAACAAACATGGCTTTGCTTTGTCTCAGAACAAAATGGTTTTGCTCCAATGACCAAAATTTGTGTATTAACAAATTATAACTTTCAGAATAGCAATGATAATTTATATTCCTTTTGGAATAAAATCTAGATTGGCTGAGTGGGAAATTATTATCTTTAATATAATTATATAGCTGTATGGTCTTTGAGTCATTGCTGTTTTGCTCAATAGTATAGAAAGATCATCTCTTAAGTAAAAATGTATTGGTTCAAATAGGGCTTTGTATTGTCATACTTAATCCTTCTAACCACCTGACAAGGTGCATGCCTTCAGTGTCTCATTAAACAGTGGGGAGGAAGTGAATTGAGATGTTAAGCAGTATCCTCTGAGTCAGAAGGTGAATTGAGGATTCAAATTGGTGTCTAACTCCGGATCCAAACCCATGGAAGAGCATGTCTCTGAAGTTTCTGTGTGCTCCGCATGATCAGTGTGGGCACTGCTGTACTCAACGGTTTGGTCCTACGGAGTTGTTCATTGCCTCTGATTTTATGTTAAGATTGGACATTCTTCCCACAGTATCTGTGAATTATTTTTTTCTGTTTCTTGGGCATCGAAGAAGTGGTTATTGTTTGTCATGATGTATAGGACTGTATAATACTTTATTCATTTGAGCTCATTTAATCTTTTAAATGAAATAGTTCTTCATATTTTATATGGAGAAACTGAGACTTGCTGAGGTAATAGGCCCACAGCTACATAGAAAGGAGCTTCCAATAATTTCTTCCTCCTCTTCTTCCTTCCTTCCTCTCTCCCTCCATTTTTCCCTCCCTCCCTCCCTCCTTCCTTCCCTCCTTCCTTTTTTCCTTCCTTCCTCCCAGCATTCTCTCTGTCGATATTCTAGTGATAAGGTACAAGATAGGCATTTAAATTTGTTGCTATCTAAGCTTATCCCTAGAGTTTATCTTGGTAAAACTTGCATTTGGTCAAACTTTTGTCTTTTATATTGACACAGATATGGACATTTCCTTGGAGCATCTATGGGTACTTTCTGTTATTTGAAGGAAATGATGCTAATATAAAGGTTTAGAATCACTTTAAGTTAGTGATCTATTCCAGAAAAAAATAATGTATTGCACGTAATCTTTTATTTTTATTATTGTTATCATTATTATTAAATAATAGCATTATATAGCCCATGCTGGACATGAACTCTCTGTCCACAATTTACCTGTTTCCGCCTCTCTAGTAAAGATTTGAGCCAGCATTTCAGCTGTTCAATGGGCCTTGTTGTTTGTGTCTTGGTGTTTTTCCGTTTGGTTTGTTTGTTTGTTTGTTTTTACAATGTTGGAGAGTTAGCCCAGGGCCTTGTGCATGCTGGCCAGTCGTTCTGTCACCGAGTCATGGGCCTTGCCTTTAAGGTATTCACCAAGTTTCCAGAGGAGTTTAAGAACCATGACCTTTTTGATGTATCTTGTTATTTTGTATGCTTATAGTTTTCCTTCAAATATTATAAGGAAAATATTACTTAAATGTTTATGCTATAATGTTTTCTGTTTTTATCTTTTTATTTAATTTTATTTTTTTACTTACTTATTAACTTTACAACCCACTCACTGCCTCCCTTCCATTTACCCGCCTCAACAATCCTTTCCCCATCCCTCTTCCCTGTCTCCTTTGAATGGGTGGGCCCCCCTGGGTATTCCCCCGCCCTGGTACATCAAGTCTCCATGAGAGCAGGCTCTTCCTCTCCCATTGAGACCAGACAAGGCAGCCCATCTAGAAGAACATATCCTACAGACAGGCATCATCTTTTGGAATAGCCCCTGCTCCAGTTGGTCAGACCCAGTTGAAGACTAACCTGTACATCTGCTACATATGTTCGGGAAGGCCTGGGTCCAGCCTGTGTATGTTCTTTGGTTGGTCGTTCAGACTCTTAGAGGCCCAAGGGTCCAAGTTAGTTGACTCTGTTGGTCTTCCTGTGCAGTTTCTATCTCTTTGGGCCTGCAATCCTTCCTCCAGTTTTTCTGTAAGAGTCCCAAGCTCCATCCACTGTTTGGCTATGAGTGTCTGTATCTCTCTGAGTCAGCTGCTGGGTAGAGTCTCTCAGAGGACAGCATGCTCCTGTCTTCAAGCATAACAGAGTATCATGAAGACCATAATAAAAAGTTTCCAGAAAGCTTTAGAATTTAAGTTATCATTTTGATTATAACTAGATTTATTCTTTGGAAGGTCAGATCATATTTACATGTGCTTGGATTTGATCCCCATTTCAGGAGAATCATTTTTCTCTATCTGTTTGGAATTATTAAGGAAATTAATTTTAATTATAAATTATATTATTTATTCTACACTTAAATACACTTTTCTAAATATCTGGGGAAGACATATGTTTTGAGTAGTAAATTTTACTTAAGTTGATGCTCTGTTCATATAGAAATAAACAATTAGGGGCTTTAAAGTGTAGAATAAATTTTATATCTCCCTCCATGTCTTACTTGAGCTTTTCTTAAAGTCTTTGTTAGCTTGTAAAGGAAAGACTCAAAATGCTCCTGAGTATTTGTAAGGTTTCAAAACTGCAGTGGGTAAGAGGTTGCTTTTTACATTTGCTAAGTTATTTAACCTTGGAATCTTTGAAAGGATTGCATTAGATAATACCTAAGGATCCTTTGAAGTCTAACCTTTTTCTGATTCTACAAGTATGAGGCCTACCGTTTGACTCCAAGAATTACCAAATCTGTTCTCTCTATGGATAGAGAAACATTAACTGGCTCAGTATATATTGTTGCATGTCACAGTAGAAGATGTAAAAGACTGCTTTAATATCTCTTTCTGGGAGAATTGCCTTTCCCTAAGAAAAGCCTAGGAATAGCAAAATGCAGTCATTCTCTTACCCTTGTAGTTGTTATAGGAGGGAGGCTGGGCAGCAAGCAAAAGTAAGAAGTGGGATTTCTCTGTGGGGTTTACACCTTAAAGTATTTCTGGTAATCTATGCTTGTCTTCTCTTTTACCTCATAACCACATTTGTTTCATATTTAGTCTTGAAGTGGTTTTTTTGTTTTGTTTTGTTTTTTTGTTTTTGGAGAGTTTTTAAACAGATAAGTTAAAATTAGGACCACATACAAGAATTAGGAACACAATGATTATTCTGTGTTGTTGATTAGAAAGTATTTGGTATGCCTAAGTCCATATAAGGGTTCAGTATGCGTAAGTGCATATGTCTTTTCCCTGTTATTGTTTAAATCAGATGTGGTAAGGATGACTAATGACCTGTATTTTGCCCACCGAAGGTCAGTTGTTCTTCTGCAAGGCTACAAATAGAAGGCAAGGATAGTAATTTCACACAAAAAGTAACTCTGAACACTTACTAGTTTCTCTGTGAGTAAAACAGTAATTCCTCAGGACTAGGTCTTGTGAAAACAAACAAAACAGTGGCCTTATGTGGCTGAAGTTGCTCACTCGTAGTGTCTCAGACTGGAGTTGTCTTATGAGTCTTTCAATACAGCAAATGTATGAGCTGAAGCTTTGTAAGTAATCTTAATCTTTGCATGTGTAAAGAAAGTAAGAGTGATGGGTTGTTCTACCATGTCCTTGTATGGCATGCCCAGTGCCATCTTCAGTTTTTGAGAATATTCGCAGCTGGCCATGCCATCAACAGGACAAAAGAATATTGTTTTTCCTTTTTACTGTAACAGGGATTCACCCAGCAGCCTCATCCATCCTGTATTGTTCATGACTCCTCAGTGGGCAATCTCTAGGAGCCTCTCTACTGGCAAAGGCTTAACTCTTACTTTTCTTTATCCTCTTTAGAGAAGACAGGATCAATCAAAATCTTTTGAGGTTTACATTAAGGTTTTTATGTTGCAAGTTACCTTCACCTGTTCTAATTCTTCAGTTTTGATAAGGCACAAATAATCTAGAATATATTTTATAGAAAATAATTGAAGTATGAGAGTTGCAGAACATATATAAATAAATAAATAAATAACTTTTGTTGATTTTTTTTTTCTCATTGATCATCTTCATTTTCCTCAAATGCCTATCTACAAATATGTAGAGTCACTCATTCAGTAAACACCTTTTCGTGTTGTTTTCTCCCACTGTGTGCAACACTAACCACTTTCTATACTGGTAGAACAGTTGATTCTTAGGTTGTTCCTGAAATATTGAGTATTATATCTGTTTTCTAGATACAGAACCCAAGATGTTAACATGTTAATTACCTTGCTATAATATTCAGATTATGACAAAGCTGGTCTTCTTAACTGATATGACTTCTTGTCCTTAATTAAATGAGTTGACTTGTAAGACAGTTTTTTGTACTTTTAAAATATGAAGAGTAGTTCCTATTTTAACTACTTGTTATGCATTGGTTTGGGGGAGTCAAACTTTCTATTATTATATGTACACTCATTTCTCCACATACAAAATTAAACAATGTGAATTTTGGAACTATGATAGTAGTGAAATGCTAAGCTGCAACATTAGGTTTTATATTTGGAAAAGATTTAGAAAGAAAAAATGTCAAAGTTTTACACTAAAAGGAAAATATTACTTTGAATTTTTAAGGTGACTGAATGGAGAATCATTTTATTCCAAGAGATATAAATAGACATTTTTTACTTGAGATTCAATATTCAATCCAGAAGTTTGGCTAAAAGAAACTAATACACTGAAAAAAATGAGATAATTTGTTGTCAGGTTTGAGATTCATTTTGTCATTAATGTATTAATGCTACCATTATTTAACATTATATTTATAGAAGGCTTGAGAATTTTTCTTTATTTATCTTCCATTTGCTGCTCCACAACTAGAACTTATAGTGTTCAGCAATTTTAGACAATGTTTTGTGGTTAGGAAATGTTCAATTTTGCAAGGTTACTAGAATTAGAAGTGGAACCCGCTCCTTGGATATCTCAAAGCTTCTTAAGAAGCAAAGTTTTATTACACTAAAGTTTAACTTCGTAAGGAAATGCTTATGTGAGACAAAGCATCAATTTATCATGAGGATGATGAGAAATGTGGGCTGTTCGGGTTATCAGAGGTAACATGTGCATCTTACTTTCCAGGAATCTTTGATTTCTGATGTGTGTCTTCTGAACTTCTGACCTGGCTTTTGCTGCTCAGTGCTTTCAGGCCTCTCCAGGTTTTACAGACGAAAGGACGAGATGGAGAGTACATTCCATGAGAGAGAAAGCGGATGTCTGTGAATTTCAGTAGTAGGCATGCTCCTCATCACGAAAAAGGAGCAAACACTAAGTTTCTTTCAGCCGTCTATCTGCTCTCTCTCTCTTTGGAATACCTGTTTGTTCATCTTAATGGTGAAAAGACAGTTTCATTTGTTACATTTTTGAATTATGATATTCAGTTATGATAAACAGAAGATCAAAAATGATTCTGTGTCTTGGTTTCTTCTGAGGAATCACTTTTTATTTGGAGATTTGTATACCTTATTAGAATTTAATGTTTCTAAAAAATAAAATCCTCTTTATTGTAATATACTTGCAAATAAAAAAAAAATCACACAACTAGCTTAATATAGCCATTCAAACACCCAGACTTAAAAGCTATAAAGCTAAGTGATCTTCACCTCGGATTTTATGATTTCTGTATCAATTATATTCTTATACACATATCTACCATGTACACACACACACACACACACACAAAAAAAAAAAAAAAAAAAAAAAACCAAACACAAAACACAAGAAACAAATAAAACCCACAGAAGAATCCTGACCTAACACTAGATAAAGAACTAGCTTTCCATCTTTACATCTCATGTCTCTGCTCTCTTATCACCTGGCTGATGTCACCCTTTCTCCCTTGTCTACGTGTTATACTCTATGCATAAGTGCATTTGTTTATACATACAAGTGTATGTTTCAGACTAGGATCTACATATGAGGGCAATTATGCAATTTTTTTTCTTTGTGAGATTGTGTGAGCCTGCTTTGATTCTAGGATCAGGAATTTCCTGTAAATTTTGTGATTTCATTTTTCTTCAGAGATGAATAATGTTCCAGTTCATATATGGACCAGATTTTCATCATCTGTTGATGAACTTTAGTGACTACAGCACCAATAAACACACAGTGCATACATTTCTATGGTAGGGTATAGAGCTTTCTGCACTGAACTAAAAAGTTGCAAAGGTTAAAATACTGAAGGTTTTGCTTTTGAAGCAGAATGGGAATAATTGAAAACTATCATTGGAAAGAAAATTCAAATAAAATTCTTCACAAAGTTAGTAAACTTATTTTGGAACTCTTCTGTGTTTAGCAAACAATGTGGACAAGTACATATGAGCTGTCACAAGCCAGGACACCATGTTCTGTGGGAACTGAGTTGCCAAGGCATATGGAACCTCATAGAACCTGTCTGGCTTTTGCTCTACCCTCATAAAACTATCTATTTTATTACACTCACTTTCTGAATGTAATGATTAATCTAGGTTCTCAGTTTTGTTGTCTGTTAAATTGTTCATAGATCATGAATCTCTCAATGAACATATTTCTTCTTTCCACTGAGCCACTTATCATCACTATTAAATACTGTTAAACTAACATTTCAGGTTCTAAGGAAGTGAATTCTGGTCTGTATACTAACAATCAGTGGTTAATACCTAGAAAAGCTTTAAAATAAATAGTCAAGAAAAAAATTTAATATGCACATAAACCCACATTTCTTTTTAGAAAGATATCACTTTAAATGGCCTGACATTTTTGGTGATTGTGCTTGTTCCATAGCAGTCTTCATCACAGAAATAATACTTTAAACTATACATCATATTTTAACGTTTTATTATAATTACAGTTAAGTATAAAATTCATAGGCCATCAGCATCACATCTCTGAAGTCAAACGTTTAATATAAATCATATCTGCCTGAAAATAGTTTTCTATTCCCGTCTTCAACAGCTTATTTTTACCTTAGGAAATGTCTTAGTCCACCCAGATAACAACACCAAACAGATAACAAAACACCATAGATGTGGGGCATGGGA
Source organism: Mastomys natalensis (assembly GCA_021653895.1). Lineage (NCBI taxonomy): Eukaryota > Metazoa > Chordata > Mammalia > Rodentia > Muridae > Mastomys > Mastomys natalensis. Next base: position 305,085 of record JAJTUV010000501.1, read on the forward strand.
TAGGGTTGAGGTGGGGGTGAGGGTTCTTAACCAAAAAATATTTGTCAGAAGTTCCAGAGGCTGGCAAGTCTGAGGTCAAGTGTTTAGCAGATGCTGAGATCTCTTCTGATTCTTTTTGTGGAGAATGGAGGAAGGAGCTCTCTGGGTCTCTTTTAGGACAGCAATCCTGTATCTAGGGCATGCTCTTGCAATCACCTTCAAATTTTCTACCTCCAAATATTCTCACCTTTGTCTTCAGACTTTAGACTATGAGGTTAGGATTGCGGATACAAGCACTACATCACAGTAGTGAAAAATGGGAGTATGAGCTTAGGGGCTATGAATACAAGCATTCAGACCACAGTAGAGAAATCTGTGTCTCTTACCCCAGAGTTGCTGAAATAGCTTGTCTGAAATGGCACTTTCTGAGTGTGGACAGCTCTCCACACAGAAGTTTAGAAAGGTTAAACAACAGCTGGTTATCCTGAGTTTAGGAGCCAGTCTTCTCTGTACTTTTGGAAATGAGGAGTAATGCAGAGCTTTGGGCTAAATGTTCAAACTTCTTCAAGGATTTATAGTCAGAAATTCTTAAAATAGAATCGCACTCCCTGTATTTACACATCCATTTTAAATTTACTACTGTTCTTACCAGAACACTCATAAGGATTTTGATGGTTAGACTACTTAAATGGAGATTTAAATCACACATGTAAGGACATGAAAAGGTATTTTAAATTGTAGAGTAGTGTATGTTGTTTCAATCCAAAGCTAAACTGACAACTCAGCATAAAATAAAAATAGAAGAGTGAAGTTCACCCAACTCCTTAACAGCATAGAGCTTAGGACAGTTGCAAGTCTAAGCCCAGGATGAGGCTATTATGTCATTGGGATTCTGAGAGGTCAGAGAATATAGAAGGTGGCATAATTTGATGGTTTAATTAAATTTCTGGAACATTGTCATGGTGAGGCTGACTTGAGAATAAATGACAATTTTTTGTCCACCAAGGTAGAAAAACTTTAAACTTAAATTGTAGTGGTCATATTTCTATTAGGCAAAGGAATAATACAGTGTGATTATTGGATTGGCACCCAGGTTTGTGATGTAATCACTCCTGAAATAAAACAGAAATTACTTCCAAACACGATTGCTCTCATAGGAAACTGTATTGTGAAGATGGTTTAATGCTGCCTTTTATCTTTTTTAACCACAATCTGCACTGACTTCAATTACAACTCTCATTGGTAATGTTCCTTCTGTGATGCAGTAAGGCAGTAGTCCTTTGACTCTTGGAGGACTGAATTCTTTGAATAGGCATTTGTCATAGTTGTCATCAGAAGTGCTATAAAACTCTGGATTAGTGAGGGGTTCCTGGAACCTGAATTGAGATAAAATGACAAATCTTATAGCCACTTAAGATTTAAGAGCTAAAATCAAGTGCAGAATTAAAATATAAAATATGAATACAAGAAAATTCTTTCTTGAATTTATGAACAGGATATGACAGCACAGATTTCATTGAAACTTTGCATTCAGTTGATCTCGTTGGAGAGGCTTATGCTGTTTTTATAATTTCTTATCATTTGAATATATGCAAATTTATACCAGCTTTTCATGTTCAGTGAAAACTGATGTCTCATATTTTACCTTTTTAAATATGACTTAAAGGCAACAGAATACAAAATGGAAACCATAGGTCTGTTATGTTTTTAGGACAGATATTCTTAGAGACTTGAGTTATAGAAGAATATGTCCTTTAACTTTTATGTCTTTTAATTTTTTATTATTATTTTCTTTTAAGAAATAATGTTCCACAATGTGGGGAAAGCAGGGGGCGGAGCAGGAAGCGGAGAGAGAGGGAACTGGAGTGTGGGTTCTGAGTCCACCCCAAGCGTGCATTTCCTCCATCTTGTGGTCTGCTGGCTCAAGTTTCCGTAATACCCCCACACAGCACCGCCAGCTGGACAGCAAGTGTTCAAAGATGTAAGCCTGTGGGCTATACTTCTTCAGACCACCAGAAGCTGTCTTATGCATTGTTTTTCCAGCATCATTTTAATAAGAAAAAATGGATGAAATATATTTATAAATATATAGCTAAAATGGATAATCCTTATTTTTAGCTATTTAAAACAGTAAAAGTGTGATGCACATCTGGAAAGATGTAATGTCCACCACAAATTTTTTTATTTTTCTTTTATTGAAAATAAGGATATTTTTATCAACATAAACACCTTATCATGATCTCCCCTTCAATTCCCTGCTTCCTCTCCTCCCACCTGGGTCCACAGCTTTCCATCTCTCACTACAAACCCAAGAAACATCTAAAGAGTGATAATAAAATATAATAAATAAATAAAATAAACACAACACACAAACTGGAGAAAAAAGAGCCAAAGAAAAAAATATAACCCCTTCAATTATTGGAGGACAGGCCTGTATCACTGCCTTTGCAAGAATAGAATCGCCAAGGCCCTTCTATACTTAGAGAAGGGAGGAGATGTCAGGAGCAGCCCTGCATATACACTAAAGGCCTAAAATCAGCAATAGGCCTGACATACATGCATGCTAACACAAAGTCTTGGGTCTCTGTGGAAAAACACTGAAACAGAAGGCTATAAGCTATTGTAAACAGGCAGCTTCTGTGGAAATTTACCAGACCTAGTAGTCATAAGTCTTATGAATAGGCAGCCTCGGTGGACAGTACCAACTTAGATAAGGACAAGTGAATCATAGGCAGAGCCATAGTGACCTGTCCCCTGAACCTACACTCAGCTGATACCCTGTTCTGAAAGGTATCTGTACTCCCCCTGAACACCTATGCTCCGGTGCCATTCCCTTCCCCACATCCTGCCTTTTTGTGTTTATAACCTCTGTGTAAATAAGTAACTTATGATGTGATTTAAATAACTAAATAAAAAAATTTTAAAAAAAGCATACAGATACAGAGATTTACATGTTCACATGTACAGGAATCCCCCAAAAACCATGTATTTTAAAACAGTGCAAATAAATATGAAATTGAAGATTATTCAAACACAAACCATTATGCATTTGCTTTTAATATATTTTTAAATTCTACCCAGAGGTTTATGGTCCAGAAGAGCATACCAGAAGTCAGACAGGTGTTTAAAAGCATTAACCATCCCATAGGCTTGCATCCTTGTGCCTTTTCTCTGCTGCTCTGAAGTTCTGTGAGGTTCTGTCATTTTCAATCAACAGAGAGTACATGTGATCAGTATATCTGATAAACTTGTCAATGCCTCTTTAAAGCAGGATTCCCCAACCTATTCAATTCTGACCTCGCTGTTTCATTCCAAGTATCATCTTGATAAGACAGAGCTATGTCACAGGCAGCTGTGTGTCAGCTCTGTCTACAACTAATTTGTGCAGGAAAAAATTAAATCAGGAGGTAAATTATTTTATGATTGCTCATTCCCAACAGAGTTGGGCATCATTCTGAAGAAAATATCAAATAATTGGTTTCAGGCCATGTCAGACACATGCAATTCCCTTCTCTAATGGCTGTGTGTAGTAGCACCAGGCCTCAGGGGTCAGCAAGGAACTGGAAATAGCTTAGTGCCAGCCACAGCAATAGAGAGACAGAGCACATAGGAAATGAAGTGGCAATAAGTGCAATCCATAGGGGAAATGTGCTTCACTTGGAGTTTAATGTATTGGTTCAGAGTCTGGCAGGAAGCCATGCAACAATTGTTTACCTTTCTGTAGGCATCTGCATCTGTTCTGTTTTGTAAACGCCACTTAACTCTCTGTGGGTAAATACTGGAATAGATAACAACTGTTAGGGGATTTACCACTCCCTTTTCATATTACTTAACAAATGCACACTACAAACAATGCTTGCCTTAGATTAAAAAGAAACAGACATTTACAGGGTCAAAGGGATTTGATTGGGAACCCTTTATAACTTCTCAGATCTATAGTAATTATATCTGTGTGATTTGAACATATTTTGGAACCTATCTAAATTAAAGTGTTAAAAGATGCTAGCATGAAGTAATGCAAGATTTTTTATTATTGTCTTAAGTACTGTGTGTAGAAAATTTATGGCACTGTTTGTAATAATTCAGTTCTGCAATATTGTGTCTTATAGCTGCTGTGCAGAAATACTAAGTTGTCTTTTGCAATTTTGGGAAATTAGTGGTTACTAATATCTAGCTGCACAAATATTTAAAACATATGGTTACCGAAGAAAGAGAAAAAGAACATTGGATACCACAGTATAAAAGGTCCATTTGTGACTAGTGCCTAGAAAATGCAATAATGTATCATTGGTAAGTGCAGACTCATTCAGCACCTCTTCTAGTTTCCCATTATTCAGGAGTGATGAGGGGAGAGATAGATGCTGCCATAAATGCAGGATGCCTACAATAGCTGAGGAGTCATGTCAAAGTGGTGTCACCAAGAGCTGAGGTAATTATTGCAGCTCATAATAGTGCATTTCCCAATCTCTGTTTGGCAAACTACTCCTTACATTTTCCAAGTTCACAGTTGCTACAAATCCTTGTTCTTATTCATATGCAACTACTTTATATCTGATTTACTCTAATTCTAATTTCAATTTTTTTCTTTTTCATTTCTATGATAAACATTAAACCTTAGCATTTTATCATTTTTTGTTATTTTTAATACATTTTGTTTAGACTTTGAGAGTTATTGGGTTTTGTTTGGTTTTGGTTTTGTTTTATCATTTGTCACTATAAATGCAGGTTGGCCTGTACTTGCAGTTTTCCTTCTGTCTCAGCCTCTCAATGCTGGATTCCATCATGTGCTACCATACCAGACTCCCTTTCTTTTTTTAAATGTGTGTTCAAATATATTACTACTTAAATCTTTGATTGAATATTATAAACCATGAAAAATTGGAATTATTTGATAAAGCCATGAATGAAGATTTTTTTCTTCTCTTATCTTAATCATTTTATATGTGTTATATGTGTACATGCTTGTAAATTTTTCTTTTTTTTCCAAAAATCTTTTTGCAACAATTTTTGCAGTGCTAGACGTAAAACCCTGGGCTTCCAATTATACATGCTGTATACATACAAGTATTCTAACATTGAGCTACATCTCCAGTTCTTTCTTAGTTTTCTTAACCACTATTTTACAATTTCACCTCTTTAAATTATTATTTTGTTTAATTTTGTACTTTTTCATTATTTTTTATCAATTTAATTAGAACAATGTTTTACAATTTGTCCATTTTATCCCTGTTGAAATAATAAAGGACTTTGGCATCACATTCTGTTTTGCGTATAAAATAATTTATTTGATCTTCTGTCACTGTGCATGATATTAATTACTCAGTGATACCGTATATGAAACCTCAAAGCTGTACACACCTGATCTTCATCATTGTCACGTGAACGTTTAGACCTGGGGCTTTCATCAGCACAGTCACAGTCTGTGTTATACAAATTTCCACTTAACAATGTAATGTAAATGTGTAGTGGTTTAATTGAATAAATGGTTGGAAAGTAGTAAGAGACGGTTCTTTATAAATATCATTTACCTATAGACAGAGAACCTATTTTATTAATGTAATTCTTAATAACATTTTCAGGACTCAGGAAAGATGAAGTAATATTAGGAGTCTGGGGAAATGGCTTAGATGGTGGAGAATTTGCCATGCAAGCATGGAAGCCTGAGTTGAGTTTCTGAGAGCTAATGTGTAAAAATGTGGGTGCATGATACATAAGTACCAGCCATGGAAGCAGAGACAGGAGGATACCTTCGGACATGCTAGCCAGATAAGCTAGCTGATTGGTTGGACATGAGTATGAGAGACCCTGTCACAAAAGTAAGGAACACAGTGGTGGAGGAAAAAAATCCAGTGTCAGGCTCTTGCCTTCCTGTTCACTTGCAAACACATGTGAACATACTTGAGTACATATGTACACTTTATTGCTAGAATAACATAACTGCCATAGTTATTTTTTATTGGTACACTTCAGATGTTATACCCCACCCAGGAACCCTGTATCCCATCTCCCCTCCTCCTGCTTCTATGAGGATGTGCCCCCACCCATCTACTCACCCACTCCCACCTCCCTGCCTTCAAATTCCCCCACACTGGGGCACCCAGCCTTCATGGGACCAAGGACCTCCTCTCCCACCTATGCCGGACAGGGCCATCCTCCCCTACATATACAGCTGGAGCCATGGGTGCCTTCCTATGTGCTCCCAGGCTGGTGGTTTAGACCCTGGGAGCTCTGGTTGGTTGGTATTATTGCTTCTCCCCATGGGGCCACATACCCTTTCAGTTCCTTGAGTCTTCTTTTTTTTGTTGTTTTTGGTTTTGGTTTTTTTCCAGACAGGGTTTCTCTGTATAGCCCTGGCTGTCCTGGAACTTACTCTGTAGACCAGACTGGCCTCGAACTCAGAAATCTGCCTGCCTCTGCCTCCCAAGTGCTGGGATTAAAGGCGTGCGACCACCGCCCAGCTCCTTCAGTCCTCTGTCTAACTCCTCCATTGGGAACCCCATGATCAGTTCAATGGTTAGCTGTGAGCATCTGCCTCTGTAAATGCTAGGCTCTGGCAGAACTCTAAGGAGACAGGTATATCAGGCTCCTGTCAGCATGCACTTCCTGGCATCCACATCAGTGTCTGCCTTTGGTGACTGCACATGGGATGGATACCCAGGTGGAATGGTCTCCAGACAGCCCCTCTTTCAGTTTCTGTCCCACACTTTGTCTCCATATTTGCTCCCATGAGTATTTTGTTACTCCTTCTAAGAAGGACCAAAGCACCCACACTTGGTCTTCCTTCTTCATGAGCTTCATGTGGTCTGTGAGTTGTATCTTGGCTATTGAAAGCTTTTGGGCTAATATAGAACTATTAGTGAGTGAATACCGTGTGTGTTCTTTTGTGATTGGGTTACCTCACTCAGGATGATATTTTCTAGTTCCATCCATTTGCCTAAGAATTTCTTGAATTCATTGTTTTAATAGCTGAGTAATACTCCATTGTGTAAATGTACCACATTTTCTGTATCCATTCCTCTATTGAAGGGCATCTGGGTTGATTCCAGCTTCTGGCTATTATAAACAAGGCTGCTATGAACATAGTAGAGCATATGTCCTTGTTATATGTTGGAGCATCTTCTGGGTATCGTACAGCTGGGTCCTCAGGTAATGCTATGTCCAGTTTTCTGAGGAACTGCCAGACTGATTTCCAGAGTGGTTGTACATAATTATTTTTAAACAAGAAATAACATTTAACATTATTATATTCACTCATGACATGAAACTAAAGTATTTTTTCCCTCCAAATTGGAAAAGCATGGACAAAAGTTAGAAGCCAATATCGATCATTTGCAATGACTTCTCTTGTTAAAGGAAAGTAGCTTCATGCTGCTGTTACTTCTGTACAAAGTCAGGCAATATAATGGAAAAAATTTAACTGTTGATATTTGTGTTTATCCACTTTAATGTCTTTTAGGAGTGTGTATCTCACTTTTGTTATCAAATAGTAAATATTCTGTCAAACTTTAAACATTTAGTATACAAGTTTAAAGCTGCAGTATTGAAATTTTCATATCACAGGTAAAAATGTTTTGGTTTTTAAAATTATCAAGATAGCTATGTTATTCTAGCATTAAAGTTACCTACCTCTAGCAGCTCTTCAAAAACTGAGTGGTTTCTAGTGTGGCCTGATATACTATGCACCTAGGGAGTTTTCTCCATTACTGTCCTCCTTACTATTGAGACAGGATATCTCTGCAACACTTATGTCTAACCAGTCAGCTAACTTGTCTGGCCAGCATGCCCCAAGACGTCCTCCTGGCTCTGCTTCTACAGCTGATATTATAAGCATATATCATGCATTCACGTTTTTACACGTTAGCACTCAGAAACTCAACTATGGTTTACATAGCGTAGTATTCTATGAATCATAAACAATTGTCAGGTTAAAAAAATGATTGCTAGAGGCAAATCGTTGCCGTAAGAGGTGAAGGCAGTTGCTGTTTTCACTAACGAAGGGCAAGTGAAGTGAATAGTATTCAGTGCATAAGGGATATCTTCCAGTGTGAAGCAAATGTGACTTGCGTCACATATTTAATTGGTGGTAACTAATCAAAAGTATATTTTGGTATATCCCAAAGGGGATGCTAAATAGCATAAGACTGAGTTATTCAACATAATAGCAAAGACTTATGAATTTAAATCTTGTAATAAAAGCAAAGACTTATGAATTTAAATCTTGTAATAAAATTAGAATGTTCTGGTAAGTTATTATTATACTTTATTCATTGCTAGCTATGTGCAGTATATAACATTAGTTTTATCTTTTTTCTCTAAGAACTTGTAGTCACTGTTTAGTTGTAGTCTTTTCCTTTTTTAATATAATATGGGTCATTAAAAAAGATTTAGCAATCCTTATACTGATTTTAAATTTTGACATAGCTGTCAAATGAAAGTAGTTGTCTCTGTTCTCTTATATTGGAACATTTAATCATTATTGGTGAAATGATAGTGCATACATATTTTATATCCTTAGTTATTACACAATAAATTTTTACTAAATCTTGAAAATTGTGGATGAATATGGTGGCACATGTCTGTAAGCCTACTGAGGTGGGAGGATTATTTCAAGTTCAAGACTAGTTTGTGCTACATAGTTTCAGGGCAGCCTGGGATACAGAGTAAAACACTGTCTCAAAGCAAAATAGAAACAACAGAAAATAAAAGGAAAAAATGGCCCTTAAATCTAAGTTGATATTTCTGTGAAGATAGATAAGTGATATCTATTTTATAGATAGATAATAGACAAATAATAGGGTTAGGTGGATAGATATGATAGGTAGATAGATAAGTAGATGTATAGATAGGTAGGTAGGTAGGTTGATAGATAGGTAGGTAGGTAGGTAGATAGACAGATATGGATATAATGACAGATATCAACTTTGATTATAAGGTTTCTAATAAGGCAGCCCTTGTTCTGGATTTGTGGGTTCTCTTCAGAAGAGTAGACTCATACATTTTAAACAGCACAATTTACGCATTGTGAGGCAAATCTTGTTTTTATGTTGGATCATTCACAGAACTAGGAATGTTTGTTTGCTGTTTTGGTATTGTTTGCTCCACTTTGAAGTAGAAACAAAGAAGGACACAGCCTTCTGTCTAGCTTCTCATAAGCCCTTTGGGACGGCCTAAAGTAAAAGTGCATCTCAAGCACACCCATTTCACTTAGCAAAGCTCAAGTCTTGGTCAACAAATAGCTGTCAACAGCTATTTTTGACCTGTTTATGAGAAGAGCGAAAACCTTGCAGCGTGTGTATCATGGATCTCTTTGAGACAAGGACATGGAATTCTTAGCTTTACAAGTTCCATATTGTCTTTCCATTATAGTTCTGTATTATACAAAAATATTGAAATACAGTTACACATAATCCTTAAGGTTTCCTAGTTTCTCCCGGGTCTGCCTATTGTTTCAGTTCTGCCACTCATCAGAGGCAGGGTTCCATCTCATAGAGTAGACCCTAAATCCAATCAGATATTGATTGGTTATTTCCACACCTTTTGTTTTAGTATTGCAATAGCATGTCTTGCAAGCAGGTCGCCATGGTAAATGGAAGGCTTTGTGGTTGGGTTGGTGTGTTCCTTTTTCCTCTGGTAGCAGTCATTGTAACTTCCAGGAGAGTGAACGCTAGTCAGTAAGCATGAAGTCTCTAAGTGGACACTAGCTTATTTCTCTGTGTTCAGTGAGTTGTGTGAATGTTGTCTTCAACAACAGGGCCTACCATCAGTTTGTGGAAAGCAACCACTAGTGCTGTTCTAATGAAGGAACATAGAGATAAAATGACTCCTAACTATATTCTGCTGTGCTCATAGACAAGTTTCTTGCCCAGACATTGTCAGAGAAGCTTGTTCCTTCACTAGGTGGGAATAAATACAGAGACTCACAACTAGACACTGTACAGAGAGTGAGAAATCTTGGAATACTCAGTCACAAATGGTCTATCTCATCAAATCTTTCCCCTTAGGGAACGCCTGCAGAAGAGGAGGTAGAAGATTCTAAGAGTCAGTATGTGGGGCGGTGGGCTGTGGGAAGCAGCTGGGTGCCTGGTTGGGCAAGTCTTGAACCCCGGACCTTTATCAGGATGGCCGGTGTTCGGCGCTGCCCCCAGGCCCTGGTTCTTCTCATTCAGCTTCCGCCCTTCACAGCCTCTCCCAAAGGGAGGTCTATGACCATCAGTCACGAGGAACAGTGCCTCAGGCTCTCCCACATGTAAATGAGGTATCGCTAAGCTCTCAGTCCAAGCCAATAGGCATTATCTGCTGTCAGACCCTAACCCACCCTGAAACTGTATATAAGGGTTCTATTCAGGAGAAGTAAAGGTGTGTTCAAGAATCATCCTGGTGTCCGAGAGTTTCTGTCTCAAGAGCTGTAACACTTGGGGAGAGATCTGATCTCCCAGAACCTTCCTGGGGCACCAAGCTGCCTCCTTGCCTGCTAGCCAGCTTCTATTGGCCCAGCCCAGCTCAGGCAGGCTCAGCGAGGAGAGACAGGTGCAGCACCTGGGAGTGACCGAGCTGCGACAGCAGAGACAGCAGCGGGACCAGGCAATCTCTCCTCCCCACTTGCACTCCTACTCTTTGGCCCAGACCTCTCACACCAGGCTGGGCTGAAGACCAACCGACAGTGGAGACACGGGCAGAGGACCCTTCCTGCTCTCACTCTGTCCTCAGCTGGGAGATCATCGTGGGACACCCTCCAGAACTGGGGACCCACATCAGTAGGGATGGTAAACACCAAGAAGACAAGGCCATTTGTACACAATGGGACTGAAACACACAGATGAGCTCACAGAGACTGTGGCAGCTTGTACAGGACCTACGCAGGCCTAAGCCAGATGGAGCTCAGCACTGAGAGATGAAGTGGGCACCAGCCCCAATCTCTAACCCAGAAGCTATTTTCAATTGATAACCACTTGCAAAAGAATGATTACTTTTCTCTAACAAAGATCTCACTGTATATGCAAAACACACGAAAAAGCAGGTCCCATGCCCAGCAATAGATGGCCACTGCAAAACAAATTCAGTGGTAGTTTTTGGAAGTTCTTTTCGTCTCATTTCTGAGCATTTTTTTAAAAACTTTATAGATCTTTTGCTTATATATTATGGCTTAGAATTTTGTGAGATTTCTGTGTGTATGAGTATGTGTGGTTCTACATCTATTTTGTTTCTTGTGCTCTTTCTCTCTTTTTCAATTTGTTTTGTCATTTTCTAGTTGTCTGTTTTTATCTTATCTTAGTTCTCTCACTCTGTCTCTGTATCTGTGTTGTGTGTGTGTGTGTCTGTCTGTCTGTCTGTCTCCTTCTCTCTCTCTTTATGTAGATGCCTGCCTGTTTTTTTTCTAATGAGAGAGAGCAAGAAAGCGTGTGGATTTTGGTGGGGGAGGAGTTGGGTAAAGAGGAACCATAATCAGAATATATTATATGAATAAATCTATTTTTAATAATAAAATAAAATGCTTTTCTTGTGGTGCTGGGAATGAAACCCAGTGCTGTACCATATACTAGGCTGGCAGTCTAACGCTGCTTTCTACCACAGCTTTCCTTAATATATTTTAGGGTTCTGTTAACATTTCCTGTATGTTTCTTGATATTAGCACAATTTATAAATGCATCTTTCTTCTTTAGGTCTTTTTGCCTTGTAGGTATATACCTATCATTATGTTCCTTGATGCACAGGTTGGCATAATCGTCTCCCACAGTGTGCTTTTCTATTTCCCTGCCATTTTGAAGTAAAGATTAAAAGTTTAGTGCTGAGCTCAGTTGTAGAGTGCTTAGCTTGTAAGCCTAAGGCCCCGAGTTCGATTCTCACCATGGCATAGAAAGGATGTTGTGGAGAAGCTTGGGTCTGAGCAAACTGAGCAAATCCCTAGAAAATGTCAGACTGGAAGACACAAAGTAACTTCTTTCTCTTAACAAGGTACTAATGAGGTCCTGAAGCTGAGGCAGTATTTCCTTCTGAATCCGTGTGCATTGATCTTCTCCAGAGATGCTTATGGACAAAAGGAGGAGTGTTGAGGCATGAACCGACACTCAGAGGCTGAAGTAATATGATGAAGTGGTGCCTGAGGAAGGAAGTACATTAGTGGTGGGACATGCATCCTTATTTGTATAGCAGCAGTGGCTCCCAGAGGCTTTCTTTTCCAAAGAAAACTTAAGTTGCATGTTCATGAGAAAGCAGCTGAAACCACTGGATTAAGGTAGCACCAATTCCAAAATTCGTATCAGCAGTATTTCTGACTCTTTCTTCTGAAGTTTAGCGAGGATGAAACATTTGAACATCTTGGATGTTTCTTCAGATTTAACAACAGAAGGAAGTGATGAAGTTGATGTTCTTTAGATGGTTGTAGAAAAATGCTAGAAGGAGCTTGTTCGTTCAGCAGAGCGATTACAGAGACTCATGAGCTTTGGTAAGAAGGAAAAAAACTGAGCAAGTGAAATCCATACTTAAAGTTTCCCACTTTCTTATACCATTAAACATGTAAAGACCAATGGACACAACTGCAATTTCAGAGTTGTTTGTGTTGCTTTATATATCACTATAAAATAGATGTGAAATAGACATGAAGGAAAATGTGAACATCCTCATATCCTTCTGGCCAGTCCAGGTCTCCAGGGTCACCACTGTTAATAGCACTCTATTCATATGCTAGAAATCTTTAGTTTCTCATATAATAATGACAAATACTTTTTAATTTTTTAAAATGACATAACTCAAGTATATTTTTCTGTACTGTGCATTTCTCATTTAATATTTAATGGCTCTTTCCTGTGTGAGCATAACCTGACCTTCTCCACAGCACCATGGGATTCCATAATATAGGTATACCATAGTGCGTTTGTATATGATTCCCTTTAGTCTTTTGAAATTTAGGCTCACTAGATTTAGAATTATTTTTCTTCTTAAAAGCAAAGCATGGCTACTATTACCAATTGTTATATAAATATACACATATTTACATGTGTATATTTAAGTAAAATAAATATTTTCACCCTAAATTATTTATATACATTTACATGTGTGTATTTTTAAGTACAATCTTTTTGCCCTAAATTATTATAATTTAAAATTTATGATTTTTTTCCATCCATGTATGTTTATGTTGTACCATATTTGAGCCTGGTATCTGCTGAGGCCCCGAAAGGACTGTAACCTCCTGAAACTGAACTTATAAACAGATGTTATCCATCAATATTGATGCTGGGAATAGAACCCCTGATCCTCTGGAAGAACAGATAGTGCTCTTACCCACTGAGCCGTCTTTCCTGCTGTCTTTCCTCTCTTTCTCTGTGTAGCTTAAGCCTAGCATCTTAGAGTAATCTTAACAGAGTATTATGTGCTAGCCCACATTTAATCACATACGTTCTCCAAATTTCTGTGCTATTATTTTTGCAATTACTATTTCACATTTTTTTAATCAATTCAGAGTCTTCTGCATGAATTTTATACAGTCTTTAAGTTATATGTTATATGTATCATAATTCAATCATTTAATTAGGTCAACTGATAAACATTAGGGTTTGCTCAGTTTCTTAGCTTCTCATATTTTAGAAAGTTTAATTTCTTGAAGTAATATTTCTGAGGCATCAAATTTCTGACAGAGTTTAAGCATGTTCAGAAGCACGGATTTTCCCAGAAGTGCATGAATTCACTTTAACATCAGTTCATTAAGTATGATCTTGAGCTAAGGCACTAAATGGCTGTGCTCTCCTGCCTCCTTCTGGACTATGAAGGCTATTGCTGTCTTCCAGCAGAAGAGGCCTGAGTCAAAGGGGACAAGAATGTTGTGAGGAAGGGTATCAAATGCATAATCTTGTTGTGTTTAGGAGCTTTGGAGCCAGCCACACTCTGCTTTGCATACCAGTTTTTCCATTTAGCAGTGATAAGATCTTGCATAGATTTCTTTTTGTCAATGAGTATCTGCTATTTACTCTATAAGATAGAAATGATAATGGAACCTCCTTTGTGATGTCTCTATTAATATAAACCACACATAATATCTGGCACATGTTTTGTTATCTTTATTTAAAGTATATACCTATATGTATGAGTATCTACAGTAATGTGCTGTCATATGGTAATATGTTTACCAACACCTTTATGACAAGCTGATCAATATTTGATGTATTTTATATCAAATGCATATTGATCATTCCCACAGTCTATGAACCCAGCTCCCTGCACATAGTAGGCAGGTACTCTATCATTAACCATACCACTAAGTTTTTATCCTGTCTTTTATTACTTTTTTTTAAAGAAGTGTCTCGTGTAGCCCAGGCTGGCCTCACACTCAACTTTGTAGCTAAGTATGACCTTGAACTTCTGATCGTCCTGCCTCCCTCTGGAGTGCTTGCTTATATGCATGACCACCATAGCTGGTTTTATGCAGCATTGGAGACTGAACCCATGGATTCATACATTGCTAGTCAAGCACTCTACCAATTGAGCTATATTTTCAGAGTCCTTTATTTTAGTTTTAAAGTATTGAATGTGTGTTTCTAGAAATGCTATATTAACTTTTTTTTCAATTTCAAAATACATACTAGTAGTTAAATGTCCAACTCTTTTAGAAATAATAAAGGACATAGATGTCATTTGCCTCATGATTCTAAACATTTTATCTGAGTTGCTGTGTGTACCACATCTAGCTCAGCACCAACACGCTGCTCTTGTACTTTTTTGGATGATACATAGGCTCACCAAGTCTGGAGTAACCAATAATTCTCACCCGTTAACCCTGTTCCTTTCCACAGTCTAAGTTAATGCCCCTTCTAAGCACTCTGTACCAACTCCTTGTCTTTCTTGCCTTCCATCTTCCACTTCTTATGATCAAAGTAAATCATCGCGATTATTAATTTTCATCACCACATAAGTATTTTCGATCTCGGCTTTGCTTTGTTCATACCAGTTAGGCCTGGTTTAGGCCTTTATCACCTCTCATCTGAGCTGTTACGACAGTTTAGATTCCCTGTGCATATTTTTGCTTTCTTGTCAGGCATCTGCCAAGCACACTGTACTCTCCAGTTTAGAGCTTTTCGGTGGCTGTTTGTCACGGTTGCCATAGAGCCTCAGGTACATGGTGCTGGAAAGCCAGCCTTTCCTGGCCAAGCCCCTGTTCTCTTCAACCTTCCAGTGCCTCTCTCCATCCCTAGTTTTTATCATCTGAACTGATAGCCAGCTCTGGATTACCCAATAGGCATGGACCCCTGTCTTCTTCCACTCTGTCCTTGCCCTGTTCCCTGTGGTGCTTTATGATGCCTCATGTGTCATTTCTTCTAGGAAGCTTTCTCCAAGCCAGAGCCCCTAATCCCTGTTCCCACAGCATCTCCATATGCCTTTCTCAATGCTTTTAGCATATTCTATTAAAATATCTAATTAGGGGTCTGTCTTCCCATATGGACTCTAAACACCTCAAGGGCAAGTATTATTTATTTTCTCCAGCAACCAATCCACTGACTAACTCATGCCAGGAATTCAATGAATATTTTTTAACTGAACAATTTTCTTAAAATAAATCAGTATCAGGAGGTATAATTGTCTACATGGGTAGCCAACTAATCATTTATTAATTGAGCTCCTACCATTTAAAAAATATTTTGCTAAGATGAATGGGGTTTCCAAAATGAATAAAATCTTTGCCTCCCATATTTTATTTCTTGATCTCTAGATATGAATATATGAAAAGCTACTAGGATTATGCAGACAAGCAGTTGGAAAATTCTGGAAAGAAAATAATTCAACAGGTAGGGGTCCTTTCTGACTTCAGTTCAGGGTAATCAAGATGAAATAAAATCATTTTAGTTGCAGGGTGAGCAGGTCCCGGCGTCTCTGAGACAGAACAAGATAAGGAGCTGTGCCTGGTATCTGCTGCTTTTCTACAGTGTGGAAAACAAGCGTAGGCTCTAATCTTAAATGCTGCGGTGAGGGACATAGGCAAAGGCAGGATTGATCAGATAGCTGGAGCCTTACCTTTCAAGACTTCTGTATTCTCTCATCATCCAAGCCTGGAGTCCTGCCTGGACTATTCTGGAGCTCAGTTCCATTCTCACACATACCTCCAACTACTCTGTGGTGATTAACTACTAATATTTTATTTGGGGAAACTACTTTGGACTACTTTTCCCAGGAACTTTCTCTGAGATTTGAAATCAATTTGGTGCTTGATTTTGTAGGGTATCTTAAGTGCTTTCAGCTCTAGGTGGGTGTGGCAATGAGCACACACCAATACTCAAAGCAACCCAGAGATTGGGAGAAGATTGTAGGACCATATTAAATAATTACTAAATGTTTTATGTAAGGCCTCAAGTCCTTTAGGAATCCTAGGAAGAGAGCAGCCTAGAAAAAGTTGGACCAAAATCTTACTATCTATCTATCTATCTATCTATCTATCTATCTATCTATCATCCATCCATCCAAGAAAGGGTTTTTCTGTGAAGCCTTGGCTGCCTCAGAACTCACTCTATAGACCAGGCTGTCTTGGAACTCACAGATCCACCTGCCTCTGGCTCCCAAGTGATGGGATTAAGACTTGCACCACTACTGCTTGGCAAGATTCTATTCCTGTTTGTTTGTTTGTTTGTTTTTAGATTTCTTTATGTATGTGAGTACACTGTCGCTGTCTTCCAGTACACCAGAAGAAGGTACCAGATACCACCACAGATGGTTGTGAGTCACATTGTGGTTGCTTCAAAGTGAACTCAGGACCTCTGGAAGAATAGTCCATTTCTTAATCACTGAGCCATCCAGCCTGAAGATTCTCTTTTGGAAGACTGTGTAATCACTTTGTCCAGAGATCTTCCCCAGTCCTTGAGTTGCATTCTCCTTAGCAATTCCTTCTTCGTGCCCTAGCTGCTTCCTTGTACCTCAGTTCTGAATGTTTCTGCAAAGACTACTGCCGTGGGATGAGCTCAAGAGGAATGGGCACAAAAACCAAAACAAAATAAAACAAACTATGATATGTAGCTAAGGCAAAAACAAGCAAGTGCCTTGAAAGCAAGTGTTTGATACTTCAGTTACCAACAGTGCTATTGTTTACAGGCTTTTGAGCAGAAGTATGGTTTTTAATCACAGTAGCTGGACCCTTGAACAAAGTTACACGTCAGCGCTCATACTCACTGAACTAAAAGCTCCGGGAGCAGGCACAGAAGTATTCATGTTAGGTGGCTCTCCAGCTGATTCTGATGCATAGAATGCTCACACCTGAGTGAACCATGGAGCACGGGGCCCTCCTGCCTTCCTTCAAGTCCTGGCTGGTGCACGTGATACTTACACAACTTATCTGACTCATTTGTGTCTCAGACATAAATGCTAAGATTAGGACTTCCCTTGCAGAGCAGGGAAACAAGGGAAAGAGTGGGGATGCTGCAAACGATACTCAACACATTGTAATTATCCTATAATTTTCTTCTATTAGTATTGCTAGATCTTGGTATTTTAAGAAAGGCTTTTGTATAAATTACAGTGTGTGCACTAGCACTGATTGATGACCAAATATTGCTCATATTTCCCTAAAATAGCTCTTACAGATTTAAAACATTCACAGAAATCAGCTTCTGCCCCTATGCCTGCTCTTCATTCGAAATCTGGCACTATGGCTGGGTTAGGCAATGGCTCTCTTCACATTGTCATTCACTGGGAAGCTATTGTCCTTAGCTTTGAAGGTGAGAAAGAACATTAGGTATTGTTTTACTGTGCAACCTGTATTCAGTAATTTCAGTTATGAATTCTTCTGTCTACTCTTTAGTATCTTGCTTCCTTTCAGCCATCCGTTTGCACATAGAGCAACAACTAGCCTGTGATTAGTTTTGCATTCTTATTTTTGAGGTGCAAAAATGAATGTGTAGTTCCTTTGGCTGTTGGAAGTACACACTTCAGGCTTTTATAGCCATAGAGTTTGTTTCAACTACTGAATTTACCATTGTAGCTCAGTAGGCGCACTAACAACACAACCACGTAATGTGTCCAGTGAAGCTCGAAACACACTGACTTGGTGAAACTTGAATTTTGTATTGTTTAAATATGAAATGTTCCCCTTCATTTGTGTGTTTGCAGACTTTCCATTTATAAAGAGAAAGACTGCAGTGAGTCTTTCTAACAGGACATTCCAAACCAGGATATGGGCCAGGTTATCACAGGGCCTATAGTGCACATAGTCTGAGCCATGGTACATGTGAGTCACCCCAGCCTGCTTTTGAGTCTTACGCTGCATCTCTGTCACACATGGGCTATGGCTCCTGGCAACTTGTTGCATACATTGCAGACACAAGGCAAATTTTAGTTAAATTACCAGGTAAAACTTACAAGAAGATGCTTTCTGTAGCCTTTCAGGGAAGACAATGGAAAAGATGGCTTCTGACCCCCAGGGGATCCAAAGTCCTATGTGAAATTGGAAGGAAATATGCCTTTACCTTTATGGTCACATACAACTTTTCTAGGTGAGAAAGGCAGCTAAAACGCTACGATTAACTATAAAACTTCCTAGACAACGTGCCATCATACCTGGGAAATGTCTTCCCTACCTCTAAGGCCTGTGTCCTCTGACAGAATAATAAGAAAATGAGCACAGCTTTCCAGGTGTGTACTTGAAATCGCTGCTGTCATCTCTTTTTAGAGTAATTTTTAACATACTTTCACAGGCATTATAATTTTCTCCTTAGCCAAAAGAAGTATGCAGAGAATTTTATACTTTGTTTTTTAGTATAAAAGAAGGAAACTATTCAATCTCTTTTGAAAGCTTATGATTCAATTAGAAAATATGTCAGGTCATATTCAGGAGTCTCTTAAATCCATCCTTTTGATATTGACATTATTTTTATTCACACACTAAATTTTTAAAATTAATCTTAACATATTACATTAAGAGCTGATAATGTAACTTCTCTACCATGGCATTATCCCTTTAAAAGTGAATTATCAACTCTTAGATACAACCTGAAGCTATAGTAAAGTGAATTGTTAACATATTTAAATTTTTTCTATAGGTTAAATTTTCATCATAAGAGAAAGTAGCACCTATGATAAGAGATGTAATTAACTGAACTCTAGCAAAATTTTACACAGAGAAAGGGATATTTAGGGAGATATTTTATTAATAATGGACCATTAGCATACAATACTTAAATTGAAAATCTACTTCATTATGTTAGAGGTGTCTTTTTATTACAGTATTCTTTGAAAGGATCATCTGGGAGTTAAACTTCCTTAAAACAAAAGTCAGATAAAATAGTCAAGAATTGTTCTGGACAGAGTCCTGTCATTGGCTGCATTGACGTGACCTTTCTTTGATGCTCACACTGATTTCTTACTAGATATTCTTGCTCCTGCTCTTGGTCAGACAAAACAAACCAAACAAGAGAGATAGAATGCAGCACAGAGTAGAGTATCCCCCTGGTCAAATAGCAAGAAGTCTGATCTCCGGATAATGTAACACCAACCTTTTCTACCAGAGAAGGCACAGTGGAGTGTGAGAGAATTTTGTTATCATTACGCAGTAAGTTTAGGTAACAGTGCATGGAGCCAGTGTCGCCTGAGAACTGTAAAAGGGTAACAATAGAAGCAGCTTCTTTTCGGTTTTTCTCACTGGCACACACTGGCTTCAGATGACTCTATCTCCACCCTTTGTTAGGTCTCCTGGCCATGTGATATTAGCTCTGTGGTTACTCTTAGGGGTGGAGAGAAAACCTCTTTGTCAAGCAGAGGCTCTTGGTAGGTCGAGAAGACTGATTTCAAACACTGGTACCCTCTGTACCCACTTGTTTGGGTGATTACTGCCAGTCCTGACTATGAGCGCAAACTTTACTCTAACACCTGACTTGTAAAGGCAAAGAAAGATATGGGAGCTAGTGAAATGGACAAGGTAAAGTGCTCTACTGCTCAGTGTTCAGGACCTAAGTTTGAATTCCCAGGACCCCACAAAAAAAGCCAAATGTGATAGCTTGTACCTGAAACCCCAGGGCTAAGTAGATAGAAACCCAGAGATCATTGGGCAAGTATCCTAGCCAATCAATGAACAGCAGTTTCAGTGAGAGACCCTGTCTCAAAAACCAAGATGGAGAGGGACAGAGGAACATACCCAGCACTGATGTCCAGCCTACACATGCAGACTCAAGCATGTATACAGTGCACATACAAGCATACAGCACACACACATATGCATACATAACAACAAATAGAAGGAATGTAATGAAAGTACAAATAAGATCTATATTAACATTCCATTCTCTCCTAATAGAGCATTTTAGTTGTCATTTACCACTATGAAATCAGTAGCCATTTGGCCCTATAATGCACTTGTTTAAGACCCTGAAAGAGTTAGTCTGTTGGTTGTTATATCTTGGTACATTCGCTACCCAGAGCCCACTTTAGTACTATGTTGAGAGTACTCTACTTATTTGTAATAAGACATTTATTCTATGACTTGAGGACAGCAAGGAGGAGGTTATGAGGTAAAAGCTGGACTGGATTTAGTCTTGCAAAGAGAAGTAGACACTAGTAGTGACTGCCAAGTCTTCATAGTGGGAACATCTGAAAAACTCTGACAAATCAAATCAAGAAGCCAAAAATCAAATGATCAATAGCTCGTCTCACTATTTCTTAGAATTATCTGCCAAGTATTGTTTCCATGAAAGTAGATGCACAAGTTACATTGGTATATAAAATGATGATGAATACACACAATAATAAACAAACAAAAGAGTATGTGACGCTTTGGCACAGTAGATCTGCAAAGGAAGGTCCTGGGACGGCACCATCACTCAGTGTTCTGAATGCTTTCCTTGAGGACAGTAACAATAAATTAAATGGCAGTGCTTAAATAGTCAGAGTGAAATGTCATGTGATGTCTACAATTATTTCTTTCAAATCTTTTGTATTAAAAATTTTACATGGGAATAAATATGGAATAAATTGATATAATTGGTACATAGCATTTAATATAAAATTAGTGTATTATAGATATATGATATTATAGGTATATGAATAGAATATGAATATTAAAGACTTGTCAGTATTAATACACATTAATACATTAGGGTTTTATTAGCATATTTTAAATAAAATATAATTTCTTTTAAAACTAAAATAAAATTATATAATTTATCCCTTCCCTCTTCTTCCTTCAGCCTCTTCCATGTCCCTTCTTCACTTACTCTCTGTCAAATGTATGGCTCCTTTTATTTATTATTTGATACACAAACACATACACATAAACATACACATGTGTATACAAATCTGTTTAGTGTCACTTACATGTATAAGATTTCAGAGTTGACTACTTAGTATTGGATAATCAATTATGCACACATCTCTGGAGAAGACTAATTCTCCTTTTATCTACTATCATTCCTTGTTTATTTGTCTAGGGGTAGAGCCCTGTAAAGGAATGGATAGATACAATGTGACATAGTAACGGATTAAAGGAAAGTATGTGTGAGCTGAAACAGATGTATTGAGCACTAACGCATAACTCAGGCTTTTCAGAGGAGGTGTCAATAATATGTAAAGTGTATGGCACTTCCTGCTTTCTAGCTGCTGTGAGAACTCAGCTAAAATTCATAGGCTACTGAGCCACAAAGGGATGAAATAACTCTTCCAATGGCACACAGTTAGCCAGAAGTGGTGCCTGGTTCTGAACTCAGATTCCATATCTAAGTTCATGTCTGAACTTCCAATAGTCATACTATACTAGAACTGGCAATAAGGGATCTTGTAGTAAAACTTGAAGGGAAGCCAGCGAGGGAGGACTTTGTTGTTTGTACATGTAAAAAGGACTGACTACAAGTCCTTGGTGATATTCCAAGCTACTGTCATAAGAAAAAAAGCTCTTTTCAAACTCTGAGTAGTGGTGTTTTCATTCTGCTTGTCCCTACTGCAGCTTCAAGGAACTCAGCTTTGGGCTCCGAGTTCTACCTGCTCACAGGAGGGGACGTGGGTACTGCAGAAAGTGCTGCTCGCTCTCTGCCCCTGTGCAGTCTCCGCTGATTTTGTTATAGTACTGTTTAAAAGTTTCCTTTACTGGAACTAACATATTCTATTTGGATTCTGTCATGAATATCATCCAGAATAATAAGACTTTCAGTAGCATTTGCGCGTCGCCTCTTCTTACATCACTTGTCTGGTGGACTGAGAATTCCTGCTCACTGAAAATGGATCCATTTACAGTCAATAACAGGGTGGCTAATGTTCCTTCTTGGGAGAACTGAAATGTGTGCCTTTCATCCTATTATCCTGATCCACCAGCCTCAGATTATCTGATTTTGCAGCTTCTCATTTTTCTCTAGTATCTTAATGCTATTATTAACAAGAGTTCTGTTGCTAATGGTTTTGGAAAATAATATGTGCTTTCAGCCACTACCTGTATTTCTACGGTTTCATCTGATTTAGCTGGAGTTTGATATTTTTTCAAAGGCTGCTTGTTGCAGATCAATGTGAGGAGCCCTAATATTTCTCTAGTTTGATTTCCAGTGTCCTACATTTTACTAGAAGACAGCAGGATTAATTTTTTTGTCTATCAGAGAGTAAGCAAAAATGCTTTTAAGTATGTAGTCTATAATCTACATTCCTTATGTCTATGCATCCACAGATATATTTATATGAATATATACTTTATATATACATGTATACACAGACACACATTTAATTTTAGGGCAAGAATTCTAGAATACCTTGAGTATGTTTTAAATAACCAGTTAGTTTTGTAAGGAATTATTAAAAATTAAACATGTTAAAATAATATTTAGAATAAATTTTAGGACTTTACTTCATATTGCAATTCGTTGATTTTTAGATATTTTTGTCAGACAAATACTATATGACTTCATAGAGTGTCATCATTTTTATTTACAAATTGAATTATTTATTGCTTTGAAAAATACATTTATTTGTTTTAACCACATCCATCTGTATCCCAGGACCATGAGGTCTCCTTCTTGTTTTGTTTTTATTTCTATCGAGTTCTTTTTAATTTCTGCTTTCTGTGTGTGATTGTGTTGGATCTTGAAACAAATGAAAACATTGGACTGTTTTTAGCCTCAGGGAGAGATTTTTTTTTTCTGAGAATGTCTTTGAAGAACTTCTGCTAAGAGTGAAAGAATGAGCTTAATCCATTCAATTCTTGTCTCCCAAGCATTAGAACTCATGTTCCATTAGAAGTGATGCTGAGTGTGGCTGCACTGGTTTGAAATTCCACCCTGGGGAGGCAGAAACAGGAAGATGTGCTGGCCAGCAAGCCGGGCCTGTTTGCTGAGCTCCAGACCAGTAGATCTTGACCTCAAAGGAGGTAGACAGCATTCCTGAGGCTGATTTTACTCCCACCTCCACGTTCATGCACACACATGAAAACACATGAACACACACATACAGGAACACTTCTACAAATACTTAAACATTCATACACACATATGCATGCACTCATACACACTCATACAAAATAGGCCTCCACTGTTTATCTTCTAACAAGTTTTCCTGTGTTCATGCCAATTGCATGAAATCTTCCTTTTAAAATTTCCTCCACCTGCCACCACATTTTTTTCCAGAAATAATAAAGACATCATTTTAACATTAAGTTTTAAGTTAGCATAAAAAAAGGAAGGAATGGTTTTCTCTATGACAGTTTCATAGGTGCGTGTGTGTATATGTGTGTGTGTGTGTGTGTGTGTGTGGTGTGTATGTGTGTGATGTGTGTGTGTGTGTGTGTGGTGTGTATGTGTGTGATGTGTTGGGGTGTGTGTGTGTGTATGTGTGGTGTAGTGTGTGTGTGTGTATGTGTGGTGTGTATGTATGTGTGGTTGTATGTGTGTGTGGGGTGTATGTGTGGTGTGTATGTATGTGTGGTGTGTATGTATGTGGTGTGTGTGTGTGTGTATGTTGTGTGTGTGGTATGTGTGTGTATGTATGGTATGTGTGTGTATGGTGTGTGTGTGTGGTGTGTGTATGTATGGTGTGTGTGTGTGGTGTGTGTGTATGTATGGTGTGTGTGTGTGTGTGTGTGTGTGTGTGTGTGTGTGGTGTGTGTGGTATGTGTGTTGTATGGTGTGTGTGTGTTATGTGTGTGTATGTATGGTGTGTGGTATGTGTGATGTGTGTGTGTGTGTGTGTGTGTTGTATGTGTGTGTGGTGTGTGTGTGTGTGTGTGTTGTATGTGTGTGTATGTATGGTGGTGGTGTATGTGTGGTGTGGTGTGATGTGTGTGTGTTGTGTATGGTGGTTTTTGTGTGTGTGTATCTCTCTTCTTATTCAGCCTCCTTCCCCACTGCTCCCAACTAATTGGCCATAGTGGAGGATGGGAACAAATGAGATGAGATAAGGAAACTCATTACTTTGTATACTAACCTAAAAATTAATTTAAAAAACTTAAGCATGGATAAAGTGGAATTTCATGAAAAATTATTTGTGTTTTTGTACATCTCCTTTTCAGTCGACTTTGTAAAGTCAAACCCTAGGTATACTAATACCTAGAGAATAATTGTCCAACACAAAGGTTTCTGTTTATTGTTTTGAGACAGGGTTTTCTATATTGATCAGGCTGACCTTGAACTTGAATTTACAACCCTTTCCCAACATCTCCAGAGTGTAGTGATTCATAGGCCTGAACCATCTAAACCTGCAAATGATAATTCTTTTATTACCATTTTAAACATCATTATTGGGATTATCCTTTCATAGTTCTTTGCAGTACTGAGTGTCCCCTCTGTCTTCTGCGCGTGCTTAGCAGCATCCTGGCCTGTTCTTTCCTTTCGCAGCCATGCATGAGCCTCAGGTATTTGGGTTTAGTCCTCAAACTGATTTTGTGGATAATTTCCACAAGATAATTGTAGAATACATTCATTAATTTTCAAAAATGATTCTTTGAAAGTATCATGATGACATTAAGTGCAACAGTTTACAAGGGTTTGGGAAGAATACTATCAAAATGAGCCACACGCACTCAGAGTGAAATATCTCCCTGGGGAGGAGAAAGCCACACTGCACACAGAAATACTCATCACCACACAAGGGCCCCAGGGGCTATTTTCCTGAAAATCTCAAAAGTGAATAGATTTGTTGATAAATTGGCTGATGTTCCTTGGGCAAAAAAGTTTGAAAATCATTCAGTTTTAAAAATTGCAGTTTATTACAGAAGTACATAATATGAGTTTCAAAATAAATTATAGGATTTCATATTATATTTTAAGAGATGAATTATTAACATAACACAGGAATTATAACCACCTAACCTTTATTAACACTTGCAAGCACTGCTCATTGATGATAGTCTTGCTCTAAATTAATATTTTAATTTTTCCCTTACAATACTAATATTTTCATTAGATACAATGTTTCTTGTACATATCATGTCTGAGCTATTCATATAAACAAAGCGATGATTATTATTTAAGTCAGCAGTGGTTGGCACTTCAATTGTTAATTGAATTGATTAATGATTATTAATTCAATCAGCAATGTAGTTCTTGTGTATAATCATGTATGTGTGAGCTTCATTGAAAGCTAAACTGTTTCATTATGATCTAAATAATTAATTAAATAAACCAATAATTTAATAAATGAATAAATAAATGCTAAATTGGCTTAGTTTGGAAAGGATAACACCTCGTTCTATGCAGATGAAGTTTTCTGACCAGGTGATTTGTAAGGTGAAAAAAGAGAATAATAATGAACAGTACAATACAAATTCCTGCTTGAAATCATCTTGCCCTATGCTGGTGAGTGACGAGGAGGCTTGGAAGCACAGTAATAGAATTCCTGAGGTAAAGTGAAGTGATTAGAACATTGGTCCTGTGAGACAGTGTGGAGAAAATAAGGAAGTTTGGGGAAATGCACTTCCATCCTCTGTGTTTAATTTTGTTTTAATTGGCCTTTCACCAAATGAATTTTACAGAATTATTTTCCTCATAAATTAAGAGCCCTCACAATGGCCCTGGGAGAATTCTGGTCTACGAATGATAGGAAATAAGGACTACTAATTAGTGAGCCTCCTCAGTAATCTTTGCTTCTTTGGGACAAAAATGATTAGATTTAGGTCATACGTATTGTATGACCTTCTTTAATAAGATATAAAGAGTCATTGAATTAAAATGGCCTTGCCATTAATATTGTTGTTTGTATAATACAAGGTCCTTGTAACTGCCAAGCCATGAAAGTAAATCCTCTTCATTGAGAATCCGCAGGCCCCACATGATTTTAGACAAGTGGCAATTAAGTTATAGTGTTTCCCCTCTTGAGGATGTTTCTTAGGGTGCTTCTTTGCTATTCTGAAATCATTTGTAATACTCCAAACCTCAGTCGGATGCAAGTAAAGGCTTCTAACAGTGTTTAATTCCAGATCACATTGTTGAGTGGGCTTACTTTGTGTAGCATTAGAAAGGTTTCTTAAAGAATTTGCAAGTTGTTTTTAAAATATGTGAGGTCCAAAGGGATCTTAGGACTTTAAAAGGTTACTTCTCCTTATGCTTCTTTTAAACAAACCAAGCTTAAAAGAAATCTCTGGTGACTTTAAGGACAGTTGGACACCCACACCTCTTCTAGGAACCCCGAGTTCCAGTGAGAGACTTCCTAACTGGAGTAAATAGCTCCCTCAGGGTACCCAAGGTTGGCCTCTAGTTTCCATGTACTTATGCATAAACACATATGGATGCGCACACGTGCACACGCACACAGCAACCTGGGCTGATAAGGAATTGGTTTATGACTATATGGGACATGCTATGTTCCTTTCTCTTTTCCTTTGAGAACAGTGCTTTTTGGAAATGTCTTGTTATGTATACTTCGTATGTACTTGATGTACTTGTGCACCTTTCTAGAACAATCATAGGTAGAAGATGAGCTCTTTGGATATGGGGTTTTATATACATGGGACTATGGTTAATGTAGGGATGAATATAGAGTTTAGGTACTTATAGGTGTTTTTTTGCTTTTTAGGACTAGGACTCAATTCCACAGATGGGGTCGTAGATAGCTTTCTCAGACTACCTACAGGGATGAAATGAGAGTTTTGGGTGGAACTTGCTGAAAGACTATGTTATGTAGGATTAAGTTTGATGCCAGTATCTTAGTTTCTTAACTGAAGTGAAATAGATTACCTGTAAAGTTTCTGAAGCCTTCCTTCTAAATCCACATGAGGAAAGTAATCTGTTTTTCATATGACTTCCTCAGCTCCCAACTCAGTTTCTGACTGGCACGCTTCATGGGTTATGCTGAAATTTTTGTGCTTATTGTAGTAAGCAGTACAAATTTGCTAAGTACAATTAATCCTTATAAATGCATTTTAAGAAATGGAATTAAAACAAAGATCCTTTGAATCCTTAATCATTAGTCAGGCATACCATCTGATGATTCGTTTCTAAAATAAAAGCAACAAATTGAAATTAAAGGTTCCTGTAAGGAGTTATTCTCTCTACTCCTAAATATCTGGTGTTTTCTGCTGTCATTAAATGGCAGTGTGATTTGACTGGCACTGGAGCTATGAGGAAAACTATCAATCTTTGATTAAGCTGAATTTGTATGTGTAAACTGTATCCACTACACTTCAGACAAGAGGAACTTTTAAGCATGGCATCATGGATTATGTAGCTGTTCTATAGTTTATTACCATTTCCATACATTGATCTCTTTCGTTTTAATTATACAAAATAGAACACAGAATAGTTTGAGGAGTTGCTTAAATGTTCTCCTTTTTTATTTTAGATTTCAGAAAGCTGAATACCAGGGGAAATTCCCAATTTTCTTTAAATGCACAAGTATTATTAATTTGCCAAAAGTCTACATTTGCGGACCCTCTCTTAACTCCTTGCCGCTCCTCTTTCCCTCTTTCCTCAAAACTATTTTTTTAAGTTAAGATTATGTAGCAAATATTTGTTCTTATATTATCCAGAATTACCTCAAATTAATAGGTATCTCTATCATAGCTATAGTTCAGTTGAAACCAAAGGATTAGCTAGCATGATTTTAGAGCATTGGATAATGGATATTATTATCATTTGGCACCATATTGCCCCATTGATGTTCCTTAGAGTCAAGTAAAATGTTGATTGAATGATGGCTTCAGTCATTGTACCTTTGCCGCTCTTCTACACTGTATTAGTTTTGAAGGGTTTTTGGAAAGGTAATGACTATTTATTTTACAGAATGTCCTTTGACTTTGTCTGATGTTTCTTCATGTTCAGAGTTAAAATTTGCTAGACTGAAAAAAGCTACAACTGTAAAAGATGTCGGTTTCAGTTTATAACTGTGAGTCAATCTAATTATTTGTCTTAATTACATCAAAGATAATATTTATCTCTAGCTTCTTAGAAGAAATGATAATCCTATATACATTTCTTAATGAGCAAGCTTTCCTAAATTACAAAGCATCTTTTTAATTTTATGGTGTATAAGATCAAAAAGATTATTCTCACACTTTCCAAAGAAATCAGTAAAATGTCCAATGGCGTCTGTGTTCTCTTCCTAGTCAGCCCTGCATGCTCACAGAAGGAAAGACGCCCTTGCTTATCCTTAGAAGAACTCAAGTTCTTCTCCCAGCTAATGGAATCCTTTGTGAAGCTGGAAAACAACATCTGGGAGCTGCTTGAAGAAACACTTGCGATCTCTCCAGGTACTGTGCTCCTTCAGTTACCGTGCATGGAAACTTTTCTCTGATTGCTCCTTGCCACTTTAAATCTGCACTGTTATTTGAAAGAAGTATGTTGTGAAGTTGTTTAGATTAATATTTAACATGGTATACAGTTATTTTTTGTATTTTGAGAGTCCTTAATTCTAATGGGCAAAACCGTCCTAAATAGGATTTGGATAATTGTCTTTGACTAAAATGATACCTGCCCCATTCCCCAAATAACCACAGCCTGCCCTGTAAAAGGCAGACTGGGTGGTGTAGCCCCATGCTCCTGCTTCCAGCCATCCAGCTGGTCATGGCTGCACTGTTCCTAGTCTCCTGAGGCTTAGCTTTCTCGTCCTCAGAGTAGGCTTATATGAGTACACTAGCTTTCTTTATTTTTAGGGCCATATACTCCAGATTCCAACATGTAAAATGAAATTGTAAAAATCAAATGGCTTAGTATACTAAATCATACATAAGATATCTGAAGGCTATAATCACTAATCAATAAATGTGAGTTACTACAAATACTAATCATAAATTGTTCTAAGTAATTGTAGTATCTTGTTCTAAGTTAATTGGAACAACATCTCTCTGAAAAGCATTTTACCTTGTAGGTTGAAGCAATGGTTCTGACAGTAGCAGCAGAATGCAAAGGCAATGGTCAATATACTTTTCTGTTGTCATATATGTATTTGTAAGGATTTTAATTTTATTCTCAAAGATATACAAAGTTCTCCACATATGGCATGCTGAGGGAATGGTTACATCTTCAAAACAAATTGAGGGAAACAGGAATTAACTAGCTAAAATTTTCAACATATAAACCACAATCTAAGAAAAAGAACCCTCTAGCCTCTTTCTATGTAGAGTTTTGTATTTCTTCATTTACTTTGGCTTATAAATTAGAAAAGATAGTGGGGTTGACGTTTGTTTTGTGTTGAGCATAGTTAAATGGCTTCCTATGCTTCAGGTTAACATTAGGTAGCCGTGTTATAAAGTAAGTGGTATAAAGTAAATGTTTGTTCATTTTCTATTGCTGCAACACCATACATGAGCCTGGATAATTTACAAAGGAAGGAGGTTTATTTGCCTCATAGTTTGGAGAATGTCTAAAGAGTATGGTGCTGACTCAGGTGAGGACACTTACAAGGGTGGTGCTGCCAGGTCCCACCTATGGCATTGTCCATGTAGAGTGTCCGCCAGGAGTCAGACTTACACACATGAACTCTTGTAGTGCATAACCCAATTATACACAAGCTATGATCATCCCTTTACCAGACTTATCATAAAAAAGAGGGGGTGGAATACAGACTTGTGATGCTAGCAAGAATATAAGACAGAAAATGCTTTAAGCACAAGACAAACAGGAAATGTAGACTTAATTACGTGATAATGAGAACACTATCTGGTTATCTAAATGGAGCTGATTTGGGCTCAGAGAATCTTGAGCACTAAGACTTCTAAATTACTGGTGATATGTTAAGGCCTCAAAGAATTGATATTACCTATCAGTACTCACTCATCATGCCCAGCCAAGATAATGCTTTCACACTTAACTATATACAGTTCATTTCAGATGATAAAGAGAGTGAACTTCAGAATGTCGAGGTCTCTTTCCTAGAATGATCTTGTTTTCATCCTAGTTCAGCCCTGGGCACTATGTATCAGTTCTGAGAGAGGGCTTTGTCTTCCTAGAGTGGGATATGACTACGGTTGTTAGAGAAGTAACTGAAATAACCAAGAATTGAAGGAAAGATGTTACCTGTTAATTTTAAGAAAAAGAAAGGCTTATACCACTGTATTAGACTAGGACTGAGCTTTGCTGAGGCTTGCAGACACTGTACACTCAGGAGCTGGCACTGTAATTGTTATGGGAAATCAAAAAAATCTGTAATCACATGATAATTCAGTCATTGCTAAATTGGTCACCAAATGCTGTATGACTGATAAAAAGCTTTAATACTATGTTAACTATAGTATACATTAAAACCATATTTTGAGTTATCAAATTTGATATTTAGAAATAATTTTTGGTTGATGGGTATAAGAAATGTTTCAAACATCTCTTTGATATATGTATTTTTTAATTTTTCTAAATATTTTATATTCCAAAAATATTTTTAATAATTCCCAAACACTTAAAATAATTTTGGCCTTCAGAATATATTTAACACAGTTTCATGGAATGAATGGATTAATGAGTTTAATGCAATACAATTTCTTTAATTCACTCTACTTTTACTTTATATTGATGACCTAGAAATGCTATTAAACAATAGTACAATAATCTAAAATTCCCATATCTATGATACCACCCTCTTTTTTCCTGCATGTAATTCCAATTAACAATATTTTCTGAAATTAAAAAGTTTATTGCATTTATGTAGTGTGTGTTTGTG
The DNA here is from genome assembly GCA_021653895.1 of Mastomys natalensis. Classification (NCBI taxonomy): domain Eukaryota; kingdom Metazoa; phylum Chordata; class Mammalia; order Rodentia; family Muridae; genus Mastomys; species Mastomys natalensis. Next base: position 336,084 of record JAJTUV010000501.1, read on the forward strand.
TGTGTGTGTGTGTGTGTGTGTGTGTGTGTGTGTGTACAGGCACATATGGAGGTAGGAAAACAACATTCAGGAATTGTTTTTCTCTTTCCACCATGTGGGTTCCAAGGATTGAACTCAGTCTGTCAGGTTCGGCAGTAAACAACCTCCCCCTCCAAGCTGTCCCACAGGCCCCTGTGATATATGCATTCTTTGATGTTGAAATTCATAGGTTTTAGTTTTGGTCTTGGTGGGGTTTTGTGCAAGAACACCACAGTTGACTTGATTCTACTCAACTTTATATAAATGGCTCTAAAGGATGATCTTGAAGGAAATTGTTGGGGGAAAACTTACTTTGTGTTTATCAGTATTAATCAGTTCGTATGAAAAGCAGTGGCTTCTCAAGTCAGGAGAGAAAAGATACACAAGAATATATATATATATATATATATATTATATATATATATGTATATCGCATGCATGTGAGATATATATAAGATAATAGATATAGATAGATATAGATATAGATAGATATAGATATAGATTATAGATATATAGATATATAGATATATAGATATACACATACACACACACACACACACACACACACACATACACTCTGGAACACACAAAGTAAAAGAATAAACCTTAAGGAGGCAAAGACTCAACCATTGTAGAAGTAATTGACATATACAGATTAAAGCAGGTTAAAACTAACTGTGTGGGAAAACTTCACACATAGTAGATACATAGATAAGCTGAGTGATAACAGAAAGCAAAGAGTACCTAGTTGTACACATTTTGCTAGAAATTCCGTTTTAGAAGATGACAAAGGGTAAAGAGAGCAAGCCACGTGGCATGTTCATTGGAACACATTTTTCTGAGCTTTGAAAAAGTGACCTTGTATGAGTATTCAATCCAAACAGTCTGAAGAAAACAAAGGATTTTCTCCATTGCCCAGATGTTTTAAAAACAAGAGATAGATAGAAGAGAAATCTTTTATGAGAAATAAAAAAATTAGTATTTGTACTTATTTGTTTTTGTTTGATAAGATTTACTGGTTTTCTGACTTCATCGTTTAGAAAGTGATAGGACATTGTTTGGCTGTACATTAGTGCAGTCATCTTTTATGTGACGGTATTTTATGGGTTTGGTTTGGGGGGCGTTTCTGATGCTCCTTCAGAATTAAGTAGTTCTCGGGCAGTTCCTCAATTTTTCCAAAGGTGGCATCTGAGATTTATCTAAACCAGGAGGCTTCTTGGTCCTCGTTTCTCTTTAGTCCCAGCAACGACAAAGCGCAATGGCTGCTTCAATTGGATGTGAGAAGAACACTTAGGGTTTGCTCAGAAGAATCAAAGATTTCAGATCTTCTGAAAGATTGTTTGTACTCTTAGGGGGTCTTAAGAGGGGTCAAATGGCTTCTAAGAGTTCCTTAGCTCCATGGTTAAGGGATTGTATTAGGGAGGCGTATGTAGTTAAGGTAAAGAGGCTCCTAGGGTTTCCAAAGCTCATTACTCTAGGACTTTAGCTGTTTCTTGGGCAGAGAGGTCGAAGGCTTCCACATTGGAAATTTGCAAGGTGGCCACCTGGGCTTCTCTTCATACTTTGCTATGATATTATCTCTTGGATGTAGTCTCTTCTACACATTCAGCTTTTGGTGGGAGGTTGCTTGTGAGCCAGAAAAGAGCAGTGAAGAAAAGAAAGACTTGCACTTCCCACTTAGAGCTGCCAACAAGGCAAGTTGCTTTGAAGAGCACACAATGGGAACCTATGAAGACCAATTTGGGTGTGAAAGTGGATGTCACAGGGAAGTACTGTTAACCTCCAGTCCCTGTGAAAGGAAGCAAAGTGACAGTGTGCAAACTAGCCAGAAGTGTAAAGTGGGCCAGAGAGAACACTGTAGGGGAAGCTGGTGAGCAGCTGGCCCTCTTGTGACCCTCTGTGCTCTTCTGAGGTTCACAGTCTAGGCATATGCTTCTAGAGGGCACTGTTGATTTCATGCAGATGACTATGTTTTCAAGTGCTGAGTCAAAAGTAGACAATGAAGTGTGTACACGATTTTTAATATATTTTAAGTAGATACAATAGTTCCCCAGTTGTTCAAAGAACTCATAGAATTTTATTTTGCCAAGTTTTAAAATAGACCAGTTAAATTACAAAGAAATATAAAAGTGTTGCAATGTTGTTTCCATGAAATATTTTATTAGCATTTACCCAGTGTTGTGAATTCTGACTAAACATGAGCTTCTTACTTTTGCACTTAACGTTAAGCTTCTGAAAGGTCTTTTAATTTGGGGGTATTATATTTTAAAAATTAATATAAGTACTGGAAAGTTACTCAATCTAGAGTTATGCACCAACAAAAAAAAAAGGGCTTAGGAACATTATATTTTTCTTGTCTTGAAGATAAGCAGATGGCCTCTACCATTTGAGCGCTTTGTTTATTGACTAAATGCAACATATTCTGGAGTCAATGTTAAATACAAGGTAGTGAACTTTTTTCCTAAGACTTAAACTGCAGCTCAACAATGGCAGATAGTTATTTCCAAAGACAGACATGCAAAGATTATTCTCCCAGGGTAAATATCTCTTAAAATAAGAGAATTTTATGGGCTTCTGTGGAGTATTCAGACAAATTAGTTTTGAACAGTACTAGATGCATACCATAAAGTTTTTGAGCAAAGCAAAGGATATATATACTCAAGATGAAATTGCTTCTTTTTTTCTACTTGTCTACTTATGGTTGAAACAACTACATTTACATATGTTCCTATATTAAAATAACAAACTGTTATTACTATACAAAACTTTTGTTTATTAACAAATAAGAAAATTCAGAAACATTTTCTGAGCAAAGAGAAGGAAACACATTCATAATCACTGACTATAAAAGAACCAACTAGAACTAGAAAAGTAGCTCACCGTTATGAGCACTTGCTTCTCTTCGAGAAGACTTCACCACAGTTCCTAGCACCCACTTTGAGCAGCTCAAAACAGCTAGTAACTCCAGTTCCAGGGAATCCACTGCCCTCTCCTGTCCTTGGCAGGCCCTGCATGCATGTGATACACACAAACACACACACACGCACACACACACACAAAGCAAAAGAATAAACCTTAAGGAGGCAAAGACTCAGCCATTGTAGAAGTAATTAACATATACAGATTAAAGCAGGTTAAAACTGTGTGAGAAAACTTCACACACAGTAGATGCATATACATAAGCATATAAATATATCAATACATAAGAAATATATTCAGCAAGATGTAGACCAATGCCAATATTAGAGTGATACAGGCATATACAAGACACAGAGCTGCTATAAATGTACAACTTGATGAAATCTATATGCTAATCATATTCATGTTTGCTACACAAGCTGAAGCATTTTCCATTGTTTTATGTAATTTAGTTAGATTTTCACTGATGAACATTTAGGTTTTCTGTACTTCATTTGTTACCATGAAATATAAGTGTCTGATACTTGCACTACTCTAGCTGGAAGGTAAGTTTCTTATGTGCAATTGTTAATTAAATGGACATGTTCACCAAGAAGATGAAAAGCCACAAACTAAAAATAAGAATTGCAAAATACATGTCTGATAATGGATTCATATCCAAATATATAAAGAACCTTTAAAATTCAACAAGACAACAAGCAACCTGATTTTAAAATACATCAAAAAGCTGAACAGACATCTCACAAAGATGACAGATGGTGACTAAGCATATGAAAAGATTCAACAAAATAGTACATCACCATGGTAATGCATATTAAAACAAGATATTACTATATACCTATTAGAATAGCTAAAATCCAAAAATGCTAAAATACTGCTTTCTGTCATAAATGTACCACGAGAGTAACTCTATTCATTGCTGTTAGGAGTGTGAACTGACACAGCATCTTTACTAGTCAGTTTGGCGCTGTCATACAAAGCTAAACATAGTCTTACCATATGATCTAGGATTGCACTTCCAGGTGAATGAGTTGAAAATGAGTTGAAAATACGAATGAGTTGAAAACTTATGTCCATATGAAAGCCTGCCTATGAATGTTTATGGCAGCTTTATTCATAATTGCCAGAATTTGGAGGCAACTAAGGAGTTGGTTTATTGAGTTAAGTTGTTTACACTCCAGTAGGTGAGTCAATAAACAATATGTGGTATATCAATACAATGGAATATTATTCATCAATTAAAAATAAGATTATCAAGACAAAATGATATGGAGGAACCAAGGATGCTTATTGCTAAGTAAAAGAAGGCAATCTAAAAAGATTACATACTATGTAATTCCAACTATAGAGTGCTATGGAAAGACAAAACTATAAACATTGGAATGATCTGCATTGACAGGAAACAGGAAGAATAGATGATAGAGGGAGAGCTTTAGAACAGTGAGACCATTCCATGGGACACATTAGTAGCAGAGACATGAAGTCAGAGACTTGATAATGTCCACAGAATTATTTAGCATAAAGACAAAATCCTAAGGGAAACTGTGAACATATATAATGTCTTATTTGTAACAAATATGCAACATCATCGCAAGATGTTAAACATAGGAGAACTTGGGGATGGAGGGATAGCTTGGTAGTTAAAAGTACTTGCTGTTCTTGGAGAGATCCAGTCTGTCCTTCAAGGGCAGGCCTCGGTGACCTTTCTTCCACTAGGACTCATCTATTAACTGATCTACCACATCCTAATAGCTCCAGAGGCTAGAAACCAATGTTTTAACTTGCTCATCATTTGGGGACACTTATCCAAACAGAAATGGAGGTGTGATTACTTAAATAGGCGTTTCTTTAGCATTCAGGGTACACAAGTGTTGAAATTAACTTTTTCATCGGAACAGAATATATTTCTTTCTGGGGAACCCTATTCTTTAGAAAATATTCATAATTAAATTCACAGAACCACATTAAAGAGGAAAACACCACCCATCTACTAAATACATTTATTTGTCAGTTCTCTACTAAAAAAACTACCAATGTGGTTTGCTTAGAAAATAAAGAAAAATTAATTGTTAAAATCCCTTAAAGGCTAAAGAAAACTAGGGTTCTAGTATGTCATTTATCATCCTATACTAATTCCAAGCCACACAAAGGTAAGTGATAAATTATTCATTTAATCAAACTACGATTAATGCAATCTTGATGTTAAAGTGGAACGGTTTCTTCTTGTACTTATTTACTACATTTTGAAGGTCTCTTCTTCCACCATGGGAAAGAGTGAGTTTCTTCATTATAAAATATAACATTGCAAAAAATAGTTCCTTTTAAGAGTTAGTGATTATGTCATGTTTGTCTCAGTGTTTGTGTTTTTCAGATTAACCATGGTTAGTAATTACTAAGAACATAGCTTCTCACCTGATAAACTGTTGTTTTTCTTTGCATTTTGTCCTTTAATGATGGTGTTGATGATGATGGTGTATGTATGTATTTCTGTGTACGTATATGTGTACAGATATGTGTATGTTTTTATGTGCAGGTAGAGGCTACAAGTCAACACTGGGTATCTCAGTTTCTCTCCAACTTATGTAATTTTGCATTTGTGTTACATTTATTGTGTGTCTCTGCGCATGTTTCTATGCATGTATGGGTGTTCGTGTGCTACAGCACACATGAGGTAAGATATAAGGGACAACTTTGAGGGTTTATTCTCTCTGTGATGTAATCGGTCATCAGGCAGGGGCCTTTACTTGCTATACTATCTTGCAGGCCCACCAGATTATTTACTTGAGACAGTCACTGAATCTGGAACTTTCCATTTCAGCTACATTGAAACAAAGTATCTTTTTTGTGTAGATTTATGTACATGTGTGCCAAATAGTAATATAATTAGCATATACATTTCATTAAGTTGTATATTGAAAGGAATCTGTATCTTGTACATGCCTGCATAATTGTAATACTGCCACCAACCTACATCTTACTGACTATATTCCCTATTTATCCACATATGTGTATGTTTATTGTATATATCTGCTGTGTATGTGCTTTTCTATATAATTAATGTGTGAATTACATCTTCAATAGTTGGTTCTTTTTAAATGAGATTTGTTTGTTTAATATGTATGTGTGTATGCCATAGTATATGTATGTGCATCATATGCATGCAGTGTCTGGGATTCATGCGGGGCAACGACCAGAGAGAGCGTCACATTTCTGGAACTGGAATTGGAGGCAGTTTTGAACTGCCTGAAGTAGGTGCTGGGAACAGAACCTGGGTTTTCTGGAAGAGCACTAAGTGTTCTTAATGACTTAGCCATCTTGACAACCCTGTTTCCCTTTCTCTCTCTCTCTCTCTCTCTCTCTCTCTCTCTCTCTCTCTCTTTCTTTCTTTCTTTCTTTTGTTTTTAATTATTGCCTTTGTATTTTTATCCTGTTCTTTCCTTAGGAATATTGGAGAAATCTAATAGGGCAGTCATTGTCAAGACGCACATATCAAAGGACAGTGATAATCCACCAGAGCCATTGTTACCAGTAAAAGAGGTAAGACATTTCATTTACATGTGATATGATTACCTTTCTCTGGGTCTATTGTGAATCAAAATATCCACATTTTCTCCTTTCCTCAATGTAATCTCTATTGAAATTTTCTCAGAAGTTTTAGGCAAAAATCCAGAAGTATTATTGTCAAGTAACTAAACAACAGACGTTGATAAGGATATTGGGAAAAAAATCCTTATAAATTGTTGGTGGGAATGTTAGTTAGTTCAGCCATGCTGGAGATCAGTGTGGAGTTGCCTCCAAAAAGTAAAAAGATAAATGTATCCATATGAGCTTCCTGTGCCACTCTTTGGTATACACAAGGAGCAGTGCAAGTCGTCACACATTAGAGAGAGCTCCTTGCTCATTTTCATCCTGTCTCCATTAACAGTAGCCAAGTTAGAGAGTCATCCTGGGCATCTGTCAGTTGGATGGGTGGATAAAAACAATGTGGTATATATACAATATATTTATTCATTAATAAATCAAAAGTATGCATGTGCATTGTAGATGTAGTTGTTGAAATGTAAGAAAAAGAAGACAGTAAGCTGAAAGGACATGACTTTTGACCCGATCTTTTGTTTGTTTACTCAATTTGTATGGAATGAGATTATCATATCTAATGAGTAAGCAAGACTCAGAAAGACAAATAGATATTTTCTCTCAAAGTGTGGATTCTAGAGTAGACAAGACTTGACAAGACCAGAGAGTGACCAGAGAGGGCGAAAAGAGGCTGAGGGACAGTGGACAAATCATGTGGACAAACACTGTGGGCGAAGCTATGAGGATCCCATGACAGAGCCCATTAATGCATGCAGGTGATACGAGCTAACAAGCTAAAAGACTGTCTGCAAAAGCAAAGTTGGGCCATTGTTCTCTTGCACAGTCAGGTTCATTGAATGCTATAAAAAGAGGAGTCAAGAAATTTTTGTTCCTATATTGGCTCAAGACCTGTATGTTGAGAATGTAAACCACAGATAATTATTGAAAAGAGATAATCATGTCTACCAGGCTGTCTTGCTTTCTGGATTGTAGTGATGTCTGTATAATTAAAAGTATTGATAAAATATTTGAGTGCAGAAGTTTCAGAAGAAACTTGTAATTTCCTGCCCCTCAGCTGTGTGAGCCCCAGGCAGTGTTGTGACTCTTGGTGTTGCACTCTGGTCACACCATATTCTGAATGCAACTATAGTGCCACTTGGCAGCTGTGCCTTACTTTGGCTTCTGATGACAGGCTTGGTCTCTCCAAGCACAGTACCTTTCCTTTTGCAGTCCTAGGAGTGCTTGTGACTCCCTGCTGAGTTGTGCTTCACAGTTTCTGCTTAGCCACTTGCAGCGTTCCTTCCCCTAAGTTGCCCTTAGTTATCTTTGCATCACTGTAACAAAATACCTGACAGAAGGAACTTAATCAAGGAGGGAAGAATGTACTTGTTTTATGGTTTCAGATTTCATCTTGTCATAGGGATAGGAGGAACATAACACTGGAAGCAGCTCAGTCCATGTCAGCAGGAGCCTGAGGTGGCTGCTCATGTCATTGTGACAAACTGGGAGCAGAGAGTGGGACAGGACACATCCAAAATCATTGCAACCCAAAGCCATGTCTTTAGTGACCTACTTGGTCCTTCTGTGCCCTACTTTGTAACATTTCCCCAACCTCCCCACGCAAGAGCACTGTGCAAACATGTGTCTAGAGTAGTGGTTCTTCCTACCGCTGCAACCCTCTAACACACTTCTTCATGTTGTGGTGACCCCAATCATAAAGTTATTCTGTGGCTACTTCATAACTGTAATTGTGATTCTGTTATGAATTTTAATGTAAATATCTGGTATGCAACCCCAAAAGTGTACCAGCCCACAGGTTGAGAACCACTGACCATAACAGTTTTCATTAAATACTTCCTTTTAAAAGTCTTTGAGAGGCTTCTGCTTTCTCGCTTAATCCTTAGTAATACTCAGTATAAATATTTTAGAAGGCCAGCATCTGTGGTTCATAACAGTTCCCAGCTCAGACAGCTTCAACAGGAGCGGAGCATCAAAACCTCAACCTGAGTCTAGCATTAGGGAAGAGAAGATAGGATGTAGTACTTCCTAACTGTGCACTGAAGAGAAAGGCACTCAGTTCCTCCTGGTTTTCTTGGATTAACTAACAAATGTTCTTTATTTTAAGTGGAATGTGTGTGATGCCAAGTATCAGATGGGAAGAGGAGAAATAAGCACTCTTTCATGAAAACAAATAGACTTTTAGAAGATGGTTTCACTGCGTAGAGGTTTTCAGTTTGAGCAGTGATTTATGTCTTTGTTTCTCATATGTGGAAGGGGAATTCACGTGGAGGAGCAGATTTACAACCACATATCAATTACCACAGGAAAGAGTAGTTCTTTGCACAAGCAGAAGAAAGGATGGAGAGATTGACAGCCATCAGTTGCAAATTTTACCAAAAATGTTCTTTAAATGTATGGGAGATTTTAATGAATATTTGTGCTTCAATCAAGAAAGAAGCAAGAAAAGACACTAGGGCCTTTGTTTCGTTTTATTTTTATAGAGGTAGTGAAAGACCCCCGTGAGGGGAGACCCTCGCTCAAGTCGTGGGAATTCACGGCCACCAAGAAACTCAAGAGACCAAACTTGCTGCAAACCGCATAAGGCTTTATTTTCGGGAAATCAGCTGGCTGAGGCCGAGACTCACAAGGAGTGTCACTTGAGGCCTGATTGAGAAGGGATTATAAAGGGAAAAACCACAAAACCAGGGGGGTGAGGGGGAATCATAAAACAAGTCATGAAACAACAACAGACATTATCATAAAAATACAGTGAAAGAATCATGTGGTGAAACACCCGTGTATTTATTTTTCAAGAATTTAATCTTATCTAATCATCTATCATGTGGCTAGCCTGTCCTTGGAACCCAGAGCCTAAGAACCAGATTACCTGCATTCTAGGTTCTGCCCTTTTGTGGAGTTCCTGGAACGCAGATGGCCTGGCTTCAGTCTCTACATCCTAGGGTGTCTCAAAAAAAGTTTATCTCTTCAGTAGATTCCTTTAACATTTTTATCATAAATAATACATACTGTTATGTTACAGGCTGTAATTTTTCCATCTCTAATGACCTAAGTTTGATGCCTGCATCTCAGGTGGAGAAGGAAAGACCAGATTCTTGAAAGTTGTTCTCTCACCTTCATATATATAAGGTTAATTATTGGTTAATTCAGAGATTGCTTTCTGCTCTTTGTTGATAAAGAGGATCAAATAATATTTAGACATGAAAGTTTAGTTACAGTTTAATTATAGTAAAACAAGAGCTGTTACTTTGACTACTGAGTTGTAGACTCATGAGATGTATATAAACCATAATTATTATTTTCTATAGTTGTAAAATATGTTTTAAAATTTTGTTGGATTGGATGTACATATAACAAATTAGGCTAACAATTTTGATCTCCATAATTCATAGGTTGATTCTCATTCATTATTGTGTATGTGCACATGTTCATGCATGTGAGTACAAGTGAAAATGCATGCATGCCAGATGGAGGTCAGAGGACAATGTTCAGGAATCTGTTCTTTCCTTGAACCGTGAGCTTCAGGAAAGCTGAGGCCCTTAGGTTTGCATAGCAAGGCCGTCTGCCATTTCACAAGTCCTGATCTCAGCACTCTTAGACTGAAAGGGGCCATAGAAACCATCTAGTTCAACTAAAATCTTTAATATCAAGAAAACCAAAATTCAATCAGGCATATAAGGCCTTATCTTATCTTAAAATTATTTTTTAATAATTTACCTTAAAATTATTTTTTTTAGTTTTACTATGTACGTATGTGAGTACAGGAGTGTTATGTGTACATGTGTGCAGGTGCCAAAGAAGGCCAGAAAGCAAGGCACTGGATTACTGGGACTGGAGTTAAATGAGGTTGGGAGTCACGTGACATGTGTTGGGAACTGTACTCTGGTCCTCTGCAAGAGCATTCGAGCACTCCCAACTGCTGAGCCATTTATTTAGTTCCGAGCCTATAATCTTCTGTAGCTGGAGTAGGTGACAAGTTACTACAAACAAGGTACACTAAAATGGAGCTTAATATTTAAGCATAGATTTAATCTGCTTTGTACGAATAGATTTAGAACCCTAGAGTATATTAGGAAATTTGGAAAACATTTATATTCACAGATATATTTCCACATGAGACAAAGACTTAAGACAAAATTAAACTAAGTGTACCAATTAGTTTTTGTCAGCTTGATATAAGCTAAGGTATTTGACGAAGAGAGACCTTTAGCTGAAGGCCTTCTTTCATCAGATTGACCTGTAGGTGAATCTGTGAAGTATTTTCTTGGTTGATGATTGATGTTGGAGAACCCATCCCATTGTGGGCAGTGCCATCTCTGTTCCTAGATTGAACAGAGCTGAGCAAGCTGTGGAGAGCAAGACAGTAAGCAACACACCCCTTCGTTGTAGCAGCCTGCAGCCACAGATCAACTGGGTTCACCTGAAAGGGGGACTGGGAATGAAAGGGGGGTGGAGGGCGAGAAGAGATGAAGCCAAGACAAAGTTCTCTGATCAAGGCTCAATGCTTTAATGTTCAACTCTCAATTTAAAGGGGAAGGCCCTGCCCAAACCCTATCTTGTTTCAGCCAGAGATTGGTTGGATAATCCGTTCTTGGTCAAGGTCACAGCCTGAGATATCCCAAGGCAAGCCCAGGGGCAGTTCTTCTAAGTTCCATGAAGCCAAGGTGGGTAACTCCACCTAGATCCTATCACTTGGTCTGTTGTTTTAAACAAACAAGGTCTCTCTGGCCTGCTCAAGGTCAGGGGAAGGGCACACTTCCTGGTTTCTGTTTTGTCTCCAGCTTCTTTTGAGACTTCCTTCAGGGATTAACTTCGATTGTTGTGTGTAAGGCAAATAACCCTTTCCATCCCTAAATTGCTTTTGCTCTTAGTACTTTATCACAGTAATGAAAGCCAATTAGGTCATCAAGGTTATGACATTCATTTTGTTGTTGTTGTATTGTTTTAAGCAGGAGAAACAACATGAAGTTCAGTGGGTAGACAAGTCTCGGGTTAGGGTGGAAAGAGTATGATCAAACTATATTGAATAGAAACTATAAAATCTAAAATAAAGCAAAAATAAGAAAAGCAATGCCATGTGAAGGAGTTGCATATGAAAATGAACTAGACAATAAAAATACACCATGAAACCACTAAAGAAAAGATTGATTATGGTGTCAGCGGTGGTCTTTCTACATATAGAGCAATGCAGACCACTTTAAGTCCTCATTGCTTGGAACAAAACTAGTAGTGACTATCCCTTTGTGGATAAAGGGAATCAATAAAATTCTAAGCAAGTTAAACCTAGAAAGGTGCTATGTGTGTTTTTTCTGAGAAATTTATTTTATTGCTGTTTTCCTTTTTAGCTTATCTGGAATCCAGAATTTTAAAAAAAATCAAAGATTGAATATTAAATGCTAACTTATGTTGCAACTCTTGTTAACAATAAACTGTAAAAAGGCTAAAAAATGTAATCTAGAGTTTATTAAAAGTATTGAGTTTAAAGGTTGTTTTATGTGATAGGCTGTAACTGTAGCTTTCAGCTCTCATTAAAGACAGTTTTATTGAACTCTACTCATAAGATTCAATTTTGAAAAGAGTTTTTGATTAAATCCACAGAGGAATTAAAGTGAAATGTCAGTATATTGCTGTGTGTAAGGAATGCACGTGTTTTTGTATATTGCTTCATTCACAAGGTAATATTCCTCAGGTTGTAAGAATGGTTTTGAGAGTGTATCAAAGGATACCTGTATTCAATATGCTGAAAGAAAGTACTAATTTTATATCTATAACTATTGAAAAATGTGTTGCTAAGTGAAATGAGTATGATTTTATATGCATTTATATTTCAGACTGCTTTGCCAGCATTTGGCTGGAGAAATGCGTTTAAAGACGTGTCTCCTGCCATAGCACACTGCATATCAGCAGCCATCGAAGGTTTTTCCACAAAAGTTCTCCAACAGGAACAAACTGAAAGGATCTCAGCTTCGAGCTACACTATAAACCTTGTAAATGTCTCACAAGTTTTGCCAGAAGGTCACATATTTCCAGAGGTAGAACAACCAAAGAGAGTCGCCAAGGCAAGTATAAGATGAGATCTCTTCAATCCGCTGCCACCTACCAAGGCATCACTTCAAATTTATTCTCTTCCTTTTTTGGAAGATTGTAAAAGCAGCCTATAAGGAAAGTACACAGTACCCAGTCCACTACTGGTTTTCTTTGGTGTCTATAGTCCAGAACTACCAAAAGGACCTGTGTCTCTCTTTTTATTCCCAGGCCACCTGAAAAGGGGTCTCGGTGAGTTGGGAAGTCCTGGCTAAGCAGGAGATGTTTGAGAGGTAACGGGGAACCAACATGTGTTACAGCAAGCTTTAAAAATCTTTCCACCTGAGTGACTATTTTTTAAAGTCACCAGGACCTGCCGAGGAGATGTAAAGCAATTCGGTAGCAGTAGCAGTAGAGTTACTCTGCAGTAAACCCACTGTAAGCTCAGCAGTCAGTAGGGTATTTGTAAGAGCCCCCTGTTATTTCCTTTTGTCACCCTGAGGCTCCATAACCCTTCCTGGGGAGCCCTGCTGACTGGAGGCAAGACAGTACCTTCAGCCCCTCTCCCTTCAAAGAGATCAGATACATATTAAATAGCAAAAACAGATGCAACACTTCTGAAGTATGCTGGCTCCTTAGCCATAAGAAGAGATTACATGGGATCATTCCTGTTGCTTCTGAACCATTTAGGCCAAACTGGATGTTCTATGTATTGTTTAGTAAAATATGTTTATATGTGGAAATTTAGTAGAAGAAAATTAGGTGAAATTCAAAAGTAATGTGAAATTAATATCAAGAGTACATATTATTTTGAGTTCTGATGAATAGGCATAAAAGTATTGTCACGTAAAGCTGACTTGTGTTTTTCATAATGTCTGTCTGGTGAGCATAAGCTTTGAAGGTTATAGAGAGAGAGACATCATTTTGGTATTTCCTTATTTGACATGAAACATTTAACTTTCTACAACTGAAAAATTGATTGTTATAAAGCTAGGTCATTATGTTTGATGCCAAATTCGTTATTTAGGAATTTGGCTCCATCATATATAAATTACATATTTGGCTCCATTGTATATAAATTACACAGTGCTTTCAGAATACAAATAACTCATCGCCACATTTATTTCCCCCTAGTTTTGTTCTGACATCATGGAAAAGCTTGACACAATGCTTCCACTGGCCCTGGCATGCCGAGATGCTTCTCCTCAGGAGCTTAGAGAGACCCTGGTGGAGGCCTGCTGTAAAGTGGCAACAGCTGTCCTGGAAAGACTGCAGGAGAGAAGCAAGGAGGTTCCTTCCAGAGCACCTCTGAAGAACCTACACATCATCCTGTCCTCGGCAGCGTACGTCGCACAGAGGTTCACGCACTATGATAGTCTGATGAAAGAGACAACTAAGAAGTGAGTGTCTTTAAATGAAGTTGATGATAATGCTTTGAGAATCACACACTCTTCAGACTTCATGGAACTTAAATGTTGACAATAGTCACTGAGGAACATATAATAATGGTGGATTATTTTCATCTTTCTTTATTAGGAAGTGTTTAAAAGGTCAAATATGGGTCATATGAATGTGTGGATACGAACAAAGGCAATAGAGACATGCACAGAAGAGCACAAATTGTTCTGAATGGTTTTATGCCAAGACTGAATTTTACCCTATACTTTTCCTAATATACATTAAACTGACCACATAGAAAAGGAAAATCAAACTTGTTTCTGTCCTGCATATAAACATTCAAGAAATGTTCACTCCTTGCTTCTGCTTCCAATCCAACAGGCTGGGAGGAGCTGACAGAGTGAATAAACGCATTTCAATCCATCGTTGTGCCTAGTGTAAACATATTGCAGGACATCTATTTAGTAATAAACTATCCATAATATTTGAAGAGGAAGCATCTGCCAATCTTAATTCTCATGCACTAGTAGTCTAAAAATACAATATGTTTTCTGTATAGAGATAAAAATTGCCATGGTTGCTATCAAGTGGTCTTTTTGGTTACATATGTATTTTGTAAAGCCTACTATGGCTCCTTGAAATGAGCATGTGGACTTGCCAGTCCAGTGCAACCCAAGAATCTATTCTATATTCTTTATTCAGCCTTCATAGTCTCTTAAGCTATGAAAGACAGAAGTGTGATATAAATAGCTGAAGATAAAAGTGAAATAAATTTGGCTCAGTGTAGGATACAGTTATGTTATTTCTTTAATTCTCATAAGTCATCAGATGTTGTGATTCATACTTGAATTTATAAACAAAATATGGCAGAAATCACTTCATTTCAGTAGACTATTCTAAAACAGTTTATAAGATAATTAACATCTACAAAATTACAATTTTTTAAAAATAAAGAGAGTGTGTATGAGACGTGTGATAGCTTTGGAAGAGTTCATTCTGACAAGTGTATGTTGTTCTCCAGTAACAATGATAACCTAATGCCTAAATAATGCACTGATGTCTAATAATAGGCTTGCAAAGAATACTTTTAGTTTTGAATGATGTATTGACAATACAGTTTGTCTCTAGTTGAAGTGCATATTTGTAGAACAGCAGATGTACATTTCAAAGGACTTGCAAAACAAAGACAGGCTCCCCCCACCCACTTTTCTTTTTGGAAAGTGAATGTGGATACAGCCCTCAGCTTTGGGAGGAAATGAATGATTGATATCTAATAATGAAAACCATTTGTAGGGCTGGGGGTTGTTACCTCCTACTGCACAGGCCTTAAATCTCTGTCGCTTTGATCATTCCCTCTGAACAGACCCATATTCCTGGTGCCTGTCCAGCGATATCAGGAATTCATCAACACTGTACAGTTTCAGGTTACGGACTACTGCGTCAGAGTTTGTGCTACAAGCATTTTACAGGATGCTGAGAGCCACCACTGGGATGACTACAAAGCTTTTTATGAGGTGTGAAGTTAAGTTTACTATTCGTCCTTTTTACACAAATATGTTTTACTGCCTACCTGCTTTCTGGCTAATTAGAAACATGAGCTCCATATTACTAAAACACGAAGCCTGTTAGGATAATATTTTTTAAATATTGAATTTGTATTTAGGAAAAACAGTGTCTTTAGGAACCTGAAATAAATTAGACATCAGAACTCCCCTTCTGCTTAAAAGTAAAAATAACTTAATTTGAGTTGCAGGATTGCAGCACTGTCTGAACCAGGGTATAATGAGATTCAATGACAACTCAGAGATAACAAGAGCTGGCTGGATTCTTTGTGTTTTTTCCAAAGCTACCAGTTATATGTGTCCTTGCACCTTCCCTTGCTGTGTATTTTCTTCCTGTTTAATAAATCCTTGTTATTAAGCAGCGTTACATTTATGCTTATTTTTTTACTTCTCATTCTTAAGAGCACATTTTAAGATGCATCTTAACATTTTGTATTTTATTATTTTCATTCAGCTTGTTTCAAAATCCCAAACATCTACCAAATGATAGCCAAATAATTCCCAACACAACCGAATGGAGAATTAATTAAAATTTTCACAGTCGGTCTTCAGTAGTTTCTTTTTCACTAAATCCCACAGATTATATGTAGACCACATAATTTTTGAAATTAATTCCATGCAAGGGTAAAATATTTATATATCTTTAAATTTTTTTGAGATTTAAAAAGTTTCAATGACCAGCTCATCTTTCTTAGCTTTTCCATCGCACACTTTCTTCTGGACGACATCTTAGGATCTTCGTTTTCCTTGATTGTCTGAGCCACTGTGGAGTATTTAGAAGAGGAGAGTGGGCTTTTCTTAGCAATCTCTCTTGCCCTTTCTCCACACGGGCAGTATTTGTGACTGAGATATGATAGGTGCTATTAAAACAGAGCATCCATACATCATTTTCCAAACTCAGTATACTTCAAACATTAGTGGTAGCAGTGAAAAGAGTGAGACACTAAGGGGCAACAGTACAGCTGGCAGCCTGAGATAAGAAAGAAAGCACTGGTTTCCCCTCTCCCGGCAGCACTGCACAGTCCTCTACTTGCCTTGAGGTAAACAGAGAGACAAAGTGGTGCCATCCTGTTTCAAACTGTTTCAACATGTCCAGGTACTAAGGAACAATTTTGTATGATGTTTTCAGCAAGGAATAGATATCATTTTGGTACATACTCAGGATATTTGTTTCCTCTTATGCAAGTCAAGGAATAGAACAGTTGTTCCCTGTAAATAATAAGTATGTGCGCTCAGAACCTGTTATTGGAGTTGCTGAGTGTTTTCAAAAAAATTACCATGTAACAAACACACGGCTCTTAGATCTTATGACAAGACTTTAGCTTCAAAAACAGAAATACAGAAACTGTTACTCTCTGATTACATGGTGCCTGAGTTTCCTTCTCTTTCGTGGTCAGTAGTTACAATTTAATTGCAGAGTTACTGGTTGGTTTTTGTGTGTAGAGGAAAAAGAAAGTGATCCTGTTTTCTATTTACCAAAAATAAGATGGTTCAGAAAATAGCCCTGGTTTTAAACTGTCTTGACAAGTGGTGTACCTGACATGGTTGTATCTCGCTTATTGACTCCTTTTTTCCTCCTCTGCCCCATGTCAGCTGATTTGCAGAAAAGGACTACATTAGGAAAAGCAAGATGATGCACAGCTAATTGGAAATGAAGGGTTGGACAGGGACTTCAGAGAAACCAATGCCCATGTGCACGGCGAAATAGAGAAAATGGAAAGAATCTACAAGTTAGGGAGTGATGTTTGCTCATGTTGTATAATAGCAAGTAAACTAGACACTATATTCTAATCATGTCAGGCTGCAGGATGCAGAGAGCCAGGCCCTTCCCATTGAAGTGCTGCTCAGATGGTACAGTGGGTATTGAGATTGCATGTTTAAAATTAAGCTTTCTGTATAGTTGACATATGCTTAATTTTAGTAACTTGTGTTTTCCAATAGTCAAAGAGTAAAGAATTATCTGTTCAGAGATAATGCTGAGTGGCTTCCATAATAAAGCCCAGATGCTTTTTTCCTGATATATCATCTAAGCAAATGCTCACATCTGTTTACATTATAATGGGTTTCCAAAAACAGATGTTTACTACAGAATACTTTTGAAATGACAAGAAGCAGGGAAACAGGTCAAAAAATAAAGTCGTATTTAGCTTAATGAAACCCCCACCACTCATACACCCATACTGAATCATATTAGTTTTGGAAGAATTGCTAAAACAAAGGGCGCTTTTGTGAGCCCTCCTCAAAACCATGAAACGGTTTATATTCTTTAGGATGCACATAGTACACTTTGAGCAGAAAATAAAATCTCTGTGCTAAAGGATAACTATAACTGGTTTTCTTTATCTTAAAATCATGGCACTCTTGTTGATGACACGGGTACTCAGCCAGGTCCCTTACCAGCAGCAGTCCCAGCATTAGCTGGGCTCAAGGGTTCCTTTCAGTTACAACGTCTGCAGCTCTGAGTAAATTAACCTTTGAGATTCCTCTCTTAGTTTGACAGGAGTTCCTACAACATACCACAAAACCAAATGGAGAATTAAGTTTGCTTTGCTTTTTTATTCTTTAAGTAGTTTTTAACCTGTCTAATTGGGAAGTCAGAAACCACCTACTCGAAGTCCCTTTCTGTTTGAACTTAACTGTGATAGTTTCAAGTCTAAGTTTCCTACACAAAGAATAATAGTTCCATTCATTTTTGTATTATCATTTGAAAATCAATCACTATTATTTTAGTGACTAGAATACTGTAGTAGTCAATGTAACTGCCAAAATAATGCCATCTGAAGAAATGAGACTCTAGTAACTTTGGGGTGAGGAGAAGAGAAGGATCTTTTTTGCTTATTTTATGAGACAGGATTTTATTTTGTAACACAGAGTGGCCTGGAACTTGTTAAGTAGCTCAGGCTAGCTTCAAACTCACATCAATCCTCCCTCCTGAGTCACTCCAGCCCTGGGTCTAAGGAGAGACCCATCTCACCAGGCAGGGGCAGGTATTTCTTAGATAACCTGTATTTGAAAACTATGCTAGTGGACACAGCAGATTGCAAAAGAGAAATATTTAGATATGATATAGGACATTTTAATGCCTTTTGTTTTGATATACTAACATAACCAAATTAAATTTGATGAACCTATTCTATTCTCCTATTTCAGATAATCTTTTGAACTGTTTTGAAGGGATGAGGTCAAACAAATATCACATATCCCCAAAAGCATGTTACTAATTAGTGCTTGCTTGTGAATCCCTACCTTCTCCTGACTGCCTACCTCCTTTGGCCTGGTCATTGTTGGTTTCCTTCTGAGGTTAGGCAAAAGCTAGCACACGGACAAGTTCTCTGGAGGAATTGGAGGAAAATGAGAGTTTGACACCTCGGAAGTTTGTGAAAATGTTAAATGATGGTAATATGGGCCTACACTTTAAAAAATGGTGGAAATGAGATAAACTATTATCAAAGCACCATTAACGAAGCAGCCTGACATACCTTCAGTAGTTAAGCACCACACTTGGGTTTGGGAGTGTGCCTAAGATTTAATACACTTTTGTTTTCAGTCCTCGTTCCATGACAATATGGAGTCTGAAAGAATTGTAAAATTAACTCCATAATGCTGATTGTCTCAGATAAATGCTGCCCCCATACACAATCTAAGCAGAGTTTTGTTTTAGACAATCAGCATGACATGTTAAAATGGCTACAAAGCTGATGCTTAATGGTAAATTGAGGAAGGCAGGCGATGACCAGGTAGATCAAGATATAGGTTAAATGCTTGTGCTCTGGATTTACACTAGAATAATTGATTTGTAAGTGAAATAAAGCATATGTTCATTTGTCAATAGGATGTTTAGCATCGTATCTAAAATCTTTCTTGGTCATCTAGTATGGCAGACTCTCCAGTGATTTCCTTTCAGCCTGAACTAATTAGGTTCATAGGAAGAACGCTGACATTTTGGAAGATGTTACTCAGTTGTTTAATGTGTGATGATTTTGCCAGGGGGAAAGATGTTCCTTCGCCATCCAGATGTGGCATTACTTCAGCTGGGCTCTGCATCATGATCTCTGGACCATACTGCCCCCTAAGCTGGCCCAGGAGATTCTAGCAGAGCTGCTGGAGAAATCCTTGGGTCTACTTGCCTCCAGATATGCTCGGGCCCACCCCAGTCCTAAGAGAACTGCACAGATAAGGTAATGAAATATGCTGCTTTTCAAGGAGACTGTTTTCGAGATCAACTTGTAAAACAGAATGTGGTTTTGATGCTCGAGACAAAACTTGTGTGTTTAGTGCGTTTGTAATATCCGAGAGGAGAGGGTACCCATTCTTAAACCTGAGTCATTTAAGCTGGAAACTAGAACTTGGAACTGGATGACCTTCCTGCTCCTTCACTTTACAGTTACTGGTGATCCCCTTTGCTTGTACCAAATGTGCCCATGTGTGACTAGGTCAAATATACACAATAAGATAAGAGCAAATTAAGCCCCTAGAGCAGAGAAATCAGCAGCTAAGCAACAGTGGAGACATTAAGTTGACTCCTGCTCCTAGGCAACCAAGGCATTTTAGCATTTTCATTTTGTTTTGTTTTTTTTTATTTAGTTGTTATACTTTTCCAATGGAGTAGATATTTTTAGTAAAGAAACTACTTTGTTTTAAACCCATACTTACCCACCATGGCGGTGCACATGTTTGATCCCAGCACTTGGAAGATAAGAGTCAGGCAGATCATTGAGTTTGAGGTCAACCTTGTCTACAAAGCATACTCCAGGACATTGAGGGCTACACAGAGAAAACCTGTCTCAAAACACACACACACACACACACACACACACACACACAACAACCCCCCCCCCCGAAAACCCCAATAAACATATTCTAATTTATTGTCCTGGCTTTCCCTTCGTTTTAACTTTTGCCCCTCTCTATATTGCTGAAAGCCACCTGAAGAAAATGGGTATTTGTAGAAAATGAGAAGCAAAAACCACTAGGTTTTAAATAAAAAACTGAATGTAAGTTTAATTCTAGTGTTTTGGTAGTGACTATAATGCAAATGAGCTTGACAGTAACAGTGAGCTACATAGAAGTAGGCTTTTGTTTTATATCCACTTGATCTAATGCGATTCAAACCTTGGTTTAGGTATGAAACAATATTTTCAGATCTATTTTAGAAGGATCCCACAGACATCAGAGACTTCCCTTTGTCTTTATTTTTTGGCAGGAGGACTACTCATTTACTAAAATCCTGTTCTTGTAAAGCACTCTGTGATTTGAAGGGCATTTAGGTCCTGCAACAGTGTTTCATAAATACAGTATTTTGCAAAAGCTGTTTTGAATTACTTACTGATCAAACTGTTTAAAAAATAAAATGGAACTCAAAAAACAATTGAACTTTGAAGAATAGATATAAATTTTTTTTTTTTTGAGGAAAGAATATCTTCTCTTTCTAATGAACCATAAATCACTTTTGGCTGTTATTTGGTCCATCATTATGAGATATTTGTAAAAATAAAATTTGAATTTACTGTCAGATCATGAAATAAATTATATATTTGATTAATCAATAGTACTATAGAGACTTTGGCTTATGTTCTAAATGATTGTACAAAAGTGTTATGCAAATTTAGAATTACTACTTCTAATTTCTTTATTTTGAAAGGTTAATATGAAAGTATTATTGTAGAAATCAAAATGAGTGTGTGTGTGTGTGAGCTCCTACTTTGCTCACAGAATTTCAAGACCAGCTTTTGATCTCCAGGAAGAGAATTCTGATAGTACAAAGCAAATACTTTTTTGAAGAATATTCCTATATGTAGCAATTATTAAAGAAGAGATCCTAAATTTGAAAGAGAGCACAGGAGAAATGGGAGCAGGATGGAGGTACAGAAATATTTTCATGCAGCATTTATGTATAAAGTTCTAAAAATAGAAATATGAAATGATAACAAACAAACCTCAAACCATTGCTAGAACACCATTGCAGCTCTTGCCATGCCTAAAAGTAACGACATCATGGCCATCCATAATGTCATGGCCATCCATAGGCATTCAATGGTGTAGTTGGTGCTCCTTGGTTTGGGTGTATCTATGCAGATATCTCAGATATCCAACCATATCTTTCCACTCTTACATAAGCTTATAAAAGACACAGATTAGAAGTATATGGCAAGCAAAACCACTATTTTATTTAAAATTATATTTTTTTTCTCTCTCTTTCCAACAGACTTGATATCACAGCAATCTTAATATGCACTGAGAACATGTTATGGTCGATTTGTGCTTCTGGACAGGAAATTTTGAATCCTCATAAGTATAACAATCATAAAATTTTTAAAATTCATACTCATTGCAATACTCTTTTCACAACGTTAGTAATTCTGACCTCACCATTACCTGAATTATATAAGTAAGTATCAAGTACATTTTATTTAACCGAGTCATTGTCATACTGCTTATTGAACTCTATATTAAATACAAATTAAGTGCTCTGAAGTATACTCTTTTTTTCCCTGAGATAATTTTTATTTTTCATTGGTTATTTTATTTATTTACATTTCAAATGTTATCTCCCCCTTCCCAGTTTGCCTTCCACAACCCCCCTACCCACCCTTCCTCTATGAGGGTGCTCCCCCAACTGCCCACCCATTCCTGCCTCAGTGCCCTAGCATTTCCCTACACTGGGGTATTGAGCCTCCACAAGACCAAGGGCTCCCCTGCCAGTGATGCCCGATAAGACAGTCCTGTGCTACATATCCAGCTGGAGTCATGGATCCCCACCATGTATACTCTTTGGTTGCTGGTTTGGTCCCTGGGAGCTCTGGGCAGTGGGGGAGAGGGGTCTGGTTGGTTGATATTGTTGTTCTTCCTATGGGGTTGCAAATGCCCTCAGCTCCTTCAGTCCTTCCCTTAACTCCCCCATTGGGGTCCCTGTGCTCAGTCCAATGTTTAGCCACATATTTCTTGACCAAGTTGTAGGAGTGCCTAGCCCCAGCTCAGTGTACTGCTCCCTTTTAACCAGAATTGCAAAGGTTTGCTTGCTCAAGTATATTCTTAATATCATAAATTGGAATTTTATAAATTTTATAAATTTTATAAATTTTATAAATTGAACATGAACCAATTCTCAAAGCTATTTAGTCACTCTGATATGTTTTGTGTCTGTAGGTCCCATTCAGTTAATACATTTTAAGCTTCACCTTTTTGGTTTTCTGGTTTTTGAAACACTCTTGCTATATGGCCTTTACTGACTTCAAAGATGAAATCTTTCTATCTCCACATTCCGAGTGCTGGGATTACGAGCTTCCACGTCGTGCCAGGCACAATCTCTCACCTTTCTAGTGCAATCTATCAGAAGTGTGCGCGTGCGTGTGTGTGTGTGTGTGTGTGTGTGTGTGTGTGTGTGTGTAATACCTTTAAGCTTTCTAAAGATTCATTTTTAATTATGTATATATGTGCAGGGGTGTACACATATGCCTGTTAGTCTAGAACTTGTCAGATCCCTGGAACTGGGCCTCAGTAGTTTTCATATTTTATATACTGTAATTGGATCTAATTTTAATAAGTATATTTTTTAAAATCTAAATGTGCTCAAATCTGAAAGAGATTAAATGGCCTCATATTTTCAATAAATCTAGCATAGATTGTAATATTATCTTTCAATGTCTTAAATCGAAATGGCAAGTAGGAGCAAATTGGTAATTGTATTGGAAAAATAAAATATTGGAAAAATAAAAGTTAGTAAAATATAAAATTTTCAGTCTACTTTTAATTGCAAGTTAGCTTGATCCTATATGTAATAGTATAAACGTTGGAATAGACCTTATGTACAGACTTTAATGAACAAACTTATAGAGTATATATAACCAACAAAATTTCTATTTTCTCTAACATGATTTTTTCCATATCAATTAAAAACGATAATTTTAAAAATTCTCTCCAATGTTTGTTTTCTATTTAAAGACTATATCATTATATATTCCTACTTTATTGAATAGTAAAAAGTTCACGTAATATTTTTTTACTTAGGTTAAAAATTAGGCAGAATGTTCCTTTCTATGCATTAGATTAGCTTGGTGAACACATTGTTATTCTAAATATATTCTAAGAAAATTAACAACGTTGTTTTCAGTTTCCCTACTCCAATTTGAAGTCTAGCCATTCCCAAAAGATTCTTTCTTCTTGTAAAACAAGCTGAGAACTTGTTTTAGAAGCAGAGAATTCTTTCAGGGAGCAGAAAACCACCATAAGGTTGAGATTATATATAAATGGATTATAATATAAAAAGCTTAAATTTGAAGCCCCTAATAAATCCTAGTGAAGTAAACTGATTTACTGTAGATGAGAAAGTCACTATGCTCTCAGTTCAATGGGTCAGTTCATCTCAGAAAAAAGCTTTGTGAAAACCAGGAACAAAGCTGACAAATTTCATGGATTGGTCATGGTGAAGCAATATTGAATTTCATGGTTTGTCACAGATGAATTGAAAGAATATAGCCCCCAAATGCATTTGTAAAACAAATAAATTATCACAGATTGCATATTTTAGTAATAATAATGAAACATACATTCATTATTTTTAACCTAGAGCCTTTTGCTACATTTCAGCGATGTGAGTTCTCAAATCTCTGTGGCTTGTGCATTTGTAACCTCACACAGCACATTTAAATTGCTAATTTCAACCAAGATTATAGAACATTTTTTTCCTAAACACTGCCTCTAGTTTTTCCTAATTTAAAACATTGGCCTATGTCGCTTTCATGGATGAGCAAAAATCTAAATGCATTTTCATGATTTCAATAGTTTTCAGTGCAAAAATATTCACAACTTTTATCTTTTCATGTTGATTCAGTTTTTGTTGGTATACTAGAATATAAACCAGACCTTTGAAATGTATTTTGATTTTTGTGACAAGGGAAATCTTTAAGGCAGTGTCTTCTTTGCCAAGGGGGGAGACATGCGTGTTCTGCACAACCCTATTGGCTTTTGAGCTGCTTTACACAACTGAGATAGGAAGTTGTCAGATTATTAATATTCTAAAAAGCCTTCATCTCTAGCTCTTGATAAAAATTAATCCATATGCTTTTAGGACTAGGGGAAAGAAAAGTAACAATAAGATGTTAAACGTATTGAATTTTTATGAACTGTACCTGCCATTGTCACTTGGCATGCGTGTCATGCCTTGTAAGGAGGGTCTGCCTTTGTTTCAAGTGGTTCTGACAGATAAGCTCAAAGTGTGTTCATTCTGAGCCTAATGGAGCATCACTAAATCCCAGGGCAAGAACATATGATTTTAAAAATCTTTTCAGGAAGAATGAAACCTAATAAAAATGTGTGTTCTTTTCTAAGCTTCCCCTCATGAATTTCTGGTAGAATGTTGTGAAAAGTGTGCTTTAGATTTGGCCTCCAGGGAAAAAAGATCTGCTGAAACATAAAACACCTATGTGAATTTTCCAAACTACATGTTAGTTGTTCCTTTGTGGAGGTGATTATTCATAAGCATAGTCTCTCACATATAAACATTCACACATATGGCTTTCTACATATGTGTAGAAAGTTCACTTGTAGACTATTTGTTTTAGTTTGTATAACAAGTGAAAGATTAATTCCTAAAGTGGCTAGAGGTATGACACATAAGTACATATAAGCATTTGAGATCAATTCTTAGACCCCCTACTGTCCCACACCAAAAGTGTTTATTCTATGAATTTAGACAAATGAACTTGATTTCTGTTAAGACAAAACCAAAACACTGTTACCTTCCTAACCACCATGATTATGTGCAAGGGTCACCGCAGTGATCTATTAAGTTGTCCCCAAATAATTTTAGGAAAGATTGATAAATTCTTAATGTTAGAATTAATACTACTTATCCAAAATATTTTGGTATGCCATACCAAATCTCCTAATTGTAAAAAATAGGTGTAAGTTGGCAGTCGTAATATTTAATAACATAAGGAGTGTTATTTCAGTAGAAGTGTTGAGATGCCAGTCAAATATTAGCTAATCATAAGAAACAGGGAAGGATATTGAACACTAAGCCAAAGAATAGTAGATTCGTGCTTGAGTTCATTTGAGATAACTCATGTCTTTTCAGTCACTTCCAGAGTACTACTTACTATAATAGTACCCATAGTTCTACTTAAAGACCATGCTAATGTTAGGTCCTTTAGATTATGTTGTCTATATATATTTTCCTAATTATTTCACAGTCCCCCATAGTAAGAGCATATTTTCAGTGAAAACTTTTCATATCTCAAGAATGAATGACACAATTTGAAAAACTGGCAACTTTTTAAAATGCTGGGTACAACATATGTTCGTGTGCAATGTTAAGCATGTGATTTTATGACCCAGTGATGAAAACACATATGTACACCGTAAATAAAAGTATAAATATAAACTGTATGGGAGTGGGCATGGCAGCACTTTTCTCAGTAACACAAAGAAGAAACAATCCTCACACCCATGAACAGATAAACAAATGTCAGCAGAAACTTACAGAGAAATACTATTCTACAGTATAAATGCCACAGCAACAATGAACACAAAAGCATTATGCTGAGTACAAACAGATAGATATCCATTCATTAGAAACATGAAGCATAGGCAAATCTGTAGACAGAGCATCTATCAGGGATCACTAGTGGTTCAGAAGAGAGTGGAATGAGGAGTTAATGGATATGTGGATAAAACCATTCTTGAATGTTAAAGAAATGGTTAGTTGCATGTAAATGTTGTGATAATTGAATTATATATCTTAATATGCTGCTAACATGAATTTAGGTTAGCCTGGCACATGCCTAAGGCTAAGCCAAGTGTATTGCAGGGTTTTGTTAGCCTGTGCTGCATAGCAAGAACTTGTCTTAGAGGAAAAATATCACTGAACAAGAAATAAAAGTATTTAAAATTGGGGGGAATGTGCTTGACAATGCAAAATTATTGCCAAAGGCAAGTTTCTTATCCTAGCAGATTTGTTTATAGGGTAGATCCATTCTTATGCCTCCATCTAAATAGTAATTGAAGTATCATTTTTAATATCCAACAGCTTTGGGTATGGTCCTAGGAAATGACTGGGCGTTAGTTCTGGAGACAGCCTGTATTGTGAACCCTCATTTAGCTGGCTCTGCTGTCCATGGGTTTCAGTCTGTCCTCTCTTCTCACCAGCTGTTCTCTGCTCAGCCTGCCCTTGCATCATGCTCTTCACACATGAACATAAATTCATACATAAATTCATCTTCCCCTCCTCTAAGCACATGGTCTGACAACTTCTACTTATCCCCCTTTTTCTACCCTGGACCTACTGTGGACTATGCATTTTGCTAGTCATTTTTTAACCTAAAGACATCATTTTTTAACATCAGAGCGCAATTTTTCATTTGAGAAATGCAAGCCAGGGGCCAAAGCAATAGAGGCAAGCACTGTTTACTTTAAGTGTCTTACTTTGACACTTATATTTAAACATCATATGTCCCAGAGAAAACATGTTCTTGTTGGTTGGTTGGTTGGTTTGTTTTGGTTTGTTTTGGTTTGTTTTGGTTTGGTTTGGTTTGGTTTTTGGTTTGGTTTTTGGTTTGTTTTGGTTTGTTTTGGTTTGTTTTGGTTTGTTTTGGTTTGTTTGGTTTGGTTTGGTTTGGTTTGGTTTGGTTTGGTTTGGTTTGGTTTGGTTGGTTGGTGGTTTGGGTTTGGGTTTGGGTTTGGTTGGTTTGGTTTGGTTTGGTTTGGTTTGGTTTGGTTTGGTTTGGTTTGGTTGTGTTTGGTTTGTGTTTGGTTTGGTTTGGTTTGGTTTGGTTTGGTTTGGTTTGGTTTGTTTGGTTTGTTTGGTTGTTTGGTTTTTTCTGAGACAGGATCACCCTGGTTAGTCCTGGCTGTCCTGGAACTCATTATGTAGGTTACGCTGGCCTCAAACGTGCAAATGACACTTAAAATGAAAGAGTAAAGCAGTGATTTGAATTCAATTTAAATCTTGAAGTCTTGAATTGGATGGTGTCTATTTGTTTGTGGTTGCTTGTGATTGCAGGGGCAGCAGAAAGGCCCACATCTTTAGTAGCCTGTTATGGAATAGTTTCAACTTAATTTCTAGTTCAGTTTTGACCTAATTCTAGTTCCAAGATTGTGGGTTTTTTTCTTGGATATTTTTAATTGAACATGTCTAATGGCCCAGGCACTAGGCTATGCACAGAAGATGAACCTGACACTTTCACCTTCATAGAGAACCCTCTGTTGAGATGCCTTAGTCCCATCCTAGAGGTACACTCTGTTAACATCATATTCTGAGAACCTCTCTGCTGGTCCTTCAGCCAAATTCCAAGTGGCACAAGCCAAGTATAAATCCAGCTAAGTCTTTTTAGCTCTTGGCTGTTCTCACTTCTGAGGTGGCTTGGATTTATTTTATCCCAGTTACATAAGCCCAAGAGCAAGTCTATTTGTTGGGAAAGAAAAAAAAGAAATGATGAGACATGCTTGAGAATCAGAGAAGCAAAAGAAAATGAATCTAGCTAGGCTGGAGTGTCCTGGGTGGTGGCCTGGCCAGTGCAAAGGCAGTGAAGGAGAGGAGTGGGGCCTGGCTCCTTGTGCTGGAAGATGGGCAAGGCAACTAAGCAAAGCTCACTTTACATTCTGATAATCTAGAGAAGATGTGTATTCTTCCTCAATTTGAAAGCACTTAGTAATTTTTATGGAAGAGGGGGAAGAATTTTAGGAATGGGGCGTGGGGGGGTGTCAAGAACATCAAAGAAGCCCCACAGAACCAACTAATCTGCACTCATAAGGGGTCCCGGAGTCAGTACAATCAAGGAGCCTGCATGGTCTGACCCAATCCTCTACATATATGTTACAGTTGTGTGGCTTGTTCTTCCTGTGAGTCTCCTAAGGGTGGGCACATGGGTGTCTGACTCTTTAATCTGGTTTTGGAATCCTTTTCCTTTTTCTGGGTTGCCTTGTCCAGCCTTAATACAAGTGGAGGTGCCTTGTCTTCTTGCAACTTGTATACCATGTTTAATTGATGTCTGTGGGAGGCCTGACCTTTTTTGAATAGAAATGGAGAAGGAGTGGATGGGGTCTTTGGGGAGAAAGGTGAAATTGTGTTCTGGATGTAATACTTCAGAGAAGAATAAAAGAAATTATGTTTTAGAGGAAATATTACTTTATAGATTTTAGGGTCATATTTTATTCTCTATCAATTATCCAGAGTATCATCACTTTTAGCTGTATACTGAAATGTCATTAGAGGTTATCTAATAGAAAATGCATAATCTCATCCCCCATTGAGCTTGCAGACCAATTTTCACCCACTTATACTCTCCAGAATAATGAAACTAATTTGGGCTCTTGCTGTGGAATTAAATGCTCACACAGATCACACCCCCTCTGAGACCATGAGCATCTGCCATAACATCCTGTATAGTTAAATAACCTTACTACTGCCAGGCCCAAGAATCTGTGAGATCCTGACAGAAACACCCAGCCAAATACTGTGTTTTCTTTGGCAACATTTAATTATTCCACTATTATTAGATCCTGTGATATTTTTTCTGCTGTTGATGATAAAATTGCAAGTGGGTAATTATTTAGACTATTAGAAATTTCATAGCAGTTTTGAGATGTTTGCGGGCCTTTGTTTTGTAATGACACCTTGCAGTTTTCTCATAAAGGTACCTTGTCTTTTCTGAACCTCTTTTGACACTGAAACACTTGATAAGCATTAGCTTATAGAACCCACACTGTAAAATCCCCATTCTACAAATTGGAAAACGAGGGTTAGGTAAGTTGCCAAAATAAATAAATAAATAGATAAATAAATAACACCTAAACAGAATCTAAACTATGGTCCATTTCTCCTATATGTAACATAGGAGAAATAACCTTCTGCTTCGGAATAACCTTCAGCTACTGTCTACTAGGTCACAGAGGATACAAAAGATTGAATAAAAAAGAAAGAAAGAAAAAATAAATAAATAAATGTAGAATGATTGGAAGTAGAGTTAAATCCTAAGAAGAAACTAAGAGAAATAAGACCATAAAGAGACAGTGACAAGAGATATACTTTAGGTAGAGTGGCCATGGAATACTTGTAAAGAAATATGTGTGTGTGTGCGTGTGCTCCTGGGTGTGTATGCTATAGACTAAACTGACCATGATGGAGTGGGTATTCTCCATGAGGCATGCTTTCATTTCTGGACAAATAGGGATCCATGCAAAGGGCTCAAGGCAAAGAGAAGAGGCTATGATGTTCATGTCTGATTCCTCACAAGCCGTTTGTCCTGCTCTGTCACTGCGTTTGACACCGTCTTTTTTTTTTTTTAAAAAAAAAAAAAAAAACAAGCCTTAACTGCATGTCCTTTAACAGCACCTTCTTCCTAGCTTGTGGTTGTTGCTTGTCTCTTCCCCCCACTTCAGCTGGCCTGTAACAACACTGGGACCCACATCTAGATCATCACCTAAGTCTTTCTGTACCTGCTGACAACTACAGTATCAACACTACTGAGTAACTCCTTCTTCAATGGTTCTCAACTTTGGTCAACTCTTTGACTTTGCCTCATTCTGTTTTCCTAACAGCCTTGTGCTTCTCTGAGAAAATATAGGCCACTATGCATTTGTTATGCCCGCTCCCATTTTATTCTGACCCAGGAAGCTTCAAAACCAGTCCAGCACTAGGCTACATTCCTAGTCCACACACATTCTTACAATATTAATTAATTAATTAATTAATTATTCTCTAAAATATTACATCTTGGTTGTAGTTTCCTTCCCCCAGACTTTCCCCCTCCACCTCGCCTTTTTTCCGGACCCACGCCCATATCACCTCCCCTCAGAAAAGGGCAGGCCTTCTGAGGACATCAACCAAATGGCATAACAAGCTGCAGTACGACCACCCACATGTTCTCAAACTAAGGCTGAACAAGGCAATCTGGTAGGTGGAAAAGGATCCCAAAGGCAGGTAGGCCAGAGTCACAGACAGACACTGCTCCCACTGTTAGGAGTCCCACAGGAACACAAAGCTATACAACCATAACATTTATGTAGAGGATGTAAGTCAGATCCATACAGGCTCCCTGATCTCTGTGATCCCATTTGAATCCTGATCAGTTGCTTCTGTTGGCTGTGTTCTTGTGATGTCTTTGACCAGCCCTCTGGCTCCTCCAATCTTTCCTCCCCCTCCTCCACAGAACTCCCTGACCTTTGCCTTGTATTTGGCTGTGGGACTCTGCAGTTCTTCCCATCAGTTGCTACATGAGGTCTCTCTGACTCACTAGGCTCCGGTCCCAGCACATCCTGCAGGCATGACAAACTGTAGGTAGGATGTTTTCCACGTTCATTTTTTTTTTTTTTTTTTTTTTTTGGTTTTTCGAGACAGGGTTTCTCTGTGTAGCCCTGGCTGTCCTGGAACTCACTCTGTAGACCAGGCTGGCCTCGAACTCAGAAATCTGCCTGCCTCTGCCTCCCAAGTGCTGGGATTAAAGGCGTGCACCACCACCGCCCGGCTCCACGTCCATTCTTAATAAACATTTTCATCCCAGTTCACCTATACATCTTGTGATATGCCTTTGATCACTGTGTCTCTTTTCTCAGCCAGAGAACAACTTTTCAGCTATTCTCCTGATAAATTTTATCTACCATTCTGTGGCCTTGGTCTTTGAGGTATAACTTCTATCTAATGCCTCATACCCCTGACTTTCCCATATTAGAAGCATTTCCCCGCACTGTTGTGTTTGCATTCAGATCCATTCACTGTGTGTCCTACCACTGGCTCAATCACTGCAGTTTCTCTTTTCCCTCCATCCAGCTAAACAAACAAGGACAGTGATGTCCGCTCACTTGCGTGCCTAACTCCCACAGTCTCCTCTGTTCACCTTCTCTGCAGCTGTGGACTTGTTGACTATCTTCTTACTCAGTCTCCCTCACGTGACTTCCTTTTGGCTCTCTGCCTTTTCTCTGATTTTCTTTTTTCTCTGTGGTTTCGTTTTGCTACTTCTTTTTCTCATGTCACGCTTTAAATGCTGGTCCAAAGATCTGTCCTAGGCTATCTTTTCATCTCGCACTCTTTCAGTGGGTGAATTCATCCACTCACATGTGATGACTTCCACATGGTATCTTCAAATCAGACTTCTTTTATATATACTGGACCAAGAAACTCAAGTTCCTACCCTATGCCTGTCTTTAGATGTATTTCAAATGTCCACAGAACTCTGACTAAACTTAAGTGAAATTTCTGTGAGTTTCTCTTGGCTACTCCTTTCCACTCACCTTCCTCTCCTATTGTCCCTATTGTCACCCTCATGCCATCTTAAACCTCTTACCATTAAAGAAAGGATGACTATTGCTCTTTCTATTAATTTAGGACTTATTATATTTGTCTCCTAGTTTAGGCTCTTCTCACTGATCTAGTACCACATCATTGTCGTTATCCTTAATCACTTCCAGTCTACATTCCTTGCTGCTGTTGAACTCTGCATTATTGGACATGAAACTCCAATATTCCCTGAGCTCCGTTCAATGTTTGGCTGTGGGTCTCAGGGATTCCTGTGGAAGAGTTGGGGAAAGATTGAGTGACCCAGAGGGGATAGGAACTCCACAGGAAGACTAATACAGTCAACTAACCTGGATCCACACCAGCCAAAGAGCAATCATGGGCTGGACCTAACCCCCCCGCAGATATGTAGCAGACGTTCAGGTCAGTCTTCATAGAGTTCCCCCCAACAACTAGAGCAGGGGCTGTCCCTAAATCTGTTGTCTGCCTCTGGTCCCATTCTCTTAACTGAGCCTCCTTTGTCTAGCCAAAGTGGGAGAGGATGCACCTAGTCCTGCAGTGACTTGATGTGTTAGGGGCCCTGCCTCTTCTCAGAGGAGAAGGGGAAGGAGTGGGGAAGGAGCTATGTGAAGTGGGACCAGCAGGAGTAGGGGGCTTTAAATTCTTCAGGGATTCCTCATTGATAGTTCAAAAGAGAGACCCCTTAGAAAAGCATACCCTGGTACTTTGTAGGACTGTGAAAGGCAGCCTGATTCTGATCGACCCCAGGCTAGAAACCGCTGGAGGCACCAGGTGATTCTGAGGGGCCCCAGGTGGGACCCAAGTGATCCTAAGAGATGGCAGGCATTTTGCCACACCTCCAGATAGTAGGCTCCAGACACAAGGCCTCAGCCCTCCATAGGTTTGTGTCTTTCAGTCACGTAAAGGCAAAGTTCCTACTAGCCCCTCCACAGGCAGAAGGCATGACCACAAAGTCACATAGTCTCAAGACAGATCTCCAAACTAATGAGGTACCTAAAGGCCAGAAGGGCATAGCCAATTAAGTTTTCCTTCCTAGACACTCCTTCCTGCAAAAGGTATTTATATTCAGGCCCACCCTGAGGAAACTGGGGTACCGTTTTTGTTGTTGTTGTTGTTGTTTTTTCTCATCTACTTTCTGCCATGACAATAAAAGCCTTAAACCCATGGACTGTTTCTTTCATTGGGATCTGCCCTGGGGAGCAATGGAGAGGGCCTTCACTTACAGAGCTGCTGTCTAATCTCCTCTTTTCGTTTCAGCCATGGAGGCTGTGACCAAAACAAGCCATTCTTAGGGACGGGCCAAGCACTCCCCCCCCACACCCTACCCCTAGGGATGCAACCCGAGTTCCCTTCTCCCCTTTGGCCTCCTGCTACATAGAGCCTACAGGCCCTCACTTCGTTCTCAGCTCATCTGTGCCTCCCAGCAGCCCCTGGAGGCCCAAGAGCCTGAGAACCAGCTGCCTTTTGGCCTGGGCCCGCCCTCCCCAGCAAGCTCTGGCTGTCCCTAGAACTTGGGACTACCATCCCCACCCCTAGAGCGGTCTGGTCCGTGGCTTCCCATAGCCCACTGGAGTGCACTGGAGTGGAGAGAGCACAAACTTCCCGTGCCTCTGCCTCCCCAAGCGACCTGAGCCCCTTGGGGGGCAGACATGGGACCCACTTTTACCCAGCAGTACTGAGCTAGCCTCTGTCTGCCTTTTTTTGTTCTCTCTGTGGATTGCGTTGAACAAAATATATACCTGATTTTGACAACTATTTGAGAAATTTTTCTCTGATTTGAAATCTAGTGAAGCTGAACCAAAATGATTTTAAGGAGATGATGATGTAGTGAATGTCTAAAAAAAAAAAAAATCTCCCAAGTAGACTTATTCGAAGATAATCCATTTCTGCAAGACAATGAGGGGAGAGAAAAGTCAAATTTAGGAAACATGACAGTACAAAATGCAAGATGGTGACGTGAGACAATAGGGACAGCTTTTTTCCCAACAAAGTTGTATTGTATTTTGATCAGGTTCTACCTTATGTGCTACCTTCTCCATCGATATGGTCATTTTTGAAGTCTTTTTTGCTTAGGTGGTCATTTCTAGGAGATACAGGAGACTTTCTGGCCCTCTGGCCCTTACAGTCTGTGCACTCTATGTGACGTATCTGTTGAGGCTGATCTCCTCATGATCCATCATTCCTGCATTATCAGAGAGAAGGTGCAGCATGATGTAATTATATTTTAATTTTTAAAAAGACAATATTGTTTCTTCATTTTATGGAAAGTACCACTTCAAACAATTCTGTCTTTCAAAGGCTTTACTATTGACTTGAAGTGGGCAATTATGTAGTCTAGTTATAAAATTTTATTTAGCCAAGCTGTTTACTAAGTAATTGTGCATCAAATCCTTCCTTATTAAGTCAAGAGCTATAGTTGAATTTGAGCCAACTTAGAAAAATATTAGTCACTTGCAAAAGATGGTTGTAGACAAGATATTTGGGACAATGTTTTCTATATTTTAAATCATGATAATCTATTTCTCAATTTAGTTCCTCTTGCAAACTCTCTCTGGGTAATTGTAAACATATAAAGTTAATTGTAAGTTTATATCTATTTTCTAATATATATAAAATCACTTTGATGGTTAAAATATACTTCATATTAATTGTGTTTACATTAATGAAGCAAATATTACAAATATTAGAACTTCCTGAGTATAGGTTAATTAAAACTATGAAATACAAGAATACTAGTTGTAAGAGACATAGATTGTATTCATTGTACTTTATGTGGGCATTTATCTTTGACAAATTTCATAATATGAATTTCTAAAATTAAATAATAATGGCATAACTATACCTTCCGTTATGTAAGGATTATTCTATGATGGTTCATTATGATCCTAATTCTTGATTTTTGGTTCGAGTGGTATGTATGTGTGTGTTTCTGTTGTTGTTTTGATGGACTAATCGTCCTTAATAAAATGACACTTCTTTATATAAAAATAAATTGGCTTGTGAAAACTGAGCTAATTTCCAAAATTATTTCAGTGCTCTCCATAGTTAATGTTTCCTGCATATTCTAAAATAATTATTTTTGTTTCCTCAGGACTTTTAAGCATGGTATGGATGAGTCGGCTTCAAATTCCTTAACTCCATTGTTTAATCAGCCATTACACTGGATTTCCTGCATGTCACAGTTCTACCCTTCTCTCCTCAGGTGAGAACTTCCAAATTCCACACCCTGAAATTCTGTGACTCTATTACAGATTTTACAAATTCGCTTCATGGGTGTGATGGAGTCTTACAAAGGAATTTAACAATAACTGAGGAAATGGATAATTCCACAATGTTTTTAAGCCCCCCCCAACAACACTCATAACCATTCCTCCAACTCATAAGTTATGTAATGGAAAAGGGTGGATTTTGAGAACTTCATTCTATTGAAGCTAATTACCTAGCTATTTAAAAATTCATTCTTGATCTATGATTGGGGATTTGACAGTTCTGCAGCTAATTATGTGATATAGACAGCAAAACTATATAGTCAATTTGGCTTAACTCAGAGTCTTAGTTCGAAGTGGAGAGGAGTAACTTTTGTAATTATGAACAAGATCTTTCATTTTTATTATTTAATTAACAACTCTTAAAAGTCAGAAAAAGCATTCACAGTGTAAAATGTACTTCCAAAAAAATCTGATGACATTTTGTGGCATTATGTAGCATGGCAGTTTGATTCTTTGAAGAATATATCATTGGACAGATGCTTTTCCTTTGTATCTGAGGATAAAATATCGTGACTAGCTAAAGGAGATTATATTGATATGACTTCAGTCTTGATGTATGTTGGAAATACACTATTAGTCATTACAGATTGGTTGGGGTGGGGTCCTGGGTTTACCTGCCCCACTCAGTGATAGAACCTGTTTGACTTCTCCTGTCCAGGTCTGATGGGTACAGTCACCATCTCTCCAAGTTCATATTGCATATTCATATAAGTATGTTTACTCTCTCCTGCTTGCACATTTTTTTTCTTTGGAGCCACCCATCCTCCATTTGGTGAGACTCCATATTTTTACTTTGAACTCTGCTTAGTTCAACTCAACTGGGGAAGTTATCACAGAAATGACTTTACCTTTCAAACAGTTAATTTTTATATTTAGTGTCTCTTTTTTCTATACCCAAGTGTAAATGAAACAAGAAGTTTCTTTCTTTCTGCTTCTCTTATTAAAAAAAAAAAAAAAATCTATCACTCTAGCAGAACAATTTGATCCTGAGAGCCCTTGTTCATCCCCAGTGTAGAATGGTTTCTGGTGCCAGCTTTCTGGGACCATATTAGTAACCTGTGCGGAAACCTTCAAAATGTCTTTGGAAATCCACTTCTAGAAATTCAGTGGTAAGAATAAAGTGGAGATGCTAGTGAAGTTTTATATGTAAAATATTTATTAAAGTATTGTTTATAAGAGAAAATGGAAAATTAATGTTCTATACTGCTATTGGAAAAAATTCACTTACAGGATAGTTATAACAATAGACCAGTAAGAATTCAATAAAAAAATTAATCTTTAAAGATATATGACAACTACTGATTTATAGTTAATTGGGTTATTCAAGTCAGCCCCATTTGAAGCAATCTGTGTAGCAGACATGGTGCCAAGTGCCTCACACCTATCACTTCTTTTTTTTTCTTTAACCTTGCTTTCTTTTTTTTTTCTTGGATATTTTATTTGCTTACATTTCAGGTGTCATTCCCTTTCCCCATTTCCCCTACCTATAAACTCCCTATCCCATCCCCCTTCCTCCTTTTTGCTTTTATACCATTTGAATTACATGCAAGTATTAAGGTCAAGTCTGGGTTGAGGAATTAGCAATATGATAGATGCAAATAGTCAAGGAACAAGCAAGACAATAAACACAAATAGTCAAAGATCAAGCACCTCTTAGCCTCCCCCCAACAGTCTTCCTGTTATTCACTGGGTAAAGTGTCCTTTTGATTGTTTAACTCTGCTTGATCCCTCATATACTGGTTTACAGTGTTTATCTCCAAGGGAGATTCAAGGTAATTGGTAGGTGCCCTAAACTCTCTGGATAAGGCAAGTCTTGTTTTCTAATAAGCAACAGTTACTAGAAGGTTGGATACAATGGAGAAGCACTGGGCTGTACAATTCCATCATATTTAGAGCATTGCAGAAAAAAATGCAAATAAAACAAGACCCCATCAGACACCAGAGGGTGTAGCCCAAGGAGACATTTTATTTTTTTTATCTCTGGTGGGATTTTACATGAGATTTTGTTTTTAATCTGTATCTTCAAATTTTCTCATGAGTACAATTTTACTTCATTAAGAAAAAAACATTAAGAAAGCAAGAAGCAAGCCCCTTTTCTGATTGTTCTTTGTTCTTTAATGGCTTGATTTGCAACCTTTGTTGAGATTATTGTACCTCCATATTTCTGGCTGAGTGCTAGCCTTTTCCCCAGCATTTTATGTCCAGCTGTCCACATGTCTTGAGTTATCTACCATGATAATGGCTTGTCCTTCCTCCCCATTGCTTAGATACAAGCATACTTCATAAATCCTTAAAAGACAGAACTTTCTGAGTTCTTTATTTTGCCTTTTCTTAGTTTTTATTCTTAGTTTTGCCTGGCCTTATCATGGCCAGTAAACATTGTCACAAAAATCCTCCCAAAGCCAGCCTTCTTCTCCAAATCATTGTAAAGAACTTCATTCATTTTACTATTATTTAACATATGTAGAACAGATTTCGTTATGTGCCTTTCCTCCCCAGAATCCTAAAGTAGCTTGTTTTGCACCCCTGTGCCCTGTTTGCAGAGCACCCATCATTTTCCTCTGCTCCACTTACCTTTTTCCCCGTGATTTCTTCTTGTGGAACTCCTTAGGTCTGAATTTCCATGCAAAGTATGATATGGTCACTGACCTTTTTCCGCCTCCCACTGCATTCCTCAATTCTGACAACTGTTCTCTGCTAGGGTCACATGATGTGCTGAGAAATGTTCGATGCTTATGCCTTACAGCCCAACATGTTTAGAACAGTGATATAATCTGGGAATCAAAAAAAATGGTTTCAGAAGAAATCATTATTGATTTGCATTTGTCAGGCATGGCAATGGAGATTCCTAGACCAGCCATGTGTGGCCTCAGAAGTCACTCCCTTTCAATCCACTTTCCACACTTTAGCCAGCTACCTCTTCTTCTCTTTTACCCAAAATTTTTCTTAAAAACACTTTTCTGCAACCAAAATGTTCTGGAAAATATATGAGTTAGACGATAACAATGAACACATGTTAGCTTTATCTTATAAGAAAGTTTATTTAAAGAAAGAAGAAAAATTAGGAAAGGAGTCCCTGAGATAGCTAATTTTATGAAATTTCATAGTAATTAATTTTTTTCTTTTATTTATTTGCTTGTTTCTTTCTTTCTCTATTATTGCAAGGGATGAGACAGGTCACGACTTTCTTACGGAAGTCAGACAACTTGTAGAGTCGATTCTCTCCTTCCTCCTTCCCATGGGTTCTGGAAGTTAAACATGTCAACAGATTTGGTGTCAAGTACCATTCCTTGCTGAGCCAATTTGTCAGTCCAACATCTTAATGAATATGACATCTATTTATTTTGTCCTTGTACATTATTTCAGGAAAGACTTGAGTCAGCTTTCAGAAGTATTAAATATACTTAATTAAATGTAGGTTAGAAGTTAGAAAAGAGCAAGAAAAACAAGGAAACCCAAGCAGAATCAAAATTCAGAAAGTTATCTAGAAAATAAACTTGTCTATAAAATTACTGTGAGGGACATAATAAGTGAAAAGAATTTTTATGCTCTCTCAGGCTCTGGCAATACAGTTGTGAAGACCTATTTTTAGGAAAATTAATGTATTTCCAAAGCATTAAGTAAAATAAGCTACATTTAAGGTCTCTCCCAATGGCATGACCCAATACTGTAGATGACTTAGAAAGAATAATCAGTTTCCTACCAGACTGGGCTAAATCAACTGGTGACTATCTCACTAACAAGCTCAAACCATGATAATGTAGTGATTTCATATAAATGTTCAAAAAAGAGCTGTCTTGGTAATTGTAGTAGTCAGCGGTCTCTAGAGGAACAGACCTGATAGAAGGAATCTATATCCACTACAGGGAGATTTATGGTGGCTTTTATAGACTGTGGTCTGGCTAGTCCATTACTGTCTCCCGACAGACAGGCCAAGAATCTGATAGTTGTTTAGGTTTAGTCAAAGAGGATTGGTGTCTCAGCCGATCCTCAGTCTCTGTTGGACTCCAGATGAAGTAGGTTCTAAGGTTCAGCATCAGGAGAGATGAACTTGGCCAGTGAGAGTGAGAGTAAGCAGGCGAAGAACAAAAGTTTCCTTCTTCTGTACTATTTTATTTAAACCACCCTAAGATGATATGGCTCCAATTTAGGATGGGGCTTCCCACCTTAAATGATGCAGTGAAGAGTAATTCCTCACAGGTGTAACTAGATGCTTGGCTTTTACTTAATTCCAGATGTGGTCAAGTTGACAACCAAGATTATCCATCATAGTAGTTTATACTGTTTCCTTCTAATGCTTTTTTATGTTTCCTAAAGTCGAGTCTTCGTTAAACTATTTGAAAACTTCCAAGTAATTTTCAAGTCTTCCTTTGTTAAGTAGGTCACAAGTGCACTCTAAACATGAATGGCACAGTCGTCATGAATAAACAGAGCATTCATTTCTGCTGCTCATTGTCTTCTCTGAGGCCACAATATTCTGATACCAGGCTAGTAACTGCTCCGCTGTAGAGCTTGTTTTCTGTTGTGCTTTTACTTAAGAGAATACTGTTTATGTTTGTATATCATCTCCCAGCCTAAACATATTAAGTAATATTTGGCCTCACTATATGATACTATGTAAATATTTATCCAATGCAATTTTTCCACCCTATTGTTAGGTCTCCATGATATAGTCACTTCTTTGATAAACATATTTCACAGACTTTCTCCATGTAAGCTACGTTGCTTTGCATTACAGGTTATGGAAGAGGTGGTTAAGGAAAATTGGAACAAAAAATTCTGTCCTCAATACAAGAATACAGCAAGTTCAATTATGATACTGACTTGATAATCACATAGTACTATTATCGACTTCCACCAATTTAGGACATCCCAACAATTTTCTCCTTCTTTTCTTATTACAGATTTTATTTATGTCTCTTCTTATATTGTGTCTGCAGACCTGCCCTCAGATATTAAACATCTTCCGTAACTTTTATTTTGTGTTTTACTTTGTGAAACAGGGTTTCTCTGTGTGTGGTTGGCTGTCCTGGAACTCACTCTGTAAACCTGGCTAGCCTTGAACTCAAGAGTCCTGCCTGCCTTTGTCTCCTGAAAACTGGGATTAAAGGTGTACACTACCAATGCCCAGCTATCATGTAACTTTTAAAAAGTGATGCTATGGTATCTGCAGTCCATTGCACTTCTTTTGTACTCCATTCTATTATACTCTCTCCAAAGACTATAGACTCATAGATGTCAATGTACATGAATATTTTCTTGAAGTATATGCTTGGAGATTACAGACACTGTCCCTTCCAAACTGACTCCCTTCTGTCCAGTCTTGTTTTAGCTATTGGGAAGTTCACTCAGTTATGTAGGCCAGATCCTTAAGAGAGCACCTAGAGCCTCTTTTCCTCATACATTTCCACCCTATTGCTAGGTCTCCATGATTAAATCTTTAATCTACCATCCATAAAGCCACTCTTACCTTAGTCCAAACCACCATAGTCTCTCTTCATTACTGCAATGACTGCACTGACATCCTAGCTTTGCCTTTTCTAGATAATGCTGAGCCTGTTAAGCATATCTCTATCACTAAACTACACCCTGAACTTGAGTGTGCAAGTTTTCTATAATTTATGTGTTGACTTTCATTTCCATTATTTTCTAAACCATAGCCTGAATTTTTCAAACTAAAGCCAATTTTTCAAACTTAAACTTTATTTTTTCATATCTATGACTTAAAGTCTTCCAATGAGTACCATACACATGTACATATACATGCACAATACCATGTACATACCATGCCATGTACATGTACACACAGACAGATACACACACACATGGATACAGACACTTAGCATGATCTACAGAAGTCACATACATGTAGGTTTTCTATCCCTTATCTCTAAACTCTCTGAGAACCATCACAATGTGAAGTGTGCTCTTCACAATTGCCCTTGCCACGTGACCTTGCCACTTCTTCACCTTTATTTAATGAAGGAATGCCCATTTACCTTGGCTCAGCTGGCTTTTGTAGAGAAGCCTTTCAACTGCAAAGATTAGTTTGATTTTATTGCTGTTTCTTAGTTTGCCCTTCCTCTGTTCAACGTCTATAACCATAATTTTATCTTTATTTATGTAATAATTTAAAATATAATGAATCCTTTGCCAAAATCCATAATGGCTTATTTTTCTGTCCCCCTGGTCTGAAAGTCAGCCAGTATATAGTAGTTGAATGAATGAATGAATGAATGAGCAATTTAGTGCAAAGTACGATATGAAATATTTCTGAGATTTGATATATATAGTAGATCTCAGATATGGAAAGTGTGATTTTTGATTAGCTGGTTACTTCTAATATCCTCAGGAGAGAACTTCTAAAGAGGAAGACAAAAATTGTCTTCTAGGAAAGGGATGGGGAAAATTATGTATGTATATTCTAATATAAAATATTTTAAGAGTCTCCTAGCTATTGCTGGCAAGGTTTTACACAGCATTGAGGAAAAACACTGAGAGAGTCTGTACTCTGAGATGCCAAGTGTAAATCCAGAGCCATCTAGGGTAAGAGTACTGTGAGCTTTTACATAGCTATTCTGGAGGATGGGTGGACAATAGCTAGAGCTTTGAAAAAATTTTCAATGCTGAAGGCAGTATGTGTAATAGTTATTAAAAGTACTAAAAATGTCAGCTGAACTAGGAATTTGAGATAAATGAATGGATGGATGGATTTCTTAAGGTTTATATTTTATTTCCTCTTTATTATGACTTAAAAATATTATGTGACTAATAGAGAAGTTCAGACTACACTGTGAGCATACAGGTTTTCACAGTAGACAGTGTGTCTTCTCTACTTGTGTTGGTTTCTGATCTTGGGTGATGAG
Organism: Mastomys natalensis; assembly: GCA_021653895.1. Taxonomy (NCBI): domain Eukaryota; kingdom Metazoa; phylum Chordata; class Mammalia; order Rodentia; family Muridae; genus Mastomys; species Mastomys natalensis. The sequence goes on from JAJTUV010000501.1 coordinate 377,983, forward strand.
TTAGCCTGCAGGAGCTTCTGTTTCACTTTGTGTTTAATGAGGAAATGAGATGTAAATAGTATGGAATCTTATTGATCTACGGAAACATTCCACAGAAGAGTATTGTTTAGTTTCTCTACCAAAAAATACCTTCTTCCCTTCCCTTCCAGGGTGTGCTGAAGGGAGCGTTATGAGAATTTAGTGAGCTAACTTGCCTCCAAGCCACTCACCACATTCAGTATCCACTAGGCAGTCATTCATTAACAACTGCTCAGTAAATAGCAATCTAGTTCAGAAAGTGGCAGAGTTTATCAATACTCTAAACATGTTAAAACGATCTACTACAAGGCTGATAATGTGGAAAAAAAGTTGAACTGGTTTCCCACTGGATGTCCACACTTAACAGAAGTGTAATGCCAAAAACAAACAAACAAAAAACCTATCTGGAACTCTCAGTAATAGGGTCTTATCTGATGTCAGGGACTAATAGTAGTCATTGTCGCCAGAGAGGTGACTTGTCTCCCGGAAGGGGAGCCAGTGACTCCTGGTCCTTACTGTCTTACTGACTCACGACTGGATTAGGATTTTAGACAGACCCCCTAATCTCATGACTGAAAATGTTACATTATTTACAAAGTTAAAATTAATTAACCTTAAAGACACTTGTTTACTCTACTTTTTCTTGTCTTTACCTCTTGATTCATGCTAGATGGACCAAAGTGTAAGAGATACTATACATCCTGAATTTCCCTAACGTTTAGACAATATTGGCCATAATGTTAGTGAATTAAAACCCCTAGAGAAGAGAGCTAGGCAGTACAATTGGTAGAGTTTTTCCTAGCATGCACAAACCCCCAGTTTAATTCCCAATACCACATAAACAGGCATGGGGATGCACACATGTAACTTTTCTTTAAAGAGTGTAAATCTATGTTAGTGGACAAAGCTAGCTTGCCTGTCAAGTCAAGTCTATATATCTCTATGCAGATTAGTGCTACCCAAATTAAAAAGTATCTTCTTTGAGAAAGATGGCAAGGTGACTTTAAAAGTTTCCTTTGCTTCTTTTCTTCAAAAGATTCTGAAAGATAAGTTATAGAAAATGAAGAGTCATAATGCTGGGACTTCCGTGATCCTGCCCTCCACCCCCCACTAGGATAGCAGCCCTCAGCTTGTCTTGAGCTGTTTTTGACTTTGTTCTCTGAATAATGTACCTATGCTTTCTGGTATAAATTTCTCCCAGTGATACATGCCAAAAACCATCTGGTTGAAATCATTCCCTATATCTTAAGTAACATGGCTCCAATTTGGGACATAACCCCAAGAACAAATTCAGTCTGGGGTTGAAAACTTGGTATCTTTAATCAGGAGGTTTGAATGGAGCCAAACATCTTCTATGCCAGAAAATGCAACTTATCTACAAAATATCCATCAAGCTTAAAGAGGGACAACATGAAGTAAAGGAATGAGCATTGGTCTGAAATCAGGAATGAGCATTGGTTGAACTTAGATTTAAAGCAGCCACATCTATGAGCTAAATGTCTTTGGCGTATGTGCTCAATAGTCTTAAAACAAGAACTGGTATATACACTAAGTATCTTCATTCATATCTCAACTTGAATATTCCTGAGAAAGAGACCCTAAATACAAGTGGAAGTCATTTATTTTCTAAATGGACGGAACACTGGGAAAGAAAGAGATAGTAAAGCCAAGAGAGACTTGGACCATTGTTCAAGGCAATCATTGAAAGACTGGCTGAATTAAGCCTTACAGATCTTTGGGTTTTTTGGTTTTTGTTTGTTCATTTGTTTTTTTATATGTCAATACATTTTATTTTTAATTAATTTCTTATTTATACAAATTAAAACAATTTTTCTTTCATCCCTTCCTCTTTCCAGTACTTCCCATGCATGTTTCCCACCCATTTTCTGTAGACATCATTGACTCTTTTTTAATTGTTATCTCATGCGTGCGTGTGTGTGTGTGTGTGTGTGTGTATGTGTGTGTGTGTGTGTGTGTGTTTGTGAGTGTCTGTGTGTTTGTGAGTGTGTATCTAAACATATAAATACAACCTGCTCAGTCCACTTAGTGTTACTTATGTGTTTTGGGGCTGACCACTTAGTATTGGATAAGTCAGAGAGCCCTTCCCTGGGAAAGACCATTTCCCTAGCCCTCATCATTCCTTAATTACCAGTAGTTTTTTTGTCTATGGGTGGGATCCGTGAGACTTGGAGTAGAAAAACAATGCAAAACACATTTTTTTGTTCCAGTTCCAGTTATTAAAATTAAAACAAAAGAATCAGGGTTCTGAAAGGTACAGCTAAACAACTTTCAGTGTCAGTCCTTAGTCAAGAGCTTTTTGGGGAAAAGATCTCATGTATCCTAAAATGACCCTGAGCTGGCTCTTTAGCAAAAGGTGACATAAATTTCTGATTCTCTTAAGTGCTGAGATTGCAGGTGTCATCTCCACACCTGTGTGTGTGCTGAGATTGCAGGTGTCATCTCCACACCTGTGTGTGTGCTGAGATTACAGGTGTCATCTCCACACCTGTGTGTGTGATGAGATTACAGGTGTCATCTCCACACCTGTGTGTGTGCTGAGATTACAGGTGTCATCTCCACACCTGTGTGTGTGATGAGATTACAGGTGTCATCCTCACAATGTGTGTATGCTGAGATTAGTGTCATCCCAGATTGTGTGTGTGTTTAAATTACAAGTGTCATCCCCACACCTGATTCATAATTTTCAAATTAAATTTGGAGTTATGGGTGCTAGGCAAGTGCTTTACTGACAGCTCCAGCGCTGCCCAAGGTACCGAGCTCAGGCGTAGGCCTCGAGGATTAAAGAAATACTCAGACTCGGGTCATCCATTATGAGAGAATGCCAATGCCTTTACTGGGCAGGTTCAATATATACACCAAGCCAGGGAAGGAAAAACACAAACTCAGGAAAAACCAGGGACTCAACTGGGGGACAATGGGATGTCAAGTGTAGATTCCCTTCCTGGGGCATCATCCTTCAACAGGTTGTTTTGTTGGATGTCAAGTGTAAATTCCCTTCCTGGAGTACCATGCCTTAGTCAGGATGTTTTTGATCTTAGAGGAACCACAGAATGCTACTTAGTAGACAGCAGCACACAGAAAGTCTCAGCCAGGGCATAGCAGCCCTTCGGGGTCCTACACTTTACCAACTGGATTATCTTCCCTAGCTCTTCTCCAGGAATTTTAATTCTTAGGCATTATAGTCTATCTTACCCCAAAGTTAGGGAAATTAAAGCATCCCTTCCCCTTTGATCCACCTAGCACAAGTCAAGAGTTAGAGAAAAGAAACTGTAGAGTCACTGACTTCCTAAATGTCTGTTTCTATATCATTGAGATCTCTTCCCCATGATTCTTCACAATGAAGACTGTTCCCAACTTCTAAAAAACAGAAAAGAAAAAAAAAAGAAAAGGGAGGGAGGGTAAAGTGAGCAGGCTGATGGCATTCTCCTTTCAGCCTACATTCAGGAGGCAGATGTTGACACTAACCAGGTTCCAGGACAGAGCAAGTTCTGGGCCAGCCAAAGCTGTACAGAGAATCTGTGTCTCAATCTCTCCTCTCCCCCTCCCAACCCGATCATAAAACCTGAGCTGTAAATCAGCTTGTATCATATCTTGAGTATGATGCAGAAGTTTCTCAAAGCCTGGGCTTTACAGTAAAGTGAAAAACTAGGTAAAGTGCTCACTAGGAGTGGTGAGTTCACAGATTCAGAAAATCCATGAGTACATATAAATTGGAGAAATTATAAATGAGCTACTTTATAGTCATACTAGTCATACAGCTCAAGTAGAGCTAAAGATGTTCATGATTATGCCATGAGATTTTATAATTTCCATACACCAATAAAGATTGAACCTTATTATTTCAGGATTTTGAGGAATTTGGGGGCCAAACCATGGCCCAGAGACACATCATTTACTGGAGTATAATTTTAGTGCAATCCAACCATGTTTTCTGTCTTCCAGGACAAAATGTATGAGTTTTGATGGATTTGTAAATTTTTGTTCTCTTCTGTATGTCATAGTAGAATTTGACACATACACATTGATACACACACACACACACACATTTTCTCTTTCTGTCATTTTTTCAGATTAATCTCACTTTCGCAGCTCTACAAGCTCAGAGAGAGAGTGAACATATGCTCCTCCATATGCCCTCCACAGACTCTTCAGTGCATTCATTGCTCAGAGCTTGGGGACTGAGAAATGTTTGCACTATTTTCTTTTTCTTCATAGTGATTAATTCTACTGTACATTTCAAAATCTTTGGTAAGTTGAAAGATCCAAGAATTGAGGTGTATCTCAGCGAATAGTTTCCCATCTGTTAAATGAAGGATTTGATTATTAACCAGGAATTCTGAAAAAGGAAAATGAAATGACATTCAATTATTTTGTTATATGACTAAGGGACTCAGTTTAAAACACCAGTCATCGTAAATCAATTCCATACACTGCCACCACATCAGGAAACTCCCGTCTTAGACTCATCAACAGATACAAAATCCCACCTTAAAAATCTCCGCCCTCCCAAATGATCTTGCTCCTGTCATCTTCCAACTGTCTGTCAGAGACCCTCACTGTAGTCTAACAAAATAGGCCTTCACCTGTGTCATTTACTCTAACTTAATACATAAAAAACTGTACCAAACCAAGGACACCTGCAACCAACTGCCACCAGGTGCCTTTCATCTTGTGGGCCCCGGCAGGCTTCCTAGAACCCAGCATTCAAGGTTCAGGAAAGAAGTAATGATGGCCTTTGTGTCTTTTGGAACCACATTAGAAACTCTTCTAAGAACCAGCACAGTAAGCCAGGTGGTGGTGGCACACGCCTTTAATCCCAGCACTTGGGAGGCAGAGGCAGGCGGATTTCTGAGTTCAAGGCCAGCCTGGTCTACAGAGTGAGTTCCAGGACAGCCAGGGCTACACAGAGAAACCCTGTCTCGAAAAACCAAAAAAAAGAAAGAAAGAAAAAAAGAACCAGCACAGTAACTGAGGATTCCTGAGGTGCTCATAGCCATGGGTTTTACTCTAGTCTGAGAGTTCAGTTGCTTGTCTCTTCTGCTCCACCAAACATCCATGGTAGGAATTGTCCTACCTCGCGTTGCCCGAATGCCCAAGGAGTTGCTCTTGACTCTTGTTATCAAAGCTTCACAAGCAAAGCCTGAATTGGATCAAGGTTTAAGTGCACACTGGAGGATTGTGTGCATCATGATGTTGTGAAATGTTTTTAATGCCAAGGAGATGTTTACATTTTCTTTATTTACATCTTTGATCTTTCTTTCTTTTTCCTGTCTCTCTCTCTCTCTCTAAGAAACTCCAGTCTAATTATTAATGATACTCTAATATGCTTACAGAGAAGAACCTAGCATGATTGTCCTCTGAGAGGCTGACTGAAACAAATACAGATACTCACAGCTAAGTATTGCACAGAGATCGGGAATTCTTACAAAAGAGTTAGGGGAAGAATTGAAGGCCGTGAATGGAATAGGAACTCCACAGTAAGACCAACAGAGTCAACTAACCTGGACCCTCTGCAGTTCTTAGAGACTGAGCCATCAACCATAGAGCAAACACAGGATAGACCGAGGCCCTCAGCAGAGAGGACTGCCTTGTCTGGACACAGAGGGAGAGGATACACCTATATCTGCAGAGACTTGAAGAGCCAGCATGCAGGGATACACAGGGCCTCCCACCCTCTCAGAGAAAAAGATGGTGGGAGGAGTTCTGTAAAGGAAGACAGAGTTTTGGATGTATATTAATTAATTAAATATTAATTAATTAATTAATTAAAAAAAAAGAAACTCCAGTCTAGATAAAGAGATAAACTTTTACTTGATGAAATAAGTGTTGAACTGTATAACAAACTTGTCATAAGTTCTTTAATACAGAGGCCACTCTGAAGAAAAACAATCAGTGAAGAATATTCAGAGAAAGTAGAATTTTTGTTAAATTTGTTAAAGGGTAATATCTCTCAATAAGACACAACGATTGGGAATGAACGGTTTTACTTGGCTTACACTTCCACATCATCGTCCATCATCCAAGGAAGCCAGGACAGGAACTGAAACAGGGCAGGAACCTGGAGGCAGGAGCTCATAGAGAGGCCATCTCTCTTGTTATGACCTTGAAGTGATCCAAATTGGGGGATTTTAAAGGGAAAAATTGAACAATGTCATTGATAATTCCCACTTTCTGATGAGGTACTGATACCCTTGTCAATGAAAGCAGTTCTCTGGGGAAGTTGATTTTCTGCTCAAAACTGATAACAGATTAGAAAGCAGAAGCCTGTTTATCTTGGTATTATTTCTGTTTGATGCTATTACTTAAGTAGGCCACTGGGTGAGTGGTGGCATTAATGCTGATAATTTCATGTTGATTTAAGGATTTTTTAATTAAATAATTAGATTGTGGCTGGCCCTTCACAGAAGTTTTGAATTCCTTTAGTTTTACCACACATACATACCCACATATACACACACACAGAAACAGAAAGAGAGAGAGATCTGTAAAATATCAGCATAGTTATTTTGTATCAGTTTTAAATTTGGCAGGCTACCAATAGTTAATTTGCTAGTTGAGATTAAATGTAATTCCTTCCCTGAGCAAGCCTAAAGTAAAGAAGCATGAAAGCATTTTCTGAATAATCTGAGAAATTGACATTTAGAGGAGTTAACATTACATCTGGACGTTAAGGCGATTAATTTCATAGATAGGTTATCTTCATTACTCTGTCTTATCTTGCATTCTGAAAGGCCGCCATCAGCTGGAGGACTGACTGCCCAGGGTCAGTTGAAACTGCTCTTATCCCAGCCTTGCTGTAAGTGGAACTGCTTCTGGAGACCCTGCTTCATGGTGGTGGCCTCATACCGAGAATCCTACTGAAAAGCTCAAGTGAGTATGTGTAGTTTCAAACACACAACAAAACAAGCACATCAACTGCAAACCAATGTTCATCGCCAGACCGAAGGGTGGAAACCAAATACATATGCTGGCAGCTATGGGCAGTCACAGCAGAGGAAATGCTCTGTGGCTTGACTGAGCTTTTTATTTCAGGAATTCTAAGTAAAAGAATATTTTTATATGATGCTGTTCAGTCACAAGTGCCAGTATATAGAAGATTTCTACAGTCAGTCTTTGAAATGCCTAAGAGAATTGGAAGAAGGCAGTTATATTTCTAAAGTGCAAAGCTGAATTAGATAATAAATTAGTAGAAATTGCATTAGACCAGCACTTGAAGTTTTAGTACCTTAAAGAGTGCTTCAAGACAGCACAACAGCAGATGTGGCTTGGAGTAAGAAGCCATGTGTCTCTTAACTAAAATGTCTTCCCTGCCAATACTACTTTAGAAAAGAGCAAGGAGTGCTGCCTGAGTATAGTAGCATGTCCCATCCCTCCCCTACAGAGTTCTCACTGTCACACTTGTGTGGATTCCTCTTGTATACCACACATGAGACTAGCCACGTTTCCTAAATCAAACTCATTCTGGTGTAGCTCCTTACCATATGCAGGACCACATCCAGGACCTTCACCATCCACACTAGCCTAGTTGTCTGACCTTTCGATTTATCCCCACCTAGTATTCCCTTACACATACCAGAAACCCACCTAACCCTTTCCAGTCACAAAGACCGCAATGTGTGTGCTCCCAGGCAACTCTGCTTTTATCAGTCTGCAAGAGCTTGTGGCTGTTTCAGATGCTTGAGCATTCTCCATGCTGGCTTCTTGTTTCCCTGAAAGTCAGTGTTTGCTATTCTGACTTTTTTATTTGTGCTTACCATTGCTTATATGTGAACAACGAATATATCCCTACATACCTACATCCTATAATGAGGCCCACAGCATTTCCTTGTCCAAACTACTCCAGTTGTCCAGTTGTTTCTGGTAAGTTTTGGGTTTTCTCACTGCTACCAGGATCTCACTCTGACCTTTCCTCAGCACCCCAGTTCTTCTGTATTCAAAAATTCAGATAAGATACACTAAATATAATTTAGATAATTAGGATTCCTTATAGAGTAAAGCAAGACTCTTAAGAGGTGACAGTAGACAAGGGCTAAAAGTGCTGTTTTGCTAGTCTCCATTTTGTATAGACTTTATACAATTTCTAAAATTTCTATAACAGCTTCCCTAAGGATTTTATTCCTGTACAAATTATAAAATTTATTAGACTATCTTACAAACTGTAGTCCAGCTAGTCCAACAATGATAGCTGATGAATGGAAGGTCCAACATTCCAAAGTTACTCAATCCACAAGGGTGGATATGCTAGATTTCCAAAGAAGTAGACCCTAAGCCAGTGAAGGAATGGACTTGCTAGCAAGCAGAGAACAAACAGGCAAGGACAGAGTCAGCTTCCTTCTTCCATGTCCTTTATATAGGCTGCCAGCAAAAGCTATGATCCAGATGACCTCAAAGATCTGGATTGGACATGGGCCTTCCCACTTCAGATGATTTAATTAAGAAAGAAATTCCTCACAGGCACTTGGGTTTTGGTAAATTTCAGGTAGAATCAAGTCGACATCCAAGGATAGCCATCATACATGGCAAGCACCCAACAGCAGCTTCTACAAGAAGGTTCCCACATCCACCTCTTGCCTACCATATTGTTCATTTTCTAAAAGCCACCAAGGGAAGGTGCCTTTCAGGAGAACACTGCTTTGTCCCTAGGACTCTCCTAAAAGGCACTTAGGTAAACCTGCTACCTTAGTTTCTCTATTTTAAAAAAGAAATTAGAAAACAGAAATTGATAAGAGAAAATCGATTTATTTTCAGCTTGGCCAAATGAGTATGAAGAGGTTGAGTCTAATTTTGTTCACTCCATGCCTGTAGCCATGTTCTAACTTATAAGAAACCTGAGGCAAAGGCTATAGTAGCCACACATTTACTCTCCATTCAGTTAACCAGTACTCTGGTTGTTCTCAGCTGGCCAGCAGGTTTCATTAACATCTTGTTCAAGAAAAATGAAATGTTGAAAATCTCCCACATTTTGGAAAATAAAAGCTGTAATTCTTTGTCTATAAGTGTATCCCATTGACATTGTTAGAAATAAGTTTGAGGTTGTAAAGACAAAAATGACCACTCCTACTGAAGTGTCTAGATAAGGTAAAAATTTACTCTCAGTGTGCTTAGAAAAGTAACACTGAGACAGGAAGTGACTTTGTATTTTGTTCTAAATCAGTTGGTATCTACCTTTTCCCCATGGGCTGGTCCCCAACTTCATGGTCTTATTCAGTTGGAACATCAAATTGGGGAACCTAAAGTGAAGGCATAAGGGGAAAGGAGTCCTTGCTCCTCACCATTCAATTCCTATGGCAAAGATTTTACTCACATGGTGGGTTAAAACATTTGCATAAAAGTCTTACTAGGCAGAGGTACCCTTTGCAGTATATAATATGTATTTATATAATAGTGTATATAATAAGGGTCATGTGGTTGCCAGGCACTTTATATTTATTATATAGTTTTATTCTTAGACCCTTATGAAGTATATACTGTGGCTTGGATCTGCAATGTCCCATAAAGTCTCATTTGCTAAGGCATTGTCCACAGTTCAGCAGTTTTCAGTGCTGTTCAGTGATTGGATCAGGAAGACTCTGCCTTCATTAAAGGAATACACTGATAGGTTCCTAACATGATGGGCTATTGGGAAGTGATGTATCCTAAGAAGTAGGGCTTAGTTGAAGGGACTGAGCCCTTCAGGTAATGACCTTGAGGGACAAAAGGACCATGAAGAGAAACTATGAACGATGATAAATATCTGCTCCTAGAAGTTGATGTTCTTAACATCAGAAAGCTAACAATCCAGAGCTATTGTTATCTTAATGTTAAAAATAACATTAGAGATTAATATGGTTGGCTTTCTATATCTGCAAGAATGGCATAGTAAGAAAATATTGGAGGAAAGAATGTTGTTTCAGGACTTAATATGCTTAAGCTTTTCCCCTAGTTACTGTTTCCTTAAACAATGAGTTATAACAACAGTAATAAGTTATTGCACAGTAGTTAACTTGTTAGGAATAGATAATCTAGATATGACTGAGAACAGTCACAATTTATATGCAAAGACTATGTTGTTTGTAAGTGACTAGAACATCTTCAGATCTTTTAATTTCTAGAGTTCTAATAATATATTTATAAGCATACCTTTAAAATATTTTAATATTCTTTTATTGGAGATAGACTTTGTATACAATATAATCTGATTACAGGTTCCTCTCCCCCAACTCCTTCAAAAACCTCCCCAAAACCTCCTCCTTTTGTTTCCACATCCTTTGTGTCTTCCCTTAGAAAACAAGCAGCCATTAAAGACTAAAAATAAGGTAAAACCAAACCAAACAAATCAGAATAGGATGAAACAAACTTATAATCAGAAGAAAAAGAGCCAAAGAAAGAACAAAAAAGGAACACATATAGACACAAACACACACATGCACACATACAGGAATCCCATAAATCACAAAACCTGGAGCCATAATCCATATGCAAAGGACCTCTATGTTCTGACACATTATAAGACAAAGAATCTCCTAGAATGCCATTGAGTTTATTTCCTATTGGCTATCTACTGTCTACTGCTAGGCGTGGGTAGAACCTGCCTTTACGAGTGGCTTTTATCACCAGTGAACTCATTTTTCAGTTGTGAGTGGTTTTCAGTTGGAGACTGCTTCTGGGTAGGGATGGGTTTTGTCTGCTTCTCCTCTCAGTGCTGAGAGACTCCTTCTGGCAGGCCCTGGGCACTGCCACAGACTCCATTAGTTAAGTCTTGCAATGGTCCTGCTGTGTTTAGGAGGCCTTGTTTCCTTTGTATCCTCACCCCCTATGGCTCTTTCTGCTCCTTTTCTGCAAGGTTCCCTGAATCCTGGAGGGAGGAGTTTGATGGAGATATCTCACTTGGGACTGAGAGTTCCAGTCTCTGACTATCTTCACATTGTCTGGCTATAAGTCTCTGAATTCGTTCCTATTTACTGCAGGAGAAAGCATCTCTGATGATGGCTGAGCAAGACACTTAGCTATGTGGATAGCAGGAAGTCATTAGAAATCATTTTATTGGTATTTCCTTATCAGAAAAGTAGTATTTGGCTTTCCCCTATGTCCCTGCCTTCTTCAGTCTCAGGTTCTTGGCTACCCAGGCAGTATCAGGGATTGGTTCCATCTCACAGAGTGGGCCTTAAATCCAAGCAGATATTAACTGGTTATCTCATAAGCTTTGTGCCACTATCGCACTGGCAGATCCTGTAGGCAGGTATTATTATAGTCTGAAGGGTTTGTAAATGGGTTCATGTCTACTTTTCTCCTTTTTGTAGCAATCAAAGTGCCTTCCATGAATAGTAGGGTGAAGGCTCTAGGTAGGCACCAACTCACCTTCTCTACATTTAGGTAATTTGTGTTGCTGTTGTCTTCAGCAACCCATTGTCTCACTGTCAGATTGTAGAGAGCAACGAATAGCCTCGCAATAGCCTGATTTGTTTTGGGGGTTCCCATAGGGAAGATATTGATTAGATGTAACCCATTCCTGGCACTTGAAGATTCATTTGGAGACAAGAGATGTCCACATGGGACTGTCTCCCCTGTTATTTGGTTATTTCATATAGATCTCCTTCATACATGTATTCTGAACTTTTGGAGAATGTTTCTAAATGACATGGATAGTATCTGACAAATTTCAGAGAGGTACTTTGAAACTTAATTGTTGAATCTTAAGAGCATCGTTCCATAGAAGAAGTGCTATTAATGTATTTGCTGAAGTGCTCAAAAACTTATCACTTATTATGAGGCCTATTTATTTTATGTGGCAGCTTTGGTTTTGTTTCGTATTGAATTTCCTAGCTACTTCAAAAGCCTTGAAGATGAAGTGGCAGAATTCACCAGTCAGTTGAGAGATGACTATTTTAAGCTCCTATAGAATTCTTGTCACTTTAAGTAAGAAACAGCATACTTATGGAATGTTACTAACTATTGTAATGATGATTATAAAAGTAAATTTGTACTTATTTTTACAAAAACTGTCTTTAACTAATGTCTCAAAGAGTTTAGAATAGCATTTGATAATTTATGTGTTTGACCATCTGGTTAGGAAAACAAAACTTTAAACTATCATTAGTTAAGCAATATAATTCTTGACTTTTTATCAGAAAGATTTTTTATAAATAATTTGTAAAACAAGCCTTCCTTATGGACAGTATACTTGGCATAATATTTCTTCTTAATAGCCATATAATATACAATATCTCAAACCGTTAATGGTATCTTTAGCTTTCAGTTAAAAATGTCTTATTAGACTTTCTATTTGTTTAAAAACAATCAGAAAAACATGTAGAGAAATAGTTGTTTTCACTCGGGGTTAGAAAATAACAAAAATTAAGTAAATTAGTAGTAAATGTGTTACATATCCTAAATCTTTTAACCATGTTCCTGACATAAATGGCAGGTTTTCTTATATAAAATGAAGTGTTTTCAATGAATTATGCTGCTAAACATAATTTTTTTTGAAAAACAGCTATTTTAATGGTAGATAACTTCTGACACTCATTGTATCCATTCCAGCTGCAAGATAGAGGATTCTTGTTGGTTTTTAGTTAAACCGTGTTGAATCCAAAGGAAACAAACCTTCCAACCTTCTGTTTCAGAAGACTCTTAATTATAAGACATTACTTTGAATTATTGACTTCCAAAACTCAGGACAATCATTTTGTTAATGACTTCCTGAGACCAAATGGCCTGCAAGGCTTTTACATATGGCATCAAAAGAACAAATATTTGTCAAATTCCTAGCTGTCAGTTGAGTGGCCTTTCCTGCTAAGTGATGTTTGAATGATGTGGACTAACAAGCCTTTCTTTGCCTGTTGCCTCCAAACCAATACCCAATCATACTTCTTGGCTCCTAGTGATATTCTACTGTATCTAACTTCTCATGATAGTACTGTGTGTCAGTATACTCCGCTCAGCAGAGAAGGAAGCTGAAACATAGACAAAAACTAAGCTGCCCAGCTAGTAGGCAGCAGTGCAGTACTGGATCCATGCAGCTGGCTCCAGGAGTGTGAACATCAGCCTCCAAAAATATATCTGCCATAGTGTGCTTTGTATTGTTTAACCATATTACTACACGCCCAAAGGTAACCAAGAAAAAACCTGGAGAGACTGCGGGCTGTTTGCTAGACATAGCGAGCAACAGTTGACCTAAAATTTGTGAATCAGCACAAATTCTCTTGTCATGTTTATAATTTCCTGTCAGGTAGCATAATTTTAGGTAATATCAGACATTACTGCAGAAGCTAGCTTTCCTTTTTGTTGTGGTACACATATGCATATGTATACCATTTCATAGGTATAATCAGAGCCCCATTTTAGAAAATGCCTTTAAGTGAAAATGGGCTCCTTCTCAGTATTCCTAGCTTACCTAACATTGATGTCATTGGCTGTGTTTGCAGTAATGACATTTGCACTACAGGACTCTGATTAATCCATGTTTTCTTAATTGAATTTGTAGCATATTCTTACTGAAAGCAGTAGGGAGTAGCTCTGTGTTTTTATACTAGTGTTTCTCAAGGGCCTTTCTTGGAATGACAGGACTAACTAACCTGGAGACATCAGTGGCCTCCAGAGAATCAGTATAGTCTCAGAAACAGCTATCAATGCAGGGTTGGCTGTGTCTAAAGAGACATGGGTGGTGATGATGGTAGATGGGTGGGGTAGGAGTATATCAATCAAGTTTCGTTGTTATGGTACAGACACCCACAAGTCATAATACACTTAAGGCTGTAGTGTCTGACTCATTGGGTTGTAGGTTTTGACACGCTCCAGGCGATGTAGCTCCTGCTACTAGTGCCCCACAGCTTGTAGAGCAGCAGGGCCACTGTGAGCTGCAGAAGAGCAGAAACAGTCCACCGGTTTATCTCTGCTTTCTTACTCTGTTCACAGCATACCTCGCAGATAAAACACATTTCAACATTTTTTATTGAGTGGCTGAAGAGATAGCTCATAGGTTGAGAACACTTGCCGCTCTTACAGAAGGCCACAGCAGGTAAAAATACTAGCTCTGAAACCCTAAAGACTTGGTCTGAGTTTGACCCCTGGGAAAACACGAGGAAGAGAATGCCAGCTGCAATCACACTAGTGTCTTATAGATGAAATGTCCCTTCTTTTGGATGCCTGGCAAGGGATTTGCCTCGCAGCTGTCATATAGATGAGAACTGGGTAAAACATGCCTTTTCAGATTCTATTAGTAATACTTGAAAAGCCTTCACACATAGTTTTGGACATAAGCAGTATTGATTTTGCTATGATGTTTCACCCCCACAGAATCAGATCCAATCTTCTTGACAATGATTGAAAATGTTATTTCATCTTATTATGGAACTTACAATGTCTTACATGTTGTCCTTGGTAGTTAATGTGCTTCCATGTAATTCTATACACATCGGTATGTAATGGGATTGGACATCTGACTTCAAGTGATCTTGCTATCATGAGTTTTTGCAGCACGTTTCTACTAAGCAATTCAGTGTTATTTAACATAGTAGTTTATTTATGACCCTTCAATTATTAAGACCACTTTGCAAATGGGGAAACAGATACAGAGAAATGGGCTAATTTTTCCACTTGATTTTTCAAGTGATCCTTGTTAAAGGAAAGAAGAACCATTATTTTCTGAAAGTAAATGTCTTAGGTGAATTAAATAGAGAACACAGTAGTTTTAGAGATGAGTCTTTTTAGAACGGGTGAGTTTCTGGAATTAACCAGTTGGTTTTAGAACTCACTTCCCTCTTAAACTTATATTTAATGGGCATCAAGAGGTTGTATATGCAACTGTCATCATGGCAGATCAAGCGTAGTTTCCAGGGGTTTGATTGCTGGTGAACAGTGGGAAGGACAATGTTATAAATGTTATAAGTAAATGAATATACAAGTCAGAGAAGTTCACCTGAGTAAGGACCTGGAGTGCTGCGCTTGGACGGGATGACTAGTGAAGGTGTGAGTGCTAAGTGCAGTGTTACTAAACTAACTTGCAAATCATATTGAAATTTCACTTTGTTGATTTTCATAGTGAACTATGTTGTGCCACTTAAACAGTATTTCCTTAACCGTTACTTTTTGTGATGTTGAGCCCCAACCTGACATGGGTAGTTTATCAGTCTTCTCTTTGGGGTTTCGTGTTCTGTATGTTCTGTTCTTATAGTTTTGATCTAACATCTTTGTACAAAGAGAATCTTCCAGGCTTGTGTTGTTGTTGTGATGCTGTTGGTGTCTGGGTGATTCCGCATCCCTGAGCACACGGCATCTTCAACTCTAATACTGCTGCTGACTGCATCTCAGTGACTCAGCAGGAGCTTTTCACTGACATCTTGTAGAAAGTAGAAGTCATACAACCTTGGAGAGCAAAATGCTCGTGTGGACAGTTACATGTAAATCTGTGTTAGTAATAAAAACAGACTCCTGGAGCTTGAGAGTTCTTTGTCTAACACAAATCTCTTTTAGAAGCACTAACAAGTCTAGTGTTTAAAAAAAAGTTTAAAATGGTGTCCACAGTGAAAATGCCCCCTTCAGATAGTATAGACAAGAAGATCTGGTCTAAATCTTTATATTCATTTTTAATTATAAAATATTGAAGAAAGCAATGCAATTTGAAGTAGCAGCTTTATCACTGAGTATCATTAATGGTAATTACTGGGTTAGGCAATATGACTTTAAAACTGCCAATATGGAAGTATTAATTCCAGTCTGTCTAATTCTCCCAGCTCCCTACTGTCTACTTTCCAAAGACCCACATGGTCTTTAAAACCCAACATTGTCTTGCCTACTCAAAATCTGTCTTAGTTAAAGGGAAATCATGGTCAAAAGAAAAGTCCACAGTCAGGTATATCACAAAACAAAAACAAAACAAAACAAAACACTGCATCAATTCAACCATGTGCAGAGTCTGGCCTCAGACAGACACATTCCCTAGCATAGAGAATGAGAGGAGAAGATAACTATCAGAGTGATTCACCTCTAAGGAAGATAATAAAAGTGACCAGGACAAGGTAGATAGTGGTCACATTGGAGAATTTCTCTTAAGTAAAATTATGATGGCTAATGAAAAAGTGAGTGATATTTATTTGTGCAGTGATGCCTTAAGTAGCTATAACTCACTATTTATTTGTTTGTTGTTTGTTGAGACAGGATCTATAGCCTTGGCTTGCTGGTCTCACCTGTATCCATTCTTCTACCTCATTCTTCTGAATAGAACTTGCCAATTTTCATTTCTTTCACTATTGAAGGCATCATACAAACATACTAAAGATCTGTGTATCAGACAAACCAATATGTACCCAGAGGCAGAAGAAAGAAGGCAGAAACAAAGAAAGGACTAGACTTATATTTGAGCAAGAAGAAGCAACTACAAGAGAGGAGAAGTAATGTCTTGCTTCATCCATTTAAAGTTCATGGCTAGCACCTAAAGAAACAATAGCCAATGGACATTTGTTTGCCATAAATATTGCTGCTGCAGCATTTAGTAAAGAAAAACAATGAAAACACAGTGACCTGCGTATTTCTGACCTTTTAAACATTTATTTATTTTAAACTTATCTGTATCAGTCTGCTTGAATTTATGTATACCACCTGCATGCAGTGACCTATTGAGGTCAAGAATATGTCAGATCCCATCAAACTGGAATTTTAGATGGCTGTGAGCTACCATATGCCATGCAAGGACGGTAAGCATTCTTGCAGCCCAACGTGAATATTTTGATGTGTGCATAGTTGTTCCAAGTATGACTAGAGAAAAAGGGAATTAACCACAGTAACTTAGTAATGCTTGTTTAGATTTCCCCATGTGCCTGTATCTCCAGAAGTGAGGGCTTTGCTTCCCTTCTAGTACAGAGAGGGCACCTCTGAGTGATGCCTCACGGCCTGCTTTAAAGGAAACTTTTTGTGCCCTGCTTCAGAAGAGAAGATCAGGGAGACCAGAATGATATTCCTGTATTCCCAAATGCCAAGTTTGGGAGTACTGTCTTAAACCTCATCAAGACTAACTTATTAAGTAGGTGAAAGTCCAAAACAAACAAACAAGCAAAAAAACCAAAAAACTACCAGAGCAATTAAGTTATGCTCAATTCCACTTTATCAACATTAACTTCATGTTCCTCTGCCATCGAGTGCCAGCAAAAATACATGGGTCTCCCCGCCCCAAAAAAATAAGATATCAAACGTTAATCCACCATAGTTTTCCCTGAAAGGACTAGGAGATTATCAGAAAAAGAATGAACATAAGACTACCCTCAAGGGTATAAAGAAAACAAATCTACCTGGGGGAAGGAAACTATAATCCAGCATTTGAAAAGGCAGGCGATTTCTGAGTTCAGCCAGCCCTGTCTACAATGGGTTCCGGACAGCCTGGGCTCACAGAGAAACCCTGTCTCGAAAACCAAACAAAAAAAAAAAAAAAAAAAAAAAATTAAAAAAAAAAAATGAGGATTTGACAAACTGACATCAAGCAAAATGCATCACAAGCCTTATGGTCGAAAGATTTCACAGTACACACCCTCATGCATAGCTATGTGTAATCGAGGTACTAATTTTTTGAGAATGTTATACATGAGTACTGTATTCACCCATTTTCACACCTACCTCTCACATCTAACTTTCCTGTGCCCCACAACTGCCTGTCAAATTCAAGCCCTTGTTTTCTTCATATACATTATATATACTTACTGACGGCATCTAGTATTGCTTGTTTTGCAAGTGTTTAGAGCTGACCATTTGGGATTGGTAACTTGTAGGGACCTAGCTCATCTTAGAGAAAATGACCTCTCTCTTTCTCAGAAGCCATTGATTGCCTATAGTTTTTCATCTGGGTGGGGGGCTTGTGAAAATTCCCCTATCCATGTTGACATGTGACCAATGTAGCAATTGTGCAGGTCTCCTTTAGGTAACTTTATTGCCGAGACTTCACAGGTGCAACTGTCAGGATCAGTGGGCTCACAATTAAAGCAGTGGCTCCCTTTGCCCCCAAGTCCATCAGTAGCCAATAGTTCATTAGGCAGGGGATGTCCCTGTGTAACTCTCCCTGCAATATGATCGTCGAGGCCAGTCTTTATCTCTCTCTCTGTCCTCTCATCTCTCTCTCTCTCTCTCTCTTCTCTCTCTCTTTCTCTCTCTTCTCCTCTCTTTCTCCTCTCTGTGTGTGTGTGTTCTTTAATCCTTTTTTTTTACAGTTCAGTCTTCATCCTCCTCCCAACCCCTACCACTACTCCTCAACGTATACCTTTTCCACCTGTCTCCAAGAGGATATCCTCGTCCCTCCACCCACACCCCACCAGACCTACTCACTCCCTGGGACCTCAAATCTCTTGATGGTTAGGTGCATCTTCTCTGACTGAGCCCAGACCTGCAGTGTCTGCTGTATATGTCTTAGGGGCCTCATATTAGCTGGAGTATGCTGCCTGGTTGGTGGGTCAGTGTCTCAGAGATCTCGGAGGTCCCAGTTAGTTAAGACTGCTGGTCCCTCCCATGCGACTGCCCTCCTCCTCAGTTCTTCCCGTTTTCCTCAATTCAACCACAGGGTCACTGGCTTCTTTCCACTAGTTGGGTGCTAGTATCTGCATCTGATTCAACTGCTTGTTGGGGAGAGGCCAAGTCTTTTATTTTTTATTGGATATTTTATTTATTTACATTTCAGATGTCATCCCCTTTCCCGATTTCCCCACTCTAGAAACCCCCTATCCCATCCCCCTTCCTCCTTTTTGCCTTTATACCATTTTAATTACACGCAAATATTAAGGTCAGTTCTAGGTTAAGGAACTAGCAATACAATAGATGCAAATAGTCAAGGAACAAGCAAGACAATAAACACAAATAGTCAAAGAACAAGCAAGGCAATAAACACAATTCTGTGAACACTTCTGTGATCACTGTTTCTAAGGTTGTATCTGGATGACCAAAATATCTGAGCCAACTTCCATGTCCAAGCCCAAAGTAATTTTCATGTCTGAAGCCTGCTTCCTTGTTCTAGCCTAAAATTTAGATTCCTGCCTGAAATTACTTCTTTGTTCTACCTAATATTTAGAGTCCTGTCTGAGATTACTTCTTTGTTCTAGCCTAAGATTTAGATTCCTGCCTGAAATTACTGTGTTTTAGCCTAATGTCAGATTCCTGCCTGAAGCCCATTTCCTTGTCTTTGGCCCATGTCAGATTCTTGCAAGCAGCCCAAAAGCTCTCTACCTCTCTCCCTTTTTTATTTAATAAACAAGACTGAACCTGTCTTAGGTTGTTTTGACAAGAATGCCTTCCTTACCCGTCATGAAATATGCATTATCAAAAACAATGTACTTCTGTCCGAGGTTGGTAAGGCTCTTTGCAGAAACTTACCTGTCCTTGGCTTGCCAGCCTATTAATTTAATAACTCTGTCTTGGGGTCCATTTTTAGTTTCAAGCCATGTACTTTGTCTGTCAACATGTTGATGTTGTTAAAGACAAGCTTCACTGATGGCAGGAATAAAAGTTTCCCAGACTAAAGGGCAACATGATCAAGCTATAATGCCATTCTGGAATAAAGTATTCCCAGGACTAAAAGGGCTAACATGATCAAGCTATATATGCCATTCTTGATCCTTGACCAAAATGGAAATACTGACCTCAGGCCATGGGTAATTTTATCAGCATTATCTGCAGCATCAAAGCTCAGGAGAGCAGCATTCTTTAAGCTCACTATGCAAAGTTAAAACATCCAGAGAGGTGTTAGAATTCTGCCAAATACTTGGCAAGTATCTTTAAATTTTTTCCTCATTATAATCACTATCATTGTAAATTCTTGAACTAACACGAACAAAAGCTGGTTGATAGACCTCTATAATTGACATGCCAGACTTCAACACACTAACACAATTAGAAGGTGTACAATCAATGCAACTTACATTAAATACTGAAAGAGGAACACTCCTCCATTGTTGGTGGGATTGTAAGAAGGTACAACCACTCTGGAAATCACTCTGGCAGTTCCTCAAAATAATTGACATAGTATTGCTTGAGGATCCAGAGATACCATTCCTGGGCATATACTCAAAAAATGCTCCAACATGTAACAAGGACATATGATGTCCTTCAACAGAGGAATGGATACAACAAATGTGGTACATTTACACAATGGAGTATTACTCAGCTATTAAAAACAATGAATTCATGAAATTCTTAGGCAAATGGATGGAACTAGAAAAATCTTATCCTGAGTGAGGTAACCCAATCACAAAAGAACACACATGGTATGCACTCACTGATAAGTGGATATTAGACCAAATGTTCAGAATAACCAAGATATAACTTACAGACCACATGAAACCCAAGAAGAAGAAAGACTAAAGTGTGGGCACTTCGATCCTTAGAAGGAGTAACAAAATACTCACAGGAGCAAATACAGAGACAATGTGTGGAGCAGAGACTAGAGGAGGGACCATCTGGAGACTGCCTCACCTGTGGATCCATCCCAGGTGCAATCACCATATGGAAACATTGTTGTGGATGTCAGGAGTCCTGACAGCAGCCTGATATACTTGTCTCCTGAGAGGCTCTGCCAGAGCCTGACACACAGAGGGGGATGCTTGCAGCTAACCATTGAACTGATCATGGAGAGGCCCAGTGTTAAACATGCCCAGTGTAGGTGGCAGTAGTTGATGTGGGGTCATTATTTAATGATTTTGTAATGTCCTGAAGATATAATTTCACAGTCCTTAGAGGACAACATGCTAGATGGATAAAAGAAAAGTCGATGGGGAAGCACATTTAAATGACCCAGCAAATGAATCAATGAGTTGAACAAGATGCTTGAGAGTAGGAAAATAATTTCAGAAAAAAAAATGGTTTTATTTCTGTTTTTTACTGTAGCACATTAATTCTTAGTAACATTCTTCCCCAAATATTCACCCAATGCATCTTCCAGCTTACTCTACCAGCTTATCAAATATAGTCAAAACTCTACGGCAAAAGTCTTTAGGAAGGCTCACTCTTTAGGAAGGCTCCAGACGATTGTGTGCCCATCTATGAGCTGATCATGGTGAATGAGTGTGGTATCAGGCCTGAGCTGCATGTCTGCCCCATGGAACAGAGTCAACATCACTCACTCAAACAAACAGTTCATATTGTGGGGAGAAGACAAAGAAGGTGGACAACAATGACTAGTTCAATAAAAACTCATTTGGTTAAAATTGATATTAGGAAGAAAAACTAGCAAGTGCTCTCTGCATAAAATGTTGATTTTTTTTTTTAAATTTCTAGTTAAGAGTGGCCTCTTAAAAGCAAGCCCAATAAATAAAATTATAAAAGAATTTTAAAACAGTGTCCTCATTCCCAATGACTCTAGATTATATTAATAGAAGTCATTAAAAATAATATAAGCCGTGATTTGATACTGTCTTTAACTCAATATATATTTTATTTATTATGATTTATTGGTTTATTCAAGCAAAATAGGAATTATTTCTCAATTCCATGTGCCATATTAACTTAGTAATGTTTGATATTTTCATACTTATCTTTAAATGATGCAATAGTGAAGCCACAGAAGAGATGCTAGGGGTAATAAAATAGGTTTGCACTTGTATAATTACTCATGAGGCTTAGTAAAGGAACTGATTGAAAATTTGCTTCATTCTGAAATGATGGTGTCAATATACTTAGGAAAAATTCACAATTTGTTTTTTAGAATTGATTCCATTATTCAAAGAACATGTGAATTTTCTCATGCTATATTCTTAGTTATCTGTGCTTTCTGTGTTTAAAAAATATTTCTTGAGTGTGAATGATTTTTAAATGAAAATTTAGACAAAAAATTTTTTCTTCAGGTAAAAAAAGATTTTGACATACAGGAAAACTGGCCTCAACTCTCGTGATGATATTATGGTTCTTCTCACAGATAATTTTATAATATCTACCCAGAGATGCATCTGAAAGGGTGATGTTAAATGATTGTATCGCTCGAGTGTGGTGATTCTCAATTGCAACTAACAAGCAAGTGTGTGTCATGGCAGGAAGCCAGGGAAGTGATGAGTAAGGTCAGCCCCTGATCCCCACTTTCTCTTTTCTAGAACGAGCTGCTGGCATGGAGAGTCCGCAGAGTTCAGGTTGCAGCGTGGTGTGTGCCATCTTTGAAGTTCTGTACCATTGTCACTTGTCCCACAGACATTCGGAAAAGTTTTTATGAGCCACATGGAAGAAGAAAAACTATGGGATTTTTTATGTAACATTCCAGGTACAAGAAACATAACCATTTATAAAGTAAATGCTTTAGTTAAGGGCCAAATAGCAAATTCATGGTTCTAAGTTTATTGTTATGGTGTTTTAAGATAATTTAACTAGAAATAGCAGAGAGTAGTTAATGGACAACAGTCCAGATTACTTTACATAGATAGTTGGTTTTCAAAAACCTCAAAAATCCACAGAATGTGATATTTATTCTTTTGTTATTGAGACATATCTGCTCCTAACAGCTCCCCTTTTGTGGACTCAAAGAAGAAATTGAGTGTCTCTATCTCCGGGTGAGGTAGTACATTGTGACTAGGTGGCCACTGGGCAGAAATTGCCTATCTCTCCTGCAGACCTGTACAGTCCTGAGAGGACACAATTTACAGGTTAGGACAGCTGAGTTCTACCGAGGCAGAATAGGCTAGTCCTTTAGCAACTCCTGTTCTTCAAGGTCTGTCAGATGATCCTGGGCCAGAGGCTGAAGTCTGATGCTCCAACTTCCTGACTTACTGGAGCTGTATGGGAGGCAGCTGTCTCTACAGCGTGTCTCAGTTCTGGAAGCTGAATTAGGCTTCCTATATTTTCAGATAATGTTGCTCATTCTCAGATTTCTGACAGGGTTGAAAGACTACTTATAGTCTCATAGCCAACCTAGGCTATTTAACATTGATAAAATATATTTGAGAATATAGTTCTCAGATAGTATAAAGCTAAACCAGTACATAACATATGGATTTATAAGTCTTTTAAGTTAGGATAGATGACAGAGTGTTCTATTTAATTGTCAAAGATGATGGACTCAATGTCAGGTATATCTTATCTTTATAAATTACTAAATGGTAAAAAAAAAAAAAAAAAAAAAAAAAGAACAGTAAAAAGAAAGAAGAAAGAAGGAAGGAAGAAGAGTAAAGAATAGACCTGGAAAGAGCGTAGTTCCTGATCTGGATGAACTAAAGCAAAGATGAAATAAACCTTTCACCACTACCATAATTGTAGCTAAGTTAGATTGCAGTTTTTGTAATGAGGAACAAGCGCTATTTAATGGAAATACCTTTTACTCCATATTTATATTGAGGTAATGGGTTGTGAAAATATGCAATTTTTATCTAAGGAAAAAAACTTGAGGGCCTTTAAATGTGTCAAAGTTCGATCCATGATTTTTGTAAAAGTTTACCACGCATCTTTTTATTGTAAGGGCTTCTCTTTGGAACTATTAACCATTTATCTCCTGTCAGATGTAATGTATTTGTGATAAGGTGGAGAGTTATGAAAGGAAAAATTATAGAATGAAGGTTTTTTTTTTTAATTTTAGGGAAGTTTCCTATCATAGTACTTAAGTTTTTATTTAGCATATGCTATATTTTGCTTTTTTAGCTATAAAATGTTAGTAAGATATTACAAGTATTTTGTGATACTTCCATCCATTTATTCTATAAACTAATTGTCCTAATTAATATCACTTGATAGAAGCTAGAGGCGTGTGGAAAAACAGACCCTCAATTGGGAAACTTCCTCCATCCAGATTGGTGTAGACAAGTCTGTAGGACTTTTTATTTTTTAATTAAAAATAGATTTCCTTATACAATATATATTCTAATCACAGTGTCTCCTCCTCCATCTCTTCCCAGATCCTCCCCACTCCTCACCCCTGCAAACCCTCTTTTAAAAACAAACAGGTAAAACCAAACAACAACAACCCAGAACAGAACAAAACACACACTGAAAAAGAAAAAAAAAACAAAGAAAAATCATGAGAATAACATGTACCTAACATGTGTGTACATGTGCGTGCACAGACACATACACACACACACACACACAGAAGAGAGAGAGAGAGAGAGAGAGAGAGAGGAGAGAGAGAGAGAGAGAGAGAGAAAGGAGGGAGAAAATCCATAATATACAAAAATCAAAGTCATTATATATAAGTAAAAGATTTTAAAAGTTAAGCAAAAAGGCCCAAATAAACCATGACAAGACAAAATATCGCCCAAAATACCATTGTTGGAGTTGGCTATCTACTGCTGGGTATGGAGTCTTCAGTAGATGAATATGGTTTGAACACCCAAGAATGCCACTGAAGAAAACTGTTTTCCTTTGAAAGCAGTTGTCAATTGGAGATAGCTTCTGGGTTAGGGATGGGAGATCATGTCTCCCCACCCCACCACAACCCCCCCTCCCCTTAGGTTTGAAGCCTGATCTGGCCTGGAATTGTGCAGACCCTATGCTTGCTTCCACAGTCTCTGTGAGTTCTGCAGTCCCGCTGTGGCAGGAAAACATTTTTCATTGGTGTCTACCATCCCTCCTGGCTCTTAGACTCTTTTTGCCATGGCCCTGAGGGGAGGAGTTTGATGCAGATATCCACTTAGGACTGAATGATCCAGGGTCTGTCACTGTTGGCACATTTTCTGGTTGTGGGTCTCTATATTTGTTCCCTTCTGCATGAAGCTTTCTGTGAAGATGGCTGAGCAACACACTAGTGAGTAGAGCAGAATATAGTTTGAGTCATTTGATTGCTCTATTTCTGTAACAGAACTATTGTTCTGTTCTGGGCCAATGTGCTGTCTTATCCCAGGTTCATGGCCACATGAACATTGTCAGGAATGGGCTTCATCTCATGGAGTGAACCTTAAAGTGTAGCTAATTTCCTTGATTGATGATTGGTGTAGAAGGGCCCAGACCACAGTGGGCAGTGCCACTCCAAGGCATGTGCTCCTGGGTAGTATAAGAAAGCAAGCTGGATAAGATGACGATGAGAACACCAGTAA
Source organism: Mastomys natalensis (assembly GCA_021653895.1). NCBI lineage: Eukaryota > Metazoa > Chordata > Mammalia > Rodentia > Muridae > Mastomys > Mastomys natalensis. The sequence goes on from JAJTUV010000501.1 coordinate 402,975, forward strand.
TGGTGCTCCTCCATAGTCTCTGCTTCAGTTCTTGCTTCCAGGTTTCTGCCATGCTTAAGTACCTTGTTGACTTTCTAAGGGCAAAATATTACCTGAAGTGTAAGATGAAATACGTCCTTTCCTCCCCACATTGCTTTTGGTCATGGTGTTTTATCACAATAGAATAAAAACTAAGATGACAATAGACAAAAATATTGGTCATTTTTCTTTAGATATATGGACATTTATTATTATGAAAGTAATGATTTTCTCTTCAAGGTCAATATACTCCATGTGTGTATATGTGTGTGCATATATGTGTATGTGTGTGCATGCATATGATCACTGTGTGTGTGCATGTATACCACTGTGTGTGTGTGTGTGTGTATGTGTGTGTGTGTATGCTGATCAGAGAACTTCTGATGATTCACCCTTCCACCTTGTTTTAAGTCAGGGTCTTCCTTGTTCTCTGCTGCTATGCCAATACTCCATTCTACTTGGCGCTCAAGCTTCCAGATGGTTCTTCAGTCTCAGCCTCTCATCTCACATGTAAATGCTGAGATTCCAGACATGTGCTACCGTGTTATAGTTTTATATGTGCTCTTGAATTAAAGAAACAAACTCCTGGCTGCCAGACTTCTGTGGTTAGCATTTCTACCATAGCATTTCTACCCACTGGAATGACAATAATAATGTGTTTCACTTGTACTGTTATGCCTTGCTACGGCAAAACAGAATGTTAACGTTAGGGTGCTGTACATCGGAGGTACCAGGTAATGGTTGGGACATTGCTTCATCCTTAACTTCCCAGCCTTTAGTTGCCTCTATTTGGTCTCCTGGGAGGAAAGTGGTGAGAACTTAGAGGCTATTGTCACTGTCATTTCCTTCCACTTCTCTTTGACATCATTTGTGTTTGTTTGCAGCCTATGTGCTTTCTTATCTCCTGCATTGGTGTTATTTGACTCTGTCTTAGGCTTGTGGAAGCTTTAACTGGCTCAGAGCCATGCTGTATCCAGACTTCTTGGACTGTGACTGTGGTCCTCTTTCCAGCTGTGTTGAAGTTGTTGTTTTTCATTTTCTCTGCTCATTATCCTTATGACATTGCCATTGCCATCATATGATGGGTTTCAAAACCAGGATCTGTCATGTGAGGATTCTGTGACAATTACCCTTTCAAAGGCTTTCTCTTCATTTTCTTGTATTCTCACGCTGCTTCTCATTTCCCCAAAGAAGATGCAGATTTCTTTTTTTTTTAGAAAAAAAGATTTACTTGATTATTATGTATATGTCCTTCTGCCTACTTGTAGGCCTGAATGCCAGAAGAAAGCACCAGATTTCATTACAGATGGTTGTGAGCCACCATGTAGTTGCTGGGATTGAACTCAGGACCTCTGGAAGAGCAGCCAGTGCTCTTAACCACTGAGTTGTCACTCCAGCCCAAGATGCAGATTTCATAGTACAAAACTAACAGAGAAACATTTTACTTTGGATTTGGTTGTTAAGGAACAGGAATTAACCAACCATTAAAGCCCACGATTCCCTGCTGTTTAGACTCCTTCTGAATTCTCTTGAAAGATGATAATCAGTTAGCCTCACACTTCAGATGCTATTTATTATTCAAGTATTAAATTCTTGATTGTTATTTTCGATCACATTGAACATCTTCTTTGAACATGCATGAAAATCTCTTAATTAATTATGTTCTTATTCTTGAAATTAAGGAAAAATTTAAGTAATAAAGTTTCTTTTGTTTTGTATTCTCTATTAGGTCTGAATGACAATTTTAAAAAGATTATTCCTATAACACTGGAAAACGCTTATTTTCTTAACCAACGTGCACAAACAGGTTTTTATCCCTCAAGGAAGCTATGTTGTGGGCCTGAGGTCACTTGGCTTACAACATCCTTCAGCTCCCTCCTAGGAACTCATAAGTGTTACACTGTGGGGGGAAGTCGTGGGCCTGCAGTTCTTATTGATTTTTCTTATGTTTGTGGCTGCGAAATATTTGTTATTTTTTTCTAAAGAGTCTTAAATAAAGTCATAAAAAGTGAAAAGTAATAAAAACTATAAATACCTTCCTGTAAGCAGGCAGTGGTGGCACGTGCCTTTAATTCCCGCACTTGGGAGGCAGAGGCAGAGGCAAGCCGATCTCTGAGTTTGAGGCCAATCTGGGCTACCTGGGCTACGGAGTCAGTTTCATGACAACCAGAGCTAAGGGAGAAAGCATATCTTTAAACCACCCGACCAAGAGACAAACAAAAAAAAACCTTGTTCAGCCCTTTTCTCTCAGTTTTTGGGGATATGAACAGAGGCTCCATCTGTATTAAATAGTTTTTCATATGGTGGTATTGATTTGAGGTATAAAATTAGATGATGGTAAATTTACTTTAAATTAGAGGATACAAGCCAAGTTTTATGTTTGTTTTATGTTTCTTTGCCTCTGTTTCAGTTCATTTAATATGAAAATTATCATTTTTGACAGAAAAATCAAATTAGAAATTATTACTGAGTGACACTTCTTTTCTGTTTTTCTCTGGTTTGTTGATTAGATAGAATTAATGTATGGGCCTGTAGCAACTGGAGCTGGGACTGTGTGCATTCTCTCTACACTGTGCTCTTAGGAGTCTAAGAACCGATTTAACTTTTTTTTTTACATTTTACTTGAGTGTGTGTTTGTGTGTGTGTGTGCATATGCACCTTACTCTTTTCTAACCTGCTGTGTAGATTGGTGTGTGTGTGTGCACATTACTCTTTTACAACCTGCTGTGTAGTGTGTGTGTTGTGTTAGTGTGTGTGTGTGTGTGTGCACCTTAACTTTTTCTAACCTGCTGTGTGTGTGTGTGTGCACATTACTCTTTTCTAACCTGCTGTGTATGTGTGTGGTGTGTGTGTGTGTGTGTGCACCTTACTCTTTTCTAACCTGCTGGTGTGTGTGTGTGTGTGGACATTACTCTTTTCTAACCTGCTGTGTGTGTGTGTGTGTGTGTGTGTTGTGTGTGTGGTGTGCACCTTACTCTTTTCTAACCTGCTGTGTAGTTTTAGGCTTTTCTGTGAAAGTGCACATATGAGAGGTAATCAGATGTTTCGATGGTTTCTCATATTTCTTTAGATTTTTACAGTCTCAGTTTCTTAGGATTTAGTTTCATGGAAAAGAGTGAGTCAGTATTTGAGTAAAATGTTAGAGCTTTTGGATTTTACTCGTGCTGTGATTTTTTTTTTTCCAGTGCTTGGGTGTAGGGTTGAAGCCCAGAGTCTTACAGGGGCAAGCACTCTACCACTAAAGCTCCAGTAGCTTAGAGACTTTAGTATTATCACAAGTGCTCTCTATAAAGGTTGTACAGTTCCTGCCACACCACCCGAGTCCAAAGCTAGAAGTCAGACTAGCTCACTGCTTACCATGGTCATAATTGACATTCTTTCATTACCAGGTAGGGGAAACCTCTATCTCAAATGGTTTATGAGCTGATTCTCAATTATATGATTTTCTAATTAATTCCAGCTCTCATCTTCTATAGACTAAACTAGGTAACTACAAGACAGTATTCCCAGAAGAACAAGGCACAGCGGGTGACCAAGCACTGATAACCATAATATGCTCTTTGATTTTAAAGTCTCGGCGTTGACAGAGTCCCAGCCGGAAGTCATCCGCTGTGTGAGACTGGCACTGATGGACTCTGTCAAGGACACTGTGCAACAGATAATGTCCATGATGAGATGTCGGAGAAACAGGGAGACAAACCTAAACAAGCCCCGTGTTCCTGGTCATCTGCTTCAGAGCATTCCACGAGAATGGAATTACATTCCAAGAGATTCCAAAGGCGAAGAGTCAAATAAAGGTAACCACATTAGTTCCTTAAGAAGGTATCCCCTAAGAAACAATCTCTTAGACTATTCAGCTAAATCAAACTCTAAAGTTATAAGACCGAGGAATGACATTCATTTTTATTTCAGCACACACATGGGACTCCCTCCTCTTTTTACTGGGAGCCACACAGACAATGTAACAATGAAAGAAAATGGCCAAGGGCTCACCTTTTCATTAGTATTTCATGAGTGTCTTGAAATTTTCTTTCTTCATTTTTATTTTGGAGATTATAATTTGATTGCCACATCTCACCCTTCCTTTTCCTCCCTGCAAAGCCTCTCCTGTACTCACCTGACTCTCCTTCAAAGTCATGGCCTCCTCTTTTTTCTTTGACTAATTGTTATTGCATGCATAAGCATAAGGATATACAAATATATTCCTAAATATAAACTGGTCAATCTGAATAATATTCCCCATGTGTACGATTTTAGGACTGAGTACTGTACACTCAATGGGCGAGCGCCCTCCTGGGGAAAGCTGCCTCTCCTACCATTCCTGAGCTGTCTATAAAGGATTCTGAATTGATATCTTTTGTTCTTGTGTTAGTATTTACAGAAGTCACATGACCTTGCCTTACTTTAAATCTAGATATTAATCCGTGTACCGCATGCACGCTCATTTAACTGCTTATTTCATTTGGTTGTTTGGTTGTCTTCCTGCAACCATGAGGTTTCACTTTCTTTTCCCTTAACACACCTTCAGATTAAGGTTTTAGGACACAAATAGCACCTAGCTTGGTGGTCACATATGAGTTTTTGATAGGATATCTGTTTGCTGTCCCTGTAGTTGTGTACTGAATGTATTGGCCTGCTGAAATAGTCCTCTGCCAAGTGTACTTATGTCCACATCTCATTTACTTCATTATTCGACCTTCGCTGCTTTGCTTAGAGTTCCATTGTTATTGAATTTTCAACAATACCCTAGAATGTATAGCATCTGTGTCAGTCTTCCCTTTCTAAAATAAAACATCTTTTCATATTCATTTTTAAAGAAAAATATTTTCAACTTCAAGGAAATACTTTCCACAGTAAAACATTCCAATGAGACACCCACAAAAGGAGTTGGGGTGTGTGTGTGGGGTGTCTAGTCTTTCTTTTATTCTTCCCTGTAGAGATCCTAAATACTGTAGCTCTTATTCATGAGCCTTCTACTACAAACTCAAACCAATTATCTATGAGTGACCTTACAAGTAATGTTTTAATTTTGTCCACATCCTATCAAACTGCCTTTGAATCTAGTAAAGGTATTTCATTGAAATTGGAAAGTGTCAGCTTGTCAGTGGGTGGGCTCCTCCTCACATAAGAGCTGTTCCCATAGTTTCCAGGTCTACTTCCGTACAGCGTGTGGATGTCGTTCATCCTTAGGGAACCAGGATATGTGGTCTGCATTTAACATGCCATTCCACTTGATGATCACTGCCTGCTTAACTGTCCTATCAGAAACAGTTTCCTTTCTCAGAAGGATTTTGGGGAATTTCTCCATAGTGTTTGAAAGATTCCGATCCACAGAAGTGCTCAGTTTATATATACCACTTATTGGGTTTTCCTCACTAATTAATATTCTTCATAACATTGTAAGTTAGTATAGAATTACATTCTGTGGTCAGTCACAAAGAGGTGTTCGGAAGTGAGGCTGCAGACTACTCTGCATCCTCTGTGCATGACAACAGACAATACCACTATTTTTGTTCTGTGTTCTGAAATGCTTCTTGGAACCATTGCAGTTCTTGGCCCTCCTTTTTTCTCTAAATTATGATTTTTTTTTTTTCTTCTCTGGTTTCCATTGACCGCACTCAATTTTGGTCCAAAAATGTAAGTATTTACTTTAGTTCTTTCAAGAGAAAGAATCCACATTCACATAATTTTTATTACAATGCCTTGTTAAAATTGGTCCACTTTAAAATCTGTTGTTAATCTATTATTGTTCTTAATTTATACATTAAATTTTTTTACAGGTATGTATGTATATGAAAATGAATTAAATGGTTTGGCACGCTACATTTTCAGACATTCACTGGAGGTTTTGGATTGCCTTCTCCTTAGACAAGGACACCACTAAAGCCAGATGATATTTACATGTTGGTGTTCAGTCATCCATTGACTCAATTGATAGTTACTGAGTGCTACATATCAGTCAGTATATTTAAAGACCACAGACATGTGATCTCATATATGTATTCTATCCTCCTTTTGCCAGTAGGCTAGTATAATTAAACAAGTGCAGACACCCAGAACATGTGCAATTCTGGGAAGAAACAAAGAAATTAATCTTGTATAAAATTTTCTATGAAGATTGTCATAAGAACTCTTTCTTAGTCTGTCAGTGACATTGTTTTGCGTCAGAGACAATATGTGAGGAAGTTTAGTGTAGTGTGATAGTGTAGGGAGTACTGTGGGGGATGGGCCTGGAAACTTGATTCTTTCTTTAGCTTCCTGCATACATCAATGCCGTGTTGTTGAATCTGCTGGTAACAGAATGGATTTCCTAAAAGATACAAGCGACCCTAACATGATCCTGCTTTGTTCTTTAATACTGGGATACAGCATAGAGTACACGGTGCCTGAATGGGAATGCTTTCATGGATTTCCATTGCAAATATGAGTGCTGGCTCAGCCACGTTGTAAAGGAAAACAATAATTTGATCAGATTTGGAAAAAAAAAGTGTGGGAAAACAATCTGAAATATGAGTGTCCACATCCTTTTATTGACTGTGAATTCCTCTGAGCATTGTGCAAAGGTGTATGAGCTATGAACCTCAAGCTGTCTTGATTAGCAAAATATCCCAAAACTAAGAATGTAAAACATTGTATGTTTCCTGTCTCTTCTTCATCAGCAAGTTCTATACTATAGAGAAAAAGAGAAAATTTAGGGAAATGGGGACCATAAAATATTGCACAAGGCAGGAGAGTAAAACACAGATGCTTCTCACACATAGCTCAGTGTTTTGGTATTTGTTTTATTGTGTTTCAAAGAGAAAATGCACAAAGAACTAGTTTGATTTAGTTTTGTTTCTTTGACAGCAGTAATATAAAAAATATTTGATATGTTATTTTCTCAATGGTAAATTATAATTTTAATGAAAAAAATGCTTTATGGAAAAATATTTGGTTGGTGCAATGGCTTCAACTGAAACAATTGGTTTCTGGAGGGAGCAAACAGATAATGTCACAAGGAAAATACATTCAGGGAATTGTTCACAGGGCGATCCTTATAAAGAATTCCAGTGGCAGTAATATATGAAATGTGACAAGAAACTATAGTTACAATTTATTCTCAAAAAATAGAAATAGTTTCCTGAAACCAATATCTCCAACAATACATACCTATACACTTACAAACTTAATATACAGATTTTCTACTCTATTTAAAAGTATAGAAAATAGTGTCTTAGTAATCATTGAGTCTTTATCTTACATATATAAAAATGCAATGTTTTCCTGTTAGTTTGCAAGGACATTGAGTTCATGGATGTTGGGTATTTATTGGCAACTTGCAACAACAGGTTTGTCTGTGCTATCACAACTCATTCTACAGTTGCACTGCGTGGGTCATATCTATGTTCTTATACTACCTTAAAATGCATATAACAGGCAATGACAGTAAATGAGCTTAGAACTTGACATTTATACTATGAAGTATTAAGCTGACATTTTAAAATTAATTATTTTTTTATATCCCAAATGTTGTCCCTTGTCCTAGCACCCAAGTGTTCATCACCACATCCCCCCTCCCCTTTGACTCTGAGAGGATGATCCTTTTGGGCATCCTCCTTCTCTGGGACATTAAGTCTTTACAGGATTAGGTGCATCCTCTCCCACTAGGGCCAGGCAAGGCAGTCAGTCCTCTGCTACATATATGTTGGGGACTATGGACCAGTACATGTATGCTCTTTGGTTGGTGGCTTTGTCTTTGGGAGCTCCCTGGTGTCTAGGGTAGTGGGCAATGCTGTTCTTCCAATGAGGTTCCCATTCTCTTCAGCTCCTCAGTCTGTCCCCTATCTCTTCCATAGGGCTTCTCAACCTCAGTCCAAGGGTTGGCTGTGAATATTTGCATCTGTGTCAGTCAGCTATTGGCAGAGCCTCTTAAGAGGATAGCCATGCTAGTTAAGCTGACATTTTAAAACACAATACAATATACTAACTCACACACTAGCATCAACAAGCTATTGATATTTATAGTAACTATTAAAATAAATACTAAACAATTTAAAAACTGATTTGTCTTTCCTTCATTTTGTATTTTTAGGAAATATGTTGTGATAGTATTGGCATCTATTGAATGAAAAATAGATAAACATAAATCTAGCTTCCATATTGTAATTACCCCACAGTCTTTTCAGATAATATATACTATATTTTAATAGATGGCTGCATATGTAAAGACAGATGAATGAGTGTGCTATCATTAACAGGCCCCCTCCTGGGTGCTGTTAAATTCCTTATTGACCTTCATGGTTAGATTTATTTGGCAACAACTTAAAGCTCCTGATTGAAGTTTGCCTTAAGCTTTAATGACATAGTTAAGGATTTGAGTTTCTGGGTCTTTACAGTAATAAATCTCAATAGAAGTTCAGGTAGAAAGAGAAGTAGCAGTATACATTTGTTATAGAGTTGGAATTGTTTACAGTTTGTGTTTAAGCTCTCTTTTGGATGAGGGGAATATAAAATAAAATGGTATTTATAAATATATATATATATATAACTATGAATGAGTGTTTGTCTGCACGTATTTATGTGCACCAGATGAGGGCATTAGATCCCCTGAAAATAGAGTTACAGGTGTTCTGAGCCTCAATGTGGGTACTGGGAACTGAACCTGGGTCTTCTGTAAGAGCAACAAGTACTCTTAAAACACGGAGCCAGCTCTCCATCCCCATAGAATAAAATCTTTAAAGGAAACTACATGAGAATAGAAGAGTAATACACAAACACTTAAAGAATAAGGTGCTCGCTTGCTCTTGCTCCTGCCTTCCTGCTCCCTCTCCTGCCCCATTCCTTTCCCTCCTCTGTCCAAGTTCTCATGGTCAGCTTCTACTTCTCTCCTCTCTGATCTCTCTGCCTTTCTCCAACCTTTACTACCCTCTTAACTCCCCTCCCCATGCCCTGAATAAACTCTATTGTATACTAAAAAGAAAAAGGCATTTAAAATAAGTTAAAAATGCAAAATGTCATGTCAGAAGGAAGTTCTTTTACCATTTTTGCTTTACCATTTATAAGAAGGGGCTTGAATTGGGTCAGCACCTCAAGTAAGTCACAGCAAGAAGCAGAATATTAGAGATGAATAGGTGTGAAAATTCATCAGTACTGATTCTTGTTCAGTGTGAAGGAATAGGAAGCCTTGAGGAGGAAAAAAGAGCGAGAGGGAGGGAGCATGAGGAGAGGCACACTGGTTTGGAGGGGTCCAGTGCTGTTTAGTAGTATTGAGTTGCGTGCTGAAAAACAGAGGCTGTAGGATGCTCAGCCAAGAGCTTGTTTGTAGCATTGCAATCCCGTAGGAAGGCCCAGCCTGAACATTTCGGAATCATTCTAAAGGAATACATAAGCTGGGAAGATAGTGCAAGAGTGCTTGCTTAGCATTCACTAAACCCTAGATTGGAGGCCCAGAACCTCATAAAACTAGGCCTAGTAGAGAATGCCAGCAATCCATGCAGTCAGGAGTAGAGGCAGGAAGATGCAAAGTCTGATGTCATCCTCGGCTATATAAAGAGCTTACACCCGAAGTAGGAGGAATGAGACTCTATCTTAAAATGAAATGAAACTAAATAAATAGGATAACACAAAATCAGAATAAAGAGTAGCTTTTAGTTAGGGTTAAGTATGAACCCAGGAGACATATTTTGACTGTCACACTTGAGATGGGATGGTACTGGCATATAGTAGAATTACTATTCCATTATAATGGAAACCATAGGTGCTTCAGAAATTCCTCCACGTACAGAACAGCTTTACCCAACAAAGAATTGCCCAGCCCTCAGATGCCCATAGTGGGAAATTGAGAAACTTTGCTTTAGAGACAGGACATCAATACATCCTTCAAAGATGTATAACAAAAAGCAAATGGCATCTTATACAGTCCTTAGACAAAAACCAAGGACTGCTAAGCAAGTTCCACATTTAGGAGGTGTTAGAAGATAGTGTGGAAGAGGAAGCAAACACAAACCAGTTATGTGTATTCAATGTGTTCAATTATTTATTGACAGCTCTGTCTTGCAGATGCTGGGGATACAATGCTGCCTTCATGGAGCGTATGCTTTAGGGATGCTCACAGAAATGAGTCAGGGAATGAGATAATTGTAGGATACTGACAGGTACTTCAACAAAGGCCACACAAAGGGTTTCCCATGAAAGCAAGAGGCCAGCATCTGAGACAGAAAGGAAGTGGATGGGATGGCTAAGGATGCACCCTGAGGAGGTGACATATCTGGTAGGAATGAAAGAAGAGGAGGCTTCAGTCACAGACTGGGAAGCTTGAGTAACAGACTGCAAGACTCAGTGGTGTCAAAGGTCATGTGGACCTTTGCTTATTTCATTAGCAGTATCCCAAAACTTTAAAACTTAAATCTTAAAGAAATAAACATATAAATCATAATTCTAAAATTTCTAATGTTCATCAATAGAAGGAAAAATCATGTTTGAAATTTTTGAGAATTTCAGGTACTTGCACAGCAGTTCCTGGTGGAGCTCGGTAGGAAAGCATTAAGAGCATCTTTGTCTTAATAATATCCTCCACAAAAGTAAGAGCCACCCAGCAGAAAGCCGGGATGTGAGTGCATGAGAAAGCTAACAGTAATCGTACCTTTTCTGCCTTTTCTTCCCAGGCTGCACGAGGCTGGCTGCTCAGGCAGTGTCTATTGTCCTCAGCAAGTTACCTACGGTGATTGCATGCTTGCCTCCCACAATTAAATCCTTCTTTTTTTTTGTCTGAGAGAAAAATGTCAAAAAACTTGGCTGAATTGAAGAAAGCTGGCCTGCTTGTCTGGAACTTGATTGTAATTATATGTCGGATATTTGAGGACGGCAACACCGTGGAACGTTTAACAGGTTCCTCCCTTGACAGATGGAGTAAGGAGAAACTGGGTTTAATTTGCTCGTGTTTGGAAAGCGTCCTGGGAAAGCAAAGCAGCCCTAGTCAGCTGACCCAAAGGGTCATCCTGAGCATCGAGCGGCAAAAACCCAACTGGATGGAGCACCAGCTTCTGAAAGCGAGGACGCTGAGCATCCAATGGTAATGTGGTGCCTGTCTCCTACCCAACTTCACCAAATAATTTCTCAGTACCAAAGTCACCAACCAATACACAACACCAACAACACTTTGTCAGATGGGCATTGGATGGGCATTTGGCAAAAAAAAAAAAAAAAAAAAAAAAAATCACAAGACCTTTGAGGAGCACAGAAAATGATAAGCACTCGACTGAACACTGGGCTGTTAGAGGTTCCTTGTAAAATCTGAACCCCATTGATATGCAGGAACACTATCCTGGTTTAGGTTCCATCTTAAGGTTTCTGATTATAAGGGTGTATCTCAACCCAGCCGAATTTAGTTTCACTTCTTTTCAGTGTGCGACCAGGTATCCAGTGCATAGCCGGAGGCATTTTGTAAATGGAGTGGGCACAGATTGAATTAAGAAAGAATTAATGGATATAAAAGGCTTTTTATTGCTTTCTGTGTACCTGATTGTCAAAAAGGTACACATTTTTCATCTGGTAATGTAAGAACCCCAGAGGGCAACTGGGGCATATCACTCACAGGCTATAACACACCCAGCTGTTTCAGAGTGAAATGTCAGCTTTCTCATAGGTTTGTCACCAGCAGCTAAGTGATTTGTGGCACTGCAAAGATTTTTAAGGGTCCCCAATGAATTCAAATATGTGTGTAGAGTTCTCCTGTATTGAGGTTAGTCTGTGGTCTAACGCTGCATGCTATTGATAAAAGGATTCCGGTTCAGGTGTTCTGCGCATGACCAGATCAGCCCATTGTTTGAACACCCGTGCACACTGTCCCAACAGTCAGTAAAGGTGCGTTGTTCACAAGGCTAGCAGACACTATTCTGCCTGGGGTGACTAAAAGTCACCTGAAATGTGATTATTTTTATTTGTAAATGGCAGTGATGAAGAGCCCAGGCTTGAGAAGCAGTTGAGCAATAAGGAGGCATTCCTTGTAAATGGGCCAGTTTTCGTCTCTCCCAAAACTTCAGATTCAAGGATGATACCCTGCTGGCAGATCTGTTTTGAATAAGCGAATTAACAAAATATTCAGCATCCAATTGAAGACTAGTAAGAGTTTTTTTTTACTTATAAACTCTGGTTAAAATACATCGTGTGTTGCCAGGTGTGGTAGTATACACTCGGAAGGCTGAGAGTTGCTCTACATAGTGAGACCCTATCTCAAAAACTAACACAAACAAAAGAAACAAAAACAAAACAAAAAAAGTCAGTGACAAAAATATATTGCAATCGCTGGTTAGCAGAATGGTAACCAGTATATTTTGCTTATCAATCTTAACTCGTATCAATATATTGAATATGAAGAAGCCCTGGTTTCTCTGGTCTACTTGTACAGAAAATTAGACAATGACTTTTGGTGTGTGAATGGGAAAAAATAATAATACAAGTCAGGAAAGTCCTTAGTAACATTGACAGTGTGTGACCTTCTTCATCTTTATATTTGCATCCAATACCAGATTACTGGGTTGAAGATTAAGGTCAAATGTCATTATTCATGACAGTGGATGTGAAGAAAAAGAAGGCGAACCCAGCAGATCTGGTTATGCTCACGAAGTGAAACTTAAGATATTGCTGGTTAAGAACTCCTCGGAATGAAGTCTATTTAAAGTAACACTTCCAGTCATTACTGAATTATTTTTTCCCCTCAGAAGGTAATTCTTGTGCTCTAAAGGGAACAGCAATGCGTTCAGGATCTCCTGCAGCACAATGGCAACTGGAGAGTTGATTAGCAGTCAAAAATTCAGTTAGCTGTTTCTTATCACATGCTGCAAAAATGAGGATTTGCTGATTTTTAAAATATTTTCTAGCCCTCAAGGATCCTGAAAAGCTAGATAACTAGCACATGATCATGTCTCTCTCAATTTTATAATGGTATTAATATACAAAAATGTAGACTTAAAGTTATTTGGCATATATATTTGAAATAGAGTTAAAATTAACTTCTTGTAGGTAACAAGTTCAGTGAGCTTGCAGGCAATAGATAGATTTCTTCCTAACCTTGATTTTAGATTGATTATCTGCTGTGTGTGTTCCTATCTGCTCATAAATTAATCTCATAGATCTTCACTATAAGGAAAATGTATAAATGCATTTCAAATCCAAGGTTGCCTTAGCTTTACCATGGGCTTTTTCTTTAAGATAAAAAAATTGTATGCAACAACTTAAATTAAAATATTTTTTCTGTTAAAATGCTCAAAAAGATTATCTTGGAAGTATGTAATATCATTCAACTATGTTTTTCCCATTTGCATCCAGATTTAGCTTTGGTTTCAGGAAAATAAGCGCAGTTGGAGGGAAGGCAGCTGTAGGCGTCCCTGTCCTGCACACTGCCGGAAAGCCTTGCTGTTCATTAAAATAACCTTCACTTTGTAGTAACTCTCAAGCTGTAAACAGTCAACTTAGATTCTGAAGAACACACAGCCACCAAAGTAAAGAAATGTCTGCCTTTGCAAAGTAATTTGTCGAGTTGAAGACTATTGTTTTTCATCATGGTGACCCTGACTTGGCTGGCTGGGTGCATATACAGATTAAGATTAATGCAGTTATTCCTTGGCTAAGGTCTGCCTCTTTCAGGGCACATTCTCCCTAATGACATGATTGATAGGCAGTCCCAAATCCAGAGAGGAACTCATTAATCATAGCATTGACTGAATCCAATCATTTGCTTCACCTGCACAGTGATGGACAGGAAAGGATACAATTCAGGGGCTGACACTGAGATACTCCTTTGTCAGAGGGCCTCAACTTTCTCAATGTCATCCTCTGAAAAACCTGACAAGAAATTTTGCCTGCAATGTGTATGCAGTTTCAAAATGATACATGCAAATTTCTCCCAGTGTGACAATGTCTTTTAAAAATGTACTTTAGCTAATGAGCATGTCTAAGTCAGTAGGAGTCACTTTATTTGCTATTTTCTTGAGCAAGACTATGTAGTCTTAAATTTTCTTTGTGTGTGTGAAAGAGAGAAGGGTGTTTTGAAGCTACATGTGGAAGCAATAGCAAAGTTAATGTCCAGCAGCTGAGTATCATTTGGAGTCTTCAGGTCAACGGCACTGACTCTCAGCAGAACTAATTTTATAATCATGGCAAAATCTCTGCAGTGAACTGCACCATAGAGCTGATTACACCATAGTAAGTTTCATTCATCCTGGGAAAAGTACAAAACCACGAACATGCCTACAAATACTTAGATCACAAAGCTTAACACAGTCTAATAGCATTTTATAGTAAGAAAGTTCATGTGGAGAACACGGTGCGAATTATTGTCACATGTTTACGCTAGTATAGTTGGAAGTGTCTCACTTTTTCACTTTTTGTTTTTTCTTAAAACATGCAAATAATTCTCAAAGTCAGAAAACTTCAAAAGAACAAAAAGAAATACTTCATGTGTGTAAAATGTCCCCTCATTCCAGGTAGGATAATAGTACATCTTTTTGGGGGAATAATAACCAGAATAGTGGTTTTCAATAAGTGTCTGTTGTAAGAAATAAGTTGGAGAAGTAATGTGTGGTGTGTGTGTGTGTGTGTGTGAGGGTCTGTGTGTCTGTGTGTGTGTGTTAAGGCAACAGGTGTCAAAGGTCAATTTAAAATGCTCAGTGGTAAATGTGGGGTCTTCAAGCATCCAGCTTCTAAATAGCACAACAGACTCCATTTCAACATGTTAATTAGTGTTTACTGTGTTTAGCACAGGTGTAAAGAGGAATGTACAAAAGACAAAATACTAAAATGTTGCTGCCATCAGTAATTCATTTTGTCTTCAAAGAGAAAATACGAATTATTTCTTACATGTTCTTAAAAAGAAATGTTTTGTTTTTATCCCATGATTAGAGCAATTTCAACAATTGCAGTAATGGGAAGCATTTTATAGGTAGGAATAGAAATTCAACAAAGAGTTCGTTTTGAAAGAACTGATTCAGAATTTAAAGATGCTTTCAGGTGCTTTGTTCCCAGGCCCTGTGTAGTGGAGCTGCAGGGGTTGGGGAAGGCTTGCCTGTTTGAAGAGGTCTTTATGGGAGAGAGCTTTGAATACAAGATGCACTTTTGCTCCTTGCACTCAGTCTCTGATTTTCTCCGTCTTTACAGCCCGTACACTGATACATATTTGTCCTTTGTGTTTAGTACATTCCTGACGGCGGAGGAAAGCTCAGGCTCAGAAGGAGATGCTGCTCTTGAACTGACTGAGCAGAAAACAAACGCGATGGTCCTGGATCTCTGCCACAAACCAGGTGGCAGCAAGTACCTGCAGCAAATTTATCACATCATGCGGCTCAATGAGGTAGGGAAACGGCCTTTTTACCGAGCAATTAGGTGTGTACTGGCCTGAGGCAGCGTCTGCTGGCAGCTAAGGGTTAGTCAAGGAGGTGATAATACTTTTTAAAGTCAATACTAAACTCAGTATTGCATTATTAATAGAATCTATTTAGCCCTAGCTCTTCTGCATGTACAGAAAAAGGCTTCTTGGAACAATGTAGGTTTTATTTATATGATTTAAACAATAACATGGCTCATAAACTCAGTTTAGTTCTGAAATATAGAGATGAGAGTTGTAGTTTGGGAATTGTGTGTTTGTGGCCCATTCAGCCAACAAATACCAGGTGAAGTCTGGTATTTGTAGAAATGAAGGATGTTTCTAAAGAGAGGCATAGCTTTTTTCCTGGAAGCATCATTCTTGGGTTGGTAAAGTTGTATGTAATAATAATAAAAAAAAAGCCTCAAATCATCAAGAAAATATTGAGCTTATGATTTTCTTCTCCTTCACTTTTCTCCTCCTCCTCTTCTTCTTCCTCCTCCTCCTCTTCTTCTTCTTCCTCCTCTTCCTCCTCCTCTTCTTCTTTCTCCTCTTCCTCTTCCTTTTGCTTTTTTAAAACAGGGTGTCACTGTTTAGCCTGGCTGGTCTGGAACTTGGTATGTAGACCAGACTGGCCTTGAAATCACAGAAGTTTGCTTGCATTGGCCCTTTGAGTATTGGGCTCGACGGCTTGTGTGATCATGCTCAGTTCTGCCTATAGTCTCTCTTTATGGCTAACTGAAAGTCCTTTCTTGGAAAGTCATGCTTTTCAATGGCACATCTGTCTTGTCACCCAAACTGGCTAAAGAAATTCTTGTGAGGACTGAAGAGCAGGTTTTACAGTCTGGAGACCTTCGAAGTTTTATTTATATGGCATCACCATCTCTAAGGACAGAGTGTAAGAGGATAAAGAAGTTTGATAAGACATTGTCCTCTAAGTGTGTTAGAGCTACACCCATAGTCTCACCAACACAGCTGCCTAAACTTGAGCTGAATGAGGACAACAGCAGTAGAATGCCACTGTGCCCTCAACCCTACACAAAGAACTACAGCAATGAAGCAATGCTGAGAGTGGGGGAAACAGTCTGCAGGGCAGTAGCACTGAAATAATTTTATGGTTGGAGGTCCCCACAACATGAGGGGCGACAGTGAATTTAGGTTCCAGTACTGGGAACATTGGGAACTACTGCTTTAGACAAAACTGTCAGAGACCCCATTGCTATAGGAAAAGGTGCATGGGCCCATGCTTGGCTTTTTGTGTAGGTACTGGCTTCTCAATTCAGGCTCTTGTTGTGTGTAGCTGGAGCTCTTTCCCACTGTACCATCTCTATAGACCCAAGACACTGTTGCTCTTTTGTTATCATATGTGTGCCTGTACGTGATGTGCGTGCATGAGGAAGTCAAAGGGGACCTTTTTTTTTGTTTTTTGTTCTTTTTTTTTTTATTGGAAATTTTATTTACATTTCAGATGTTCTCTCCTTACCCATTCCCCCCCCTCCCTCCCAGGAACTCACTATCCCTTCCCGCCTCCTCCTGCCTCCATGTTGGTTTACCCCCACCCACCCTCCCCCGTATCTCACCTCCCCACCCTCGAATATCCCCCCCCATGATGTCCAGCCTTCATGGGACCAAGGATCTCTTCTCCCACTTATATATAGCTCCCTTGCATATATAGCTGGAGCCATGGGTCCCTCCCTAAGCGCTCCCAGGCTTATGGTTTAGACCCTGGGGGCTCTGGTTGGTTGGGATTGTTGCTTTCCTCATGGTGTCACGAATCTTTTAAATTCCTTCAGCCTTCACTCTATCTTCTCCATTGGGAACCCCATGATCAGTTTGATGGTTAGCTCTGAGATTCCACCTCACACCAGTCAGAATGGCTAAGATCAAAAACTCAGGTGACAGCAGATGCTGGCGAGGATGTGGAGAAAGAGGAACACTCCTCCATTGTTGGTGGGATTGCAAGATCGTGCAACCACTATGGAAAACAGTCTGGTGGTTCCTCAGAAAATTGGACATATATGAGGACCCAGCTATACCACTCCTGGGCATATACCCAGAAGATGCTCTAACACATAACAAGGACATATGCTCCACTATGTTCATAGCAGCATTATTTATAATAGCCAGAAACTGGAAAGAACCCAGATGCCCTTCAACAGGGGAATGGATACAAAAAAATGTGGTACATTTATACAATGGAATATTACTCAGCTATTAGAAACAATGAATTTGATAAATTCTTATGTAAATGAATGGAACTAGAAAATATCATCCTGAGTGAAGTAACCAATCACAAAAGAACATACATGGTATTCACTCACTGATTGTTGGATTTTAGCCCAGAAGCCTGAAATACCCAAGACTCAACTCACAGACCACAAAAAGCTCATGAAGAATGAGGACCAAGTAGGGGGTGCTTCAGTCCTTCTTAGAAGGAGTAACAAAATACTCAAGGGTGCAAATATGGAGACACAGTGCAGGACAGAAACTGAAGGAGAGACAGACCATTCCACCTAGATATCCATCCTATGTGCAGTCACCAAAGGTAGACGTTGATGTGGATGTCAGGATGTACATGCTGACAGGAGCCTGATAGAGCTGTCTCCTTAGAAGTCTGCAAAGGGGACCTTTTTGGAATCCTTCTTTTCCTTTCACTTTTGTGTGGATTTCAGAGATCAAATTCAGATCACCAGGTTGTGTAGCAAGCACGTTTACTAAACGAGCTGCCTAGCTGGCCCAAGAAACTGATGTTTAAGGAGTACTGATAACTAGTAATATAGCAGAGAAAACACAGGAGGAAGGATCAGTCAGAACCGGCAGCAACTTCGCTTTTTTGTTAGACAGTGGAAGCAGGAAAGTCTAAATATAGCTATAGCAATGGAAAAGAGTTCAGAAAAATTGTTATTAGCCAAAGCAAATCATTCGTTTTCAATGGGAATTTTATTCCTATAAAAAAACCTTACTTACGTTATGATGGAGACACTTTTTGTTTTTGCTATATACCATAGTCATAAAATTATTTTTCATGGATTTGTCATTACCTAGTCCTGTTTAATAAGAGTCTGTGTGTCATTACAGAACTGATCTATCCAATGAGATGCTGTGTCTGTCATAAGAAAGCTTAGGAAATCACAGTTATTGATAACTGGAGTAGTACTTTATTTAGATGTTTAGCATCGTAGGATCTGAAATATGCCTTCCGTGATGGACATGTTATACATTCATAGGGACACACACACACATGTGGCAAGCCAAGACTAGATGTATGGCTTCTTGTCATATGTCTACAGCTTACTGCATAAGCCCCCAGACCTATCCTCTGCCTTTTCAGAGGCAAACATTGAGTGTGTTGTTGGGCCAGAATATTTCAAACTTTCAACTGCTTTCCCATCCAAAATATGTGCTAGATTAGAAGCTGGTGAGGAAAAAATATACTGTGGTTTATTAAAAGTCAGGCAAACCTTTATATATATATATATATATATATATATATATATATATATATATATATATATATATATAAAATCGCTTTATTAATAGCAAGCATTTGTTAGGTTGATGGAATTCTTCTAGTAAATTTAATCTGTCGCCTTCAAGAAACAGTCCCATAAAACAGACTAGGGATCTTTGCCTTACTTATTTATGGGCAGAAAATGAGCTATTATGCTGGAGACTGTCTTTTCTTGTCTAAGACTGCAGGAGTACTTAGATGATTAGAATGACATATTCTGACTTTCTATTTAGCGTTGATAGTTTTCAGTCCACAACAAGGAAATTAAGTGTATAGAAGTTTGCATTATAAATAATCCCACACAGAATGAGACTCCTTGCAGTAAAATCAGGATGCTTATTGCTCAGCTGAGCCCAGAGTATGGAACAACTATATTTAATGAACGAACAAGCAGTCTTTTCCTGTGCACAGTCATGTACTGGAGTCGTGCTTTGGTAGCCTGACATTGTAACATGTGAAGTCTATGAGGGAACAATGCCTATTCAGAAGATTGTCACATACTGAGTGTTCGTTCATCATGTGAGGATTTGTTAAATGTTTTTAAAAACTATGCAATGCATTAGGTTTAGCTTGGTTTTGATAGGTTTATTGTAATAGCGATATCTACTCTGCTAGGTATCTTGAGTGTATATTTCCTGAAGTGAGCAGTATACTATAATTTAGATAACATGCTGGAAGGGTAAGCCAGAATAGAGAACCCTTTATTTTTTTGTTTTTGGTTTTTTTGAGACAGGGTTTCTCTGTGTAGCCCTGGCTGTCCTGAAACTCACTCTGTAGACCAGGCTGGCCTCGAACTCAGAAATTCACCTGCCTCTGCCTCCCAAGTGCTGGGATTAAAGGCGTGCACCACCACTGCCCAGCCCTTTTTTTAAAGAGAACATACTTCTCACCATCCTAACCTGAGTGCTTTTCCTTGAAGGAATATTTAAAAGAACAACTGTTTGCTATGAATGGTTCAGAAGAAACGTTATTACCCATCCAACCTTTGAAGGTGGGCCTTGATAAATGAAGATCAGCCTCCTGCTTTTAATCCTTTCCATGTGCATAAGGTGTTCTGTGAAAGCATGCTAGATCAGGTATGTAGAAATTAAGTGTAAAATGTAAAATGTATCTTCAATGTATAGCTTCTGTGTGTCAGAAGAGAACACAACCTATCTTTAAGTATGCATAGTATCCCCCACCCCCACTTTTTTGTTTAAGAAGCAAAAATTCACATTAATGTGGCCTGTACAATGCATTTTGAGTTGTTTTACCTTATTTCCATGTTAAGCTGATTCATATGTTTGATCCATAAAATTTAACTTTTGCTGGGTCATCTTGCTGTGGGTAGAGGCAACATCTGTTCAGCTGTGTCTGCAGAAGGCCGGAAGAGACAGGCAGCTTGTCATTCTTCCCTCCCTTGAGAGTCTGAGCCCTCCTTTAGCACACATGTGTGCTCAGTATCTCTCTGCTTCTGTGGATGTTACCAGGTAAATGAGAAAGCACTTTAAATGAGCTATAAAGCATTGAACCTCTAGTATAAATGGCATGAGATAAATTTGCTTTTTATAACCTTAGACACATCCCCAAATTTAAAATGGATTTCCTAATGACTATAAGGCAAAAACAATAAAGCCAGCATGATAAATACAGTTTATTTTTAAGGTCAGATTTTTGTCATTGTTTAGCTGTGCACAGATTATCTTTCCACAAATATGCAGATGGAATTGCTTTTGCTTCCTTTGGTCTCCACCCCCCCCACCCCGTCTCTCTCTCACCCTTCCCCCTCCCTCTCCCCTCCCCCTCTCCCTTCCCTCCCCCTCCCCATGTCTTTCCCAGAACTTTCTTGATAGACATTGAACCAGCAGGGCAGAAGAGAAGGATTGCTTGACCTAGAGTGCTGATGAAAATAAGAATTAAGACTCCAGCCTAATTTGGCATGCAGATAATACTTTACCCATGCCCGATACAGCCTTCGTCCACATTCATCAATACTGTAGTAGAATAAGACCTTCAAATGCTGACAACCCCAGGCAAAATCTCCTGCTCTATGACAGGGTTGTGGTGCTCGATTTATCAGCACTGACAAGGGATAACTTTGGTTAGATTTCAAAGATCATGCTGGAGTCTTATTATCCAAACCATTTAATTTCACAGAGCAAAGCTTCTATAAGATTTTAAACCTAATGTATAAAGTATAGTTTATTGGCTGGTTTTTTCATACTGCACGTTAGATTGCTCTGAATAATAAATAATTATTGTATCTATTAAATCACTCTTAGTTCGTTGAAATAAATATCATGGTAACCAAGTTCTGAATTAGGAGATTACTTTTCACAGTAATTTTTCTCCTGACTCTGCTGTGAAATAAATTATCTATTGAGAGACAAGAATCATGTATGTTATTTACACTTGGGACTCTTTATAGTTTTCCCTTTAAAACATTTTCTTAACAACAACAACAACAAAACCAAAACCAATAATGTCTCATTTTAGTTGAGCCATGTCTTAGTTTGAGACTTGAGTGGTCCACACTTGGGTACTAGAAATCGAGGTATGCAGCGGTGGCACATGTGACAAGAGAGTGGGCTCCCTTCTCAGAGTCACGTCCCAACAAATCTTGTGGGCAAATTCTGTTAACACTTGGAAAAATAAAGAATTAAGAAACTGATTTATATTTTTATAAATAATGACTATATCCCCAAATGGATTTACAAATTAATTGCTGTCTTATTGGATAAACACCTCCTTCTGTGGATATGATAGATGTTTCCTGTCGAAGTCCTTGTTTTGAGCGTCCTCCTTCCTCGTTAGTGTATCACAGCTGGAGCATTAATTTACTAATCATATTAATTCTGATTAATAACTAACAATAGTGTCTTCTCATTTATGAACAGGCGGCCACAGCGACATGGTGTTGGGACTGGTCAAACTTGCTGCCAAATTACCTAGGACTGGATAAGATGACCTTCAGTGCACTACTCAAAAACAGGTGATAAGACTGAGCTCTGGGGCGGGGCCGGGGGGGCAGGGTGAATGTCAGTTTTGAGAGACGTGAGAGACGTGTTATTGTCAGGGTAATCTCTTGTTTTGTTTTTCGAGTTGCTCATCTTAAAGGATAGAATTAAAGTTATAGATACATCTTCCAAATTCAGTTTCCCATAATGAATGGTTGCAAAATTAGTTGATTCTGTGTTAATTTTAAATACTTTTGAATTTGTATATTGGGTAGTTCACTATTATAAACACAAAAATTACTGACCAGAATGCCATTATCAAAGGATATCATTGTTACAGCAATTTCATGAATGGCTGCAAAACAGCAGAGCAAATCAATAGTGTAGTCAGGGCAAATGGATATAGGATTGTCAAGATGGAGCTTTGACCTTTCAGCCAGTTATTCTGGCACTGTCTTACTGTGCCTTCGTTTGCATGTGCTTTTAAACAAATACACAGATATACACACTTTTATTGTTCAAATATCATTTTTAGGCTTATAGCTAAGTATGAGAGTCAATTTCTGTTTAACCTTTGTGATGTGTCTCCATATATTATAAAAAATGAATATGAATACCATTTCCTTAAAGAACATAATGACAAGAATGTTGCAGAGATATTTAAAACAGCGACATTCAACCTGGCTTTTCTTAATCAGCCGCCATGTTCCTGACTAGCCTAGGCCTGCATCCACGAGCGAGTGGCGGAGGTGTGTCGCGGCTCAGGCAGCTGGAGACAGGGGCCCTGCCACCCACAAGATGCCATCGTGGGAGATGGCTCTGCCAATCTTCCATGCTGTCTCCGCAAGGCTGGTCTTTGCCCAGACCATCCCATCATCAAGGGCCCAGTAGAGAATGAGACTCTAATGTTTAAATATTAATCAAAGGCTTTATATATTTGGTAATGCTCAATAACAATATGCCCATAGAATTAGAGGTGTTTCCCAGTTAGCTAACCTAAATATAAGTTGTTACCCAGGACTGCTCTCCATACCTGCATGGCTCTTCATCCTCCTACATCTCTCTCCCTCCCCTCTCCCCTCACTCCTCCTCTTCCTTTTCCTCTTCCTCTCCTTACTCCTCCCACCTTAGCTCCCCTACACAAGAATATAGGAGAATATGATCCTACAGAAATCTGAGCATGTGTAAGAGAATATCTAAGAGAGATTGAAGTAGTTCCCAAATGAGAGTTCATAATAAAACAAACAAAAATCACCAATGTATGCATTACGAATAAAAGTTATACCTCAGATATGTGGTCACAATAGTATTCTAAAATTTTACCTGTAAACGAAGATCACTCACCTATTAGGACAAAGTTGCAGAAATTACTAGCTTCCTGTTAAAGGACAGAGCCTTTCCCCCAGCCCATACCTGATGCCATTTACTAGTGTTTGGAGGAAGTACTCTGGTCCTGACCCCAGGTTATATGGAAATGAGAAGTGGGTTGGTGAAAGGAGACCAGGTCTCCTGTTGAACCAAATTATTTGTTGTGTACACAATATTACATTTTTATTTGGAAAGTTTTGAGTTTAGGCAGGTTAACCATTATAATTTCCTAATTTTTCCTCAGTTATGAATTTCTGCTTTTAATCAACTAAATGGTACTCTAGGTTCAGTACATCCTTCAAAGCTTATCCAAGTCTAAGGAATTTCTGTTTTAGGAAAAATTTTGTATTGTTATCTGTGTTTAATAAGTGTATTGTTTAATAATATAATATCAGTTACATCACTGGATATTAAAGTCTATTTTCCTGAGATATTTGCAAGAGAGGTTGAGGGGAAAGCCCTGCAAATTTACTCTGGAATAACAGGTCAGAGCAGTTCCCTTGAAAAAGACTCAGGAATCTTTAATAAAAGCAGCTAGAATCTTGTGTTAGTGAGAACCTTGGGTTTTCAAAGAAAAGATGTGAAAAGTGTTCTTCTGAGAACTATGAGACACCACAACACCAGTGAGCCTAGTTGATTCACCTAGGATGGCTAGATACTTCTAGAATAGTTTCAACTACTACTTCAGCTATTTAAAACGTATTTATAAGTTCAGATTGATATTGAGGTAGTAAGGAATTGGTTTCTTTATTTTGCTCTGAAACACTCTCTCTTTTGATCTATCTGAAAATGCTGACTTTTAAAGTGTTTTGAGTTTTTCAATAGTGTTGATTATCTGAAAGGTACATTGTTGAAAATGAGATTTCAGAACAACGTACCTTAGGAATGCGGGTTTTACACACCATCCAGTGTCTACATGGTGATCCTACTTGCTTTCAGTGGAGTCTTATTGCTAGGCAATGTCAAAAGGAAGAGTCCAAAGCAGCTCGGCTGTACATGCTCTGTTCTTTGCCAAATCACCAACTACACAAATGATTTATTCCCTTTCTACTCCTTTTCTTGGTAATACATTGGACTGATTGTGTCTTATGTGCATAAATGAAACTGTGAATGTTGTCTACAGACATAATTCTATGAAGTAAACTGACTTCAATTTACAAATATAAACAATGTTTAGAAACACAGCAGTCACATGATTCCTTTCTAAGATGCTTTGTGACGGGAACAGACAAGCATGGGAAAGCAGGAGCTCCCAGGAGCTCATCTTTGTCTATGGATTTCCATAGAGATAAAATGAAATTATGTAGCTACTCCATGGAGTTGACATGCCAAGAGTGTTAAAATATTTGTAAGTCAGGATACTGGAAGGTGTCCAGTGATGGTTCAGTCAGGTAAAAACACCAGGGAGATGGTGACTACTCTTGTCATGTATGAGGCCCTATGTTTACTTCTAAATTAAATACATATATAAATACAAAAATCAATAAATAGATAGTTGGAGTCCCCACACCAAGTTTATGGTAATTCCAGGCTTAAATCAATAGTTCAGGTGAGACAAGATAGCTACCAGGGCATAGGGCACACATGTTTAGGAGACAACCAAGGAGAAAACTATCAAGAACCAAGAGGACATTCATGAGATAAGAAGTCCAAGCTGAATACTTAACAGGTAGTTTGAAGGTATTCAAAGAAATGAGGGTGCCAGCCACATCTATAACTAGAATAATTCTGGCTTTTATTGCATAGGCTGGCTCTGTGCTGATGCACAGAGGCAGAATAACTTAAAGTGGGCCCTCAATACTTGTCAGGGATGTGCCCTGTGCCCCATCACCGGCTTCACATGGAAGGGGCTCTCTCTAATCCACGGTACTCCATAGGTTGCCTTCCTCAGGTACTTTGGATGCTCTCTATATATTTTTGCCATAGTAAGGTTCCTCAGCAGTTCACAAGAACACCACCATGCCATCTGAGGCAAATATTACATCTGACAGTGAACTGTTCTTTCCTTATCACCCACTTTAAAAGACCATGTGTGCCACCTTACATTCTGTTCTCTGTGGTGTTTTCTTAACTCAATTTAACCTGAATAAAAATCTAAATTTTTCTTTATATTATTTTAATCTTTTGCTCTACAATAAAGCATAAGTTCTATAAGATTAGCACTGCAGCTGCCTTGTTACAACACTAACAGCAATACCTGGGACAGTCCTCAGCACATAGTGGGCTCTAGGCAGCACTGGCTGAAATAATAATTAATAAATGAGGACTCAGAACAGACAGGTGAGCACAGGGTGGGATGTCCTTAAATGTGATTCTATATAAATGGCTGTGTAGGTATACAAAATGTTCTCTGTTAAATATAAAGTAAAAAAAATATGATACCAATGTATATTTATCCTCTACACTTTCAAAATTGGATAGCAGTCAGTTTCATTATAATCTTTCTGCTTAAAATGTTTGCTTTATTTTTATTATGTGAAATTTAGCTCAGGTTAAAAGAACAGGAAGCTTGTCTTTATTTTTAATGAGTTGGCCCACTTTGAGCCATTACTCTGTCAGCAACAAAGCCTGCTATTCGCTCTCTGATTCATAAGTCTTTCGACATTTGAGTGAAAGGGTCTGTATCTACTAAATGACACTAAACCTAGGAGGTGAAAACTTTAAGGTGGACTTAGCTGCCAACAGTAATAGTCTAGCCTTTGCAAATGAATTATGAGTGATTTATTTTCTGAGGCATTTGAAAAAAACAGAAGTATCTGAGATCTTACAAAGGAGATCCTGAATGGCTATCAGTGATATACGTGTCTCAACAAGCAAGTTTGCCATTATAGAAAATAAAAACTCCTTGGAGGTTCAGAGCACCAGCACATAGATCATTTCTCCACATTTCCCTTTATTGCTCTCGAAGAGTAAGCACTGCGATTGTACACTGATCTTTTGAAATAATAAAAGATCTTATGCCTGCTCCTTACTATTCCAATACGGCCTTCGTTCTCTCTCACTTTACAATAAATCCAGAGCACAGAATGGAGGCAGTGATTGCATTTCTGGAGCATGCATGGGAGGCATGCTCTGTCCCTTCCTCTGTGGCACAGCTCCAGTTTGCCATTTGATAGTGTTTGCCGTGTCAGTGGGACAGATTCATGTTGCTTCTCTCTCTTTACCTTATTTACTCAGACAGGTTCCCAAGAATTGTGTTGAAAAATGTCTGTGAATACAGTAGAGTATGGTGCTATTTTAACTGTCTAAATATACTGCATATGAGTTTGGCTCCAAGTTGAGCAAACACAATTAAATATGATGGCAGGAACAGCAGAAGGGGTGGTAGTGGCAGATTTCTGGCTATCACTTTGGGGCCTTTCCAGGTGGACAATAACCATGCATCTGAGAGGAAAGCAAGATTAGAAAATGAGTTGAAAAAGAGCTGTTGATCTGTGGAGTTGCTTGCTTTTAATAATAATTTTTATTAAGAAACTTTATCCTGTATCAAATGATAGTGTGTGCCCTACCATGGGTAGAGAACAGGAATTATTGTCTTTGGCCTCAGATTGCACAGCCTGCACTCCCAGGTGGCCATTAGTAGGCACTGTTGCCATTAATGCAATGTTTATAGTGACTAAAAGCAATAAATTCCTGGTGCGGCAGCAGGCTTGCATGGTTACAGAGAAGTGGATTTAAGGAAAGAGGAGCTGCAGATCTTATAAATGTACACCTACCAGTTCCTACATGCATTACCTATGCTATGGCTTTCAGATTTGGCGTTTGGCTACTTGCTGCTGTTGTTGCTATTGCTGCTGTTTGTTTGTTTGTTTCCTTTTGTCATGTTTCCACTCCAGAGAGGACCAACTTCCCTCACATCCACCAAAAGGCTTCAGCCTCAGTTTTCCCACCATGTTTTATCTTCTTAGACAGAAAACTATGCTCCCATCTAGAAGCCCTACAGCGGCATGGTGTTTGCAGAGATTGCCACATTATACTTAGGATTTTTGATGGTAATATTTATAACCATCTTCCTGCTCGGCTCAGGCCGCCAGCTCAGGTGGCCAGAGGCACTGGCCCTGCCACCCACGGATGCCAGCGTGGCAGATGGCGCTGCCAATCTCCCACACTGTCTCCACAAGGCTTGGCTGAGCCCAGACCACCTACCATCCACTCGGTACCCAATAGAAATGAAATTCTAGTGCTTAAAGATTATCCATAGGCTTTATATGTTTGATAATGCTCAATTAACAAGATGCTCACACAATTAGAGGTGTGTCCCAATATCTAACCTTAAGGCATAAGTTGTTATCCAGGACTGCTCTTGATACATGTGTGGTCTTCCATGGCTCCTACATCTCTCCTCCCTTAGCTCCTCCTCTTCCTCCTCCTTCTGACTCCTCACTCCGCCTGCCTCTCATACAGCCAATCGCTGAACTTTATACGAATGCAGTGGGAAGACAGCCCACTACATAGGATGAATAAATATAAACTCTAGAGCTAAAGGTGCACTAACCAAACAGACTCTCCAGTACACTGTTTTCTCATATGTATGTCTCTTCTTTGTGGTATACAAAACATTCTCACAAAATTATCCTTTGACCCTTACTATCACATGTAATGAAAGACAGGTATGAAGGACATTGCAGAACATTAAATGACACGACCAAGATCACAAAAATTAAATGGCAACTGGTACTCAAATGGAGCAGGCCTTGCCTGTGTCTGGTGATTTATCTAGTATTTCCTACTCCTGCTCCGCTCAGCTCTGTTTGGCTCAGCTCTTCTGTCCTCTTCTTCTTTTCTCTTTCTTCTCCTTTAAGCTGTATACTTCTTGCATCAGTACTTATAATAGTGAAGATAATGGAGTGAACTATGGCTTGAAAATTGAATTTATTTACAAACATGTGTTTAACTATAATCCTACAGCAAACTTATACATCAATGTCATTATCATTTTATTAGTAATAAAACCAAGGCACGGAGGCACAGAACTCTAAATAATAGGATAAGATTCTGATTCAAATTATGTTTGTGACTACTTTTGTGTAATGGTTCTATAGAACTCATGCTTTAGTCAACACATATTCTCGAGCATCTACTGTGGTCAAGGCATTCATTTGAAACAAAGTAACAATTTTCTAGGGAATGTACTTAAACACTGATGGACTGAATAACATTTCAGTTAGCCCAGGACCACATATATGGTGGATTCTTATGAAATAGGACTAAACCACCAGCATTGAAGCCTTCTTAGCTTATATACTCTGTGATCTTAGCACAATTACAAAGCAACGTAATGACACATTTCTCTGAATGTGCCTCTATCTTAAAGCAGCACAGTGTTCTACTTTTAAGAGACGGGTCTTAAAGTGTTACCTACAGACTTGATAACTAATGTAATAAGATTCAAGTTACTTAGCTGGGCAGTGGTGGCGCACACCTTTAATCCCAGCACTTGGAAGCAGAGGCAGGCGGATTTCTGAGTTCGAGGCCAGCCTGGTCTACAGAGTGAGTTCCAGGATAGCCAGGACTACACAGAGAAACCCTGTCTCGAAAACAAACAAAAAAAAAAAAAAAAAAGATTCAAGTTACTTAATAAGAATCTTCCATAGTTCCCACTAAAAGTCCAATTTTGTTTATGTTATCTTTAATCCTTTCAAGAAAGAGAGCCCTCTATGTCGAAACATTGAAAGGTAATGGGCATAGACTGCGATGCCCTCAGGGCTGTGACTGGACTTTTACCAGTGATGTGAGAGAATCTTCAGCGTCATCATGATACAGTGATAGGAACATAGAACTATTTAAGGACATTAAGGACTTTGAGGTAGTGGGACATAGTGGATACAGAAAACAGGTTTTTATATATGGCAAGATTAAATAACTATGAATTATGTAAGTTAAAAAGGATGCAATTTAAACAAGGTCTCCATTACTTGAGTGAGAAAGTAGACAACCTAAATAAATATGTTAAATGCTACTGACAGAAATGCAGAATTGGCAACATTTTGATGAAAAGAAGGTATAATAATTTTCTCAAAAGCAGACTTGGGAGAATTTTTGCTTGTCAGATTGAACCAAAATTCGCTTTGTAATAAATTTTCACCTACCTAATTATGTATTCACATGCTGGCACTTTTGGGTTCTTGCAATGGATCAAAAGCTATTTAAAAACTTGCTTGCATAGAACACATTCTCTTTTCAATGACTACCCTTTAAGTATTTCCCTCATCAAATACTGTTCTGACTCCAAAGCCTCTGTTATATTCTCCTGTAAAAAGTTTTAACACAGATTCCATCAGGAATAGGCCCATTGATTCCGTCTGAGTGAGGATGAAAATATTGCGGACAGCTTGAAGGCATATTAATCATCAATCACACTTTATGTTGCTAGCAACATAAAATGAGGATGTGATACCTTTGAAGATAATTCCCCATGATATAATTTTGAGATAAAATTATGTCTAGTAAATATAATTAAATATGATAGCAAATATCAACAGCTACTACTAATATTTTCATCTCCTTTGTATATAACATATTGCTGATTTTCCAAGTAGACTTACTACGTTCAAGGCTTCCCATGAGTACATTGCTTAGAACTCTATTACCTCCTTCTTTAAGTGACATTTCTACCCTACTGTACCTAGGGATCCATTGCAAAATCTGTTCTCTTTGCTCCATACTGTGAAGTCTTTGAGAAAATCTTTCAAAATCAAGGTAATTTTAATACCCTGAATATTATGTTAATGTTGGAATTTATTTGTTATAAAATAGAAAAATATATCATATGACATTTCAAATGGTAAAAGTGATCAAATATAGAATATAAAATACCACTCCCTGGCTTTCAATCACATAAATTTCTTTCCACTGTTAATTTCATGAAACATTTTTTGGCTTTATTAATTATTTGGGTTTATAAGGCCATCTAAGGATATTCCACATTTCTATTTTTACAAATTTGTCAACTTAAAATTATAATATTGGCTCCTTGTAGTGAAACACATGGAATTTAATTTATATTACCAACTCATTTCCCTCTTCTCTATGTTCTTCTAAAAGTACAAGCTAATTGTGTTCATTTCTTAGTATCACTCACACAATATGTTATAACCATGGCAGTGTGCTCCTTCTCTCTCAGTTACAAGACTAATCATGGTAAAGGAGCAGCTGAGAGACAGAGCGAGGCTACTGATGAGGGAACTCATACAGATAACTAATGAAAGACACTGGAGACTTGAGAATTTCCTAAAGTCTGTCATTGAGAACTCTGTGTAGATCAAAAGGAAAGGGAAGGAAAGAAAAGGAAAGGAAAGGAGGAAGGGAGGGAGGGAGAGAAGAAGAAGGAAAGGAAGGGGAGGAAAGGAAAGGAAAAGGAAAGAAAAGAAAAGAAAAGAAAAGAAAAGAAAGGAAAACAAAAAAAGGAAAGAAAAGAAAAGAAAGGAAAACAAAAAAAGGAAAGAAAAGGAAAGGAAAGGAAAGGAAAGGAAAGGAAAGGAAAGGAAAGGAAAGGAAAGGAAAGGAAAGGAAAGGAAAGGAAAGGAAAGGAAAGGAAAGGAAAGGAAAGGAAAAAGGAAAAAGGAAAAAGGAAAAAGGAAAAGGAAAGGAAAAGGAAAGGAAAAAGGAAAGGAAAGGAAAGGAAAAAGGAAAGGAAAGGAAAGGAAAGGAAAGGAAAGGAAAGGAAAGGAAAGGAAAGGAAAAAGAAGGAAAGGAAAAGAAAAAGAAAACTTAGTCATCAGGGAAATCCAAATCAAAAACAACCCTGATTTTCCACCTCACACCAATCAGAATGTCTAAGATCAAAAACTCAGGTTATAGCAGATGCTGGCGAGGATGAGGAGAAAGAGGAACACTCCTCCATTGTTGGTGGGATTGCAAGCTTGTACAACCACTATGGAAAACAGTCTGGTGGTTCCTCAAAAAAATTGGACCCAGCTATACCACTCCTGGCCATATACCCAAAAGATGCCCCAACATATAACAAGGAAATATGATGTTCTTCAACAGAGGAATGGATACAGTAAATGTGGTACATTTACACAATGGAGTACTACTCAGCTATTAAAAACAATGAATTCATGAAATTCTTAGGCAAATGGATGGAACTAGAAAATCTCATCCTGAGTGAGGTAACCCAATCACAAAAGAACACATATGGTATGCACTCATTGATAAGTGTATATTAGCCCAAAAGCTCACAATACCCAAGATACAACTCACAGACCACATGAAGCTCAAGAAGAAGGAAGGCCAAAGTATGGGCACTTTGGTCCTTCTTAGGAGTAACAAAATACTGAAGGGAGCAAATACAGAGACAAAGTGTGGAGCAGAGACTGGAGGAGGGGCCATCTGGAGACTGCCCCACCTGGGGATCCATCCCAAGTGCAGTCAACAAACACAGACACTGTTGTGGATGCCAGGAAGTGCATGCTGACAAGAGCCTGATATTCCTGTCTCCTGAAAGGCTCTGCCAGAATCTGATATATACAGAGGGGGATGCTTGCAGCTCCATTGAACTGATTATGGAGTCCCCAATGGAGGAGGTAGAGAGAAACCTGAAGGAAACCTGAAGGAGCTGAAGGGGCTTGCAACCCCATGGGGAGAGCAACAGTCCCAACCAACCAGAGTTCCCAGGGTCTAAACCACCAGCCTGGGAGCACACAGGGAGGGACCTATGGCTCCAGCTGTATATGCAGAGGAGGAGGGCCTGGTCAGGCATTGGTGGGAGAGGAGGTCCTTGGTCCTGTGAAGGCTGGATGCCCCAGTATGGGAAATTCAAGGGTGGGGAGGTGGGAGTGGGTGGATGGGTGGGGGCACACCCTTGTAGAAGCAGCAGGAGGGGAGACAGGATGCAGAGTTGGGGGGGAGATGGGGAAAGGGGATAACATCTGAAATGTAAATTAGTAGAATATCCAATAAAATAAAATAAAAAAGAAACATGGCCCAGCCCTCTGTTTCCCTCAATGGCTTCTCTCAGTCTCTCAGTTCTGCTCATCCAAGATCAACTCAGGATCATCATCAAGTCTTTCTCCTGTCCCCAGAACTCTCATCCCTCCCAATTTTCCAAAATCCCAGGGCATCTATAAATGAAGTGATCCATGTTAATTTTCAGCATGTGTTATCCTGTGACATCCACTAATAGTTTTAACACCTGTCACTCCTGGGATGAGGTGATCTTAGGTACCTCCTGCTTGTGACTTGTACCATAAAGTATGTCCTTAAGAGAATGAAGCCATTCAGTTCATTGGTCTTTAAGGTTCCAGCCTAAATGGGTGGCTTCCTTTTGTTTCAGAACATACCTTGTGATTTGACCTGAGGCAACAAATACTTTTCTTATATTTATTTTGATGCAAAACTTTATTCTGATTCATATTTTAAGTGAGAAAAAGAACAAATGTTGAGATTTAGAAAAATAGATAAAGACATATAATAGTCACTTTTTTCTATATAACAAAGCCTTTATAAAGCTACAAAGAGAGTCTTTTAGTTTTCTGCTATTGACAGAGAATCAATTCTTGTAAAATGGCTACTCAGGGATAATGAATTAAACATAGTAACAGTCAAAATTCTGAGGTCTGGCATTCTGGTCAGATGTGTAATGGTACCAGTAACTGAGATAAGGCTCTGCTGTTTGCCACCCATGTGTCCAGAAGGCTTTCTACTCAGTATTATGCCTTTGCTGTATGCATCAGCTTCAGCCCAAAAGCCAGAGTTGAAGAGCTACTTGTCCGTGTCAATATGTCAAACTGTAAAAGCTTGTGAAGACTTAGGACTCCCTACAACAAGTAAGTTTAGATAAAGGAGTCTAGGTCTTTGGTATTTTATTATTCTGGGAAAACTTTTTTTAGCAGACATGAGAAGAGTACAATGTAACCCACAAAAATAGAGCAGGCTGCTTTAACAAGCTCTGTCCTCCTCTTCAGTGTAGCAGGGAAGACACTGGGTAAGGAGAGGGGTGGCTACTTGTTTGTGAGCACATCCAGCCGTCACTGGGCACAGGAATGAAACAGAAAAACAACAGCCCCTGCTCTCATAAAGTTCAGAATCAAACATAGTAAATGTCTTTTAAACCAAAGCAATGATTCTAGCTATCACAAGGGTTCGGCAAGTTTCTATAGACCTACAACAGAAGGTTATAGTAGAGACATGATTCAAACTATGGAAAGGAAGTCAGAAAATGGCAAAGAAGCTGTATCAGTTCACCTTATAATTGACAACAAATGTATGTAGGTTTACATCAGCAAATTGTAGTATTTTAGAAGGTTCTGGAATGTTTGGAATATGGGATGTAGTAGGCAGATGGAGACCACTAGGGGTCAAACTTGATGGGGATACCCGCTTTTGGTAGTTACCTGAAATTTCTATGCTTTCTGTCAGAATGGGAGGTGTCAGCCACATGCTTTTGCTTTCGTGAACTATGCCATGCTTCCACTAAGAACAGAGGACTCACAATGAATCCTTTCTCCTTTATATTGTCTCTGTCAGGTATATTGTGTCAGAGATGGGAAGAGTATAATACAGGCAAAGCAGGAGGCATTGCAATCAGTTTAGCACAAGTGACATCAAGGTGTGGGAATGTTGGTGCTATGGTTCGTACCTAAAATGTCCCTGAAAGGCTATCTCTGCAGCCTGTGCTGCACTGGAAAGTGGTAGAACCTTTAGGAAGCGGGGCCTAGTGCAAGGAATTGAGTCACTGGGGGAATGCTCTACAAGGGAACATTTAGAGCCCAGTCCCTTCTCCTTCTCTTGCTTTCCTGTTACCATGAGGTAAGAAGTTTTTCTACACTATGTATTCCCTTGCACAAAGTCTTGTTTCACCACAGGCACCAAGCCAACAAAGCCAACTGGGTACGAACTAAAATCTCTGATGCCAGGAGGGATAATAACCCCTGTATGTTATTAAGTTGCCTATTTCAGGTCATAGTGACAGGAAGCTGTGTGATACAGGTGAAACATGGCATAACTGCCATTTTAGCAAAGCAGGGTTTTCTTTATTACATTTTGACTGCTGAATTGGTTCTATTCACCACAAAGAGACAAGTGAATGGATGCTAACTGCTTGGGACAGCGTTACAGACTGAGTCAAGGGAGGAGGATGTGATTAAAAAAAAAAAAAGTGGGCATGGTCCTTTCAGGCCTTTTACTGAAGAATATTGAAAGAGTGATCCCTCCCTTCAAATCCTTGACTTAATATGAGCCTGTAGCTTGCTGGACATCAGTAACACAACTGCAGGGACTGTGCACTGCATAGATCAAGTAGCCTTGGAGTCTGCTACTAAAATCCAATCTGCCTTATTTTGCACAGCTTCAATGGGATGCACCTTTGTAAGGACACTTTTGGCATGTGATTGATGACTCTTGTGTCAAGATGCGCTAGTTTAATTAGTGGCCTTGGTGAAGTAGGAGAGGTGTGCCCGATTTGTCTTGCTCTTCGTCACTCAGCTCTTGCAGTCTGTTCTGGAGTGGCACCGTCTGCTATTTAGTGCATAACTGGGAATGCCCAAGAGAGGCGCAGCCGTGTCCCATCAGTCCGCATGTTCAGGATTCTGCTCCAAACCAACTCTGGTCAAGTGACCATAGATTACATTTATAGTTTCCAATAGGTCTCTGAAGATGAAATGAAGTCAAATTGCTTGCTGATTAATTGTTCCATTTTAACTTTAACTAAGCCTAGCAAAGATTTTAAAGCCAGAGTTGTGTTTCAGCAAATGTATGTATGTATAGATGCTCCTTCATTACAACTCTGAAATTCTTATTAGACTTATGCACTCATTGGAAATAATGTTATTTTACAAAGTAAAAGCATCCATAATTTCACTACAAGGAAGAATATTTGCTTCCTCTCACACATTTTATTTAATAATTTTACTTCTTTAAACGGAAAACAGCACACAATTTGAAAATGCAATTTTCCTGAAGTGTTCAGTTTGCTGATATGTTTTTCATTTTCTTCATTATGCTGTGGTGGAGAGTTGCCATACTTAGAAATGTGCAGTTTCTCTCCCCAGAGGCAACAGATGGTGTAACTAATGTGTACTTTGGTGCAGGATTTACCGTGAGAGATGTTATCTAGGACTGCAGGAGATGGGAGTCCTGCCCTCAAAAAGCATTGACTCTTATCCCACTTGGATCATCATGACATTCAAATTTAATTATTTTACAGTATAAAGAACTTAAAGTTTTAAAAGGTATGTTTAAATGATCCCCTTTTTCTTTCTCTTTTTAGCTTTTATGCAAAAATATTTCATCTAGAAACCATTTGGTTTACATGTTACCCAATCTTTTGTTAGTATAACGAAGTACATGAGATAATCAACTTAAAATGAGAAAAGGCTTGTTTTAGCTCACAGTAGGTTTCACAATTCTCTTTGAAGGAACATTCCAATGACCTCAAATCTTCCTTGTAACCACCCCATCACCTCTCAACCGCCCTTTTTGCTGGGTGTTTATAATGCAAGCCTTATAGGCCTTTGGGGCACTTTAGATCCTGGCTATATCAAGTTATTCCAAGTATATGTGCAAGTGTTTTCCCTTTTGGTTGCCTCACTGTTGGAAGATGAGCCACTCTCTTAACAGGATATGATTTGGGGTGGGTTGGGGAGGGGTTTCTACCTAAGTCTATGAACCAAACTTCTGCTGTGAAAGTCTGGTATACTCATGTACCCTAAGCGAGTTCAAGTTTACTAACCTACTTTGAAAAATACCACTTAAAGCTTGTCTGGTCACCTTCTCCTTATAATAGAAAAACCTGTTTAGTTGAACTTCCTTTGTGGTGCTCTCTGTCAAGACCAGACGATGTGCTGGGAATCATGATGTCCTTGTTCTGGTAACAGAGAAAAAACATTTCATCAGTTACTCGGTATCCTTTTGAATCTCTTTAGAGAGAACCTTTATGCCCTCCATTTCCAAATACAAAAGAATTTGGAGTTGGGAATTCCAGGATAGTGACTTTCTCAAATGCCATGATTAATTAGCAATGTCTGCCACAGATAGGAGTAGAAGACAGCACTTAGTATATTTGTTTGTGTGGCTAACAGAAAAGAAAACATTTGCATCTTCAGTGAATGTAAACATGGAATCACCCTAATTCTTGTTTAACAGCATTCTGTGCTCTTGGAAGTTTTTTTAAATGGAAAGAAATCTCAAGTCTTCTCAAGGTATGGCTAGAAAACATTTCTCTTGATGAACTTCCTCACGACAGAGATGTAAGGTAGCTGGAGCCCCAGATGACTTGCGCCCTAAGCCATGAATTACAGTAATAGATCTAAATTTAGAAGCTCATGGCTTTATTGTCCATCTCAAGTACCACTTTTTGATGGCATGAGTTAATGTTTTATTCTTTGAGGTCATCAAAATAAACATGAAGACCATTATATAGACCAAGAGTCGGTAGCCTGCAAGTTCTGAGAGTAGGTACCAATGGTATCTTAGAATAGTTTGGGAAGAGTTGTGAGTCCCTCGTTGATATTGTCCAGTTAAGTTCCTGAATAAACCAATATATTTATTGGCCAAAAATCTGCTCTCAAACCTGTCAAAATAATGGAATTACAAACCCAGATTTATGAATTATTATAATATTTTTTATTTCATAATTCTTAGTTCAGACCCCAAATAAGAAACTTGAAAAAAAGTAATGATTATGATGATTATAAAGAAATTTTATTATACTCTGGCATGATAAAGTAGGAGAGAATGTTTGCTTGGAGTGTAGAGGTACCTGTCTACAAATGGTACTTCGTCTGTATTCAGTCAATTTCATTCTCAGGAATGGGAAGATGATAGTAGTGCACTGAGTAATTGCAAGAGTGTATCTTACAGATTCTCCTCCATGTCTGGGGCTGGACACCTACAGCATTACGATGACACAAAGCATTTATTAATATCGTAGCTCAGAAAATGGAAATTGTTGAATAGAAGAAACCTTAGGCTAGCTGCCACTAGTTGTTGATAGTACTTAGCATTGTGCATATATCTCTGTCAGTCATGTAAATATAGATTTCCTTCTCCATAGTGAAAGAAAACTGCTGGTCTTGAGTATAGAAGACATATAGTAAGTGGTTACCTTAAAATGAGTCTTAGCATTCACGTGCATGTTGCTGGTGTTTTGAAGCGTCAGAGGTGCTGCAAAATGAATCTGTGCTTGTTTACCCTTGAACCAAGGTCCCTGGCCTCTCTGTCTTCTGAGACTGAGTTTCACTTGCCGTCTCCTGCTCAGGCTCTGGTTTTATTTTCTCTGTGATTATCCTCTCAGTTCTGTCTGTCTCCTCTCACATTTCCTTCTTCACACTTCCTTTTAAGAGAAGAGAAATGCTCACGTTTAAACTCTATTATGGTTCTAAAACAAGGCTTGGGTAAGGAAGTTGCCCAGCAAGTTCCAAGAATGTCACCTGCACTTCATGTGGACCAGGGAGGGGGGAGGGGTTTTAAACAAGACCGAATCTCCTATTGCATTAATCACTTATAGGAATTTACAGCTAAGTGAGTATCTCCTGGTGGATCTGAACACTTCTTTTGGAAGTAGTGTGTATAGCAAAAGAGATGACATTGAAGAAGTCCCCCTGTATTGCAGAGACTCTGGAATTATCTCTCTAAAAGTTGACACTATGAAATATGTCATTAAGGAGAGCTTTTTTATGTTACTCTTTAGATTGGCAAGTTATGACAAAACCACATTCATGTTACTTGAATACATCTTTTGTCTAGTTTTACATGCTTTTTGACTTGTCTGGAAAATGACATATTGAGGTTTTCATTAGCTTTAACCAGGTGTGATTTTCTTATGGAAGATACCCTGGCAGGACTGCAGTTTAAGGGGAATAAACCAGTGAAGCTCAGAAAGGCCACAGCCCCTTCTCAGATGGTAGCAATGAGCTGAAAGACTCATTAATCAACCACAGAGTCACAGGTGTGATGGCTTGCCTGCAAACCGCCATCAGACTGTGAAAGTCACATCCAGCAGACTGTCAACTAATCCCATGCACAACCACGCCAGCACTGCAACATTTCAACTGCTTCATGTTTAACATGGGATTTTTGAAATGTTAAATTTCCCCTAAAACTTTCTTGAAATATTATTTTATTCCATAAGATGCAGATTTTTAAACAAAAGCAATTTTCACATTATTTTATTTCCTAAAAATGTATTAATGTCTTTTCTTTATCCCTTCTATTCATTCTTCCTAATGTTTATGTATACTTCTTTATTTTAAAAATCTGTTCTCCTACATAGCTTTTTGGATTTATATTTCTTTGAAGCATTTAAGCAATTAAAATTTTGTACTGTTTAGTTTACAAGGGTTTTTGCATCATCTAAAGTAAAAATGAGTTTGAAGATTGCCATGTGGTTTCCCTAGAGTCTTACAGCACAGCTATAGTCATTCTCTTTACTAATCAATGTGCAGTTTGTAGTTTGGGGAAGTTGTTGATGAAATTTAGTAATATGTATGTGATAGCCTTGAACAAAGCTGACATTTCCAAAGCTACTACTGTGACTCCCAGAGTAACTTCTGTTTTTGTTCTTTGCACAGTAAAAGCTAAGACTGATTGAACCCCCCCCCTCCTCTCTCTTTCTCCTGTCTTTAATTTTTTTTCTATTATGCCCATGTGCCTGTCACATGTATACAGGTATTCATAGAAGCCAGAAGAGGGTGATGGATGCTCTGGAACTGTAGGTAAGGTGGTTGTTAATTGACTGAAAAAGGTGCTGGGATCCAAACTTCGGTCCTCAGGAAGAACAGCAAATGGTTTTAATCACTGAGCCATCTCTCTTGTCCTTTTTTTCTTGATTTCACCACACAGGAGAAATAATGTAAAGTGCTTTGCCCTCATAACCCTGTAGGGTCTCCAAACCTGGGCCTTCATTTCCTTCACTTAGAAATTGTCTCAGGTTGGGTGGAGATGGATTTGAGAAACACCCTGGATAAAGTAACAACCTCATCTTGAGTCTCATGGTCCTCCATAACTAACTTATGATAATGTATCTGAATAGGTTTTGCTACCAATTATCTATCTGTTGTATCACAGAGTTAGTCAGCCTATTTAAGGCCCGGGACCAAAAGAATCAGCAAAAATAACCCAATTAATGGTCCCAAGATGGGAGGAAGTGGGGTTGACAACCATGGAGAGGTTGAAAAACAGTTCTTGTACCACTCCATCTTTCTCTTTCTGTTTCTCTTTCTGTTTCTCTTTCTGTTTCTCTTTCTGTTTCTTTTCTCTTTCTCTTTCTCTTTCTCTTTCTCTTTCTCTTTCTGTCTTTTCTCTGGGCCTTCTCTGACCTTTTTCATGTTCTCTTTAACCATCTCTGTCTTGTCTATGTAAGGGCAACATTCTTCTTTAAAGTCTTGGGTCTCTGTGGAAAAACACTGAAAACAGAAGGCTATAAGCTATTGTAAACAGGCAGCTTCTGTGGAAATTTACCAGACCTAGTAGTCATAGGTCTTATGAATAGGCAGCCTCTGGACATACCAACTTAGATAAGGACAAGTGAATCATAGACAGAGCCATAGTGACCTGTCCCCTGAACCTACACCCAGCTGATACCCTGTTCTGAAAGGTATCTGTACTCCCCTGAAACCTATGCTCCGGTACCACCCTTCCCCACATCCTGCCTTTTTGTGTTTATAACTTCTGTGTGAATGAGTAAATTACGATGTGATTTAAATAACTAAATGAAAGAAAGAAAGAAAGAAAGAAAGAAAGAAAGAAAGAAAGAAAGAAAGAAAGAAAGAAAGAAAGAAAGAAATTGTCTCAGGTCGCACCAAGATCTGCAGAATCATTTCCACAAGGTACAGTTCTCTCAGGCACTCACTGACTGTACTGGAGTGGCTGCAGCATCGGGAGAAGGCAGATTTGGAAATTTCCTTCGTCTTACTAGATTTTTCCTGTCATTTTATGTCTCTCATCAGAGCAAGTATGGTCAATAATGAGATGCCTCATATAAAACACATTTCAAAGTCACATTTAATTATCTAGATATGTCAAGCAAGATCAGATATAATGAACAGAAATTAAAGAACATAGAATATACTAAGACCAATCACATGGTATCAAATTTTCTATTGAATGATGCGGTATGTAACTGAGTATATAAAGAGGCAGGGTGTATACATACATACATATACATATACATATATATGAGAGAGAGACCTCTTTGTTTACAGGAATCTTACAAAATATCTTCATACACTATAAGACAGTTTGATGATAGAATTTTAAGATGCAAATATGACCTCATTTTATCTTATTCTCCAATGCTTTAATACTATTGAAACAGGGACTTTCTTTAAATTAGCAAGACATCTTGATGTCCATTTTGGGTTCCATTACTTGAATCATTTCCTTTAAAGTCAATTTTGATTATAAAATAAACTTAATAAAATATGTAATTGTTTCCCTTTTTGAAGTTGTTTCTTTGTACATTGTGGAAAATGGGTAAATATTTATAATAGATAGGCCCTAGAATGTCAAAAAAGAAATTGAAATCATAATTTGCTCTTTATGGGATGTCCATACTCTAACTCACATTCTTAGTCCATATTTGTCTTGCCAAAATAGTGTTAGGTTATGCATATTAAACGTCATATAGTACAGTGATTGGGAATGGACACTCACCCGAAGTTGATATTAGAGGGTTACCTCAGAAGAATTGGAACTTGGGAACTTTTATAA
Organism: Mastomys natalensis; assembly: GCA_021653895.1. Classification (NCBI taxonomy): domain Eukaryota; kingdom Metazoa; phylum Chordata; class Mammalia; order Rodentia; family Muridae; genus Mastomys; species Mastomys natalensis. The sequence continues at coordinate 443,794 of JAJTUV010000501.1, forward strand.
CTAGAGGTTAATTATGTCCTATTCCTTGGTAATAAGATGAAGTCGAGCAAAATGATTTATTTATAGTAAAACGGATACCTGATTCCTCTGGGACTTCATGGGAAGGAGGCATCTACCTGGTTTACTCCAGGGAAACGCTCAACAGTAACTTCTATTGACTTAACAATGGAAGATCAATAGCCATCTGAAAACCTACAAGAAAGAGAACAGAAGGGACCAAGTGTACCTCCTGAGAATGTGATGAATTCCCAGGCACTCTGTCTCCTCTACACCTTTCTTGAAATACATCAGCTTTATGGAGAAAAGCAAATGATACTGTGTGAAAGATTCAAAAGTTGGCAGTAATGGAATAGCAAAGGTGCCAATTCCAATGACAAGACACACACTTAAGATTGTTATTGACTTACTGCACCCAGTATCTATATTAGCCTCGAGTATGTGTCGCAATAAACCTTGTGATTCTTCCATCATTTTGCTCTCACCACACTTCTGTACATAACTTCTGCCCACTATTCACATGCTGGCAAAGACCAGGAGAAGGAGCTGCCCAATCACAATCTCATTTTCAGATGACATGTCACTGCTTCACTGTTAATCTAATGTACATATGTCTGAAAAGAAGTCACTATAATCACAGAAAATAGGCTTTGATAAAAGTCAGGTAATTTAGTTTTTCTCCAGATGTTACTGGCTAATAACTTCCTGCTGTTTTCCCTTAATTATATATCCTTTAAAATAATATGGATATAGTCCCTTCAGTTATTATAATAAAAAGTCTGTTTCGTACATTGAAATATGTCTAGAATCTAACCACTAAAGTGTGAATATGTAATCCAGTCTGCTCATTTATTAATTTGATCAATTAAAGTAACAGAATGAGCTGTGACTTCTCCCCATTTACTTATGGTATTTTTTCCCTACTCTGTGCTGCTCCCACCTACTCATGCTAATGCAAACAACCCTAGTTCATCTCCATAGGTCACAAAACTGAAGACAACAGCTGTGACATTGAAATAGGAAGACCTTCAGCCATGGTTCTCAACCTGTGATATCACACAGCAGAGATCCTGCATGTCAGATATTTATAATATGATTCATAATAGTAGAAAAATCACAGTTTTGAAGTAGCAACCTAATAATTTTATGGCTTAATCCAGTTCCACAACATGTGAACTATATTAAAGGGCCACACTGTTAGAAATGTTGAGAACCTCGGATGCAGAAGAAAGAAAGGAGCCTAGCAGGGGTAAGGGGATGCAAGACAGGGTAATGGTGAATGGATACAATCAAAATACTTTATACATAATTCTTCAAAGATTTAACACCATCAGTTATCCAATTTTAACAGATGACGAGTGTGAAGGTTTCTTCCTAATGGGGAGAACATGTATACTAGCAAGCTTAGAGTGCATACTCACCTTCGATGCACTGTGTATACTTATGGAAGTCTTTCATCCTTAAAACTATTCTTGAAACAATAGCTACATGCTCAGCTATGAAGATGGGAAAACAAACCGGAAGAAGGAAGGCATTTTAATGCCCTGAGGTGAGGCTAGGATTTAAGGTCAAGTCCACAGGGAGGCACAAAACCAGTGATCCTTTCATTGCAGACTGATTGAAAATACAAATTTTACTGGGACTTGATACAGATAGTTGCTTTTCTGTGAACATGGAGGCAATCAGTTTTTATGTCTAAATTACATGTCATGGATTATGATACTTTGTAGGAAACCAGAAAGCAGATATTCATGACAACCCAAGCCTAGGAATGGTGCTCACACAGCATTGCAGAAAACCCCACCTCCAAAGAGTAAGCACTAAACACAACCTTCTCCATTTCTGCAAGTTCAGAGTTACATACAGTTATGTATATAATGTATAGATCTGTGTCAATAGATACATTCATGCTATGAAAAATCACTTCCACTGTCTCCAGATTTTTACACCTAACCAAACATAGAACTTTGTAAACATCACACATTAACTTATTTTCTCTCAACTCCTGATAGCCTGCCTTTTACTGTCAGTCTGAAGTTGACCATTCTAGGTAGCTCATATAACTAGAGTCCCAGATTTATCCTCCTATGATGAGCTTATTTCACTTAGCATAATGTCTTCATGGTACACCATGTTGTTGCGTGTGTCACAACTTCAGTCTGTCATGTATCTATATAAGGGAAGTTAATCTCTAATTTTTTTAATTGTAGCCCTAGAAAAAGATTAGGCAATGTTCCTTCTGTTTTTATTTTGTGAATGACTTGAGGAATATTAGTGTTAATTTTTTTATTGAAGGTTATATGGGATTCTGTGATGAAAAACCCTGGGCTTTTTTATTTTCCCTGATTGGGAGATATTTAACTATTTACTTCATTTCACTAGTATTTATAAGCCAATTTAAATTGCTTATCTGATCTTGATTTAACCCTGGTAGGTCTTCTATATCAAGAAGTGTATCTAAGTTTTAACCTCTTTTCTAGCCCACCACCCACCAGTGGTAGTGGAAAAGAAAGAATATTGGGAAGTAGACCTGTTTAGAAATGATTCTTTGAAGTAAATCCCATCTGCATTGTGAGGAAATCAGCAGTTCAGTTCACAGGTCAGCAGTGGCAGCTTGATCCACTTGCAAACACTTTATGGATATCCCAGCCATCCAGTTAGGATAACAACAGTGGTAACACAACCTAGCAGAAGTAGCCAGGCCTCAACTGAATTGGCAGTAGTCAGGAGGAGGGATCAGGATCAACAGGGAAGGCAGGAGAAGTTTCTGCTGTGCCTGTCTTAGTTAGGGTGTTATGAGCAGACACCATGAGCAAGGCAAGTATTTTAAAGGATAACATTTAATTGGGGCTGGCTTACAGGTTCAGAGGGCCAGTCCATTATCATCAAGGTGGGAGCATGGCAACATTCAGGAAGGCATGGTGCTGGAGGAACTAAGAGTTCTACATCTTCATCTAAAGGATACTAGATGAAGACTGGCTATCAAGCAGCTAGGAGGAGGATCTTAAAGCCCATACCCACAATGACACACTTCCTCCAACAAGGCCACACCTATTGCAACAAGGCCATACCTCCTAATAGTGCCAATCCCTAGACCAAACATATTCAGTCCACCACAACAGAAGACCAAGAAGTATTATAACTAACTCTACAAGCTATCAGAGCCCAGCCCTGGTGTCCTCCATGGGTCTTGCCTCAGCACCTGAGACTGTCTCAACTGAAGTCATGCTACCAATATGCCTGAGTCTTAGGAAGTGACAAGAAGCCACAGTACACCAGAATTTTTTGGTTTATTTCTCTCTATGGAGTCCCAACCAAAGAGCTCAACTATGCAATGTAAGGCGGACCAATAATACATGTTGTTAGTGAAGAATCCTTCATCACATGTCCTTTCATGTGCTTGCATTAGCAAAACACCCTTTCACCTTTGTTCGCTTCAGTAAACTGTTCATATGTTTGTCCCAGCAAAACACCATCCAATACAGCTGAGTTTCCAGAGAACCCTTAAGTTTCCACTTCACCTTCCCATCCTCTCCTACCCAGTTCCCTCTATCCATCTGCTCCTTACCACTATTTTATTCCCCCTTCTAAGTAAGATTCAATTTTCTTGACTCTGTTGAGGCTTGCTTTGTGAGTGACTGTATAGTTAATTTTGCAGAAGGATCCATGGGATGTTGAGAAAAAGGTATATATTCCTTTGTATTTTGTTGAAATATTCTCTAGATGTCTGTCTGGTCCATGTATTTCCTGTCTGTTAGTTTCATTATTCCTCTGTTTAGTTTTTGTCTGGAGGACCTGTCAGTTTGTGGGAGTCAAGTATTGAAGTCTCCCACTATTAGTGTGTGGTGCTCAATATGCAATTTAAACTTTAACAATGTTTCTTTTACAAATGTGGATGCCCTTGTGTTTGGGACATAGATGTTCAGAATTTAGATATTATCTTGGTAGATTTTTTTTCTTTGATGAGTATGAAGTGTCCTTCCCTGTCTCTTTTGATCAATTTTAGTGAAAGTCTATTAATTAGATTTTAGAATGGTTATTCCTCCTTGTTTTTTGGGTCTGTTTACTTGAAAAACTTTTCTCTACCTTTTTACTCTCTAGAAATATATATCTTTATTGCTAAGGTATGTTTCTTTTGTGCAGCAGAATGATGGATCCTGTTTTTACATCTATTCTTTTAACCTCTGTCTTCTTATTGGGGAATTGAATCCACTGATGTTGAGAGATACTAATGACCTATGATTGTTAATTCCTGTTATTTTGATGTTGGTTGTGTTAATGTGTATGCGTGTGCATGTGTGTGTCCTTCCCTTGTTGCTGGTATGGAATTACTTATTTCCTTTGTTTTTTTTTGGATATAATTATCCTTCTTGGGTTGCTGTTTTCTATCTAGTGTTTTCTGTTTGGCTGGATTTGTAGATAGATATTGTTTAAATTTGGATTTGTCTTGAAATATCTTGTTTTCTCTATCTATGGTGATTGGATGTTTTGCTGGGTAGAGTAGTCTTGGTTGGCATCTGTGGATTTTTAAAGGTTTCAAGATTTCTGGCCAGGCCCTTCTAGCTTGTAGAGTCTCTTCAGAAGTTGGGTGTAATTGTGATAGATCTGACTTTGTATGTTACCTGGCCTTTTTCCTCTTGCCACTTTTGATATTCTTTCTTTGTTCTGTAGTTTTTATGTTTTGATTGTTATGTGGCAGAATTTTCTTTTCTGGTCTAGTGTAATCAGTGCTCTATAAGCTTCTTATATGTTCATTGGCATCTCTTTCTTTAGGTTGGGACTGTTTTCTTCTCTGATTTTCTTGAACATATTTTATGGTCCTTGGAACTTGGACTCTTCACCTTCTTCTATTCCTATTAATCTTAGGTTAGGTATTTTTAAGTATCCCAGATCTCCTAGATGTTTTACGTCAGGAATTTTCTAGCTTTATCATTTTGTTTGACTGATGTGTCATTTTCTTCTCTTGTATCTTCTACGCCTGAAATTCTCTCTTCCATCTCCTGTGTCCTGTTAGTGATACTTGTATCTGCTCTTCCTGTTCTCTATCATAGATTTTCTATCTCCAGAATTCCCTCAATTTGTGTTTTCTTTATTGTTTCTGTTTTCATGTTCTGAACAGTTTTATTTATTTTCTTCATCCGTTTAACTGTATTTTCCTGTATTTCTTTAAGAAATTTATTCATTTTTTCTTTAAAGGCTTCTATCATTTTTGTAAGGCTTGATTTAAGGTCATTTTCTTGTGTTTTGCTTATGTTGGGTTAACCAGGGCATGTTGTAGTAAGGTAGCTGTGTTCTGAAGGTGTCATATTTCCCTGGCTTCAGTTGATGTGTTCTTTCAAGTGCCTTTAGCCATCTAGATGGCTTTAGTCCCTGGGTGTTTCTATTGTAGTAGGTATTGGGAGGGGGACTAACCTTAATAATGGTAGTAGGGCAGGCCTCTGATGGGTATGGTTTCAGATCAGGTCTGATGAAGGTGTATGGAGAGGTGGCAGAAGATAGGGATATCCGGCTTCTCTGGGCAGCTAGGGGTACCCCAGAGGACTCAGCAGGTGGAAAAAAGGATGCATAAAGGAAATCTACCTCTATGGTTGTGGATACACAGGTTTGATGAAGGTGGGTGGAGAAGTGGCATGATAATGGAAGTTTGTCTGGGATAGCAAGCTGCTCAGGGCAACTGGGGACTCAGGGCAGCAGTCAGGGAAGATGGATGCAGAAAGTCCATACATGTTTCTAAATTATATTGTTGGCTATTTTACCCATTACATTTATTTAACTGTTTTTTAGGAATGTAAATTATGCTTATATTGGATCTCCTTCACTTTCTCCCATAACCAATGTCTTTTATCTTTAGCTATTCATTCATTCATTTTTGTTTTGTTTTCTCAATTTTGTTAGACCTTCATCTATTCTAATTTCACTACTTCCAACTTAACAAAATAATTTTAATGAACACATAGATAACATCTTTCTATTTTTTGGTATTAGAAACAGAAGACAATTATATTTTGATAACTTTTGGCATGACCTGTTAAATTTACATAATATTTCCTAGAATGCCCTGCAAATCTGAGTCTAAAAGACCTCGAAATAATAAATTTTTTAACATTTAAACTTTATTTCTTTATAGTGTCATGTGTAGTCATTTAAAATATAGTTTCAATTCAATACTTCTACATAAAAAGATTGTGTGTCTAATAATATCCTTATTCAGTTATTCCTTCTATTTAGTATTTGAAGGTGTGTTCTTACAGTTACCTTCTCTAGCCTTCATTGCAATGTTTACTGTGTTATGTGACACGCATAACAATTGGAGCAAACGAATGGTGTTGAACGAAATGCCACTATCTTACTCAACATGTGTGTTTTTTTTTTTTTATGTGAACTCTATTCATCAAGCCATCTAGCAGAGCTTGAAATATTAGCAAATACTACAGCAATAAAGGATTGTGTTACTTTATTTTTCTTAGAGTTTCTTTTGAAAAATAACGGACACTAAATTTTTTTTAATCAGACTGCTTTCTTAATTAAGGTTCTTTTAAACAAGAAGATGAATCTTTTCAATTTATATTATTTACATGTAGAAAGTCAAATTATCTTTAAAGATAAATGTCTGTACTCATTTCAGTTTTAGCCTATACGTACTGTCAAATGAATCTGTTATCATCCTAAGAGCCATGTGTTCACATCTGATGTAAAACATTGAGAACTTTACAGCTAACACTTTTACATTTTCTTTTTTTAATATGATTTTATTTTTGTTGGATACTTTATTTGTTTACAATACAGATGTCATCCCTTTTCCCCATTTCCCCTCTCTAGCACTCTCTATCCCATCCCCCTCCTCCATGCTTTTAAATCATTTTAATTACATGCATGTATTAAGGTCAGTTATAGGTTGAAGGTCTGTGAATACAATGGATGCAAATAAGGAACAAGCAAGAAAATAAACACAAAAGTCAAAGAAAAAGCAAGGCATTCAAACCCAATTACGTGAACACTCTTGAGATCACTGTTTCTAAGGGCTTATCATGATGGACCAAAGTACCTAAGCCTACTCCCCTGTCCTAGCCCAAGGTCATTTTCATGTCTAAAGACTATTTTCTTGTTCTAGCCTAAAATTTAGAATCCTGTCTGAAATTACTTCTTTGTTCTAGACTAATATTTAGGTTCCTGCCTGAGATTACTTCTTTTTTCTAGCTTAAGATTTAGATTCCTGCCTGAAATTACTTTTTTGTTTTAGCCTAATGGTAGATTCCTTCCTGAAGCCCACTTCCTTGTCCTTGGCCAATGTCATATTTCTGCCAAGCATCCCATTTCCTTGTCTTTGGCCCATGTCAGATTCTGGCCAAGTAGCCCCAAAGGCTCTGAACCTCTACCCCTTTTTTATTTCATTAACAAGACTGAGCTTGTCTTAAGTCAGTATGACAAGAATGCCTTCCTTACCCATCATGGAATATGCATTATCATAAACAATGCACTTCTGTCTTAGGTTGGTAATCTTCTGTGCAGAATCTTACCTGTGATACAAGAAGTGAAGATAGTTACTTTTGTCAATCATTTAGCAAAAAATGTTACTAATGTGTTGAATATACAAGAGGATTTAGATAGGCATTTGGAAGAATGGATTGATGCTTTTATCCTATTCAAATTACTGGAAGGATGTTCAGAATTTAAGGGTAAGGAGCCATCTTGAGTGTCATGCCAAATACCATTGGATTCATATTATTTCTAAAATTTACAGTGGTAATCATTATAATTAGGAAGAAGTTTAATGATACTTGCAGTGTATTTGGCATAATTCTAACACCTCTCTGGAAGTTTTAACGATATATAGGGGAGCTTATGAATTTCAAGAATGCTGCTCTGCTAAGCATTGATGCAGTATATACTGCAGGTAAAATTACCCATGACCTGAGGTCAGTATTTCTATTTTGGTCAAGCTTCAAAAATGGCATATATAGCTTGATCATGCTAGCTCTTTTTGTCTTGGGAATACTTTTATCTTGCCCATCATGTTACAGCTTTTCTTTAACAACATCAACATGTTGGCAGCCAAAGTACATGACTTAAACCTAAAAATGGACCCCCAGACAGAGTTATTAAATTAACAGGCTCACAAGCCAAGGCCAGATAAGATTCTGCACAGAGCCTTACCAACCTAAAACAAAAGTGCATTGCTTTTACATTTTCAGTAAGATAGAACTCATTTTATTTTTGTTGTTGAATTTGAAACTGAGTTCCTTGTTTTGTTCAGATTTTTCTCCAGCTCTTGGACTCAAGTGGCTCCTGTGTCTAAGGAAAAACAGGCACTTCTAATCATACCTAACTTTAATATGTTATGTATAAATGAAAATAAGTTGTTTCAATTATGACATATAAAATGTACTTAAATGTAAGTCATAAATGTATGCTTAATATTTTCTTACAGTGACTATAAACTATTGCTCAGTTCAAAAGAAACAGAAATAAAATATATCGTAAATATGGTTTATAGGGACTTGGGGAAATGCTCAGTTGGTAAAGTGCTTATTATGACAGCCAAAGACCTGAGGTTGTTTGATCTACTGCAACCTCATAAAATGTTGAGCATGGTGGCATAAGTATAATATTGGTGTTGGAAAGGTTATGACAGGCAGATTGGATCTTTGGAGTTCATTGGTAAGCCAGTCTAACCTAGTCATTGAGCACCAAGTCCCAGTGAGATGCTGCATGGGGCCCAGGAAGGCATAAAACCCAAGGTTATCCTCTGACCTCAAAACACATGTGTAAGCTTCAGGCATAAAAATGACTTTGGGCTAGGACAGAGAAGTAGGCTCAGATATTTTGGTCATCCTGATAAGCCCTTAGGAACAGTGATCACAGGAATGTTCATGGAACTCCTTTTATTGCCTTGCTTGTTCTTTGACTATTTGTGTTTATTGTCTTGCTTGTTCCTTGAATATTTACATCTATTGTATTGCTAGTTGCTCAACCTAGAACTGATCTTAATACTTGCATGTAATTCAAATGGTATAAAAGCAAAACAGAGGAGAGATGGGCTAGGGGTTTCTAGGGAAGGGAAATGAAGAAAGGGGATGTCATCTGAAATGTAAATAAACTAGAAAAAATTACAACAAAAAAAAACCACACAGGTGTACACAAATGCAGCTCACACACACACACACACACACACACACACATACACATGCATACACAGAGGGGAGGAGATGAAGAGAAGAAGGAAGGAAGGAAGGAAGGAAGGAAGGAAGGAAGGAAGGAAGGAAGGAAAGAAAGAAGGAAGGAAGGAAGGAAAGAAGAAAGGAAAGAGAATTATGAAAGTAATCTAGGAAATACAAGTTCTTTTCTTTAAAGGAAATTGTTTTAGATGCCTTACTTTATAGCCAAAATAATACAGATTTATGAAGGGAAATATTTGAAATGATAGTTGAAAATAGGGGACCAATCCTGTCTATTTATATTTGTTTTTGTTATGGCAAAGTGTGCAACCTCACCAAGACTCAGCATAATTGACAGACACGATGTAAAATACAGGTAATTTTCTCATGCTTAGCAAAGATTTAATGAAGTTTTGACTTCTCAACATGGACAACAAAAGTGTCTGAGGAGAATGTGACAAAAAAGCAGAAATAAATTTTCTTTCCCTTCTGTTCATTCTGAATTGCCTATAGTACAACAATAAAAATCCAAAGAAAATATTTCTGACCTCTGTATAAAGTAATTTTCAAGTCCTATGTTGTCATGTAAATATAAGTGAAGGCAGAACATGTAGAACAAGCTTCAGTGTGATGACATTGATAATTTGCAAAACAACTGAAGAGTGCATAAAGGCAATCGCCCTGCAATTTAGCCACGTTCCACCCCTTACTACCATTTACTGAGCTTCAACCTGCAACATGTTAAAACAGCTGTTACATCATTTAAAGACATCTCACTGGAAATCCCTGTGTAGTATTCCTTAAGTGTGAGAACTATAGGTACCCTCAGATGCAAGTGTTCAGCTTCTGCTTGGAACACTTAGCATATTTCTTTTTTCTCTATGGTTTGAAATGTGTGGGAACATGTGATCAGGGTCCTTTTTATATTCAAAATGGGTCAGCTTGTGTCTAGAAAGTGTCTTATTGTCATGATGTCACCACATCTCAAGATTTGTGACCTTTTGCACCATATGGATTCATGGTAGCCCACAACTTAGTTTGCAGGCCAGAGTGCTTTTGTACCCCCGCTAGGGGGAATCAAAGGCTTTTGGACTGGAATTTCAAGTACTGATAGATTTGGAAAAACAAAAAGTAATTTTTATATATCCTAAGGACCGCCAGATGTCGCAAAGGCATCATTGATGAAGCCAGTTTTCTCCAAAATGTGGCTCTTATATAAGGAATACTATCATTGTGTTTCAGAGTTGCAGAGGCCATAACAGGTCAGTGAAATGTCCTTCAATCATCTGAATTTTACATTCAAGAATGGGCCAAGATGAAAAGACAACCACATATCTGACATTGACATTACTACCACTTAGACAGCCGATTCAGCTGTCTCAGTCAGTGGGATCAGCGGGGCCTTTATCACTTTAAAAAAAAGTCACAAAAACAATATAGTTTTTCTTTCTTTTTTTTTTTTAAACTGAAGATTTGGAGCCACAACCTACCACTTTGCTTTAGCTGTAATGGGACATAAGAAAACTTTCAAAGCAATCCCTCCCCCATGCGTGTAAAGCATTTTATGAGATGTACAAAATTATAATAATGAAAGAAGTGGTGCTGAGTGAATTCTGCTGAGCCAAACTGTACGCATAAATTGGCAGTTTAACAAGTAGAACTTGGAAGCAAGCATTTGATGATTGATTTTTTATTGAGACAGAACAAGCATGATAGTGAGTAAAGTGATTTTCCTTATTGAGAGAAAAATATAGTGTTTTTCAACATGTCTCTAGGATGAATGGAAGCCTTGTCAAAAAAAATGGAGCAACACATAATATCTTTTAAAAGGTGAATTAACATAAGTATATCACTTATTTTATTGAGGAAATTTTATACTTGTCAGTTTTATTCATAATGCCATAAAGTTTATGTCATAAAGGTAGGATTACTACTTTTGTTATGTCCTTTAAAAACTCAGATATTAACTGCTTTGTAAGTAGATTATAAAATATATTCATGTATTCAATGCAGTGATAAAAATTAAGTTCAAAATATGTATTTATGTGTAGATTTTAGGCAAGTCCCTGGTAATTTTAACTACTTGAAATACATTATTCAACAAGTAACTTGCTGTATATTTGTTTGTAATAGGCTCTGCCTAAGAATACAAGAGCTGTCAAGACAAAATAAGAAACATACATCATTCTAACTTAATTATAATCTATCAAAAACATTCCCATTGTCTATGTTCCAGGATGATATAGAAATGTTGTTGTGAAGACAATTGTAAACTAAAGTTAATTGAGATTTACTAAAGTTAATTGATGTCATTTATACATAGATTTATACTGCTTAAATAACATATGCGTACATATCAACATGTATGTACACATACTATCAGATTTATATCTATTTTTTTCTGTGACTCATTTATAACCACATATGTGAAAATTTTAAATAATAAATATGAATTTGTTTATAAAAAGTTCCTTTCAAGATGATTATACATTTTTCTACTTGTGTTTTCTGGCTATAAGTTTTCATTATACTTAGATGTGGGCATATAGATTTTCTTTGTATTGAAATCCCTTGCAATCTAAGAGGACATAGTCATCTGTTTTTCTGGGTTTAAACAGGAGGCATCCTGAGAATCCATGGCTCCTGTTACATTTGACTGTGTATATCACAGGTCCATGTTCTATGTGAAAGATTATCTGTATTTTATTTTAAGACTTTATGTATATTTAACCTTTAATTTGACTAGCAGGTTGTATGATTTACATAAAAAATAGATCAGCTCTGCATTCACAGAGTGCTGTTGGTATGCCGTAATCAATCATCTCTAAATGTTAATGGTGTTAAGGAGCAATGAGAGCATATGTCTTCTACCTGCAGGCCTGTGGATTTGTGGGATTGCTTGGGATGACTACCTGCATTACATTATGGCCTTTCTCTATGGTTAAGGACGAGAATTTTTGAATGGTAGATATCATTATAATGAAGTTGGGGAATTAGATAAGTATTAGTACTTCAAACACAATCATTGCCTAATAGGTACCTTGATGCTCATGCCATTCCTGCAAGGAAGGTATAATAGACTAGACAGCATGGCGATGAGAGAGCTGAGACTTTGTCTCATTTTCTTTTCACTATGTTTCAATAAAATGTGGCTTTCCTTGGTGTTACCCTAATTACAACATGCTCACAATTCCTCAATGAAATAAAAAGTCAACATGTAAAAGGCAGAAGTAAGGAGAAAATTGGATTTCAGTGGTAAAATGCCTCCACTATAACAAAGCTATGTAGCCGCTTCATCATATCGGTAAAAATGATTGCAACAAAGAATATTTATTGCTATGTAATTGTAGGATTTATATTTAAGTGCAAATTCTAATTATCAAGGAAACCGTATCCTTTTTATCTGAAAGAAGGACATACTAAATCTTAGCAGATTTGGTTATTGGAACTATAATATTGTTACCTTGCTTGAAACACATGGTCTCTCCTGATATACAAGGAAAAAAACTGAATCCATTTCAATAAATTAATAGGGATGAGAATCCCAATCCATCCTTCTTTTCAGAGGTTCACATACATTGTAATGAGATGCATTAGGAGTTTTCTTCACTTGAAATCCAAATGAGACCCATTTTGGCTCACACCCTTGACAGTCTCTTTTATATGCGTTGCTGTCTCCTGTTCTTGTGTGGCCTGGTAAAATGCTTCCTTTGTGAGATGCACAGAGACAATATAATGCCACGAAAGACGAAGGTGTCAAAACACAAAGTTAGAGGCAATCTAATCAATGCCTCCTGATTTAGCCTTTGAAGGCTCTCTTCATTAAAACCCTTTAATGCTGAGGCTTATCTTGAGGTAGAGCTGTTACTTAATATTTTTCAGTGTCATTCTTTGGACAGTCATTTGTACCTTTTAAATGTATTTTCACTATTCATTGTTTAGTAAATTGGATGTCTTGTTAGCATGGCGGTGGTATGAATGACTTGCATCAAAATGATTGAAGGTAATACTGTACAAATTCTTGGTAAAAATTTTTCCCTACACTTTAATCCTCATCTTTCCCTCCAACAAAATAAAATCTTAATTTATTTTCTTTCTAAGTAACAGGTATAGGATTTGACAATTTACATGCCAAAACTGGACCTTCAGATACTTTTCTATATCCAAAGATCTGCTTGTAAATCTAAAATTAATTCAAGGCAATTAAAATTTCTACTTAATAGGAATTTCTTTCCATCACCATCTTTTTACTAAGTACACCTGTCAAGTTAATTTTCTTTTTGTCTTGAGCTTTTGAGAAAAGAAATGTGAATCACTAACCCTCTAAATTCTCTGTATTTGGTCTTCCTTTCTTAGTATACTAGGGATCCTGAGATATGGGAGACATAACCCCAACTAATTCTAGGCAGGTTCGTTCACTTAGGAACTGTGGCCATAAAAGACATTCACTGAAAGGATTTTATATCCTTTCCAAAGTGTGAACAAAAGCATATAAAGTGGGCTTGAATCTTGAGTTGTCTAGTCCCTTCCTCCAGCAGCATGTTCACATAATAAATAAAGCTTATCATTTGTATATTTCTTCAGTATGAGGACCAGATTGTATCATAGGTGGAAACACATAGAAAAGCATTTTGTTAATATTTGTTAATAGTGTATGTGTCTGTATTTAGGCTCAGACTTTACAGATACGATATGTGTTGGAAGGCCATATATACAGTGCACAAGCTTTAGATTTGTTTGTGTAGTCACAGAATTTATAAGATTTCGTAGAAACAGATATAACAAACATAAGCTTTGATCAGAGCAGTCACAAAAGGCTTAAAATAAACTTTAATTAATCAGCAACTAATTTGATTTTTAATATGCCCAGCTTAAGCAGAAGAGAAAATCACAGGAGGCCGTTACTACCCTTGCCACCTCAATCTATGGTTATCAGGAAAGATAAATAATATCTAAAAATGAGAAAAATAGAAAAGGATAAACATCACAGAATTTATTCTCAGGGTATCTTGAAAATGGAAAAGAATTCAAGCAACTTTGACCTGATTTTGAAATGAGTACTGTGGTGACTACAGCTGCTCTAGCTTAGTAATTATTTGTGATAGGTTGTTTTTTATTCCCATATGTATAGGAGCTCCAGGCCCAGCTATCTCATTTGCTGGCACACAAACAGATTCTTCCAGGTGCTGAAAATTAAATTTTAATATATTATTTAAATATTAAGAGAATTACTGCTTCAGTAATTTTACTGCTACAGCTGGAACACAAAGCTGGCCTGGAGAATGCAGAGCATTGGACAATCTAATGTATAGATGTTTATAGTGACTTTAAAACAGTATTAGTTTATACATTTGATGGGTGAGTACTATAATTGCCAAGTACATTATATATAGGTATCCTTGGCTTAGTTTCTAGCCATTTTGGTATTCTTTGCATTAATATGATCAATTATTAATAGGTTGTATTGGGTTATATAGCTAAAAAGACACAATGATAGGAATGATAGAAAAATTTAAGATAGTAAACTCTCATGCCTTTACATATCTGTATTATTCTGTGCTGAAAGAGTTTTGATATCTGTATTATTTTGATTCATTCATTTCTATTTTCCAATAAGAATAATCTCAAAGTTGTTGAAAATTAGGGGTGAAATTAATAAGAATTTAGTCTTGGAGACACTCAAAGCAGAATTCATCACTAATATGCCTTTTGGATTTTCTCCCTGCTCAAATTATGTAAAAACAATGTAAACAATACTAAGATGCTCATTGTTTGCTTAGGATTTATAATAGTAAGTCAAGTATAGAATTCATAGGTTACAATCATTTGTAACAATGTCCTGTAATTTTTTTTTAGAAAGCGTGCTTTTCTAGGAAGTGCATGTGATATCATTTCACGGCAACTATGATTACCTAAACAGGAGTCAGACTACTTAGGTTCAAATCTCAGGTCTACTATCTGGAAAGTTGTGTGATACTTATTGCTAGCCAACCTTTCAATATCTCTACTTTCTGACCTATAAAATGAAGCAGATTTGTGATATTATTTAAGTGATGGTGTGGATTATTAAATAAATGAATCCAAATTGTACCTGGCACAACGACAGTACTCTGTAGATGTTGGGAATTTGATCAATCATAGTGCATAATAGCCATGAAAAAGTGTGAGTTCATGGGATAGTGTGAGTATATCGGATAATCTAAGTACTGATATAGTGTGTAGAATGTGAGATACAGTGTCTACAAATAGTATAGTGTGTATACATGGGATAGTGTGAGTACTTTGGAATGTGAATACATGATATATTGTATCTACATGAGATAGTGTGAGTATATCAGATAGTGTGAATACTGGAATACTGTGATGACATGGAACAGTGTTGCTACATGATGTAGTGTGCATACATGGCATAGTGTGAGTATAAGGACAGTGTGAATACTGGGCTAGTGTTTCTACATGGGATAGTGTGATTACATGGGATAAGTAAATAAACTTCACTTTTATAATTTTTGAAAGTTTGTTGTACTTTTTCAAAACTGCTACTCTTAGATAGTTGTGGTATTTAACCCATTAACTTAAATAAACTCCTAGCCCTTAGATTTGCAACTTGAAATAATTTATAGTTTAGTTCAAAACTCCAAATATAGTGTGAAAACTGTAAGACAAACTGTCAAATGATGAAATATTTAACAAAATCATATGAGGAAGATTACATAATTACTTCTTAAATCACAGAGCACATTTCAAAAAGTATGAATAAAGAATTTGCCAGCCTTTTCATTTTTTCCTCTCCTAGAGCACAATTCTAGAAAGTACTCACTTTGAAGTCTTAGCTGCTTTTGGAAAAGCCTAACTGGTTTTAAAAATCACTGCATGAAACACAAGTGTGCAAATTAAATCTGGAATTTCAATTCTGGGTACAATAATACCCTTTTGTTGTAAAGAATCCTTTTTTATGTGAGTGGCCAATTTTTTTCCATCATAAAACATAAGAGGTTTGGAGTCAGTCAAATGAGTAATTAAAGTGTATGCTGACTACCTTCTATTAAGGATGGGGGGAGATGGGTGTATACCGAGCAAGTTGGATAACATTTATCTTCATAAAATTATAGTCTCAGAAGAACTCAGAAATGTTAATATAATATCAGGTAGTAATAAAAATATGAAGTAAAGCAAGGCTTCTAGAAGTGCATGGTGAGTGTGTGTGTGTGCACACGCACACACATTTGTGCACATGTGCATGCACTTGTGCACACATGCATGCGTGTGTGGGTGTGTGTATGTGTGTAAGTGGGTTATTTAAAATAGAGTAACCAGGGGAGGCATCCATGAGCAAGTCTGTAGCATCAAAAGCAAGTCTCTGAAATCAGTTTCAGGTAGCTCCGTAATTGTCTAATCATGACTGAGCTCTAGTGAGAGGAGAGAAGGTAAGGAGACAAGAGGAGGACAGACTGCACATGTAACTGATTTTGTGTGATAAGAACTCTATAAAAGACTATTAGGCCAGAAGGGATGTACTCAGACTTGCATTTCAAACACTGCCTCTAATCTCAAAGAAGAACAGGCTCAAGGGTATGAAGAGTGGAAATAGAAGTTAGAAGATTGACATTATCTTGGCTGGAATTGGGTTGATGTTAGTTGGTTAGTTGTGCGTCTCTATTGAAGATACTGAGTTAAACAGTATGAAATATGCAGCTCAGTTGGGTGGGGGGATTATGGAGAGAAAGGCATGAAGCAGAAAAGGAGGGATTTCTCATGATCTCAGCTTAGCTATGAGAATAATTGTGTTTTACAGAGATTAGGAACCTAGAAGAGGATTCAGATGGTGGTGGGACAAGAATTGTCCTTTGAAGATAGTACTCTTGATATGTCTTCAAGGCAGATAATGGAGCAGGAGTCTGAATTGGAGGCAGTGGAATAAGGCTTAAGGACTCTAGAATCTAGAAACTCAGAGCAGGGCATTAGGAAAGCATGGTCAGTGACCTAGAAAGCAAACCAAGAGAAGGTGGCACCAGGAGAGGCTCTCCAGAATGGAAGGAGTGATGACATGCAGGGATTGCATCCTTGAGCCCTCCTTACATCCATCACTATGTGCACAGCCATTCTCTGGCTTCGGGGATTGTTTTCTTCTGATTTCCTTTATATTCTGAACCTGACATCACCATCCGCTGATATGCACTTTTTTCCCTCCTGATTTCTCATGGTGTTTCCCCCGTCTCTCTGAGTTGGTTCAGGACTGACTCATCATAGCTTTGTAAGAACTCACAAAGAAACAGAGATGGAAGCATCCTCTCAAGTCACTGATCTTGTCTTTCCTGTGCTGCCATAGCCACAGTGTTCTCTAGGTTGTCTTGGTTCATCTACTTCCTTCCACAAATCCCAGCCTGTATATTTCTTATATTTAATGTTCTGGTTGATAGTACCTGTTGACCTTCTTATAAGTACCAGATGATGGAGGTGGTGGTGGTAGTGGTTGTGATAATGATTATGACAAAAAATAACATATGTAGACTCACCCATCATTCTGTCTGTTCCTGATCTTTTGAGACTGTTTTCCTCTTAAAGAAATTTGTGTCTGTCCTCTCAGAGTTCAGCCATCCTTATTCCAATTTTCCAACCATCAGAGGAAGAGCTTGGGATTGTTTTCCTGGGTTTATCAAAGGCATATGTGTACTTTCTATAGGTAGTTTTAACCCATGTATATTTATTAATTTTTGTGATAAATTATGGGTCAGATATATTTTTGAAGTAGTTTGGGTTCATCATGCCATATTAATGTTGTTTCAATGATAAAATGTATTCTAAATTCTTAATAAGTAATTTTCTAGTTAAATTTTAGGATATAATATGTTTATAACTAAGGAATAGATTTGGGTATTTATAACTATCTTTTATAACTTTATATCTATCTTATAATCAGATGTAGTCATAAATGTTTATATATCATTGACAATAGACACAATTACTAATGATGAGTCTATAGTTAAATTGCCCAAATTGAACAAAACTAGGTATTTGTAACAAAATAAATTATTTTATATTTCTTTTTTCATTATAATTTATTGAATAGTAGAATAGTTAGTTTTGGCCTGTGACTAATGCTTTGTGTAATTTCTCTTAGCTTTTTAATCAGTATATCCAAAAATGTATATTCCATTGTAGAAAAATAGTGCTACATAGAAATTTTAAGTTCAATAGTTTAGAAGAAAAAATTTTATAAGTTTTCATGAAGAATCAATGTGGTTTTAAAAATGAATATTTCAGATTTAAGATTGAAACATCAGACTAAGTGCTGTAAAACTCAATTAATTAGCATGGTGGGTAAGGATAATCTAATAGTTTTTATGGAGAAATGATACTGAACTAGAAAAGCTGGTGTGTGTGATCATGAGTTTTAAAACATGGAGAGTGCGCACACAAGCTTAATCCATGCTTTAGAAGCAATTCCTGTTTGTTCTCCTGCTTCCACTGCACGGTCACTGTGAGGGACTCACACTGTGATCCCTGTTTCACAGATGAAGACGTTACGGCTTAGGAAGGTCACTTAAGGTCTGGATGCTAGTGAGAAATGTCTGACCCTGTCATTCTGACTCCAAACCTAGGTCTCTTCCCCTGCCCCACATTGCCTTCAAGTTATATCCCTGTTGTTGTGGGACACAGCATAGATGTCAAGAACCATATGCTTTTAGCTGTCGTTTTGACTTGCTGGATACTTAATGGAGCTGATTTATGCCTCAGTGCTAAGTTAGTGACCCACTCTATATTTGGAGTGAAGCACAAGGGACAAAAGAAAAGTTTCTCTGTATTTCCCAAATATTTTCAACATTAGAAGCAAGCCATCCCTCTCCAACATGACAGTCTGGTGCCGTGCTGAGCAGTGTGTGCCATCACTTCTCAATGCTCACATCTGGGAAATGACCACAGCCTTGAAGACAGGAGGGATTTTCAGGGCTTCTCTGGTGGGACAAGGAAACTTCTCGATTCATTTCCTCCCCACCCGGGTTTGTAAGTCTTGGTTCCTGGGAGAGCAAACAGAGTTCTTTCTCATGTCTCACTATCTAACTTAATCATGGGGAAAAGAAGCAGAGAAATGTTCCTTTTGCCATGCACTTATAATTGTAGCTCCTAAGGTAGCCCAGCCGGAGTGTGGGCTGGAGAAATGGCTCAGGGAGTTTACTGCAGGCCACACAAGTGTGAAGAACTGAGTTCAGGGCTTCAAACTGAAGCAGAACATAGCACATTTATAATTCCAATACCATAGACAAAGTGGGTTGTTGGCCAGAAAGTACAGCCTAATTATAAAGGTGAACATGCACACACACACACACACACACACAAAGCATGCATGAACACATGTAAGCACACGCCCGAAGGAACATATTCATACATTCACAGAAGCGTGTACACACACACAAATGACTTTATCCAGGCATGGTGACCCACACCTGTAATCTCAGCACTTGAAGGCAAAGCAGGAGGGTTACTATGAGGCAGCCTGGTCTACATAGTAGACTACTCTATCTCCTAACTATAATACAACAAAAGCAACAAAGTGAGGCTTTCCTACAAAGAGGTCTAAGGAATTTCATGTAACCAGTTGTTGAGTGAAAACTGTCTTCTCTAAACACACACTGAACGTTTCCCTTCCTTCCTGAAGGCAGTGCTTTGACTATGACAAAAATTATTTTTTGTCATCTCAAGAAAGTAAAGAAGACATTTTGCCCTAACTCAGAGGGAAATAAGGCCTCCTTAAGGAAAGTGGACAGTGAGGTTTGTATTCTTTCAGACCTCACCTAGGGAGCATTCCTGGCTGCACCCCCAGGAGATGTGCACACTGGCCAGCTGGTGTCTGGGATGCTGCTGCTATTGGTGAACTCTGAGGTCAACAGGATCTGTGGTCTTCACTAGAGGTTATTGTGGTGAACGAGGAGGAAAATAGCAAAGGGAAGCAATGTTCTCTTCTTAACAGTCACTTGCAGGGTTCAGTAGCAATACCTGAAATAAATACAAATATTTATGTATTAGACTAGAATAACCGTTGTTATGTAAAAGTAGATTAGACATTCATAACTGCTTATAAATACATACTATGTAGCTTTAATATTTTATATTTTACTTTCAACACAAACTACTTAGTGTGTGCAATGTACAAGTCATATTCAGCATGGACAGAGAACATGTATTACAGCTAGAAGCTGGTGTTCATTTTCACCTTAACCTCATTCACGTGTATGTGACATCCTAAACATTAAGAACCATTTCCTTTAGAAAAACCCAAAATATCCATCTCTTTGCTCAGTTTTAACACTAGATTTTTAAAAAGCAGTGCATTTACCAGTGACTGCGAGAAAGCTAAGTGTACTTTGACATCCAGCAGCGAATCACAGATACTAAAGAACTACACAGTACTAACAATAGAGTTCAGGGAATAAAACAATGTGGCATGGATTTAATGACCTTTAAAATGTGATGGTTCATTCTGTTGGTCTTTGAAAGGGTCCAGTGGTATGGAGCCATCCATTGTCCTGTATGGTGTGACCAGAGGAAACAATAATTAATACAATCAGAATTATATAGTCATGAATAAATTAAGTGTAAAATTATAATTTATATCACACATTGAAATATTTATATATCCCTTGTATTGCAGTGGCTTAGTCAAGGCTTGAACGCCACAGAGCTCTGAGATGGTACTGGAATATAACAGTTATGTTCACCAGTCTTCCGTCTCTCACACGAGCTCAGTAATTAAACATGGCTACGGGCATTTTTATCCACAGAGATTTACCAACTGCTATAGCATTCAACATTTATAGAAGGGCTTCTACACCTGCTTTTTTTAATGAAATAACCACATATCACAGCAGCTTGAAGTGTTTTCTTTAAAAAAATAATAAAGTTTACCTCTAGGCCTTTGGTTTTAGCAGATACAAAGCCACTATCATTAGCCTACCATCCATTTTAATGCGAAATCCTAAGAACAAAAGTCATTAATAAGTCCTTTGTTATGGATTTTAAAAAGAAGACGCCTTTTTAGTATTTGTATGTCATCATGCCAGGCCTAGAAAATTAGGCTAATTTATTATTTAAAACACTGGTGGGATTCCTAATTGCATTCATCATTAGATATGACACGTTTAGAACTGAGAACCATATCCAGTGAGAATTTTCCAGTTTGAATTTTGAAATAAAAATATTTTTCAAGAGATCCCTAGCTATTGCCTGTTACCATGGTAACAGTCCTATTTGTCTGAGAGCTCTGTCCGCTGCCAATGAGAGAGAGAGCAACGTCAACTAAACATACGAATACATCAAAGACAAATTCATATGCTCAATCTGATCAGCTCAATTAATGTAAGAACAGAAGCTGAAGGGGGTTAAAAGAGGGCACCCATTCAGGAGAGATGAAGCCCCTTTTAGCAGAATATACACGCCGGCCTTTTGGGGGAGGAATTTAGCACACTGTCAAAAACATTATCAGAGAAAGAAAGTAGTAGGGCCTCCTACACCTAACAGATATGAAGCTGTCAGACAAAGAATAGCACTATTCATTAAATGACACTTATTTTCTCCCACTTTACAAGAATACAGCGAACAAAACAAGCAGGGAGCAGCTGAGAAAGACACTTTTTTCTTTTGCTAGTGATGATAGACATGCAGCAATTATGGTGATAACTAAGGAATACTAAACAAGAAGTCAGCCCCCACTCTGTTTATCACCTTAAATTTTATGTTACTAAATTTACACGCATCTCCTGTTTTGTTTTATTATTTATGTCGGACAGAAATTAGATGCCTTTGTTTTTAACATCGTGCCTGGAGTTTGGTGTAGCACCCCACTAAACTCCGAATTCTCTCACTTTTCCTGTTAAACGACCATATCTAGTTGAAATGCTTTCGAAGTAAGACATTGCCAAAACACAGCACAACCGCTGTTATCCACGTGAGGTGTACACAGTCCCCGGGAGGCTGCTTCATTAGTGAGAAGGGAGATATTGGATATTATGTTTTTTTGGATACTACAAAGCTGTGTTCCTTGCTACCTTTGCTCCCATGCTTCATTTCACAGAGTGCAGTGTGTAACACTGGCTATCTGCCTGCGCTCATCACATTCACTTTTTTTTTCTTTTGCAATTGTAGGTAGTACGTAGTAAGAAAACCGTCTTTGGGGGTTTCTAACAGGTGCAGGCTACTAGAAGTTCCCCTGGGATCCTTGCCTTTTAAGAATCTTATGCTTA
This sequence comes from Mastomys natalensis, assembly GCA_021653895.1. Taxonomy (NCBI): domain Eukaryota; kingdom Metazoa; phylum Chordata; class Mammalia; order Rodentia; family Muridae; genus Mastomys; species Mastomys natalensis. The sequence continues at coordinate 466,184 of JAJTUV010000501.1, forward strand.
AGTCATGATGATCTGATTTAAGGCCCATTATCAATAGTCTGCTACTTATATCTGCATGATCGTGGACTGATTGATACTGACTTTGTAGCCATGTGCTCTGTAATGTGCTGTCAGGAAATGCTGACAGATGCAATGAAAGAACAATAAATGTGGGGCAGCCGTAATGTAAAGGTCCAGCTAGGCTGGATGAAAACTGATAGCTAGGATATTGGTTCCTATGTTACCGATTCACCAATCCCGCTGAGAGTTTCCCTGGTGAGTGAATTAAAATGGTCTCCTGATACCTTGAAGGGGCAGGGGGAAAAATCTTCATTTAAGGAGTTGCCGACTTTGCCAAAACATTGTTTCATAATAACAGAGCCAAGATTAAAAGCAGAAAATACTCCTGTACTCAAAAATCTGGGCGGCCTGTCATGTCTGAGAAAATATTGATTAAAAATCAATAACACAAAAGAGCACTGTATCCACTTTTTATGATACTTAATGCATTTGTATAAAATGACATGGCTAGACATTTCACTAGCATTCCTTCGGTAAAAGTATAGCATCTGATACTTCTTAAAGACATTCTTCATCTTCAACATGCTGCATGAAGCTAGCTGGCATTTTGCCCACCCAGGTTTTCCTCAAATGGCTGGGCTGAGAAGTCAGTTTCTCCCTAGCAGCATCTTCTCTTCTCTAACTTAAAAGGGAGCTATCACAGTTAGCTCAGGCTGTAATTTAATCCTTTACCTCGATATTTCTTATTTACATGTTATTTTATACATACCTTTTCTATTATTATGTACCACCTTGTAAGTCATAGTATTTAAAGATAGAATCAACATTCCAAGGTTGATGTCTCAAGTAACAAAGAATCTAATGGATTCTAACACATTATTTTGTCCCAAGTGTGCAGTAATCAAGTATGATATTGACTTTGAGATGAATACAAAATCTGGTGGTTGTCTTTAAATTTTATTTAGCTAGAACATATAAGATGTAATAATTATTTGTACATTTTTAAAATGTGGAGTCTCTGCTGGTATCCGTGTATGGTTTGGTATGGATCTGTATGTATGAATTAAGGTGAAGTCCTCCTTAAAATTCTGATTCACACCTCTATAAAAGAAAGCAAAAGGTATCTTTTTTTGTTTACAAAGTTATCTTTAAGAGATACTGAAGACTCTAATTTGATTTTAAAAAGAAAATAGTATTTTAAAAAATAATGTGGTAAGGTAAATTTAATTTTTCTTCAAATATTTTCCAGTACTAATTTAACACATTTAATATGGCACTCAAAAAATAAAAATTTTAAATGAAACAATTTAAATGATATTCAAGGGATGTTTTCTTCTGGGAGTACTCAAAGAGTATACTGAGCAAGTCATTGATAAAAACTTCGTAAGTATAATTGTATAAATTCAAGAGCATTACTTTAACACTACTATATCATTGACAAAACAGATCAAGGCCACATTATGATGTGATGCACAAAGACCTGGTTTAGAAGTCTTCTGTGGATATTGTTCACCACGCAAAAAATTAACACAATAGACAATAACGGTTCCTTTGGAGCATTAGGGCTTATCATGTCAGGGTGTGTTCAGGCATTTCATAGCAGGTAGTACACAGACTCTTGTCATGATAAATCATAACAAGTCCAAAGGAACGATTACCACTTAACACATTATAACATTCTTTGGAATTTCATAATTTATAATTTATTACACTTTGAACATATTATCACCAACATGAATTTTAAATAATGCAATGATTTATGCTATTATCAATAAGCATTTTATACATATATGCACCAAATTACATTATAAACCATATAAGCAGGCTAAATCGCAGGCAGTTATTCATACTTTTCCCAGGCTAGGACTTAAGTTCATATTGATTTTTATGAATATTCATAAAAGCAATTCATCCTAAGCATTATACCTTTCATGCTTAGCAAAAGCCTGGAGCGAATTTTCGGACCCTCATAGCACAGACATTTGAAAATAGGTGCTACTGACGGGCAGTGTGACACGGACCGGGCACGAGTGCCGGTGGGCGTCCGTCTAATTAGACCTTTTGTGTGGTCTGCTTAGCTGAGGCAGAACTCAGGGTTTGTACTAATGAAATCTTTTGAAAGAAACCACATTCCCCTCAAAGTTTCAAGTAGTCTTTTTTTTTTAATCTACAAAGAAAAATTCTGTGGTAGTGAGAGATAATTTCTATCACCTTAAATCTAAAGGACTAAGTGAAGGATGTTGGATTGGCTTTGTGAAGAAAACATGACGCTTTATCTTTTCTTGGGATAGTTTTATTGTGTTGAGATTAGAGACGGATAGAAATTGCATTATTTAACATGCAAAGCCATTAGCTTTTTAGAAAAATAAAATATGTGCAGTGAAAGGTTTTGATCTTGAAGACTTCCTGAGAAACTTATATTCCATTTTCGTGGTTATTAGTTTTGCTATTTTCTGGGTCAGTAACTGGCAAGTAGTTTTACTGTTTCATGTTACTGTGAGACATTTAAAGAACATTTCTTGGGAATTTTCATTTCAGATTTTATAAATTCATCTTACTCTTCAGAGCTTTCAAAAAATTCAAATCCCAACCAGATCATGCAAAAGGGTAGCAGTTTTCTAGCTTCCACTAGTCACCAATTTAATTCCCTTGGTCTTTCAATATTTTGGTTGTAAGCAATACCATAAGCTTAAAAACTAAGTAAAACTAACAGAGTAAAGTAAAGTCAAGGCAAAGTAATTGCTTTGAGCTTACAAACTCATTCTGACAAGGAAAATTTCCTTTCTTCTTATTGTTAGCAATTCTCACAGACCCAGAACAGGTCAGAGCAGCCTCGTGACTGGAACACGTCAATGGCATAACCGTCTCGCACACTGGAGGTCACCCTTGCTTCTTGCAAGTATTCTGCAATTTCACAAAACAAAAGTGGATCTTGCATATTTTCAATGTGCACTACAATTTTCAAGATATTTTATATGAATAAATATATGGATCATATGTGTCTTCCATGTATACCTAGCCATGCTAAGCACAATTAAGAAACCCATTGTGAGAATATTATAGTTGTCTGATTAAATAAGCAAATGACAAGAACCTTTTCAAATTGAATCTAGAAGCTTACATTTTATGTGACATGGATTTTGAAATTTATTTCAAATTGTCACAGCAAAATTCTAGGAACATGGAGCATGTTGCTCATTCAGTGTCAGTCAGCTAATGTGAACTAGCTCATCCCTTGACACAACCCTAGTTAGCACTTTTAGGACTTATGACAGATCACTTCCACAATAATTTTTATCAGAAACTTTATCATACTGAATATCTGACTACTTTCTACTGTTTTTTTCATACAACATTAGGTCTGTTTTTAGGCCCATTGCAAACAAAACAGTGTTACAATGATATAACACTGTTAAGATTACAGCTTCTTTTTAAAATCTAGTTACTAACAAAGCGTGTGTATCACTTTGTCATAAGTGTGTATCACTTTGTATAAGTAACAATGTATACTTCTTGATGAAACCCTGCTTTGCACATGTTAAATCCACGGGGAAACCTGAAACTAAGGAGTGGTACACTTGTCTGCATCCTGAAGCAATTTAAACTAAGGTCAAAGATACACTGTGATTGCATTTTGGCAAGAAGAATGGGAAAATGGGACATTTGTCATCTGGCACTGTAAAAAAGAACGAGAAAATAACAATAACAAACGGCCAGGGGCCAAAGTTTCAGGTGCTTTTCATCAGCAACAGAAAAAGAGAATCAGAAAGAACAGGAAATAAAACTTCATTTTAGGTGTTTGTTTTGAAATTCTGAATAAGAAAAACATGAATTTTCATAATGCACATTAACTTATTATAAACAGCCAATTTTCTTTCTCATGCCTTTAAATATATCATTAAAATACATATACCCAATTTCATCAAAGCTTAGAAAAATATAACTGTTATCTCTCACAGTGGTCATAGGTCAGACGTAGGATAAAATGTGGGAAGATGACGTTAAAGATTTGTATAAGATGATATCGTAGCAGAGGGCACACCAGCACATCCCTTGGCTAAACAGAAGCCTGAAGGTATCTAGAGATATTTTCCAATAACAAAGCAACTCAGCCTTCTGTGCTATTTACACTGTGTGAGGTACCATCTACTCTCCTGGTCAATCTCTGTTTAGGGTTCATTAGAGAGAATCAGTGTCCTACACAAGGTCTGGGTGGCCAGCTTGTATGAAGAAAGGCAGCCTTTGTAAAGCATCATTCTCCCTTTTCGTCAGAGACTGGTGTTCTGCCTGAATCCTTCTTTTCAGGCTTGTCATTCTGACCTATGGAAAGCTAAACATTGTTTCCCTGAAGCCTTTCTCAACCATGCCTGCATTTATACATGTCTCTCTTTTTAAGCAGTACCATCACTGAGTTTATCACTCATTATAGACTTAGCCAGTGCATTTTAGAGATCTTAACCAGAACAGAGTTTTTCATTGTTATCAGTGACCAGTTACAGCAAGGGCTGTCTTTTTATCCTGGAACCTTCACTGCACTGAGAACAATAAACTTTGACCAGCTGGAAATAACCACACCTCTCTTTCTGAACATAAACTCTTGAGCACCTCCTTGGTATAAATTCTATGACCCTTATTACTTCATACTTTCTGTATGGTATTAGAGAATGTTTTATTTTCTCTACTAAGATGAAATCTCTTCAACACAGAATTGTCTTATGCATCTACAAAATCGTCACTAGAACTCATACCATTTCTCCAAATAAAAGTTTCAGATCTTGAGATTAGAAATGTACCTTGGGTGGGAGAGTGTTGGCCTAGTATGCAGAAAGCCTTGGGTCCAATCCACAGCACTATATATACCAGGTATACTGCTGTATGCTCATAATCTGAACACTGAGGAGACAGATGTTCAAGATCATCCTTGGCTGCATAGTAAGTTCAAAACTACCCTGGGAATATTATAAAACTCTATATCAAAAGTTTTCTTAAAGACTCCGCAAATTAACTATTTATTAAATGTCTTGGCAAGCATACAATGATAATTGCCAAGAATGCTACAATAGAGAGTATCATGTCTATACTATCAAAGAAGCCACAATGCAGTGGGTAACAGAGATGCATGGCCACTTTCAAGCTTCAAGTAGAGATTTAGCAATGTGGTATATGTTTCTTTAACTCTAATTTTACTACAGTCTATTGCAAAGTGTTTTGTTTCTGAGTGTAGAAAAAGAACCTAACTGAATAGACATTTCCATTTAGTCCCTTCCCACAAGAAGGAACAATGCTTGAAAGACCTTCAGCTAGAGGTCTAGAGTAGATGTCAGCCTAAATGGAAGGAGGCACTGGACAGAGCTGGCTCTCAGGCTGGCTAACAGAGTAAGTGAATGAGTGGAGGAGTACAGGCAATGGTGTCTACTCTTTTGAGTGAGGAAATCAAACAATAAAACAATTTCACACTAAACAAAAGCATTCTTTTTTGTATTTTTTATTGGATATTTTATTTATTTACAATACAGATGCCTTACAAACCTAAGACAGAAGTGCATTGCTTTTGATAATGAATATTTCATGATGGGTAAAGAAGGCATTCTTGTCAGAATGAACTAAGACAGGCTCAGTCTTGTTAACAAAATAAAAGAGGGGGAGAGGAGGAGAGCCTTTGGGACTGCTTGGCAAGCATCTGACATGGGCCAAGGACAAGGAAGTAGGCTTCAGGCAGGAATCTAAAATCTTAGGCTATAACGAAAGAAGTAATTTCAGATAGGAGTCTATAAATTTTAGGCTAGAAAAAGGAAGTAGTCTTCAGACATGAAAATGACCTTGGGCTAGGACAGGGAAGTAGGCTGAGGTACTACTGATAAGGCCTTATCATGGGAATGTCCACATAATTGGATTTAATACCTTACCTTTTCTTTGACTATTTGTGCTTATTGTATTGCTTGTTCTTCAACTATTTGCATCTATTGTATTTTTCAGACCCTCAACCTAGAACTGACCTTAATACATGCATGTAATCAAAATGGTGTAAAAGCTTAAAGGAGGAGAGGGGGATAGGATAGGGGGTTCTAGGGAGGGGAAATGGGGAAAGGGGAACACAAGCATTCTTTACATTCAGCTGAGAATTTTGAATTCTTATTTAGAATGATTTCCAAATGATTTCTAGAGATCGTTTATGTTTATATTTATGTATGCAAATTCATACACTAATAAATACAGTTTAAATGTCTACATCAGGAATGACAACAAAATAAATTCTGTTCAATTCAGAAATTTGCTTTCTATGTTCACTCTAACCCCATGGCTGCTTGATCTTTTAAACTAATCCTAGATTCAAAGTTCCTTCATAGATAGATAGGCTGCATCTAACACCCCAAAAGCATTTATATCCTATTTTGAATTTATTTTATGTTAGAAATAAGTTTCCATGTATGATAGATATAAAATGTTGTGTTAAATTTCAAGAAGTTCTAGAGAGACTGTCTTTATGGTGTCAGAGGTCAGAGTAGCTCACCGTTAGCAGAGATTCTTGATAAATATTTGTTGAATTTCACTTCATTTTCCCATGAACAAGGCCTGGAAGTGTCTGTGTTGAGTGAACAGTTTACTACAGAAAAATTCATGAAATCTCCATCACACACTCCCAAGTAATTTTCTATAGTGCTTCTGGTACAGTCAACAGTAACTTTATTCTTACATAATTATTGAAGACGTATCCCTAGAATATAATCAGTAAGGATCCCCGAAAAGTTAAATATCCAAAAGGCACAATAGGAAGCTTTTTTTTAAAAAGTGGACAGGACTGATTCTGTTTCTTGTATTACCATGTATCATTGTTTAGATGCTGTACATGCTTGTCCCTCAACAGTACATATGTTAAAGATCCTTCACCTTTAAGATGGCAATGTGATAGGTGGTACAACCTTTAAAGGGCAGAGTCTACTTCACGATCCCGGGCTTGTTGAGCTCATCGCCTTTGGAGATGATTAACTTCTTTCTAGTGGGTTTCCAGTTAGTATCTGCAATAAAGAGTTATTACAAAGAGCAATGGTGACCCTTTTCCAATTTCTAGCTCCTCTATTGGATTGTTCATACATACATTCCTGTCACAATATTGTTCACCACAATACCACCCCTGTGGCCAAAGGGACCATAGCTAGAGCTGAGTGGAAATAGGCTCCATGCTTTTTAGTATCCAAAATTGTGAGCTAAGCAAATAATTTTTATTTGTACACTACACAACATTGTTACAATAGCGTAAAGACTAATATACCATTCTGGACATAGAAGATGATTAAACTATAATCTACCCATTGCAAAAACTAAATCAACCAAGACTCAACATAGCCTTAGAAAGAACCAGTTTTTCATTTGTGCTAGAGTAAATATAATTTAATCTGGAAACTAGAATGGACCTGAAATTTGTGGAGTTTAAAACTTCATCCAGATGAGTGTAGATTATAGGGGTTGTTCTTAGCACAGAGTAAATGATGTGAAAGATTTAACTACTGAAAAAGCTCCTGACACTCAAGAAGACCAACAACAAAACACTAGAAGTAGCAAATAGGGCTGAAAAGGCAGCTGAGAACCAAGTCCCAGAGCCTGATGTGTGGCGGCACATGCCTTTACTCTCAGCACTGGGGAGGCAGAGGCAGGCAGATTTCTGAGAGTTGGAGGCCAGCCTGGTCTATATGGCAAGTTCCAGGCCAGCCAGAGCTATGTAATGACACCTTATATCAAAAATAAAAAACATACAAATAAATAAACAAAAACAGAAACAAACAAACAACGAAAAGAGCTAAGTCACAGCAGGACTTGCCATTCCTGGTAAAAACCTCGGTCCTTAGATGTTGTGGCCAGGCAAACAGCCTTTTTGAAATCTGAATTTAAAACTCCTCTCAGTTGCAGGAACATCATGTAAGAAAGGGCTGAGGAAGGCTTTGCTGAGGTACTTTAGTAATGCCACGAGTCCAGTAAGGAGCAAAATCAAGAGATGGTTTCAGTGTATGTGTCTGGCCTGGGGAAGAGGAAATGTGTGTCCCGAGCAGAGTATATTAAGATGCTCATTGCTCTCCTCACTTCCTAGATCTGCAACTCCTGCCGTATCTTATGTTTGTGAGTATAAGGGAGGGTTGGCTTGTGGTTCTCAGTAGTAAATAAAGGAAGACTCTGTGGAATTTTGAGGACGTTTTATCTCAGATACAAGAGTGATGTTAAACTCTTTATCCATATTGCAAGAGAGTGAGTAGCACATGTCTCTGTCACCTATAAACGTAAACACAGATACATAAAGCATAGCCCCACCATGAAGGACCTAGTTCAGAATACTTAGAATGAGGTCACGGTATCTCCATTTGTAATCATCTCTATATACAAACTTGGATGCAGAATGAAGTCTGAGAACTCTTACTGCAATTTTTCTTCCTACTGTGCTTTCTTTCCTTATTATTAAGGCAATTAATCACGTGAACAAATTATGGAAATGACTGGTGGCTCCAGTATTTGACCTATATGCTTGATATTTGACTATTGTGTTTATTGTCATGCTTGTTCCTTGACGATTTGCATCTATTGTATTGCGAATTCAATACTTGCATGTAATTCAAATGATATAAAAGCAAAAAGGAGGAGGGGGGATGGGATAGGGTTTCTAGGGAAGAGAAATGGAGAAAGGGGATGACATCTGAAATGTAAAAAAAAAAAATATCCAAAAATTGATTGGTATCAGTATTGTTAGTGTCTTTAATAATTTCCCTTTAATGTTTCTGAATTTTCTTAAAATTATCCAACAAAGGATATCAAGAGGAGAACTAGTTTCTGTAAGTAACTTTACTGTTTTGAACTGACGGTCTGTTGAAAGCTCGAGGTAATAGGAGACTTTCTTGTCTGGACAGGACTCCTAGCATTCTGTGTAGATCAGTTATCCACAAATTCCCCCAAGAAGCTCATGGAACACTTCCGCTGTGAAGACAATTGCAAGTGAAACTATGGCAACTTTTCTGATATCTTATGGAATTTTTTCTTTCTTTTCTCATTTTTTTTTTTACTTTATGTGCATTAGTGTTTTGCTTGCATGTATGTTTATGTCATATCTTGGAGCTATAGACAGTTGAAAGCTGCCATGTGTTTGCTAGGATTTGAACATAGGTCTTCTGGAAGAGCGCTGAGTGCTTTTAACCACTGAGCCATCTCTCCAGTTCCCTTCTGGAATTTTTCAAATCGTTTACACAAAACATTTGTAAGTTTTTAAATAATGGAGGCATGTAAAAAAAAAAGAAAGAAAGAAATTATTTCCCAATGTATTTGCTGTCTTCTGGTATCAAGATTTTATGTTGTATGATGATTAATACTTTTATGTTATATTCTTTTATGTTATACTTATTGGTATGGACAACTTAAAAAGGCAATAAAATACAAACATTTATTTCATTTGGGAGGGGATTGGTGATCTTGTGAAATTTCTAGAAAATAAGCCTTCAAATTTGATGTCACATTGCCTGTTTTTATCTTTAAATGTAAGCACTGTAACCCAACATATATAAAATCAGTCATGTGACCATATCTTTACTATATGAATGCTATTCAAATTTTACCACACTTTTGTCATGCCCATCATTTTGTTTTCTCCTTTGGGATTTTTTAAAGCATTAAGCTCTTGAGGCTATTGGAAAGGTAAAAGATGATTCGTAAGGGAGGCAGTAATGCCCACCTCTTCCCAGTAGGCCAGAGATAGCTAAACATACAATAATTTCATTATGACAAGAAGTACTAGTGATGCCAGGCTTTGCCATTAGCTGTGTTTTGAGCACCATCTAAATCTCCCAGTGTCCTCAGTGGCTTCTATCTAGTACTTGCATAATCACCTTTCACGTGTGCAAGTAAGTCACTGAGTCTTGCCAGCAATAGTCATGAAAACAAATTTTAATTGAGTTTGGCATGTCAAAACCCTTCCTTGGGTTTTATGTTTGATGTACCCTGTCACATTTTCAATGAATAAAAAACGGCCTTCTTGCATATTTATTACACGTTCTCAGTTAGTGCAGTTTTGTTACACAAGCAGTTGCCTTATTATTTTTTACACCTGCACTTTGATATCACAGTGGTTCATTGTCAATCAGCACAATGTATCAGAAGTGGCACAGCTAATGAGCACACCGTTGCCTTCAGTTCATTTTACATGGTGAGAGTATACAAGGGATTAGACTGTAAAAGTTGGGGGAGGGGTTCTGACATTTTATAAATGTCATATGTCAATCCTACATTGTGGTGGCTGTGAAACACTGCGTCCCGATGGCGTCCTAGTCACGTGACAGGGCATTATCACTCCCAGGCTATGAGATATGCTTTTACTCCTAAGCACTAAAGAAAGGGGTATGTGTGTGGAAGAATGACAGCAGGGATGGAGAGGGAGAGAGAAAGGAGGAGAGGGCTGCTTTAGAAGTTAATGCTGAGACTTTTGGCTTATATTCACGAATCCAGAAATACTTATTATCACTCTATTAATATTAATAGAGATAAAATTTTGATGACAAAGTACAAAAACACTAATATGAAAACTTTGGTTTTGCCTTTTTATTGTTAAACACTGAAATATTTTGATCTTAGAACAATGATAATTGAAATACTTTGTTTTTATACATTTAAATTAGAATTTGTATCAGAGGAATAAAATGATTCTTATATTATGTAGCATTATTTTAATGTGTGTCCATAGTATACAGTGTAAATAATTAAGTGTAACTAGTAAAAAAATTAACTAGTTAGTTTAATATTAAACATAACTTATTCTTATTCATTATTCTTAATTCATGAGGGTTTTGACTTGTAAATAAATCTTTTATTATCAATTGCAGAAAAACAAATATCTTTTCATTTTTCCTGTTGAGTTTGTGAACTGTCTTGTCTGAATTCTGGATTTAACGGCAAGAACTATGTTGAGAATTTTTCACTTCTGAATTAACAGTTAACCACCCATAGGGATGGCTTGAGGTCAGTTAAGAACTCTGGCTGCTCCTCCTGATTCCCAGCACACATGAGATGTTTCCAGTCCATCTGGAATTGCAGTCTCAGGGAACTGAAGGCCCTCTTGTGACCTCCTTAGGCACTAGGCACAAACATGCTGTATGAAGAAAAGGCATGCAAATAAATAAATTCCCCAAAATTTAAAAATAAAAAAAAATTAACTACTTATTTTCACTGATAGTTGCTTTGCAGAAAGCAAGGAGAGAGCAAAGATGCAGGAGACACTTAAAGACTGGAAGCAACAGGAAGGGGAATCATTGAGCCTTCAGCCTATCAGCCCTATCTGTCTGAGTCCCATTCTGACCACATCAGGCCCCTTTACTGTTCTCTCCTGCAGTTGACACAGCCCACGTGCTCACATGTTATCCCTGTATCAGGCTGGAGCAGAGGAGGACTACCCTGTCGATCTGGAGTGTTGTATCTCAGTGACATTATTTTTCACCACTTTAAAAAATAATGTTCCCTAGAAGCAGTAAGAAGGAACTGTGGACTGTACCGTGTGCACATGGGTGTGGGCATCTCCCGGCCAGTTTGCGCTTTCTACTACACTATGATATTTACATTTTCTGCCATGCAGAACATGGCTTTGTGCACTATGGGAGTGCCTCTCCTCTTTAGACAGGAGTGCTAAGGGGCATCATCACGGATTCCCCTTCTTTCCAGGCTCTGTATGATCTTTGTACAAAGGATATTGAAAGTGTGCAACCCAATGGAAAGGATGATGGGAGAAATTGGTTACTTCTTAGGAGTCCCTTAGTTTCCCAATAGGAAAATTACTATTCCACTTTATACAGCTTCAACTATTTTTCTAATTAAAAAAATCATTTTATTTACTTATTTCTGTAGGGGATGGGATCTCATCACGTAGCTCAGAGTAGCCTCAAACTCACAATTTTTCTCCCTTAGTCTACTTAGTGTTGGGATTATAGACAGAAACTATCACCTTGACTCTCAATTCTTCTTTATAATAAAACTATATATCCTTCCTATTTTAATAATTACCCCTACAAAATATAATCTTGGCATTTTGGAATTTTTCTTGAAAAAGCTGTTTTTGGAGGAAATCCAAGAGTCCTGTTTCCTGATGCTGAGATTGGTGCTGGAAACATTTGTCTGCCTACTTTTTACAGTACTGATTTGTTACTTTTTCATTATAAATTTTGGAAAGCATTTCAAGGCCTAGATATCTTTTTTCTTTGTGCATCTGTGTGTGATGGGGGATGGGCATGTATGTGTAGGTCAGAGGGTGACCTCCTGTGTCAGGCCACACCTTTCACTCTGTCTGAGAGTCTCTTGTTATTCACAGTTGGTAGCTGACCCACGAGCCTCCAGAGCCTCCAGAAGATTTCCCTGTCACCATCCCGACCCTCACCTACCTGTAAAGAGATACTGGAATTACAGATGTGTGCACTGCTGCCTCTGGCCTTCACGAGCTTCTGGAGAGCCAGACTCGGGCCATTAGACTTGTATGGCAAGTGCTTCACCCTCGGTGCTCTGTAGCTCTCATTAGACATTTTGTATTATCTTTAGCAAAACCGAATTTAGAGATTTTAATTTTATATTTTAAATTGTTTTTTATGTTGGATTTGAGATATTTGAAGTGTTTTAAAACACAGGAAAAGAAAAAACCCATTTTTAGAAAAAAACAAAAAACAAAAACAAACAAAAAAAACCACTGATAGTTCTGTTAACCTTAAGAGAAACTGAGCAGGGTAAGTTGGAGTTTTTCCTGTTCTGCCTTTGTTTTCAGCTGCCTCCCCAGAACCCATGCACACATAAGTCTGTGTGTTTGTTGAACTTGTGATCTTAACTTTGTCTGGCATGGCAATACTTCACATGAATGTCTTCTTTTCAAAACTTAAGAGTGATATTAGTTTTCCTTTAAATGTGTTTTTCACTATAGTCAGTCCTCCGTCCCATCATCTGTAAATAATTATACGTGATAACTTTCTTGTCTTTTAAATGAAGATGACAATAATTTGAAAATCTCTTTCTTTTATTTCATGAAATCTGGAAATAAGAACTTTGGTTTGGGCAGTATGTTTATAAATAATCTGCCTAAACTATTAACTGCAAATACATTGCTAGACATATACGAAGACTAGACAACCCATTAAATCTTATTTGTTGAAAGCTATCCAGTCCTGTTGTTAGTAAAACAATTTATTCATACGATCATATAAAATCATTTTTAATAAAGAACAATCCAAGGCAAAGAGAAAAATGTCTTTATCCATAAGCAACCAGTTGAGAAATGGATTTTTATTCAGTCCGATCCTTTTAGTCAATGAAACAGCGTTTTCATGCATAGTGCATTCAAGTGATAATTAATATAGTCTAATTCCAGACATGATGCCTGAACTGATGGACTGTCAGCGATACCCCATGTTAAAATCAAACCGTGACAGGGGTTTAATACCCTGGAACAGGTCATCATATGAGAAGACTCTTTGCCTCTCAGTGTTTGTCTTCAACCAAGCAAAGTATTACAAGACGGGGTAAAGGAAGAAAAGGGAAATAATTACAAATGAAGAGTGACGCCAGCTGTGAGTAGAACATATGTTAGGCCAGGCAGAGAGGCATCATGAATTATATCATTTCGTGATGAAATGGCACTGGGGCTGAACAGGCCTATTTTAAACCTTGATGTATTTTATCTCTACTGTATCTGGACTGTCATCTTTGGAGAAAGACTTGCTATAATTGAGAGTCAAGTCCAATCTGCATGACTTGAACTTGAAGCGGGGCCAGATGAGCAGTGCGGTGGAGGCCAGAGGGCCTCTAATAAGAGAAAGTGAGCAGTCGCCTTTTAAGCTGTACACACACTTACAGATGCATTCTGTGAATACAATTTCCAGAGTTATGGCTTCCAAATGTCACTCACACTGCAAAGTTCAGGAAGTGTTCTAATAACTAAAATAGAAAAGGAGGCCAGTATATATCAGTGCTCATTTTCAGGGGACAGAACCAAAACCTGTTTTATATTAGACTTTCCTTGTAAAAACCTATTAGATGTAATCAGCATAATTTGTTCATAATGTGTTCTCATCATGTTTGATTTTATTTGGCTGCTTCACCAAAATCCTTGTCATTTTTACATATATTAAGCTAAATACCCTTTACATGCCCCTTGCTTTCTTGAAATTTATGTTGATAACTTCCGTTAAAAGAAATACTTCCCTTATTGAAAATGAGTTTATGCATCCAGAACTCTGTATTTCATAAGGTTTTCTCCTTCAGCATGCATGTAGAGGTTCTGTCTTCTTGACTGAACTTTAAGCTTGTCAGGACAAAAGCCACAAATCATGAAGCCAGGAGAATTCTGTGGTGCAACAGGGCAGCAATGTCACATGCTCCATAAGTAAGTCATTTGGATGTATGTAAATACACACATAATATATAGACTAGCTTAGAAGCTAGTCCAGATTTTTGTTCTCGTTCCTTTCTAATTAATCAAGCAAGATAGTTTTTTTGGAAAAAATCTTAAATGTTTCTTGATGCTAAGTTAAAGACTAACAATCGTCATTAGTTGTCTACATAGTTTATGCAGTTTTTCTTCCTAACTGAAAATTTTCTTCTTGGAGAATACCTGTAGATTAGGAAGTAGCTTTGATTCTGTCTCAAATTTCCAATGAGTGGCTCAAACTAGAACACCATTGTACAGAAACATTAATGACAAAGATGGTCAGGAAAAAGGAAATGTAACAATTTGGTATTAGCTATGTTTCTTGTATATTTACTATTCAAAATTAATCCCCTAGGGAGAGGAAAGCCTATTCCTGAAGGCTGCTCAGCTGCCACTCACTTCTCAGAAGCAGGTGCTGTGGACGTCTCCCTCATACAGGCAGCGCTCTCACTTTGTATCCCTACATTCTTCCTTTTCTCTATTAAAGATGGGCCAGTTGTTTGCTTGCCCGCAGACAAGAGAAAGATGGCTCTTCTAGCCAACATCTTAGAACAACCCCTGGCAAATCCAGGCTCTGTAAAGTATATGGCCATAGCGTTGTGAGCCACAGCCTTTGAGCATCATCGCTTATATGACAAATGCTCACAGACGCTGCTCTTCCTTTCAGAACTACAAAGATTTTACATAAAGCTAATTATAACTATAAAATATTAATGTTTCTTGTTGCAGGCAATTATTTTAATATTTGCAGAGAGAAAAAGAGATCCTATACTCTTAATATAGCAATTGGGTGTGGGGTTATTTTAGTCAAAGTTCAGGCTATAGTCCATCATATGATAAAGTGAAGGGAGAGACTTGACGACCTGGGCATACCATAGTCACCCACAGAGAGAATGCATGCATGCATTTTTCACTTGCTTGCTTACATTCAGTTCACTTTCTCCACTATTTAGATAGTTCAGAACTCCTTGCAGAGGAAATCTTGCTGCCCATAGTAAACTGAGTCTTCCCACATTAATTAACTTAATTCAGATAATTTCTCCCAGACCTCCCTACAGGCTAATCCAAAGTAGACACTATCTTATTGAGACTCTCCTCCCAGGTAATTCTGGTTTGTGTCAAGTTGACTAAGTCAACTATCTCATCAAATAACTCCCAATATGTTTAAGGTACTCGAAATATCTTATGGGACATATGTGTACTATTTCAATATGCCAATTCTGTTACTTAAACTTTAGTAATATTATCCATTTACAATATTTTATAAGGATTCAGGGGAATGTGTGTGTGTGTGTGTGTGTGGCATGTGTGTGCATGTGTGTATGTATGTGAGAGAGAGCGCACTAATTAGTACAAAATAAAATTATTTTTATATTTCAGCAGTTCTCCATTCTGAAAATATTTTAAAAGTTATTCTAAGATAGTTTTTTAAAAAAAAAATATATTCATTTTCTAGATAGAGAACACATACATACATATTTTGTAATTTTGTCAAAACCACCTGAATGAAATATTTAATTGTTCTAGCAAGGGAATTCATGAATGCTGATACCCTGTTCCTTGTTAGAATACATTAAGAAATAAATTATATCTTTTAGAATAAGCTCCTCAAAGTGATTTCACTCCTATCATTGTTATTAGAACCATATCTCTGCCTTCAGCATTAAAGTTTAAGTATAAAAGTTCACATTAGAAACACCAAATTAAAGAGTGAAATTCATCTTAACAATTTTGTGGCTGTGAATTTGAGCAATGCTATATATAGACCTGAAAATAGTAAAAGAAAGTGTCAGCATATAACTGTCTTGCTGTTTAAGATTGGATCTTTGGTTTGTTTTCTTTTTCTTTTTTCCAAATGAAGAGCATTGAAGTCTCACACAAATAAGCATTGCCATCAAATTGCAGGCATCTTTATCTTGGCTTCCTCTGAGCTGGCTGTAACTTGAAGAGATCAGCAATTCTACCATTCACCCAAGGTGTACACTTTTCTCACAGCCGGATGGTGTCGGAGGAATCCACTGACATGAGGGAGAGGCACACTGTTTCTATGAGTCTCGGCATAGATAGCACATTTCACACCTGGAGCCAATGAGGCTAACACCTGCCGTCATCTACAGAGACCATTTTCATCACCAGTCACAGAGGGAAATTAACCAGAGAGCAAAGAAGATGTCCTAGGTGATGATATGCATGCTTAAACTTTAACTTGTAACACCAATAAGATATTAAATAATAATGGTCTTTATCATCAGGCAAAAAAAAAAAAAAATACAAGTAATGCTTTCTGGTTATATTGATTTGGTGCTTGTGAAGCCTATGTAAGATCCTTGTTTAAATTCCTTGCACCACAAGGAAAAAAAACAAAATAAACTTTTTAGTTTTGAAAACAAATTGAAGCCCCACATGGTTTTCTGGAAAAGATGGAAGGAACGTGAGTTCCCATTGTTTGCCCTGCTGTGCTGCCATTGCTTATCTTAATATTTTAATTCAACACTTCGGCATTTTCTAACTGGGTTTCACTGTTGTATTTCCGTACATGCGAATACTGTATTTT
Organism: Mastomys natalensis; assembly: GCA_021653895.1. NCBI lineage: Eukaryota > Metazoa > Chordata > Mammalia > Rodentia > Muridae > Mastomys > Mastomys natalensis. The sequence continues at coordinate 483,163 of JAJTUV010000501.1, forward strand.
GATCATACATACCTAATTTAAAGAATCCCACTGGGACCGTGATCCGGTGGGAAATCACTTGCCTAGGCATACACAAGCTATCAACAGGGTTGATTGCTAACATTGCCAAAATCAACGACGTTAGTCCTCAAATGATCATGTGTACCTCTGAAGTTTCCAGGTGTTTGAGCTGGACACATAAAAAGTTCTCTAGAACCCACACAGAATAACATAATTATTAAAGGATAATAAAAATAAACCATGTTGAAGCTAATTTATTAAAAATTTAACTGTCCCGATCAATAGTTATTAATAATTTTCTACTGATATTTCAGACTGGCCTTGAATTGCCACTAACATGCAATAGTTTATACATTTGTTTTGCTTTCAGTTCATAAAATGACAGAAGTAAAGTAAGACTGTGCACACAGGCGATGGCTATGATATAACTCAAGACTCTGCACTGGTGGCTATGGCGTGACTCAAGACTGTGTATTGTGATGGTTATGACATAGCTCCAGACTCTGTGCATTGGTGATAGCTATTATATAACTGCCCTGAGACCTGTTGTCAACAGTTACTTTGATCATTTCATGTTTGTTCATGTACCTACTATCATCATCAGGTGTCAGAGTCTCTCCTCCTTAGAACAGTGATCCTTCTCATTTCTTTTGCCTAAAAATGAGTTTGCATTGTTGGAGTTGTCTGTGAAATATAGAAAACTCTCCTGTCTTTCATAGTGTTTGGTTTTTTAGCAAGTAATTGAAAACATCTAAAAAGGCCCATCTCCAAATAGTACATTTAGAGCACACCCCCACACAGAAGAGGGGTGAAAGGGTTATAAGTGGGAGGAGAGGAGAGACATGTCTTAAGGAAAAAAGTAGACATGAGTGTGGAAATGACAGGGGTAGGGGTAGGGGTGAGTCTGGGAACAGTTGACAGAGGTGATGAACATGAAACACTCCAAAGACATGATAAAATGTATTATTAAAAACTAAAAAAAAAAAAAAATTAAAAAATCACTATGAGGCTGGGGAAATGGCTCAACGTGCTGTACGCAAGCATGAGAATCTGAGTTTCCATCCTGAGCATCTGTGTAGGACGTGCTGGCACACATCTGTACTCCTAAAACGTCTATGACAAGGGGGCAGAGGCAGGCACACCTCTGGAGATCACTGGGCCATCCGTCTAGTGATTTGGTGAGCGCTTAGTGAGAGACTCTGTCGCATAAAACGAAAACAACAACAACAAAAAACTAATGAAGAGAACAATGTATTGAGGAAGCCGTCAGCATCCTGGGGCACACACACACACACACACACACACACCAGAAAATGAATAAGCAAGTCAGCCATAAGTAACCTTCTTATTGGCCACTAATCTTTCCACCACACTGTTACACAGAAAAGGACAGACTAAGATAAAGGGTTGGGATTTGGACTTTGTATCCCCACTAACTCATCTAATACTAGAGCTCAGGAACACTGTGTATCCCTCATAATGGGGCTGATCACAGTCAGGGTGATTCATGGGCCAGTGCAGTTTACACCTGGGGTGGCTTTCAATGCAGATGCCTGGCTGGAGTTTCAAGGAGAGCCGGACAGAGCTGTAATTATTCCACTACGTAAATCATCTCTGGTGACAGAACAGCACAGGTTCTACAACTATTGACAAGCACCAAACCTGTAGCAGCTTTCACATAGCTGGCACCTTGTTGGACTTGGCAAACAGGGTGTTTAAAGCTGTTTTTACATTAGTTTCCATTATTTTTACAAAATCTGCTACAGAATTTAAGCTTTCTTCCCCCACATTCAAACGTATGTGTGTTTGTTTCTGGACAGATAAAACCAAAAGGAAAATAAGAAAGCATCCCAGGTTTTGTGCTAAGTTTTTACTGAAATAAGTGCTAAATTTTCACCCCACACATTTGCTGTTAGAGCTGTAGATAAATATATCTATTCAAATTAGCAAGATTGACCTCTGGTGTCTGTAAATCACAGTTTCCTTTCAGCCCCTCCTGTTGAGCTCACAATCTCTCCAAAGCAGTGCCTCCTAAGTCACCTGAAATCCAACCTGTTTATACTTTTGTTTTTGTTTTGTAACATTATCCTTAATGTAGTGCTTATGCTGTTTTTAACACACTAACCTTCAATTAAGAAAGTAATGGAAATCAGAGGTGGGAGGAAAAAAATCTGTATTATTTCAGGTCTGTGAGTCAGGACATTAACATTTGAAGAGTTTGGAGAAACACTACAGACTGCCCTGCATTGAGACAACTACCTACAGACTCGGTTTCCCTTTCCACTTCTATCTATAAGTCCCTTAATTTTCATTACTTGGGGTACTTCTTTCCACAGACTGAGTGAAAAGCGGGGTTACAGTGACCCATAGGCCTTGGTTTGTGTTCTAGGGAGCAGAAGCAAAAGACATTGTGTTGCCGATGCCTTTCTCCTTCTAAACATTGGTTAGAGTTAGTAAGATGGAAAGCCTGAGTCACCGGAACACTCTTTTGGAAGCTCTGGGTGGCTCAAGTGTCTCCAGATCAAGAGTATCCTGAGGTTCTCTGTTGGAGCACTGTGCAGGTGAAGGACTGGCTGGCCTTGTGACACAGCGTGCTACCACTGAAAAGAGAGGGATGTGTAAACTCACTATGTACTGATGAGTATTAAATGTTTAAATTTAGCATATATTTCCACAACTTTAGTAAAAGGGAAACTGACATTTCCCAAATCTTATATTAAGATGTTCAGAGGGAGTTGTCTTTAATATAATAATTCTCTTCAGGTTCTAAATCAAGAAAATGCCTTTTATAGTTCTTCATTTCTCAGGCACTTGAAATTTTAACAAGAGCAAAATAGAGAACTCTTGTATGAGTACATAGTAATTTTCTTCAAAGTCTTGATTTGACAAATAAGGTATCTCATTTTCTCATGGTAATTATACTTGTTTTCTAAATATAAGGAAGACATAGCAGCTGAATTACTCACCTATTTTTATTCATAAAATTATAATTAGTGAAGCTATAAGATCTTGGAAGAGAGGATTCAGAAAAGATATTTGCTCACTTTTAAAATTTTGGTAAAATACTGATTGTCTTCATATTTCTAGATCTTCTTTGGATGAAGCTGAAAGGGCTTATCAATGTCATTTCTCTGACTAAAAGTCATTTCCTATCTAAAAACTAATGCGTATTTTAAGTGCAGCAAGAGGTAATGGTAGGGACACAATTCAATAATAGGAACCATTTATTTATCTGGCACTAGCTGCATCCGAATTATCTATATTATCTCTCTTGTCTTCATGTTGGTCCTGCATGGATGAGTATTTTTATTCACATTCAATATCCAGGAAACCAAGAATCTAAAATACTTGCTAGTTCAAGCAGCAGAGTGAAAGCAGAGCCCTTTTCACACCTATTCTAGATAAATGGAAGCCAGAGCTGAAGATGAGTTCAGGGATATATGGGACTGTCTTAGGCATCATGGCAGTCAGAGCCAACGGTAACCTCATGCAAGAAGCAAAAGACAGAGATTGATTCCTCCAAATACCAGCTGTCACGCCAATGAAGTAAATGTCACTTTTATTTCCTCAGTGGAAGTGATGAGACGAGAACCATACCCAAGCTGTGCAGATACACACCTTGGCTGAGTCCAGAGTGTTCGCCTCTTTGGTCTAACTTTGACTATCCCTATGTCATACTGCTTGTCCTGCCTCTCTACGGATGGTGCCAGAGCGCTGCCTCTACGCTCATGCAGGGGAGGCAGAAGGAAGTCTAGAATGTGGCCCCACATCCCATGTCTTCCTTCAAGGGACTACTAGGGAAAACAGCATAATCTGGGATTGAAGCTCTGGTTCCTGGTCTCCTTTCCGGCTGCTCTAATGTCGCTGGGGCCCTCTGTCTATGCTTTCCCTTAGGGTGTGAGGTATGAGGAAAGAAGGGCAAGGCAGAGCCTGGGATGAGTGGAACCTGTCGAGTGCACCAGTGGGGCTGTAGGGAAGAAAGTTTTTCTCGGGAGTTTTAAGATTAGGCACTTTAAGATAACAGCCTTCCCCTACAGAGATCCTCTAGAAAACAGCCCTCTGAGATAATCCTTGCTTATTCGTACTGGCTTATTTGATGGTGGATGTGAATATTTACACTTTATTCAGGATGAACCAGGAATTAAATACCTTTTGTGGGAAGGAATACTCAGGAAGGGAATCTCATTGGTTTTACACTCCGGGGCTATCTAGATACCTCATTGGCACAGAGAACTCCAGGTGTTCATGCTACATGGTCCTCAGCGGGTGTCATGGTTACGTGTTCCAGAGCAGGTAGAGGCAGGTAGAGGCAGGTAGGGAATGGCTCTACTCCTGCCATTCTCAATTCCAAGATTCCCAGGGTTTGAGCTCATTCAACCTTACCATTTCTTATGCCTGTCTGGTAACAAGGTCCCCACATGCGCTCCATCCCTAAGTCTAGGCCTGGAAGCTTCTAGCCTCCATACACTTCCAAGATGTCTGATTGAATTCAGCATCTCTTCAGCTGAATTGCTCTGCCTGGCCTCATACTAACTTTGGTAATATGTTCTAATCTTCTGGCTGAAGAGTCCTGTTCTTATTCTCTGGTTAGTTCTGTCTCCATCTGTATCTACCTTGTTCTTTCTGTAACCTGTCTCTGTAGAACTGTCTCAGTAAAACTGGCATACACACACCACAGGAGAGCACCACCTTTTTTCTCTCTCACTTCTCTTTAGTAGCTTCTCTCTTATTGCTGTTCACGTGTGAGTGGGGTATATCCTATCTCGGACTCATCCTGTCAAATCTTTCTCTGATTTGTCACTTTGTCTGCCCCTCATTAGACATCATCTTCAACATGGCTGCTTCTTTCTACAAAGTAACCTTACCTTCATTGTTAGAGGTGAAAGGTGTATACTAAGGGTGTGTCTGCATTTTGGCCAGATTACCTTTGGATGTGATCCATTGCCATGCTGCTGGATTAATATTCCTCTGTACAATACACGGCCTCCATAGATAGAGCCAAGATTTTAGCCCAGCAACAACTAGCTGAAAAGATTCTGTTACTCTTTATGAAATATAAGTTACCGAGTACCTGGCAAGTCTCATGGCTTCCAGAGAAGAGTCCGACATATGCCTGTCCTGAGAGAGCCTGCCATCCAAAGGAGCGGAGGGATGCATAAATAGATCTTAATTATTAATTGTATTTGGTTGTGGTAGGCATGGGTAGAATCACCAAGAACCACTTGGGGAAAAGCAAACAGTTATTCGGTTTATCTGAGCTGACTCTCTATCCCTCCCTCTCACCTTCCCCCTCCCTCTTTCAAATACACACACACACACACACACACACTGCATTCACCTTGCTATGTCTTATCCAAGTCTATCAGAAAGCAACCAAAAACAGTGATGTTCTGAGAACTCACTGCTCTGTTTGACTTTGTAGCCATGCTACCACTACTTCTGCTCTAACCCTGTCCTTAACAACACGCTGACTTCTGAATTAGGGGTTTCTGTTTTGTCATCAGTGCATCAGCCCATGTGCCACTTAGGTAGCAGAACTTGATTACAGTTTTCAGCGTTGCTTTCTGAATTGCTGTGGGTTCTCTCTGGCATTATCTGGGATGTGACCTTTGCAGTTTTTGATTCAGAAAAAGTTTTCTCAAGAAGAGTAGGGTAGAACGGCCCTCAGCTCAGCCTCAGCTTGTGGTATATTCTTTCTGGTCATGCCTGTAAGTGCTGTTTAAGGCTAAGCCTATGATTATAGGGCTCCTTTAACTAAGAGCTGTGAGCAGTGGGTCAGAAGTGCTGCCAGCAGCCCTGGCAATGCTAGTCATTGCCTAATGGACTCTTCAGTCTTCACAACTTTTTCAATCCTTCCGAACCTAAGCAATAGCCCTAAGAGTCTGAATCCTTTTCACAAATTCAACATATAACTTCTCCATCTGAAAAAACAGACATCTTTTCAAGAAATTTCAATTCTCTCTTTTTTAATGAAGCATTTTGGTATGCAATATTCACACTTATAGGCAGTTTATGTAATCCTTAATATCTGTTTACATATATATTTTTTCAAAGAATTGTATATTCAATTAAATTAGGTTATTTTAAGTATCTTCTACTCATGGAATCTAGTTAAGAAACCGAGGGTCAAATAAAAATTGGAAGAATATATAAAACACCAGAGTACCTTTAAGAATAATCTTGAGAAGCATTTATTTGCTAATTTAACAAATACCTATTAATGTTTATCATATGCCTAACATTGCCTTTGGCACTTGGAGTTACATCAGTGAACAAAGCAGCCATAATTTCTTGCTGTTAATCTATGTGGGTTCTAAAATCATCCTCTTTGAGAGAAATAATTATTTCAATAATCCACAAGTTTGTATAAATTACACATACGGCTTTTGCTTTCCTTTATTTAACTGGTTTGACAACCTTTCACCTGCAATTGCTTTCCTTCACCTGTACTTATTTTCCCTCTTACAAATGTATACTGGAGACTGAGTAAAACACGAGTCTGTGTGCAGGCTAGAGAGGTGTCTCAGGTGGCTCGGTCCTAAATAAGAAACTGAGATTTGCTTTTAGTGTCTTATCGAAAGTGATACAATGTTTCAACATGACTAAAAGAGAACTGCTCAGGGAAGCTGGAGAAGCTGTACAGATGTGTGGTCTTCCCAAACAATTTAAATTTAAGAGACCATTTACACTAGAACCGTCCTTGGCAGACAGTATTGAAAGAAAGGGGGAAAGGGAAAAAATGTCAGGAGATATTTAAGAACAAGATAGTTGTTGACTTAACAACAAGATAGTTGTTGACTGGTACATAATAGTTTTGGCAACTTGTATATCAAATCCAGAATTTAATAGTATGCTCCAAGTTCACACTCATTTAATGGGAGTGACAGGAGGGAGATTGCTGATGAACTTTTGGTATAGGAGTAGCATGAAATGTATCACGTCTACATTAGGCACACTGTCTGCAGGATGTTTGAAGTCAGCTAGGACGCATGTTGTGCTGGTTAGAATGGGAAGGGCCAGTTTCTGTGGCAGCTTCCTGCACAGTATCTTAAAGTGTAATTGAGTGTTACTTGGACCACATAGCGGAACCACCCAGGCAACCATTCCTGTGGACATTCTTAAGCACATCAGCCTTTACCTATGCTTTCAGAACACCATCCTGTCAAAACGTTGTCAAAGAATGATCACCTACTTGTGTTCAGTATGCAGTGAAAAAAGTGGCTGGGTTCCTAAATTTGAAACCTATATATTTATTAATGCTTACAAGATCTATAAAATATGCCTGTTTAGTCATTTGGGAGTTTTGTGCTTAATTAGGAACTACTCTCATTTAAAAAAAAAAATGTGTTGATTTTGAAAAGTCAAACTTTTAATTTTGAAAAGTCAAACTTTTAAAAATTTTCCTTCTGAAAATAATAGGAATTACTAATAGTGCACTAAGAACACCGTTATATGAAATATCAGGGAACCATAAATAAAATATAAAAAGTCAGGCATAGTGGTACCTATAGGTACCATAGGTCTATAATCTTAGCCCTACCGAAGTGGAGGCTACAGGATCAAGGGATCAGCCTCAGCTCTACAGGGAAGTCAAGGGCAATCTGCAGCTACTTGAGACCTGACTCACTACCCCGACCCCCACAAAGTTTAAGGTAAACCTATGTTTTAACAATCACTGTGAAATTTACCACAGCTATATCAGCTTTAAAAAAAAAAAACTTTTTTCCTGAGAATTTTAAAAATTCTAGTACTAATGGTCTTATTAGTGCTATAGTATAGCATCGAGGTTTTATGCTGATGGTTTTTTCTTAGAAATCTACTTTATTTCTGTGGAAGGTTCATTACAGATAATTTATCATGGGACAGAAAACAGCCCTACAGTGGTTAACTGAGAAGCCTTCAATTTCATCTCCAATATTAGCACTAATTAATTGAGACAGTGAACTTAGGCCCACATCCCTCAATTTATACCCTAAAAGGACATCACACTTGTCACAAGGTATTTTCAGAACACTTTGGAATCACAGGCACAAAGAAACTCAGGAAATCAAGAGCAGTACTAGTATAGTCATCCAAAATGTAATAGAAGAGTTCTTAACTCTTGAAACCATTCAGCTTGGGTTTAAAGATAAAGTCTCCGAATTTAGATTCCTACCTCTACAATTTAGTCTTGAATGTTTATATTATTTCCGTCAAGCTGCAACCTGCTAAAGGTAATTATTGAATTCTTCTGCTTTGCTGAGAATCATTTTATTTTATGGCTTCCCTTAGCTTCTATTTTCAGAGCCTTCTTTCCCATTTTACACGCCCTCTTTCCACCCCCAGAACCTTTATGCCTTATATCTCTTTCTGCTTTATATATTTTCATTTGGAAATATTCCCCATGACAGTCACCATTCCCTGGTTATTGCTATAATCATTCCTTACAATAGATAGACAGGTTGTATTTTTTTGGGCAGTCACCTAAAAAACAGTCTAATCTTGAGAGTGATGCTGGCAAAATATTAGAATTCAAATTTTTTATAAAATAGAATAGTAAGTCTAAATTCTGGTATTTTTGTATCAAGATTATGTGTCTACAATTTTCTACTTGTCCATTTTCTTGTTGTAAAAAAATAAAATTGATTTGTGGATCTTTCTGTCTCTCTGTCTCTGACTCTCTTGTGTCTGTCTCCCTCTCATTCTTCCTCTCCTCTCTTTCTTGTGGTGCTAAGGATCAACTCAGTACCTTACAAATGCTAGGCAATCACTCTGGCACTCAGCTGTATCTCTAGCCCTCTCCTTACTGATTTTTAAATTTATAATTACTTCCTTTATTTTCATTTAAAACTGATATATAATGCAAAGTGTAAATCTTAAACATATAATTCAGATTTTTTTTCAGAAAAAAATTATAATAAAAAGTTCTCTTTTCTGTCTCTTCATCATCTTCTCTGTTTTTAGTTCACTACAATATGACTTTCCATGCTATGTGTGTATTAATATATGGAAAGATATATACTTCCTTTTAAAAGTATTCTTGGTTATATGTGGTTGTATATTTCTATATGTAAACTTTAAAGTAAGTCTGAATCCTTGTTTCTGATTTTGTTTAGAAAAATTCATATAGTATTAAGTTATATATCACACTGCTATATACTGGTAAAATAAAGAATTTTAAACGAAAACAAAGACTTTACTATGAAATTTTCTATGGTTCTAATACAAGGAAAAAGCATATTCCTTTATTACATCATTAGGTTTAGAGTTTAATAGAGGTCATTTTCCAAAAAGGAGCAAGAAGAATCTGTACAAATCTGCTTGTTATTCCTGTGGCTGATGTGCTGAGATGACAGATGATATTAAGTCAGATCGGAGGCGACAGGGCCACGAGAATACTACTTGACAGAATACATGGTTAAATCATATTTGGACAGTGGGGAAAAGTAGAACATAAGAGAAGGACTGCTTGGCAGACATCAGACAGCAAAACATAGAGGCTGTAGACAGGCCACATGGCACAAGTATCAGTCAAAGGTAAGGAAGGTGACTTAGTCCCCAAGTGAGCAGTTGTTAATGAAAGTACATTCCACATTTCTCCCTTTTTTATTTCAAAAACAAGACTCAAGTCTGTCTTAGGTGATTCTGTCAAGAATATCTTCCTTACCTGTCGTGGAATATGCATTATCAAAAGCAATGTACTTATGTCTTAAGTTGGTAAGGCTCTGTGCAGAATCTTAACCATGCTTGGCTTGTCAGCCTGTTAAATTAATAACTCTGTCTGAAGGTCCATTTTCAACTTCAAGTCATGTACTCTGGCTGCCAACATGTTGATGTTGTTAAAGACAGGCTTTCACATGATGGGCAGGAACACAAGTATTCCAGGACAAAAAGGACTAGTGTGATCAAGCTATATATGCCATTCTTGACCCTTGACCAAAATGGAAATACTGACCTCAAGCCGTGGATAATTTTATCAGCATTATCTGCAGCATCAAAGCTCAGTAGAGCAGCATTCTTTAAGCTCACTATGCAAAGTTAAAACATCCAGAGAGATGTTAGAATTATGCCAAATATCCGGCAAGTATCTTTAAACATTTTTCTCATTATACTCACTATCATTGTCAATTTTAGAAATAATACAACTCCATTGGTATTTGGCATGACACTTGAGATGGCTCCTTACTCTTAAACTCTGAACCTCATTTCAATAATTTGAATAGGATAAAGAACATTAATCCGATATTCTAAATGCCTATCTAAATCCTCTTGTATATTCAACACATTAGTAACATTTTTTTGCTAAATGATTAACAAAAGTAGCTGTCTTAACTTCTTGTGTCAAAGCAATTGCAGAAGCAGTAGTACTAGCAATTAATGTAATTAAAGCTGTTATACCAGCAATAATCAAGCCCACTACCCTCTTGCTTCTGCTTAAGGCCTAACTTGATTCTTTCAGTACTTGCAAGCTTTTTTCAGAAAATGAAAGTTCTGTAATACTCAGGGCAATAAGACAAAAGCTGGTTGATAGACAACTATAACAGACATGCTAGGTTTTAACACAATTAGAAGGTGTACAATCAACGCAACTTACAATAAATACTGTAGAAGAAACAAAAGTATTTTTAACTTGACAATTAAAAGAGCCCTTAACACATGCACTAACACTTGTTTGAAATCCAGATCCTGTCCCAACTTTATCTCTTGCTAACATAACATCATAGAGAACTGCAGCTAACTTGCAAATATATCTCTGAAAATGTCCAGATACAGCCTTCCAAATGAAGACTGTTATTTCCAATATTGGATTGATTTCTAGACCAGTACATGATTGAATCTGAATAACTGGTCACCTTTAGGAAAAATACAAGCGTTGTTATAACTTCTGCTTTTGATTCTCTGTCCTACAAGTCCTAAAAACTTGAGGCAAGGCAGCTTGTCCTATCTGAGATATAGGAAAGAAAAGGTGGGTCAGGAACATATGTTCAATACAGCTTCCCAATCACCATTGTCAGGGCACTCAGCAAGCTCACATGTCGGCATCACTCTTTGTCCCAGCATCGGCGTGTCTCTTCAATCACCTTTGGGACTGCTTGGCAGGAATATGACATTGGCCAAGGACAAGGAAATGGGCTTCAGGCAGGAATCTGACATTAGGCTAAAACAAAGAAGTAATTTCAGGCAGGAATCTAACTTTTAGGCTAGAACAAAGAAGTAGGCTTCAGGCATGAAAATGACTTTGAGCTATGACAGGGATATAGACTCAGATATTTTGGTCATCCTAATAAGCCTTTAGAAATAGTGATCATGGGAGTGTTCATGGAAGTTTGTTTATTGCTTTGCTTGTTTTTTGACTATTTGTGTTTATTGTCTTGCTTTGGCCTTAACTATTTGTGTCTATTGTATTGCTAGTTTCTCAACCTAGAAATGACCTTAATACTTGCATGTAATTAAAATGGTATAACAGCACAAAAGAGGAGGGATGGGATGGGGGGTTTCTAGGGAGGGGAAATGGGGAAAGGGGATGACATCTGAAATGTAAATAAATAAAATATCCAATAAAAAAAGAAACTACATTCCAGCGGTCACTAGTTATGTTTGGAGGCACTTGTGGCTGCAACTGAAGAAGTTACTGTGATATGTACGAAGTTAGGCCAGGGTAGCTGCTAAACATCCTACTATGTGCAGCCAGTTCCACCAGAAGTTCTCAGTTTTTCAGCTCATCAAAATGTCTTGGGCATTAGAGGTTGTGAAATCTCTGAGGATACGTTGTTGTGAATCTGTGCTCCTCAGTTTTTGTCAACATAACACAACCTGGGAATAGAGGACCTCAGCTGAGGAATTGCTTTCTCATATTGGCCTGTAGGAAAGTCTGTTGGGGTGCTTTCTTAATTAATTATTAATGTAGGAAGGTTCCACCAGCTCCAGGCATTGCCACCCTAAATTGGTGGCCCTGAGTTATTGAAAAAAAAAAAAAAAAGCAGCAGTGAGCAAGCCATGGAAATCCAGGGATCAGTGTTCTGCCACAGTCCCTGCTCTGGTTCCTGCCTTGAGCTCCTATCCTGGCTTCCCTTGGTGGAGTGTGCTGTGGAAGTAGGAGACAACTAAACCCTTTCCTCCCCCAGGTTGCTTTTGTTCATGTTGTTTCTTCACAAAAACAGAGAAACAACTATTACAGGATTCTTGTTGCTAAAAGGGAAAAAAAAATACATGTGAGAGACTTTTTGTTCTGTTTTTTGTTGTTGTTGTTGTTGTCCATGCTATTTTGTAATTTTGAGTCTAGTGCTCTAAATAACATAAATGGAGTAGCACATTTTCAGGCATGCATGCTTGCTCACGTGTGTGTGTGTGTGTGTGTGTGTGTGTGTGTGTTGTGTGTGTGTGTGTAAAACTTAACTTCAATTTTTTTGTTAGGTATTTTATTTATTTACATTTCAGATGTTATCCCCTTTCCCCATTTCTCCTCCCTGGAAACCCCTATCCAATCCCCCCTCCTCCTTTTTGCTTTTATATCATTTGAATTACATGCAAGTATTCAAGTCAGTTCTAGGTTGAGGGACTAGCAATACAATAGATGCAAATAGTCAAAGAACAAGCAAGACAATAAACAAACTTCTGTGAACACTCCCATGATCACAGTTTCGAAGGGCTTATCAGGATGACCAAAATATCTGAGCCTACTTCCCTGTCCTAGCCCAAAGTCATTTTCATGTCTGAAGCCTACTTCCTTGGTCTAGCCTAAGATTTAGATTCCTGCCTGAAATTACTTCTTTGTTCTAGCCTAAGATTTAGAATCCTGCCTGAAATTACTTTTTTGTTCTAGCCTAATGTCACATTCCTGCCTGAAGCCTACTTCCTTGTCCTTGGCCAATGTCATATTTCTGCTAAGCAGCCAATTTCCTTGTCCGTGGCCCATGTCAGATTCTTGCCAAGCAGCCCCAAAGGCTCTCTGCCTCTCCCCACTTTTTATTTCATTAACAAGACTCAGCCTGTCTTAGGTCTTTCTGACAAGAATGCCTTCCTTACCCATAATGGAATATGCATTATCAAAAGCAATGCACTTATTATGTCTTAGGTTGGTAAGGCTCTGTACAGAATCTTAACCATCCTTAGTGCTGTGAATTTTCCTTTTAGCACTGCTTTCATTGTGTCCCATAAGTTTGGGCATGATGAATCAACATTTTTGTTAAATTCCAGGGAGACTTTAATTTCTTTTTTTATTTCTTCCTTGACCAAGTTGTCATTGAGTAAAGAGTTGTTCGGTTTCCACATGTATGTGGGCTTTCTGTTGTTTTTGTTGTTACTGAAGACCAGCCTTAGGCCATGGTGATCTGATAGGATGCATGGGATTATTTCAATCTTCTTGTATTGGTGGAGGGTTGTTTTGTGACAAATTATATGGTCAATTTTGAAGAAAGTACCATGAGGTGCTGAGAAGAAACTGTATTCTTTTGTTTTAGGGTGAAATGTTCTGTAGCTATCTGTTAAATCCATTTTGCTCATAACCTCTATTAGATTCACTGTGTCTCTGTTTAGTTTCTGTTTCAATGACCTATCCATTGCTGAGAGTGGGGTGTTGATGTCTCTCACTATTATTGTATGGGGTTTGAGGTGTGTTTTGAGCTTTATAAGGTTTCTTTTATGTATGTGGGTGCCCTTGCATTTGGGACATAGATGTTCAGAATTGAGATTTCATGTTGGTGGAGTTTCCTTTTGATGAATATGAAGTGTCCTTCTTTATCACACTTGATAACTTTTGGTTGAAAGTCTATTTTATTAGATATTAGGATGGCAACTCCAGCTTTTTTCCTGGAAATATTTCGTTGGAAGACTTTTTTCCATCCTTTTACTCTGAGATAGTGTCTGTCTTTATTATTGAGGTGTGTTTCCTGTATGTAGCAAAATGCTGGATCTTGTTGTTATATCCATTCTGTTAGCTTATGCATTTTTATAGGTGAGTTGAGTCCATTAATATATATTGATATTAAAGACAGATGATTGTTAGTTCCTAATATGTTTGTTTTTGTAGGTGGCTATAAGTGCTTGTGGTTCTCTCCTTTTTGCCTTGTTGTGAGATGCCTAATATCTTGTCTTTTCTTTGGTGTAGGTACCGTTCTTGTGTTGGAGTTTTTCTTCTAGGATCCTCTGTGCGGCTGGATTGTTAGATAGATACTCTTTGAATTTGGTTTTATCCTGGAATATTTTGTTTTCTCCATCTAGGCTGATTGAGAGTTTTGCTGGGTTTAGTAGCCTGGGCTGGCATTTGTGTTCTCTTAGAGTATGCATGACCTCTGGCCAGCTTCTTAAGACTTTCATAGTCTCTGTTGAGAAGTCTGGTCTAATTCTGATAGGTCTACCTTTGTATGTTACTTGGCCCCTTTCCCTTGCAACTTTCAATATTCTTTCTTTGTTCTGTGCATTTAGTGTTCTGATTATTATATGACCAGAGGATTTTCTTTTCTGGTCCCATTTATTTGGTGTTCTATAGGCTTCTTGTACCCTTATGGCCATCTCTATCTTTAGGTTGAGGAAGTTTTCTTCTATGATTTTGTTGAAGACATTTTCAGGTCCTTTGAGCTAGAAATCTTCATTCTTCTCTATTCTGGTTATTCTTAGATTTGGTCTTTTCATTGTACCCTAAATTTCCTGGATGCTTGGGTTAGGAGTCTTTTAAGTTTTGAATTTTCTTTGACAGTTGTGTCAATCTTTTCTATACCTGAGATCTTTTTTCTATATCTTGTATTCTGTTGGTGATACTTATATCTGTAATTTAGGACCTCTTTCCTGGTTTTTCCATTTCCAGGTATACCTCCATGTGTGCTTTCTTTATGGTTTTTACTTCCACTTTTAGGTCTTGAATGGCTTTATTCAATTCCTTCACCTGATTGATTGTGTTTTCCTGTATTTCTTTAAGGGATTTATTTGTTTCCTCTTTAGGGGCTTCTACCTGTTTACCTGTATTTATTTCAGTGAGTTATTTATATCCTCCTTAGAAGACTCTATTATCTTCATGAGATAGGATTTTAGGTCAGCTTCCTGAATTTCAGATGTGTTAGTATATTAGAGCTTGCTGTGGTGGGAGTACTGGGTTCTGATGATGCCCATGTATATTGGCTTCTGTTGCTTATAGTCTTGCACTTGCCTCTCGCCATCTGGTTATCCCTGGTGTTTGTTGGTCTAGGTGACTCTGTCTTTTGTCCCTGGATTGCTTCAGGTCTCCCAGTAGGCCTGCAACCCTGACTTTAGCAGACCACCTGTGGGACCTTCCAACTGGGGGCTCTTCAGAGGGGCAGAGAAGCTGCTGATCTGTTGCCTTGGCTGCAGTAGATTTCCTGGGAGGCCTTCAAACTGTTGGGTCTTCAGAAGAGCAGTCAAACTGTTGTCCTGTGTGAAGATGTTCTCCAGGGGCCTTATGGACTGTGGTTTCTGTTTCCCTGTTTGCAGCAGAACTCCAGGGAGGCTTTCAGTTTGTAGGGTCAGTTGCCGTGCATATCACAGAACCCCTGGGAGGTCTTCAGACTGTGGTGTCTGTTGCCCAGTTGCCCTGTGTACAGAGGAGCTCCTAGGATGCCTTCAAGCTGTGAGAAGCAGACAAACTAGTAGTCAGTTGCTCTGTGTAGCAGCAGATCTCCTGGGATACCTCAGGCTGTGATGTCAGTTGCCCAACTACTCTGAGTGCAACAGATCTTCTGGGATGAGTCAGGATATGGTGTCTCCAGGGGAGCAGCCTGGCTAGCAGTGTGACCCAGTAGAAAGTACTGGGCAGTAGGAGATGGGTATTCGGCAGGCGGTGGTTTTGGAGGTGATGGCTCTCTAGTCCACTGGGCTCCCAGCAGCAGCTCTGAGACTTCAGGGGCATTCTTACCAACTGCTCTGAGTGCAGCAGGTCTTCTGGGATGGCTCAGGATATGGAGTCCTCAGGAGAGCAGCTCAGTTTTGTTTGTTTGTTTGTTATATCTTATTGACTCTTGTTTGGTTTATTTTCATAGGTTTTTTTGTTTTGTTTTTTGTTATATTTTTGATAGAGGAAGAACATAAAATTAGGTTGATAGAGAAGTGGGAAGAATTGGGGCAAGAATATGATCAAAATATCTTAAGTAAAAGTTTTCACTAGAAGCAGTAAGCTACTCTCAGAGTTCAAAATGCTGGTCTCACAAAAACAGTGTATTTCTTTGTGTAACCTACACGTAATTAACCTATCCTACAACAAACTGTATCATGTTTACCATAGAAGTATATATTTTACTTTTAGCACAGTGAAGAGAGCTCTGGACTACATATAAAGAGATCTGGGATTTGATTGTTAATCTGTTGGGTGTGTTGTTTAATATTCTCTACAATCACCAAGGATTAATCTTTGCTCACCCAGAATCCAGGAGGAAAAAAATGCCTCCAACTGGTCTTACAAACTGCAGTTTCATTCTTAAACACATTTACCACTCTCCTGCTAGTGTAAACCTTCTTATTGTGAACCTTCTCAGCAAGAACCTTCTAAAATGTAAAGCTGGTCCTGTCACTCTCCTGGCTAACAGACTGAGTTCTTTGGATAGATAATATTTGATGCTTTCCAACTGCTGGGTCTCTGATCATATTCTCCTGGCTACCATAAACTTTCTCCATTCCCTTTTCCTTTGTTAATTCTATTCATGCTTTAAGATGCCTTCCAGAATCTCCTATCCAGTGAACCTTCTGATTTCAGGTGTCTTGAATTCAAGATTCCTGTTTCTCTCATTGCAATCATCAGAACAGATGAGAATTGTTTGACACTCCTATGTAGATGGCAGTACTCTTTTGGTAACAGATACCTGATCCTAATTGCCTTCCTTTGACATCCAGCACAATTGCTTCGAAAAAAATGGACATTTGTAGATTATGGAAAGGAAAAAGAAAAGAAATGGAGGCAAGAAAAGGATAAGGGACAAAAGTAAAGTATACAGTGGAGCAGGGCTAATTAATAGGAGTATACAGTGGAGCAGGGCTAATTAATAGGAGTATACAATGGAGCAAGGCTAGTTAATAGGAGTATACAGTGGAGTAGGGCTAGTTAATAGGAGTATACAGTGAAGCAGGGCTAGTTAATAGGAGTATACAGTGGAGCAGGGGTAGTTAATAGCATAGGCTAGGGAGACAGGACAGATGAAGGACTGAGGTCTGAGAGATGGTATAGAGGTCTCCTCTGATTTCTAAGATATAACCAACTGTTAGTGAGTGAGTGTGCATCCTATCTTTCTTAGGAACCACAGTCTTTCCATAGAAACTTGCAGTTTGTGTCTCAACGTGATCCTTTAAATTTGAATAGATTATCTAGAACTATGATTCTAAACCCTAAGTTTTGCTTTTTCTAATAAAACCTTTCTGGTTTTATTTTTGTTGTGGTTCATAGTTTCTTCATATTAACTAGGCAGTTTATTTGAGTATTATACACCATGTAATATATAAGAAGAACTTAAGAAATATGTAAATGTCTAGGAAATTTGTGAATTATTTATTAGTGACTATTACTAATTATACTTTACGATCAATCATTTGTCATTATCTAATACTGATGCTTTATTAAACTTATTCTAAGTCATTTATGCTAAATGGATTTTATATTTATTGTATAGAAAGGATCTTAATAAGGTAGTTCCTTTGCATTATTTCATTAACCATGAAACTCCAACTTAGAGAAATATAAGGTTAATTGATGGAGAAAACTGTAACTTAATGACTTTCCGTCAGAGACTAACATATGTGGAGAAAGTACATAAATTGAGGAAATTATCTAGATAATAGAAAAAAAGAAGGCATTTCAATTTAACTATGCATATAGAACTTTTATATATAAAAATATACAATTCAATTTCATTAATTGTCAGACTTCTTGTTTAAGTGGTCTTCATCGAAGACAAGAAGTTATTTCTGATAGTAGCTGTCTGCCTAATAGACCTACAGTGCTATAAGAAATGCCTGTGTAGCTCTATCTTGGGGTTCTTGACATCAAGATAAAGGTCAACTGAAAATCTAAGTTAGTATTGACCATAATTTAAATTCTTGATTGTATGACACAACGTCATAGTTATATCTTCTCTTTCTGGGTGCTTGAAAAATATAGTTAATATTCAGTAGTTGCATTTCTGCATTTCAAATTTCTAGACTTAAGCAGAACTGCTTTAAGTATACTTATTCTGATTATACAGCAAGAATTGCTTAGGAGCAATTAACTCATGAACTCAGTTAAAGCTCTTTCTTGGAACTTCTGTTCTCCCATTTGCGTATTTCAGCTGCTAATAAAACACTATGTCTTGCCCTTCATCTGGACTAATGCTTTACTCCTGACTAAATTAATTACACATTTTTGGATCCCTATTCAAGTTCAGTGTCCTTGGAGTGATGATTAATATTAATTGCCAAATTCACATAATCTAGAAGCACCTGGAGACGAAGTCTCAATGAGGTGGCATTTAGAATATGTTGTCCTGTGGGAATGTTGTTGGGGAGAACTCTTGAGGACTCTGGGCTGTTCTTAATAGGGAAAGTTGAACACTTGTATTCATACATCATTGCAGTTTGCTCTTCACTGGTAATACAATGTGTGTAGGTGCTTCAAGTTCATGCTGCCTTGGCTTCTCCACAGAGATTGACTGTAACCTGGAATTGTGAGCCAAATAAATTCTTTCTTTAGTTACTTTTGTCAAGGTATTTTATCACAGCAACAAACAAATCCAAAGACTCTAGACACAACTATCAGTTGAACTTCTCAGAAGCTAGCCTTGTAAGATAGTCAGAAGCTCCCCGCACATTGGAATTAGATAGTTTCAGTTCCACAAATTCAAATGCTGACTGTAAAATTCAATACTTTGTCACAACTAAATCACATTTTTTCTTCCATTTGCAGAATTATGACAAGTAAAGAAAATATAAAATAAATACAAGGGACACTGAACTATAAACAGCTTTATTCCTACCTCAGATCCTGAAAATGACACAAAAGAACTCTTATGAATTATTAGTGCATGACGCCTGCTGTGTTCGAGCTTGTGATTTTTGAGTCAGTATTCTGAAAAAGAATGTTAGGTTCTGTATTCTTCCTTTATTGTCAGCCCTCTAAGCCGGTATCTTCCTTTCTTTGTGTGCTTCATTTTCTTAATCATTCTAATGTGTCTATAGCTTACAAAAAGTTGATAATTTTAAAGAAGTTGATTGTTTGCAAGTTAAAATGCTTTCTTAACATCTCTACAGAGTCATTGCCTAGGTGTCAAGGCCATTTGATAGAAGAATCTGAAAAGGCCTCTTTTTTTATTTTTTTGGGATAACAATGCACCTGATATCTAATCATCTTCCAATCCTTTCTCTTGTCTAAATTTGCCAGATCCTGCCTTCATTTCTTTCAATTGCGTCCCGCCTCATTCATCCATATAAATCAGAACAGGTCTTCCTTTCTGTTCTGTATGAGCTCCAGACAGGTGTGGATTTAGTTAATGCTGCTGCTTGCCTAAAGGTCTACTTCCCTGAAGATCTGCACAAGTGCACCAGCTTAACCAGCATTCTATATTTCACACCACTTACAAACAGACCTTCAGTGTCTTGCCAGAACCCTTGGAGAATGACCATTGCATACAGTTGAAAATCTAGAGTACTGCACAAACACAGACTGTCTGTTTCTCTGACCACAGAACACTTAGTTTTTATTCCTTGCTTTTCTTGTTCTTCAGAATTTGAACTTTCCTCACACTAGAAAGCTAAATCATGAACTCATTATTTTGATCAGTCTTTCTTCCTTTCTTCCCCTCCCTTCCATCCTCCCTAGCTTCCACCCTCCCTCCCTGCCTTCCTTCCTCCATTTCTCCTTCCCTTCTCTTTCTTTTTTCAATTATTGCTTTTGTTTTGGTTTAGCTTTCCCAGCATTTATTTGCTCAAAATCCTACTCTTCTTCAGAACCCACTTCAGGCTTTTGGCATTCCTTCTGAGCTAGCCTAATTCTTCGGGATTCTCTCTCTGTTAAAGAAACCATCTGAATTGTATTGTAACTTATTCTTTTTTTATTATTGGATATTTATTTACAGTTCAGATGTTATCGCCTTACCCCATTTCCAACCCCACCCTCGCCTAGGAAACCCCCCATGCCATCGCCCCTCCTCCTGCTTCTCTGTAGATGTGCCCCTACCTACCCCCCGACTCCCACCTCCCCACCCACGAATTCCCCCATACATGGCATCCAGTCTTTATAGGACCAAGGATCTCTTCTCCCACCTATGCCCTACAGGGCCATCCTCCCTTACATATATAGCTGAAGCCATCGATCCTACCTAAGTGCTCCCAGGCTGGTGGTTGAGACCCTGGCAGCTCTGGTTGGTTGGTATTGTTGTTCTCTTCATGGGGCCACAAACCCTTTCAGCTCCTTCAGTCTTTACTCTAACTCCTCCATTGGGAACCCCTTGATCAGTTCAATGGTTAGCTGTGAGCATCTACCTCTGGGTATGTCAAACTCTGGCAGACCTCTAAGGACACAGCTACATCAGACTCCTGTCAGCATACACCTCCTGACATCCATATCAGCATCTACCTTTGGTGACTGCACATGGGATGGATACCCAGGTGGAATGATCTCCAGAAGGGCCCTCCTTCAGTTTATGTTCCACACTTTGTCCCCATATTTGCTCGCTTAAGTATTTTGTTATTCATTCTAAGAAGGACTGAAGCACCCACACTTTGTCTTCCTTCTTCATGAGCTTCGTGTTGTCTGTGAGTTGAATCTTGGGTATTTCAAGCTTCTGGGCTAATATCCAATAATCAGTGAGTGAATACCATATGTGTTCTTTTGTTACCTCACTCAGTATGATATTTTCTAGTTCCATCGATTTACCTAAGAATTTATCGAATTCACTCTTTTTAATAGCTGAGTAATACTCCATTGTGTAAATACCACATTTTTTGTATCCATTACTCTGTTGAAGGACATCTGGGTTCTTTTCAGCTTCTAGCTATTATAAATAAGGCTGCTATAAACATAGTGGGGCATATGTCCTTTTTATATGTTAGAGCATCTTCTGGGTATATTCCCAGGAGTGATATAGCTGGGTCCTCAGGTAATTTTCCAATTTTCTGAGGAACCACAAGACTGATTTCCAGAGTGGTTGTACCAGTTTGCAGTCCCACCAAAAATGGTGGAGTGTTCCTCTTTCTCCACATCCTCTCCAGCATCTACTATCACCTGAGTTTTTTCTCTTAGCCAGTATGACTGGTGTGAGGTGGAATCTCAGGGTTGTTTTGATTTACATTTCCCTGATGACTAAGGATACTGAACATTTCATTAGGTGCTTCTTGGCCATTCGAGTTTCCTCAGTTGAGAATTCTTTGTTAAGCTCTATACCCCAGTTTTTAATAGGGTTATTTGGGTATCTGGAGTCTACACTCTTGAGTTCTTTGTATATATTGAATATTAGCCCTCTATCAGATGTAGAATTGGAAAAGATCTTTTCCCAATCTATTGCTTGCCATTTTGTCCTATTGACAGTGTCCTTTGCCTTACAGAAACTTTG
Source organism: Mastomys natalensis (assembly GCA_021653895.1). NCBI lineage: Eukaryota > Metazoa > Chordata > Mammalia > Rodentia > Muridae > Mastomys > Mastomys natalensis. The sequence continues at coordinate 504,663 of JAJTUV010000501.1, forward strand.
AAATTTTATGAAGTCCTATTTGTCAATTCTTGGTCTTAGAGGATAAGCCATTGGTGTCCTGTTCAGGAACTTTCCCCTGTGCCCAAGTATTCGAAGTTCTTTCCCACCTTCTCTTCTATTGTTTCAGTGTACCTGGTTTTATGTGAAGGTCCTTTATCCACTTAGACTTGAGCTTTGTACAAGGAGATAAGAATGGATCGATTTGCATTCTTCTACATGTTGTCCTCCAATTGAACTAGCACCATTTGTTGAAAATGCTATTCTTTTTCCACTGGACAGTCTTAGCTCCTTTGTCAAAGATCAAGTGACCATAGGTCTGCGGGTTCATTTGTGGGTCTTCAATTCTATTCCATTGATCTTCCTGCCTGTCTCTGTACCAATACCATGTAGTTTTTATCACTATTGCTCTGTAGTACAGCTTGAGGTCAGGGATGGTGATTCCTACAGATGTTCTTTTATTGTTGGGAATAGTTTTCGCTATCCTGTTTTGTTTTGTTTTGTTTTGTTTTGTTGTTATTCCATATGAATTTGAGAATTTTTCTTTGTAACTCTGTGAAGAATTGGGTTGGGATTTTAATGGGAATTGCATTGAATCTGTAGATTGCTTTTGGCAAGATGGCCATTTTTACTATATTAATCCTGCCAATCCATGAGCATGGGAAATCTTTCCATCTTCTGAGATCTTCTTCGATTTCTTTCTTCAGAGACTTGAAGTTCTTTTCATACAGGTCTTTCATTTCCTTGGTTAGATTCACACCAAGGTATTTTATATTATTTGTGACTATTGCGAAGGTTGTCATTTCCCTAATTTCTTTTTCAGCCTGTTTATCTTTCACATAGAAGAAGGCTACTGATTTGTTTGAGTTGATTTTATAACCAGCCACTTTGCTGAAGTTGTTTATCAGGTTTAGGAGCTCTCTGGTGGGAATTTTGGGGTCACTTGAGTATACTATCCTATCATCTGCAAATAGTGATATTTTGACTTCTTCCTTTCCTATTTGTATCCCTTTGACTTCTTTTTTTTTTGTCTAATTGCTCTGGCTAGGACTTCCAGTACTATATTGAATAGGTAGGGAGAGAGTAGGCAGCCTTGTCTAGTCCCTGATCTTAGTGGGATTGATTCAAGCTTCTCTCCATTTAATTTGATGTTGACTACTGGTTTGCTGTATATTGCTTTTACTATGTTTAGGTATGGGCCTTGAATTCCTGATCTTTCCAAGACTTTTACCATGAAGGGATGTTGAATTTTGTCAAATACTTTCTCAGCATCTAGTGAGATGATCATGTGTTTTTTTTTTCCTTTGAGTTTGTTTATATAATGAATTACATTGATGGATTTCCGAATACTGAACCATCCCTGCATTCCTGCTTGATCATAATGGATGATTGTTTTGATGTGTTCTTGGATTCGGCTTGCTAGAATTTTATTGAGTATTTTTGCATCGATATTCTGAAGTTCTCTTTCTTTGTTGGGTCTTTGTGAGGTTTAGGTATGAGTGTGATTGTAGCTTCATAGAATGAATTGGGTAGTGTTCCTTCTGTTTCTATTTTGTGGAAAAGTTTGAAAAGAATTGATATTAGGTCTTCCTTGAAGGTCTGATAGAATTCTGCACTAAATCATCTGGTCTTTGGCTTTTTTTGGTGTGGAGACTTTTAATTACTGCTGCTATTTCCTTAGGGGTTATGGGACTGTTTAGATGGTTTATTTGCTCCTGATGTAACTTTGGTACCTGGTATCTGTCTAGAAAATTGTCCATTTCATCCAGGTTTTCCAGGTTTGTTGAGTATAGGCCTTTGTAGTAGGATCTGATGATTTTTTTTAATTTCCTCAATTTCTGTTGTTATGTCTTCCTTTTCAGTTCTGATTTTGTTACTTTGAATACTGTTCCTGTGCCCTCTGGTAAATCTGGCTAAGGGTTTATCTATCTTGTTGATTTTCTCAAAGAACCAGCTTCTGGTTTTGTTGATATTTTGTATATTTCTTTGTTTTTATGGTTGATTTCAGCCGTGAGTTTGATTATATCCTGCCGTCTACTCCTCTTGCATGTATTTCTTTTTGTTCTAGAGCTTTTATGTGTGTTGTCAAGTTGTTAGTATATGCTCTCTCCAGTTTCTTTTTATAGGCACTTAGAGCTATGAGTTTTTCCCCTTAGCACTGTTTTCATCGAATCCCACAACTTTGGTATGATGTGTCCTCGTTTTCATTAAATTTTAAAAAGTCTTTAATTTCTTTCTTCATTTCTTCTTTGACCAAGTCATCATTGAGCGTTGTTCAGTTTCCATGTGCATGTGGGTTTTCCATTGGTTTTGTCATTATTAAAGACCAGCCTTAGTCCATGGTGATCTGATAGGATGCAAGAGATTATTTCAATCTTTTTGTATTTGTTGAGGCCTGTTTTGTGATCAATTATATGGTCTATTTTGGAGAAGGTACCATGAGGTGCTGAGAAAAAGGTATATTCTTTTGCTTTAGGATGAAATGTTCTACAGATATCTGTTAAATTCATTTGTTTCATAACTTCTGTTAATTTCAATGTGTCTCTGTTTAGTTTCTGTTTCCATGGTCTGTCCATTGCTGAGAGTGGGGGGTTGAAATCCCCCACTATTATTGTGTGAGGTGCAATGTATGTTTTGAGCTTTAGTAAAGTTTCTTTTAGGTATGTGGGTGCCCTTGCATTTGGAGCATAGATGTTCAGAATTGAGAGTTCATCTTGGTAGATTTTTCCTTTGATGAATATGAAGTGTCCTTCCTTATCTTTTTTGATTACTTTTAGTTGAAAGTTGATTTTATTTGATATTAGAATGGCTACTCCAGCTTGTTTCTTGGGACCATTTGCTTGGAAAATTGTTTTCCATCCTTTTACTCTGGGGTAGTATCTGTTTTTGTCACTGAGGTCCATTTCCTGTCTGCAGCAAAATTCTGGGTCTTGTTTGTGTATCCAGTCTGATAGTCTACGTCTTTTTATTGGAGAATTGAGTCCATTGATGTTAAGAGATATTAAAGAAAAATGATTGTGGCTTCCTGTGGTTTTTGTTATTAAAGGTAGAATTATGTTTGTGTAGCTATTTTCTTTTGGGGTTGTTGGAAGATTACTTCCTTGCTATTTCTAGGTTGTAGATTCCTTCCTTTTATTGGCATTTTCCATCAATTATCCTTTGATTGCTGAGTTTTTCAGAAGATATTGTGCAAATTTGGTTTTGTCATGGAATATCTTGGTTTCTCCATCTATAGTGATTGAGAATTTTGCTGGGTATAGTAGTCTGGGCTGGCGTTTGTGTTCTCTTAGAGTCTGTATGATATCAGTCCAGGATCTTCTGGCTTTTATAGTCTCTGGTGACCAATCTGGTGTAATTCTTATAGGTCTGCCTTTATGTGTTACTTGACCTTTATCCCTTACTGCTTTTAGTGGGGTTTTTTTGTGCATTTGGTGTTTAGATTATAATGTGACCGGAGATATTTATTTTCTGGTCTAGTCTATTTGGCGTTCTGTAGGCTTCTTGTATGTTTATGGGCATCTAGTTCTTTAGATTAGGGAAGTTTTCCTCTATAATTTTGTTGAAGATATTTACTGGCCCTTTAAATTGGGAATCTTCACTCTCATCTATACCTATTATCCTTAGGTTTGGTGTTCTCATTATGTCCTGGATTTTCTGGATGTTTTGGGTTAGGAGCTGTTTGCATTTTGCATTTTCTTTGACAGTTGTGTCAATGTTTTCCATAGTATCTTCTGCACCTGAGATTCTCTCTTATATCTCTTGTATTCTGTTGGTGATGCTTGTGTCTATGACTTCTGATCTCTTTTCTAGGTTTTCTATCTCCAGGGTAGTCTCCCTTTGAGATTTCTTTATTGTTTCTATTTTCATTTTTAGATCCTGGATGATTTTGTTTAATTCCTTCATTGTGTTTTCTTGCAGTTCTTTAAGGGATTTTTGTGTTTCCTCTTTAAGGGCTTCTACCTGTTTACCTGTGTTCTCCTGTACTTCTTCAAGAGAGTTACTTATGTCCTTCTTAATAATCTTCTATCATCATCATGAGAAGTGATTTTAAATCTGAATCCTGCTTTTCCAGTGTGATGGGGTGTCCAGGGCTTGCTATGGTGGGAGAACTGGGTTCTGATGATGCCAAGTAACTTTTGTTTCGGTTATATTCCCGAGTTTGCCTTTCGCCATCTAGTTACCTGCACTCACTGTGTCTGACTGGAGTCTGTCTTTCCAGTTATCTTGCTTGTGTCAGAACTTCTCAGAGTCCAGATGTCTCTGTGATCTTGTGATCCAAAACTCCTGGGTGGAAGAACTCCTGGGACTCAGGCCGCCTCTGAGATCCTCAGATCCTGCTGCTCTGAGTGCAGTGGCTCCTCTAGGATGACTCAGGATACAGTGTCTCCACAGGAGCAGACCAGCTAGGCGTCTGCCCCAGCCAAAAGGACCAGGCAAGAGGTCGAAGGGTAGTGGTATTCCAGAGGGGCAGGGTTTGGGTTGTTGATGGGTCCTGAGTGTTCCTGGCTCCCAGTTGTAACTCTGGGGTGTAGGGCGTGGGAGGGTATTCTTACCCGCTGCTCTGAGTACAGTGGCTCCTCTAGGATGGGTCAGGATATGGTGTCTCCACAGGAGCAGACAAGCTAGGTGTCTGTCCCAGCCAAAAGGCTTGATTTATTCTTTACTCTTATCCTCTTTCTAGAGAAGATACCATATATTATTTATTAGTGTATCAAAGTAAATATGTTTATTGTACTGAGATTCACTAATCCTTATCATCTAACTATGAGCACTGTGACGTTTTCTAAATTCACCACACATATATTTCTCCAAAACAGTCATTGTCAAGTGAAAACCCTGTCACTCTAATTAATAATATATGACTTTTTTATTTTAAAATAATCCCCTAGTCTGATATTATAAGTGGGAGATTGTCAATACCCACTCCAATTTATGCTGGCTTCTTATATGAAGTGTGCTGGGACAGCTGAGATGGTTGTTTCCTATGGAACCACGAGAAGATGCTCATGGTTCTGCCATGGAGAAGACTACTGCTTTATCCACCAATCCTTCCCTCAGAAAACACAAAGCTTGGGTTCCTTAAAAGAAAGAAAATCAACCTGAACAGTTGGGAGGCTAGTACAGAAAATATCTATAAACTCAAATCCAACTAATAAATAATATAAGACAGGGAATTGAGCACTGTTTGCCATGCCTATAACCACCAAGGTTCTCCATCCAATTTTCTTCTCTAGTTTGTGTTCTTTCATTAGACTCTGAGTTAGACTTCTATACATTGCTGCAGACTTAATAAAGATATTTCATTTTTTCTGGTATGCTTCCAGAAACCTAGCATGCAGTGAAGGTTTTATGGTGCTGTGTGGTGCGGCAGATGTCATCCCATTGGCCTAAGTCCTGTTGACATTTGGAGATATGGATTAATTGAGCTACAGAATGAAATTTAATTAAAATTAAATACAAACTTGGCCATTGTATCTGTTCATTTCCTGCACTCTAGCATGTGCATTTGCAAGCAGTGCCATAGTTAATTTGTTTAATCAGGATGCTCTGTGGGGGAAGCGGCACTTTGTTTTACATGGATAGACGGAGGGTTTGGTGGATGCCAGGTTGAGTTTCACTGCACACAATGCAAGCTCTGTAAATGGTGCCACTGATGAGCCTCAGAGGCTACCTGAAAAAGCATGGTGGGCCCTCAGGAACCCAGAAAGAGACAACTTGTCAGAGACAATGTTTAGTAATGTCTTCTAAATTAGCATTACATGACCACAGGAGTCTCATCTATTACCCATTAACACGTTGCCATAGTATTTTTTACATCCAGATATCCATTCATGCTATTACTCAACCAACATTGTTTTAGTACCAATCATGTGCCAATGCAAGGGAAACATTATTACATAAACATAGTAAAAACATACTTATCATATTTTTCCTGCCAATAATCTCAGTTAGAGAAGTTTGGCATTTCTTAAAATAACAAGATTAGCATTTAGAACAAGATACTTCAGGGTTTTAAAAGTTTGTCTCTAGGATGAGGAGAAACAATACTACTTTTAGTTCAGATGGGATTGCATTGTGCTAAGTGGGACCTGTGGCAGCCTTGTGCTGAAAACCATTTCAAAGACCTCCTCCTGGGGTGGAGGAGCCTTACTGATTACTGAAGTGAAAAATGAACTATATTCCAACAGCCATCCAAACAACAGGAGTCTTTCTTTATCATCTATCTGTTTATCTCCCTATTCCGGTCTCCACATTTTAAGCTTCCATTAGATAATATTGAGACAAACACATCTTCTCCAGAATATATGAAAAGATTTCTATTGAATCTGGAGTAGATTGGACATTCACTGTTTGGGCAATCTAATGTCAACTCTTTGGAGGCACCAGTATCATCTACTTTTCCTTCAGGGAATCACTCATCGTACACCTGTGCACATTAGGTGAAAGTGTGTGAGCTGGAGAGAGAACTAATTAATCTATTCTACTGCTAGTGGCCTCTGTAATTGATTTGGAAATGGGCACATGATCCTAATCATCCAATAATACCACATGATTCATGAGAAGGTGCAATTCATAAGTCCCTGTCTTCCCCAAGAGGAAAAGTTTCTGAAAATGGTTTGAACCCAATAGTAGCTCTGGAGCAATGTGACGCTGATCCTACCATGCTTTTCCTATCCTCTGCTATCTCAACAAATGCGTGTGTGTTGAGCTTGGTGTGAGCTGACTTTCTGGATGCAACACTCAGAAGAGCCAGAGCTGCTGAGCATCGTCTTTATCCCAGCATCCATGTAGGGCTGTCCTCACAGACAGCACGTTCTCCACTCTGCACGCTGCTTAGCAGCGTTCAGCTCTCATCACCAACCAGCTCAGCGTCTACAGTGTGTGCCTTCAGGGATGCTTTTGTTGAAATGAGAAAATTAAAATAGAAATAAATTATAAGGCAATTTAAATGAACAATCTTTTGTCTTTTAGTAAACCTGCTTAACTTTATCTGCTCAAAAATGTAGTTACTACTTTTTTTATTTTTTGACATGGTATTTGTATGACTCAGAGAACTCATTCAAGGTCACCCAATAGTTTCAAATGGTGAGAGCGAAAGAGAGAGAGAGCGAGAGAGCGAGAGCAAGAGAGAGAGAGAGAGAGAGAGAGAGAGAGAGATTGATTTAACTATCTTATATTGATATAGCCTCGTATAATTGCCCTCCCCCAAGAAGTACCATGACCCCATTCTGTGATATATGCTAAAGTTAACTATCTTAGCACCTGGAAATTATTCTTTATGTTCCCTGCATGGTACATGAAGGTTGTGAGTTCTTGTCAATTCCAAAGTAAGCTTTTTTTTCTCCCTCAGATGAGTTACATTGCTTCTAGCTATTGACTCAAATTGGCCCAGTAAATAGACACAGCGTGTACTTTTCTGGCATACATTTTCTATTCTATCAGATATACTTACTTTATGTAAACACTGTCCTATCCGGGCCTCTGTTCGTTTCAAGAATCACTTTGAAATTATGGCAATGAAAGCCTATTAGCTTTCTCCCTAGTATTCTTTTATGAATTTAATCCTGTTCTTTTTACATTTTAAAATTTTGTTTTTGTGTTCTGTCTTTTTTCAGTGCTAGGATTGAACTCAGAGCCCCACACAGACTAGGCAAGTGTACTACTACAGACCTATATTTCTGACTATAACTTTGATCTTTTCTAACTCTTCTCAGTTTTTATAAACATAATGACTTTAATGGGAAAATATCATTTAAATTATAAATATTGCATAAATGACATGTTATTTGTTGAACCTAATTTCTAAGTTGTCATAGGTTTGTCATATTGTTACCACAACAAGGATGATTTTTTTTAATCATTAATCTAATTAAAGGTATTCAAAGGAATTAGTATATTAAAGAAAGAAACAATTTATTTCTTCTCATTTATTGGTCCTTCTGGACCTTTGATTACATTAACAAAATGGGTTCAAAGAATAAAAAACCAAAGGAAAAGAAAATGCTTATAACTTTAACTCTTGGTAAGAAGACTAGTTTTCATCGGTGACCTCTGGTGGTTTTAGGGGAATGAGCTATGTCTGTGTTGTCTTATCATAGTCAATGCAACCTAGTATCTGATCTCCCATGGAACACAGCCTTAATAAACATTTGTTGGACAAGGAAACAGTGAATAAAGAAGAAGCAGCTTTAACAGTTTGTGCTTTGTTTATTCAACAATATGCACTGAGCACACATCGCACATACCACTGTGCTGTGGAGTTTAGGAGATGAATGGATGGCATTCAGTGAGCATGGGATGAGCTAATGTATCTGTACAGGAATATCTGGAGTGCTGTTCTGAGAACATTGTATTGCACGGGATACCCAAGGAAAATAAGAATGGGACCCAAGGGCTGCTGAGAACAGGAGAAATAGTCTTTCCCATGGAAGAACATACCAACTGCTTATCCAATAACTAATGGTCATCCCTGAAAAAATATGCATACAAGTAACATTGTGCAGACTTAACAGGTTTTGTTCATGGATTTAGAAATATATATGTAAACCATATACCTATATGCATGTAGCAACTATTAATGGTTAAAAAAAAAAAAAAAAGAAAAGGCCATGAATTTGACAGAGAGCAAGAAGGGGTACATGGGGAAGTTTGGAGTGACAAAAGGAAAGAGAAAATGATGTAATTATATTATAACCTCAAACATAAAATAAATAATTGAAAATATGTCTGGGAATGGTATGAAGAAGGAATGGTTACTAAGAAACTGGGTTGCATATATTTATTGGAGTACTTCAGCTTGTGAGAGTGGTTTCTGAGGACTACTGGGCAGCTGTGATTGAACAGGTAGGAGGAGAATGACCAACAGTCCTTTCCCCTAAAATACGGTGTCGAGTCTATTTTGATTTGGGACTGCAGCTACTGGCATCCTCTTATCTTATTTGGCCCCAGGCCTTTGTGCTAAAGAAGTCACCCACTTTTTATTTGTGTGCAACAAACCAGTTTGTCAGTACTCTGGTTTCTCATTAGTAAGCAATCTTCCTGAATTTCATTTTTGAGATGGTAATTTGGTGCTCTTTTGAAGTGTTGTGGACCCTGTCTCCTTGTTGATGTCTCACAATACTTCTGCAGCAGTGACGTAGTGTTCTGCTATGACCAGTCTCATTGCCACCCCACCCACAGTAGTTGTGTGACCAGCATAAGTTCAGTGCTACTTGTACTTGCACTGTGTACTTGAGAAGCAAGATGCCCAGGAAACATTCTCTGACAAATTTGTAATTAATGTTTAAGACCAAATGAAGGAATGAGAATTGTTTCTGATATTCAGGTACAGAGCAAGGTGAGAAAAATCTACAATGAAACTTTTATTGAAAATTTAAGACAATTACTTTTCCAGTTAAGAAGCAGTTTCAGTGGACTGATATCTGCAGGATAACTTCATTGCTGCCAGAATTATATTCAATCCTTACATGTTTCTAAGAGTGCTAGCAGGCATGGTAATTGCCAAGTATTGGAGACAGGACTATGCCTCCCTGCCTTCTCTCTTGCTTCATTTGCATTGCTTCATGGGTTCATTAATTACAGGATATTAAGTGAGGATGTCATGTAGTTTTCAAATCTCAAGACCCTTACTGTTCTTAGAAACTATTGAAGAAATCACATATTTCATTTATAAAGCATAAATTTTTCAAAGGGAAATTTAGAAATTGGCATAAATTCATACCTTTGCCTTATCTCCATGTATTTATTTCTTAACAAAGATAAATTATTTTTAACTGTTCTGCATTGACTCTATTTTTAAAAAGAGCCTTTTTCCCCCCATAGGGTCTCATGTAGCTCAGGCTGGCCTTTAACTTTCTATGTAGCCATAGCCAGACTTAAACTGATTCTCCTGCTTTTAACTCTTGTGTGTTTGGTTTATGTACCTCACATTCAACATTGAATTTCATTATGTTTGTAACGTTGGTTGAAATATATAAGGATATCTGGCATCATATGAACATGTAATTGGAAAAGAAGAATATCTTGATCATCACTTTAAGCAATTCTAGACATTCTTTTTCAATATTACACTAACACTCTAAAGGTAGTAATTTCTCTTTTTTTGTATAAATATTTTTATTGGAAATAGATTCTTATCTCATACAATGTATCCTGACTACATTTCCCCTCCCTTTACTCCTCCCAGTTCCTCCACATGTTCCCTCCCTTCCAGATCTGTTCTGTTTCTGTCTCACTAAAAAAAGAGTGGGCTTCTGAGAGATAAGACCAAATGTGACGAAATATAAAACAAAACATAAAGCATCACTTTCAGGCTGAGTCAAAGGCCAGCTTCAACATTACAGGGTAAACTGAGGAAGGCAGCAAATATGGAGTCCATGCTGATAGCAACTTACTCCACCCCCTGCTGACAGTGGCAGGTGATTTATGAGGTCAGCACTGGTTGTGCTGATGGTAGCAAAACTTAATTATCTGGGGACATTAATCTATTTGACTGGCAAGAAACTCTGAACTCTTTAAACATAGGGACCCTGCAAAAAAGAAGAGAGAAAATCATACAAACACACACACATCCATACGCACATGCACACACACACACACACACACACACACACACATACTGGATGAAGCAAAACAGGTCTCAATCGTATTACATACAGATGTATATACATGTATTCATTTAGTGGATAAAGAAAAGCTCCAGCAAGCTCTAAACATTTTATATCATATATACCCATGTATATATACACATATGCACATAAGCATTTACATAGTATATACACTTATATATATATAGGTGTATACATATATAAATACATACAGATATACAGATATGCACATATGCATATATACATATATATACATATATATACTGAAATACCTAGATAGGCATATGAATATACACATGAGTGTATAAATACATATATGTGTGGGACTCCATAAGGGTATCCTGGTTCTTGGCTGGGCATGGGCCTAGAACCCCGAGACTCCAAGGGAGAAACAGCAGGAGTTCGGCCACGTCCCCAGAACTCAGGGTCCTAACAAGCAGTCCAATCTCCATAGACCTACATTGTTCAGTCACGTAGGCCATTACAGCCCCTCCCAAAGTGCACAGGTAGAGTGTGTGACTACAGGCCTCGGGCCCTAGAGATTTACATACTAATGAAGGTCAGAGGGAGGAGCCAATTAAGCATTCCTCCCCAGAACCTCCCCCTTTCTCCCTCCCTACTTAACTCAGGTCTGCCCTGAGTTTGGGGGAGTCCATCCAGATCCATCCACCATCCGCCATGACAATAAAGCCTTTTGGAACCAAGGATTCCTCATATCATTGTGGCCTGCCAGGCCTGCCGCCACCTAAGCCTCCAGCCCCTGGAACCTGGGACCTTCCTCTGGTACGAGAGACAGGCTGCCTAGAGGCCTCCAGGCAGCCTCCACCTCACAGGTCCCGGGCAGCTGCCGTGTGGGCCTGGGGCCTGCTGCTGTGGGCCACCAGTTTATCCCACATATATGCATATATGCACATATACATGTATGCATATATACACATACACCTATATACACATATACATATATACAATGTAGAGTATATACAACATGTATATATACTCATATACACATATACAAATACATACATATATACACATATACACCTATACATACATGTATGTGTATATATATGTATGTGTATATATTCATATGTGTGTGTGTGTGTATATATATATACATATATATATACATATATATATATATGTATATATATATTTGACAGCAAACAACCCCTCCCCTGATGACAGTGGCAGGTGATTTACAGGATCATCACTGGTTGTGCTGATTGAAGGACTATCTGTATACATGTATACACATGTATATATACTCATATATACATATATAGACAGATACACATATATATGAGTATATGTGTATATACATATATGCCCATCTATGCATATATTCATGTATACATATATACGTATATACATATATACGTATATACATACGTACACAGTTGGTGGATAGAGCAAGCTAGAGCAAGCTGTAACTTTATCTTTTCTTTTTTTTTAAGATTTTATTTATTTTATGTATGGAGTACACTGTTGCTCTCTTCAGACACACCAGAAGAGGGCATCAGATACCATTACAGATCGTTGTGAGCCACCATGTGGTTGCTGGGAATTGAACTCAGGTCCTCCAGAAGAGTAGCCAGTGCTCTTAACCGTTGAGCCATCTCTCCAGCCCAACTTTATCTTTTCTTTTAGCCTTGTTATACCTCCCATAAGACAAAGTTCACTACATTAAGTAAAATAACCACCTCATTCAAAAACAAATGAAATGTTACACAAGAGGGAGTTATAGCAGGATTATTGATTATAAGTTCAAAGTAGTAGTTTTATCTACCCTTCATTCCATACGTTCAAAGTAATATCTTTTATGTAATAGAATTACACACTCCTTTGTTCTAACCTTGCTTACCATGGTGCACACCTGTGGCCTCATCCATGGACTTAACCTAGAATGAATGTTTTCCTTGATCATTAATTTGTTCCAAGCCTATTTTTCTTCCTAGTGTAATTTACATGCTTGTAACCTATGAAAGCTCACTGTATTTCTTTTCTAACCTATGCAGCCTTTACTTACTATTCTATGAGGAGGGGACATATTTTATTCTTGATTCTAACTGGCAAAGCAACTTAAATCATCTCCTTGAACATTATATCAATTACTTCCTAAAACTATTTAAATTAAACTAACTTCCTAAAATTATTTAAATCAAATAAGAAATTCCATAAAATGATTCATTCATTTAAACAGCATTATTTTATAAGAGTTCATCTTCATGCTGATCTGCAGGAAATTTTCCCAGTAGGGTGGGCTAACACCCAGGAAGCAATCATAACAAACTATAGGCAGAAATCATCTTTTTTTGCCCAGTCATGCCATGTCAGAAAAACGAGGAATACAGCAATGACAAGCATGACAAGGCACATCAGCAACAAGAAGTAAACCTAGGATGAAGCTGCTAAGCCTGTGCCTTCCCCGGGTTCACCTATTGTAGCCATGCAACACTGTGGGCCATCTCCAGGAAGCTCACTTGCCCACTGCAGCTCTTCATGCATGGAGTCCACCAAAGCTGAACAAGGCAACCCAATAGCAGTAAAAGAGCCCCAGGACTAGCACAAGAATCAGAGAGCCACTCATTCACTCTCTCTCAGAGTTCTATAGAAAATACTAAAGCTAAAAGCTACAGTGTATATACAGAAGAACTGGTCTCCACCAGGTCGGTCCTGTACTTGCTGCTTCAACCTCTATGAGTTCATAGGAGCCTTTCTCAGTTGATTCATTGGGGCTTGTTCTCCTGGAGTCCTCTGTTCCCTAATGTATCTTAAACTCTTTCTACCTTCTCGTTGTCCTCAGGTTTTTCTTAGCTCTGAGAGGACATTTGATGGAGACATCCCATAAATAACTGTGTTTCAAGGATACACAAACGTTCTCTCTCTGTCTCTCTACTTCTCTGTCATCATGTCTTTCTGTGTCTCTCTGTGTGTCTCTGTCTCTGTCTCTCTTGTCTCTCTCTGTCTCTGTCTCTGTCTCCTTCTCTCTGTCTCAGTCTCTCTCTGTCTGTCTCTCACGTGTGTGTGTGTGTGTGTGTGTGTGTGTGTGTGTGTGTGTGTAAAATGTCAGGCTCTGGTTCTCTGCATCTGTTCTTATCTGCTGCTGAGGAAGCCTCTCCAATTATCAATTGGTGTATCTATTAGCATAGCAGATTATCATTAAGAGTCATTTTATTGATACTTAATTTTTAGACCAGTAGTGTTTGGTTTTAATCTAAGTCTCTGGGCTATCTAGTCTTTAGTTCTTGGTTACTCAAGAAATTTTGGACATGGGTTCCAGCTCATGGAGTGGGCCTTGAGTCAAATCAGACATTAGTTATTTATACCCACAAGCTTTGTGCCTTCATTGTCCCAGCATAGCATGCAGACTGAACATATTGTAGGTTATAGGTTTTGTGGCTGTGATGGTGTTTACTTTTCTTCTCTGATAGCCTTCAAAATACTTTCTCACACCCAAACCAGAAGAATGTAGGGTTGATGGCTCCATGTAGACTCCAATTTGACTTTTTCGTGTTTAATGAATTGTTCAGGTGTTATGCTCAGCAAGGGGACCCCAGTATCAGTTTGTGGAGAAAGCAAGCCAGTGTTCTCACAACAGCCTGGATTGTTTGGGGATTTCCATGTGACCACCCTGGCCAACAACTCAATTGAATGTAACCCAGTCCCATTCTTAGAAGATTCATTTGGTGACAAGAGATGGCCAGTTGGGATTCCATATCCCCCATTAATAGGAGATCTCATTAGATTCACCTTCATATATTTTAGGAAGTTTCCAGTATACTAGGTTTTCATACCATCCGTCAAATACCCCCTTGATTTCACTATCTCTCCCCACATTCCCTCCCTCAACCCTATCTTCCCTCCCTCTCCCCACCTCATCTTAATATCACATCTGCCCCTAGTCTACCCATAAATTGGATTCTATTTCCCCATCACAGGGAGATCCATGCCCCACCAATGTTCCTTCCTTTATATCTGTTCTTTCTAGGTCTACAGATTGTAGGTTGGTTATCATTTCTTTAATGTCTACTGTCCAGAAATAAGTGAATATATATCATATTTATCTTTCTACATCTATATTACCTCACTCAGGATGTTTTTTTCCCTAGCTCCATCCATTTACCTGCAAATTTCTTTTTTTTTTTTTCATTTTTTAAAAAGCTTAGTAATACTCCACTATGTAATTGCACCATATTTTGTTAATCCATTCTTCTGTTAGGGTACATCTAGGTTGTTTACAGTTTATGGCTATTATAAATAGAGCAGCAATGAAAATGGTTTAACAAGTGACCTTGTGATAGGATGAAATGTCCTTTGGGTATATGCTCAAAAATGATATCACTGGATCTTGAGGCAGATTAATTCCCAGTTATTCTTTCAGAAGAACTGCCAAAATGATCTCGATAATGGCTGTACAAGTTTGTAGTCCAACCAGCAATGGATGAGTGCTCTGCTTATTTCACAACCTTGCAAGCATGTACTCTTATTTGTGTTATTGATCTTAGCCATTCTGAACGTGTTAGATAGAATCTCAAAGTAGTTTTGAAGCCAGCCAGCAGTGGAGCACTGCTGCAGTCGCCACTCTCTGGAGTCCGAGTTGGCCGTCTGTCTCTCCTGACCAAGTTCAGGGAAAGTAGTTTTGATTTGCATTTCTCTGATAGCTAAGGATGCTGAACATTTCTTTAGTGTTTCTTAGCCATTTGACTTTCAAAGTGATGGTGTCCCTTGCCATATAGAAGCCTTTCAGTTTCATGAGGCCCTTTTGTTTGATCTTAGTGCCTATGCTATTGGTGTTCTGTCCACAAACTCTTCTGCATCTGAGTTCAAAGATGTCACTTTCCTTCTATCAGGCTCAGTGTATCTGGTTTTATGTAGAGGCCTTTGATCCATTTCAAATTGAATTTTGTGCAGAGTGATAAGTATGGATCTATTTGCATTCTTCCACAGGAGGACATCTGGTTTCACTAGCAACATTTGTTGAAGAAGCTGTCTATTTTTCCTGTGCATATTTCTGGTTTCTTTATCAATACTCAGGTATCTAGCAGCATATGGACTCATGTCTCAGTCTTCAATTCTGTTGAAAACTATGTTTGTTTATATGCCAATACCATGCTGTTTCAATTGCTGTAGCTCTGTAATACAACTTGAAAATGGTGAGACATCCAGTAGTTCTTTTATTGTTCAGCTTTATTTATTTATTTATTTGTTTGTTTATTTATTTATTTAATAGAGAACTGTCCTTTCAACATCTGTAAACACTTGTCTTAGAATTTTAATATGGATTGCATTGAATCTGTAGATTCCTTTTGGTAAGGAATTTTTCCTGTTAATCCTACCAATCCACGAGCATGAGAGATCTTTCCAACTTTTTATATCTTCTTCAATTTCTTTCTTCAAAGACTTTATGTTTGTAAAATACAAGGCTTTCATTTGCTTGGTTAGAGTTATGCCAAGATCCTTGATTTTTATTTGAAACTATTGTGGAAAGTAGTTTGCCTGATTTCTTTCTCAGTCCATTTGTTGTTTGTATATATGAGGGCTACTGATTTATATGAATTAATTTTACATCCAGCTATTTTACTTAAAGTGCTTATTAGCTGTGGTTCCCTAGGGGAACTTTAGCATCACTTATGTATACTATCATATCATCCTCAAATAAAGACACTTTGACTTCTTCCTTTCTAATTCATATCAATCCCCTTGATTTCCTTCAGTTGTTTTATCATTCTAGCTAAGACGTCAAGTACCATAGGTATGGAGAGAGTGGACAGCCTTGTCTTGTCCCTGATTTTAGTAATATGGCTTACAGATTCTTTCCATTTAAGTTGATGTTGGCAATAGCCTTGCTGTCAATTGATTTTATTATGTTTAGATATGTCCCTTGTATTCCTAATCTCTTCAGCACTTTTATCATGAGGGGGTGTTGGATTTTGTCAGAGGCCTTTTCTACATCTAACAGAATAATCATGTGTGTGGGGGGGTTCTTTTATTTCTTTAGTGGAAGATTACACTTACTGAATTTTATATATTGAACCATTCTGGCATCTCTAGAATGAAGCCTACATGATCATAGTGGATGAGTTTTTGACGTGTTATTGGATATTGTTTGCAATTATTTTATTGTTGCATCTATGTTCATGAGGGAAAATTGTTCCATAATACTTTTTATTTGTTGGGTCATTGTGTAGTTTGAGGATCATGGTAACTGTGGCCTAAGAAAATGAATTAGGCAATGTTCCTTCTGTAGAAGAGTTAGGGGAAGGATTGAATACCCTCAAGGAGATGGCAACCCCACAGGAAGACTAACAGTGTCAACTAACCTGGACCCCTAGGAGATCCTGGAGACTGAGCTACTAACCAAAGAGTATACACAGGCTGGTGCATGGTCCCCAACACATATGTACCAGAAAGATTGCCAGATGTGCCTAATCCTATAGAGACCAGGATGAGATTGCACCAGGGTAGTGAGATACTGGGGGTGGTTAGGTGTGGGGCTTCCCTCTCAGAGGAGAAGGGGAGGGGAGATTGCTTAGGAACTCTGCAAGGGGGGACTAGGAGATTTGGGGTGTAAATAAAAAATTAATATATAATTAATTAATTAAATACATGTTTATATAAGGACAAAGATTCAATAAGATTGTATAGGAGTAGTGTCTGAGTTATCAAGAGCATTCCTAAGTAAAACTGAAGGGGTGTGTGTATGTGCCTGTGCGTGTGTCCATGTATGTGTGTGTGCTTGTGCATGTCTGTGTGTGAATGCACACCTGAGTGTATGTACAGAGCACAACTGAATTTGCTGTCATTGTATTGATGCACACACAGGCACAGGTGACCTTGCTCATCACTACTGTAGCACCTTCTGTGCATGTTTCATTGCTGTGAAAATAGCAGGAATCATTTCACTATTTCAAAAGTATTTTGATTCCATGGATATCTGACTATGTCTGAGGGCTCAATGATGCTCACAAACCTCCTTTGAAAACCACTTATATAATGTCTGCATAGAATTTTGCCAATGATAAATTTAAAATTAGACCAAGTAGTAACAAAAATAATAAATAGTAATTAGTAGTAAAAGAAGAAAGATAAAAGAGAGGCTGAACTATGTGAATTTGCCATTTAAATATGGAAGTCTGAATTATAGAAATTTACATAGTTGAAACTATTATGTGATTATATGAGATCAGTCATGCCATACAAATAGTATATATTTAAAATTAAGAATGCTAGTACACACCTGTACTCCCAACACTTAGGAGATGAAGACATGAAGATTTGGAGTTCAAGATCATCCTGAGCTACATAGTGAGTTTGAGGCTAACCTCAGGTATAGGAGACTCCATCTCAAAACTAGAGTACAGATTTAATTGAATATACAGTTAGTATATAATTAGCCTTAAGAACAGGTAAGAAAAGACAAACCCCTTCCAAAAAGGAGTGATGGTATAAGCACAAGTTCAAAAATGTACATAATCAGCTCATGATATCTCTGACCTACATGAAACTGAAAACCATAACTGTGGGGCTTGGAAGATAAGGAAAAATGGCATCTGTGAAGACATAGACAATGTGAAAAACTCAAAGAGTTCAAAGTTAGCCATTGAATCAGGTGATCAATGCATATACCCAAAGATACATTATAGTATATTATTACATATATAATTAATGTATTAGCAGAATACAGTAGAGCAGGTGACTTAATTCAGAGGAAGCCAGGGGAATTCGAGGGTGGGGAGGTGGGAGTGGGGAGGTGGGAGTGGGGAGGTGGGTGGGGGCACATCCTCAAAGAAAATAAATTTTTAAAAAAAATTCAGAGGAAGCCTGAGAAAACTATTGTATATAAAAGATGACTTTGTAAGATTGAATGAAAAAAATAATTAGCTGGTCAAATGGAAGAAGGAGAGGCGTATGCTGGGCTGAGGAAATTGCATTGGCAATGACACAGAAGTGTGGGGGGAAACTTTGCACTGTTTGAAAATAGAGAGTATCATTGCAGTGAAAGGTAGGAAATGTACAAAGTGCAGTTGCAAGATTGGAAACATCATTTGGATTTATGTAGAATGAATATTCACACCTGATGGCCTGAATAGAGACTTCTTACCTGCCATATCAGAAGATGATGCTAATATACGATAAAATAGACCTGCAGAAGAGGAGTAACAGACACGAACTTAGCCCAGCCAGAGATGTCATAGGATAAAGCGTGTATAGAGCAGCAGGACTCAAGAGACAGCAAGAAACCTTGAAAACTTTGACAGCACTGGTAACTCTTTACAGCCATGGTAGAGAAAATAAAAAGATGTACAATCCCTGTAGCTTGGTTCTCTGACACTAAGGTGATAACATTAACAAAACGAGGCATATTGGAGAAAAAGGTATTGGCTGAACGTAGTGAGTCTTCTCTGGGGCATGTTGAGTTTCCTGCTGGAAAATTTGGGATAAATGTAGGAGTGATTAGTGTTCATGGCATTTAATCAAATGGGTGGAAATGCTCCCCAATGGAGAGAACATATGGGTTACAAAGAGAAGACAATGCCAAGGCACAAGAATCTTCTGCTGGCAGATGTGAAGGGAAAATGGATATTTAAGTGGAGGAAAAGAATTTATCAGAAAGCAAGTGACAGGGCTTACACTCACTAGATGACTAGGGAGAAACAGTCAAAGGTGCAGGCAGACAGACCATTTAATAGACTTGTGTACTAGAAATAGATTAAAATATCAACTGTAGCCTCCTAGTGTTGCTACAGCTAAATAATAAAGGCAAGCAGGTCTTTGATGTCCTGATTTCAGTGGGCCACTATCTCAATTTTTTTGTGTTTCCTTGAAGATTTGAAGAACCTATTGGCCTAAGATCATTCCCTACAAAAAGGTCCCCCAACACTGGGGCATCAAGCTTTCCCAGGACCAAGGGCCTCTCCTCCCATTGATGTCTGACAAGGCCTTCCTCTGCTACATATGTGACTGGAGCCATGGGTCCTTTCATGTGTACTCTTTGGTTGGTGGTTTAGTCCCTGGGAGCTCTGGGATGTCTGGTTGGTTCATATTGTTGTTCTTCCTATGGGGTTGCAAACACCTTCATCTCATTCAGTCCTTTCTCTAACTCCTCCATTGGGGATCCTGTGCTCAGTCCCATGGTTGGCTGCAAATATCCACCTCTGTATTTGTCAGGCTCTGGCAGAGTCTCTCAGGAAACAGCTATATCAGGATCCTATCAGCAAGCACTTCTTGGAATCTGCAATAGTGTCTGGGTTTGGTGTCTCTATATGGGATGGATCCCCGGGTGTGGCAGTCTCTGGATGACCTTTCTTTCAGTCTCTGCTCCACACTTTGTCTCCATATTTTCTCCCTTGAGTATTTTGTTCCCCCTTCTAAAAAGGACTGAAGCATCCACAAATTCATTGTTTTTAATATCTGAGTAATGCTCCGGTGTGTAAATGTACCACATTTTCTGTATTCATTCCTCTGTGGAAGGGCATCTGGGTTCTTTCCAGCTTCTGGTTAGTATAATTAAGGCTGCTATGAACATAGTAGAACATGTATCCTTGTTATATGTTGGAGCATCTTTGAGTATATGCCCAGGATAGCTAGCTATTTTTAACCATTGAATAGTGACATATAACATAGCACAAGAAGCTTTCCTGGAACCAATTTGTGTGAGCATTTCTTACATTGTTTTAGAGGGAATTTCCCCCCTCTGTCTCTCTCTCTCTCTGTCTCCCTCTGTCTTTTTTGTATCTCTCTGTCTCTGTCTCTTTCTGTGTGTGTGTGGGGGGGGTTGCACACATGTGTGCATGTACCATGACTCAGATGTGACGGTCAGAAAACAACCTTCGTTGTTCACAGCTACATTTGCTAAGCTAGATAGTCTAAAACCTTCTCAGGGTGCTTTTATCTCCACCTCCTAATCTCCCATAGGAGAACAGGCACTGCTGCTTCTATATCTGTCTTACATGGGTTCTGGGAACCCAACCTCAGGTCCTCAGGCTTGTATGTTAAGCCCTTTATTCACTGAGCTATCTATCTCTGTAGCCTTTTCAGAAGAATGGGCTTATATATTATATATAAGCATGTACATAGATGTATATGTCCTCTTTTGAAACAAATAAAAGAATATTATAGAAACTCTTCTGTCTTTTCCTACCTTACCTTATAACATAATTATTTTCCCGTATCTACTTTATTTTTTAATTTCTTTCTAATAATTCATAATGTAGATTTTTACAAATTACCTAATCCCAAGCTAGTTATTAGGTATTTACTAATATTTTACTTTTAAATTATTATAAAATTTGTGTAATATATATGCTCTTATATATGCATCTTTGTATTGACATGTTATATTCTAAAGGATATATATCTAAAACTATGAAAATTGTTTAGGATTATTATTATTTAAATACTTAAGTATTAAATTATTTATATTTTAACAAATATTCCAAATTTCCCTCAAGAAAAATTATGCTAATTTATATTCTCATCATAATGAATCTTATTTACCCACATTTTCAGACTCCTTTTTTTACTTTTAAAATGTTTAACATTTTTATTAATTCTTTAGGAATTTCATACAAGTTGTTTGGGTCATATTTTTCTCACCAACAACTTCTCTGAGATCTACCCCCAATTCCCTATTGGTATATTCTACTTTGCATTCTTTGGGGGAAAAACTATACATTTTTGTGTGTGGATGTGGGTGTAGGTGTGGTTGACCTACTAGGAGTCACACCCTTAAAGAAAACTGATTTTCCCTCTCCTGGCCATTGTTACTTGTGAAGAGCGCCTCAGAGCAGGGAGGTTCTCCATGTAGTGATTTTGATTGACTTGAGCTATGTGTGTTACAATTGCTCTGAGTTCATATCTGCCCTTTTGTGTCTGGAAAACAGTCTCCTTGTAGTCATGCACTACCTCTGGCTCTCACAATCTTTCAGTTCCCTTTTCCTTGATAATCCCCAGCCTACAGAGGAGAAATGTCATGTAGATGTTCCTTTTAAGGATAAGCACTTCACAGCCTGATTCTCTGCTCTTTGACTAGTATATGGATCTCTGTGTCAATTGCTATCTACTTCAAAAAGAAGCTTCTCTGATAAGGAAGAGCATGTCTAGGTTATATCAATCATAATTATTTCCAACTCCATCCATTTACCTGTGAGTTGCTTAATTTTACTTACTTTACACCTGAAAAATATTCTATAACAATGTGCAGTGTTTTTATTATCCACTCACTTATTGATGGCCATTCATTCCCTAGCTATTGTGAATACAGCAACAGTGAACATGAATATAAAAGAATCTTGATAGAAGGATATAGAGCCCTTTGAATATATGCCCAAGCCTGGGTCATATGGTAGATCTATTTCTTGCTCTTTGAGGAATCTCCACACTGATTATACTGGCCACATCTATTTACATTTCCACCAGCAGTGAATAAGTGTCCCCCTTTCCTACACCTATACCAGGCTTTCTCATCATTTTTTTAAATCTTAGCCATTTTCACTGGAATAAGATATAAAATCCCAAATTAGTTTAACTGTGTTGGCCTGATAGTCAAGAAGGTTGAGCATTTAAAACCATATTTTCAGGCATTTGTGTTTCTTCTTTTCAGAGCTCTTTGTTTAGATCCAGGCCCCATTTTCTTTTCATTTTTACCATGTATTCATGTACAAACTAATTAGTTTGACTAAGTATATAATATACTTTGTTCCTCTTTACCACCCTATTACATAGTGCTTCCCCCTCTCCATTCCCTTTCTCTACCTCCAGCTCTTCTTTCTACTTTGATATGTTGTCTCTGCTGTTTTCTTTCTCTCTTTAATTATTATTATGACATGTATGCACACACATGTAACAGTCTGAATCTATTTAGGGTTACTCAGATATTTTAAGGCTGACCACTTAGTACTGGAAAACCACTGGTGGGTTCATTCCTGGGACAGATTGATTATCCCTATCTCAGCATTCTAGTTGCCTATAATTTCTCATCAGCACTAATGATGCTTTAAGGTCATAAGGAATCATATCATTTTATGTTTACCTCAAATGACCTATGACATATATAATACATTGTAATGAAGTTACACCATTAGCAATGATAATGCTCCCCCAATAGAACTATAGTCTGTATAACAGTAATCCCAGAACAAGGCATTTGAATTATTGGTCAGGGTCATCCAAAAGACCCGCAAGACAATATAGCTTATACCCATTGCTCTTGCTTGCTTCCAAAAAATTGAAGGTATGTCCCTATTGCTGAAGGTCAACACACAGTTTAGACAGAGGATTTTGAGGAACTAAGCTGGAACCGACTTTGAACCTTCTTGCCTGAGTACTTATAGTACTGGAAGATGCTATGCAAGATGCCAAGTGATAAAAATAATCACTACTCCTACCAGTTGAGAAACCTATGAGACACAATAACCATCACAGGAGGTACTCCCAAAGACATAATAATGGCATTTTTATATCTTAGGGTAACCAAAAGATGTCTAATAGGACTTAAAGCCTGCTCTATGGGGGTAATTCATGGCCAGTACTACCTATCTATGGTTGCCGAGGCCATGAAACCTAGAGCAAATCTACTGCTTCCACTTTCATGCTCAGTTTTTAACTGGAGTGTTTGTTTTCTTGAGTTGAGTTTTGGCATATTCTATATACTAACTCTTTTTCAGATGTGTAGATGATAATTTTTTCCATTTTGTAAGCTTGCTTCTTCCTTGCATGATGATCTCTTTTATTGCTGCGTAGAAGACTGTGAAGTAGGGATAGTCTTCCCTCAGGGTGTAGGATACAGGTCTAGTTTTACTCTGCCATGCATGGCTATCCAGTTTGACAAGCATCATTTTTTGAAGATGCATATTTTTCTTCAGTGTGTATTTTTGCTTTGTTTGTGAAAAATGAAGGAGGCTGTGACAGTGTGGGGTTATGTGTCTTCAGTTCTTTCTGTTAATCACTAAGTTTGTTTTTAGTCCATGCAATCTATTTCAATGACTATGGCTCTGTAACGTAAGGTTACAGCAGGCTAGTGACTCCTTCTGAGCGTTTTCATTGTTCAGGGTTGTTTGGGCTATTTTGAGTCTTTCATGTTTACATATAATTTTTGAGAATATCTCTCAATTTCTGTAAAGAATTTTGTTGAAATTTTGATGGGGATTATGTTGATGAAGAAAAAAACTTAAAGAAGATACTAGAATATGGGAAGATTTCCCATACTCATGGATTAATAGGATTAATATCATGAAAATGGCTGTTGTCTCTAAAACAACATATTTAACATTCATGCCTCAAAAATATCTCATAATAAATCTAACCATAAAAGTAAAAAACTTATACAATGAAAACTTTAATACACTCGAGAAAGAAATTGAAAAGCATATCAGAATATAGAAAGTTTTGAGGCTCAAGTTGGATGATTTATTTGAAAACTGTTTAGTGATTCCATGTGTTTAGTTGGATTATTTATAAGCATGTCACTAGTGCTGTGCAACACTTATAAACCTGACTTCTCTCTGTCTGTCTTCACCCTCGTATCCTTCAACATTTTGATATGTGTTCGTATTTTCTGAATTTGACTAAGATTTTTGTTGTTTCTAACAGATAAAGTTTTGTGTAGAAGTTCTCTGATAAGAATAACATTTAATATTTTTTAAAGATGACAACAATAGTATTGTGTATTTGGAATAAAACATTATTGAAATATTACATGTTATATTACAATTGAATTATATCATTATGAAATATTACACTGGGTATTATTTTAACATGGGTTAGGTGAAATGGACCATAATTAAAACAAATATGTAGTATTCTATTTAAGAGGTAAATAAAAGAATAGTATGTTAAATTTCTAATTCTTTCTGTTAGCTTCCTCTGCCAAACTGGTAATTGCAACTTCTTCAGATATGTACCACATCTCATTGACTTTCCCTGCTGTCACTGGGTGGTGCTAGCATGAACTGCAGGTACCTCTTCATTCAAGGATTAAGACTTACAGTTAGCAGCAGATAACAAATTAATTCTAGTCTTCTTGTTGTATACTCTATTTTATAAATAAGAAATGTGCCAATGTCGAAAGTGTCCAGACTTCAGAAAGTTACAACTTATAAAAAAATTGGAGACCTCTAGAACTATTTTTGGAGAGACTTTTGAACCTGGACAACTCCCTGCTGTCACGAATGCTGACACTGCTGCAGAACTGTAAGAGGGAGATTTTATGTAAGACTGTTCTTACTAGAACCTGTTTTATATAAGAACATACTTAAAAAGCTAATTTCTTTTCTCCGTTTTGCACCGCAATCCACAAAGTGTGACTAATAATAGATTTAAATTTGCTAAGTGCATTCAGTCCTTTGTGCCATCATAAAGAGAATCTATTACTGTAAAATTGAGGCTTAGTTCCAAATTGCACCATTATGAAGTTTTCTTGCAGCAATGTTTTGTCTCTAATACACTTCCCTCATTGTAATTCTATTGCAAACCTGATGTCTAGCATCAAGTCTCACAATAATTATTTTAAATTGCTACTAGGAACAGTAGTCCTGGTGGGATATATTACTACCATTCTAACAAGATGAATTTCAATGCACTTGTAACCATATTATAGTAGATTATGAAAGAAAGAAAATCTTTGAGTTTTATATCTACAGACATGTATGTATCACAAGAAAACAATTCTTATAAGCTTCCAATTACTTTATATTGGACTTCAACTCAAACTAATTATAAATCACAGGGGCAAATTAGTATATCCAAGCACACCAATTGCATGATTAGCATGCATGCTGAGTGACACAAAATGAATACATACTTAAAATAAAAAAATGCTACTTCTTAGAATAACTATAAATAATAATATATTTACATTGTATAGTCTAAAGATTATATAAATCATATTAACAAAGGAGAAGATTATCAGATACGTATTTTAAATGAAATTGACATAAAATTTTATTCTTAAATTTGTTTTCCAAAACTTGGGTAGTCTCTTAAGTGAATGAACTGTCGAAAAGTATATTAAAAAGAAATTTATTGTATATTTGAAATTTCAAAAGATCATCTTCAGGATTAAAAACAATGAGTTGACTCTGCTGATCTAGTACAAATGGCTCTGCACTAGAGGTCAGCATGAGAAACCCGGAAGACATTTAATCACCAATGTTAGTGGTTGGGAGT
Source organism: Mastomys natalensis (assembly GCA_021653895.1). Classification (NCBI taxonomy): domain Eukaryota; kingdom Metazoa; phylum Chordata; class Mammalia; order Rodentia; family Muridae; genus Mastomys; species Mastomys natalensis. The sequence continues at coordinate 530,432 of JAJTUV010000501.1, forward strand.
GAGTGACTCATGAATTATTGCAAACTCTTTCTAAGGATATCTAAACCATTCCTTACTTGAATATTCTCTACAATTTACAAATAACTCGAGAAAATAATAAATTTAGGCTCACAAAAGTATAAAGCTTAAATCTGGAGCATCACAAAAGTATTGTGAAGACATAGTAGAGAGAAGCTTTTGGTTGTAGATGACATGATCGTAAGACGATGGGTGAACATGGAAACCATTTCACTTTAATTATTTAAAGTGGTTGGTACATATGAAGCATAAGAAATTCCAAGTAAGAGCTCTATATGTATAAAAATTATCTTTTAAAATCTGTACATACACACAAAATGAAAATCATTTAGATGCCTAATGATGTTGCAAGTTACTTCCCAGAACTGATCAAATGGAAATAGCTAATCTACATGTCCAACTAAGATGATTATTGAAATTATACTGAGTATTCAGCATTTTACCATAAGTAATAACTTAATATCACACACCTGCAAACATGGAGCTGCTAGTTGAGAAACTCAGACCCCATCAATATGGCAGCAAGGCCTTCTATTAATAATATAAGTTGTCCATTTGTTACACCAAAACAACAATTCAACTATAATCCTGCCACATACAGTAATATAGACTTGAGTTGGTCTATCTGGTCTACACCTGAGATAGGTAACCACGAATGTGATGTCATCAGTAGTTTATTTGTAACATTTTTGGTGCTACTGCATATCATCATAGTGTTCTCCTTTCATTAACTCAGACCTTGGACTACATGTCAACGGTTTACTGTTGCTGAAGCATTGTCAGTAGAAAACAAATGTATGTTAAAGCAGTGCCTTGCATCTCGTCCTGCATTATTGTATACTTGTTTTGTGTAGGATAATGTTTTTTTATGATATGTAGTCTGAATGTTGTTTGGTTAAAACAGAACTCAAAGCATGAATGTCCAGCTTCAGCAATCCTTTGAGGCCTGCATCCGTTCTTCAAGTTGCCTAATGTTCCATTAGCATATTGATAAGGCATATCCCAAACAGAGAACAACATTTCATCTTCCACCTTCAGGTTGGAGGAAAAACAAGAAGTTGAAAGAAAAATCCTTGGGGATAAGAATGTCTTTTTAGTTTTCAATTTTGTTAATAAAGAACAAGCAAAACACCCCATAGACCATTTATAATTTCCCACCAATACTTCCCCTATCTTTTTGCATTAAAAGGTTTGTGTTGGTGAGGTACAAATAGAACCAGTTGTTCAGAGCAGCACATTAAAATAATATTTTCCCAAGAGCATGACTTTATAAAACATGCTGACCTGCGCTTATCACTGTCCATTGAAGTCAGCACTAAGTTTTTTAAAAAGTAGTCTGCTTTTTAAATAGCATACATATGCTCTCACTGCTTACATTTCTTAATATTATAATTTTGAATTAATTCCCTAAATGCTGTGTTTTATTCCCACAGATAATTCCTTTCATGACTCCAAATGTATTATGCTAACTTATAGTGAAATTATTTGGGATAAGTTACCATCATCAGAACAATAGACCCATATATGATTCCAGAGTTTTAAGAACTAAAAGTACTCCGTTCTTTCAGATTTTCCAAGCTTATAAGATTGTGAGTTAACACTATATTTCTTATCCTCCACATTCCTGGAGCCCTTTTCTAGCAATTATATTTGTAGGGACCTCAGATAGATAAGAGCTTTTTAAAAAAAAAATGTTATCTTAGATGTGTTAAGAAACATTTCAAATCTGACATTCTGAGTTTTAGTGATTAACATAACTTGGAGTAAGGAAAATTTATTTCTAAGATTTTTGAACAATACTAATTTTCTGGCACTAATTTAAGAAGGAAGAATTTACTGATATATTACCTCCTCCATATGTATTTGTGTGTACGTTCAGAGCATTTTTTCAAATATTTGCTTAAAAGATAGACTAGCGAAGTGTAACCTGTGTTTTATGTGATGTATTTGATTGACAGCCTCAATGAAAGTAATTATTTGATTCTCCTAGAAGTGCATGATAAAGAGATCTTAAACCCAAAAAGGATAGTAAGTAAGTCTTCTAGACTGGCATACTACATCTAGGAAGGATTCCATCAAATTTCTCTTAGAAACTAGATTTGTTTATGTCTTACATTTCAATGAAAGACAAATATTTAGCTTCACATCATAAACTCTTCCTGTATGTCTTCTTCTTTTCTCTTTTGATAAGAAAATTCAGCACTTATCGTTTATTTGAGCATTCCATAGATTCATACAGTGATTAAGTTGAACTAGACTTCTTATATTATTAGAGAATTAATATGGACTTCTTACAAGTGAACGTGAGCCAAAGACCCAGATTATTGGCTGTTCCCTCTTCTTGACAAGAATTCTTTTGAAGTTCTAAGAGCTCTGTGATCAGGAACATCGGCATACATATCAATTCTGCGTCTACTGCTAAGCAGCTTTTGGACCTGGTGCTTCCTAGGCTTTATCTCATAAGGAAAGGCTATCCCTGAACAAAGCAGTGCTGCATAGTACCAGTAATGCAGAATTAGAAGCATATTCTCCCACCCTTTGTGTAACAGCAATTGGAGCAAGATGGATATTGAAGAAAACAATATATCATCAAAGCTCAGATCATACAAAGTATGTATTCCTTAGTGAATGGATGTTTTATATTCAAAGTCTAAAGATAAAAATTAAAAATTACTAAGAATATCTGTAAATATAAACAACATACAATTGAGTGCTATATTTTACCTGATTTTAACATTAAATAATTCTATTTTCTCTAGCTCATAACAATTGAGCAATGAATTAACACATTTTAAAATGTTCTTCAGGATATTTATATATAAGAAAAAATAGTGATTGTTATGAACTACCATAGAAGTTAATGACAGGACAAGTCTATGGATTTCAAATCTTTATTCTCTGAGGTATTCCAAATGCCCAAAGATGTAAGGGAGTGAGATGTGAAAAAGATGGAGGGAACTGAATTAAATAAAGACTCTGTGAGAGACCTTGAATTTGTGTCAAGACTGTGAATACCTGTTTCTCAAAACAGGTCCTCATTTTATAGAGACTTCAGTAATTCACTTCATCCTTCACTAACAGATTCAAATTCAAGTCAATTCCTTAAGGGGAAAATCTTCCACATTCACATTTTTACAAAACTGTCATATTTCTGGGAAGTTCAAGGCAAATAAATTCTATACCAAATAAGATCACTTCAGGTATGAGCAAAACAACATCTTTAAAGTATCTTATTAATAGTAATTCCATAAATGAAATGTACACTAACATCATGTGCTTTTATATTCTAGAGCACTGAGCAGCTAATTTCTCACACTGTTTCCATTGACAGAGAAGCACTGTGTTATACACAGAAGTCTCCACCTTGCGTAGTTACCCTAAGCCACCTCTCCTACTCTGTTGTTTAGGCATTCTCTTTCCTTACATGCTCTGTATCTACAGATACTCATCATGTTTGTGGTCCATGTTATATTTTAACTGATCATATAAGTCTTTTTGATATAATGCACCATTCTAAAATTGCTTAAGGACAAATCCACTGCTGTCTAATGCCATCAAGCTTACGTCATCTACTGTTTCCATTATTTCCACAGCACATGAAATCTTATACTCCCTGATCACTTTCCAATCAAACACCACTGTCATAAATACACATTTATTAATGTCCCCTGTGGTTTCAAAGACATATAAGGTGTGTTTGCTATTTTATCTGACTACTTAGAAAGTTGGGACATGCAAAAAGTGACTAATGACAATGAGAATAGTATTGACTAGGTGATACATGACACTTTTTAATTTATCTGTTCAGCAAGCCTAAATGTCCATTCATTTGTGTTTGCATAATGGGAGATACATTTCTAATCCTTAAGTCACTATGCCTTATGTTCTCTAGCATAATGAAAAATAAGGTCATAATATAGTGAAATATTGCTGTAACTTCAGGCTATTTCCACAGAGGCAGGGAAATCTGTCTCATCAGTACCACAGCGGAACAAGACAAACAAGACAGGGATTCTGACTTGGGAAATGCCCCTGACATATGTGACCTCAGACAAGTGACTTAACCTGTCACTTTTGAGCTTTTTCATTGAAAAAAAAAAACCTTGCTATGCCAACACTCAGAGATATTATGAAGTTTACATAATTAAAGCATGCTATCTGATTGAAAGATATCTTGGTATTTGTCTTACTGTTATAAACAATAATCAAGGGAGAGAGAAAGTCTTGTATTTTATACAGTGATCACAAAAAATAATACTAATTCCCTTTGTAGCCTGATATCAGAGATGGATTTGTGATGATCCACTTATATTCTCTGACTTCGTGACTAGTAGCATTTAGCAAACCTAGGACGATGAGGTGTTAGTATGACCACAAAACAAATCTAACCAGCCTGCCCCAAAGTGGCCCAACTTCCTTGATTTCATTAGCATTATCGGCTAGCCAACAGAACAAATTGATGGTAATGTGGTTTAATTTTTCCTGCAATTAGTATTGACCCTTAAAAATTAAACTGAATAATTAAGACAAAGATAATGAGTTACACACTATTATATTCCACTAGCCTTAGAGTAAATAACTCTGTCCTCAATAAGCCTGTAGACTTTAACCAACTCAGACTGTCTCAGAATGACAAGGCCAGGAAAGCCAGGGCAGTCCTGATGAGGCTGTGGAAGGAGCTTGCACATTTCTTGCTCATTGAGAGTCGATTGGCAAGAAATAGAAAATGTTCTTGTCTGAGTCCTGAGAAAGATAGTAAGGTGATAGTGAAGATGCACTGTGCTACAGAAAGCAGTCTTAAGTTATACAGCGTATATGTATATGTATATGTATATAAAGTTATATATATTATATGAATGTATATACACATGCACACAGGCACACACATATATGCACCTGAGCACATGCACAGACACATACACATGCACACACACACACACACACACACTCCTTGACACTGAGCCCATGTGTTCACCTCTTAGGATTGCTTGTCTTTTCACTGAGAACATGAAGCAAGCTTAATGAGGAGCTGATATGAAGTAGGACCATTTCAGTAATTCTTAGTTCTTTAAACTTCCAGGCAAGGTTAATGTGCATGCTATTCCACAGAATAAAAGAAAATGTAGAATGTTGAAATAGTCTCTTTCTAACAATATGAGCATAATAGAACTCTGCGGTGCTAACCTCAGAGCATCTAAATCTTAGCACATGTTCTGCAGATTTCCAGTGGAATGGGTGGCCTGTTTGGCCCAAGACAAACTTGAATTAGGCAGAGATAAAATGGTGAAAAATTACCTCCATGATGTATTAACCCAAATAATCTCATTCCTGGTGTAAAAGAAGATGGAAATTAAACATGTAGTTATGAGTACTGCGTCTGCACATTGTGCTGCACACGCTGCATGTGTTAGAAGTTCTTCTCGGTGCTTTTTTTAATCTTTTATTCATAGCATTGCAGGTGATGAAAAATTTATGCCTTGAGTCTGGCATTGAAATTAAATGCAAAATGAAAACAGAAGCAGTTTATACTGACAGCTTAAATATCTTTATCTAGCATACAGTTACACTATAAAAATCACAGGGTGACTTGTTAAAATCTACCACATGTAAGAAACCAAGAGTTGTACAATAATGAATAAAGTTATATATCTAAGGTATCAACAGAAAAGTTGTATTTTTATTAGCACTCTTCGTTAATTTCGTTTTGTTCTGTTTGCTGTTCTTGTTTAATAGGCACCACAATGAAAATAAGCTTTAAAAAGCCTGTATAACTTAATCACTGATATTAGTTCCTTTGAATGGTGGCAAATAATTGATTTTTGCAGTATTTTTAATGAGTGCAGTTTTCCGGTTAGATTTCTGTCTTAAGTTGAGTAGAAAACATTAATCTGTAGCAAAGGTAATACTGCACTAAAGGTTAATTATTCAGGTGAATCAATTTGTTCATTATTATATGAATCTGAATGATGCTTTCGAAGAATGGCAGTAATTACAGTGATATCCACAGTCACCAGGATTGTGAGTTTTAAAGTGTCTTCTTTTCATTAGAATGGCTGTAATGATTTTGTACATATTATTTTAGTAGTCACAGCTCTATTCGACAAATGAGGTTCCCTCTAAACGGCCCCTGTTTTCTGAAGATGTTGAGTCTTTTGTCCTTGGCATATCTGTATAAGTTACGCTGCACTAAAATCTTCACTGTGGCTTTTGTTAATGAACTAATGTGGAAATTCAAACAGTTAGCTGGGGAAGTAAGTTAATTGAAGAAAATAATTGCCTCTTAGTTTTGTGAATAAGGCACACAGATTTAAAATACATTCTGTGTGTTTTATATGTATGAGAATTTTTTTAAGAAGTATAGAGTTCTTTAGCATTTAAATAAATAAAGCATTTTAGAACAGTGCACTGTTATATAAGGCACCAGAACTACAACAACCACTTAGGTTTCCATATTTAGAAGACTTGAGCACATAGCCTAAAATATTTCACTCTCAGCCTCTGGTTTGTATCTCTTCTCCCGGTTGTTATATGTAAACATAACTGTGTATAATTATGCAGATAATTTTATACAATATTAATTGCTCTAAGAGCACAGTGGAAGTGTGTTTAATTCAGTAGTCCATTTACATTTTAATGATTTTAGTAGCATAAGATTACCAAACAGATCAAAATATCTGACCACTGTAGCTTGCTATGCAGAGCCCAAAGTCACATTATATCATTCAAAATATATTTATCATATCTTGATGATGACAGCCAAAAATAATATTTAAAAGCCTATATTAAAATGTTTAATATTTCAGCAAGTTTCCAAATATAATATTCAATAAAAATGGTACCTAAGAGCTGTAGCATAACACATACTTGATTTTAAGGCATGTGTAGTACCTGTTTCAGCACATGGAGTATCAAGCTGGCCTGCATCTTTGAAATATCATTGAAAGACAGTAATGAATGCTTTTAAGACAGCCTATACAATAAAAAGAGCCAAATACGTTTATTATATTTCTCCTTAATGTGGGAAGAACAGTTTAAGGTATTTGTTGTAAGAAGTGAGTGAATTGCTAAGCTCCCATGTAAAAGAGCAGCTGTAGCCACTCTCCAAATGAACAAATTTTGGGTTGCATTTATTTCTTATTTTTTCTATCATGTAAAGATTTAATATCATCAGGAATAAATCTAAATTGTTTGCTTCTTTCCTCCTAATTCCCGAAGCAATGTAAAAGTCTAGAGAGGTTTAAAGTGACAGGATTACAAGCAGTCTTTTGCATACATGGCCTGTAGGGATAAGCGGCTACCTTGCATCTAATAAACAAGAAAGTGAAGTCGTTGAATAATGAATTAAGTGGCATAAGTTGTGATAACAAGGAGCAAATGTAACTTCAGACGGATAGTATTTGCTTTGTGTGGGGTTATCTGAGAGGGCTGATGCTCCGCCAGGGGAGACTGAAGGAAGCCTCATTATATTAAGATGCTCTTTTACAGAACACAGCCTAAAATGATCTCACAGTTTTCCCCCCCATTTGCTGAACTCCTTTGTGCACTTCTATCAAATCAACCACCTCCACCAGGGGATAACTAAGGTTATTTCAGACTGTGAGTGTTGTTTAAAATGAAAATTCCTAGTGAGTTTTAGATGGGTCACCCAACAATTAAAAAGAGATGTCTAATTGGTTCATCCATATTAGGGTCAGCAGCTGGTTACAGAATAAAAGGTTGTGGTACCCTATTGCCCAGTTCTGAACAAAATTGAATTATTAATCTCCTCTTTGCTGCAATGTAGCTTCATGGGGATTCCTAACCTGCCATGCTGAATAAAACAGAACGACTGCTTTACATTTTCATTATGGAGAATAATATTTTAAATTGCAAATGTTCTTCTATGTAGCCTGCATTGCATGCCTTACTGAATATGTGAATGTGTCTTCAATAGCCACTGCCTTTACATTGTTTTGTTAATTTCCTTTTTAAGAATTTTTTTAAATTGAAATAGAATTACATCACTTTGCGTTCCTTTCCTCCCTTCTGCCCTCCCAGCCTCCCTTCCACCAATTCTTTTAATACACTCTCATTCTCCAGCTAATACACTTTTTGATTATCACTGTTCATACACACACATGCTTATTTAAATATATTTAAATAAAACTTGCTGAGCTCCTTTATTGGTTTTCTAATGTAGAGTTGTTAGTGCTGCAATGATTTACACAAAAACATTCTCAGCACATGTTTGCTTCAAATTCCAGGTAGGAACTATGAAACTACACACACACACACACACACACCCCACACACACACACACACACAAGGTGATCTGCATACAGTAACGATCCCTTTTCCAGAAGTGCTTAAGACACCCCAAAAGGCAAAAATACGTCTTATAGAGCCATTATCTTGGACTCTCACATTCAGAAAACAGGATAAAGATGCTATGGGAGGCTTTGTAATCTAGCATGAGCTTCGGATTAATTCAGACAATCAAGATAGTGGAAACTGCAAGGACTCGGAGTCTTAGACTTTGTAACTTTGTTTAATTATAGGAATCTTGTTTAATTCTACAGGAACCTTGTAGAAATTTACAAAGGTATTCAGTTTTCTTATAGTATTTAATAATATTTTAATAATTTTGTTATCAAAAATAATTATAGTGACTATAAAAATATTTAATACATATTCCTCCTCTTGAGAATTTAATACATGAATAATGTATTTACATCATTTCCACCCCTGGCTCTTCCCACCCAACTGTTCCCCCAACTCCCTCTTGAATTCATGACTCCTTCTATAATTACAACACACACACACACACACATACACAGAGAGAGAGAGAGAGAGACAGACAGAGAGGGACAGAGACAGAGAGAAACAGAAAGACAGAGAGAGAGACAGAGACAGAGACAGAGACAGAGAGACAGAGGCAAGAGACAGAGACCATTGAATGTTGTTGCTTAAAAGTAAATGTGCTTATGGATGGTCCCCTGGGATTGGTAACCAAGCAAGTGTCCCAGGAGAAAACTGATCGTCCCTATCTCAGCAGCCATTGAATACCTGGAGCTCTTCATCGAAGAGGGGGACTTTGTGAGAATTCCTATTTGCACTGGCAAGGCAATATTGAGGTCATAGTGCAGGTCTTGTTTAGGGAACTATTGGGTTGCTGTTTCATTGGGGCAGTTCCTGTCTTGTTTAGAAGACACCAGCGCACAGGAGACATCCTTATGTCCTGGCTCTTTCCACAACCTTTCTAGCTTCTCTTTCATAGTATTCCATGAGCCTTAAGTGCAGGGACTATATTTTAGCTGTATCAACTGGAGCTAGACACTCCATGCTTATTTATTCCTTGTATTGTGGTGAGTTTTGGATCTCTGTAGTAGCCTTTTTATTCTGTAAAAGGAAGCTTCTTTGATGAGAGTTGAGAGCTGCACTTATCTGTAGATCTACGAGAAGGATTTAGATTGTACTCAGAAATTATACTGCTCTACAAAAGTGGCAGCAGTAGGTTTTCATCTAGAGTCCAGAGTCTGTGTCTGCACCAGTCACAGGTAGTTGGCTAGATGGATAGTAGCTCGTATTTAGCCGGCCTTACATCCAATTAAACAGCTATTGGTTATCTTCAAGATAAAACTATTTCTATTGCACCACTGGGGACACCTTGACAACCCAGTCACTGTTGTATTTGCAAGCTTTACAGCTCAGTAGTAATTTGATTGGTTTTTGCCCATGGCAATTTGCATAATGCCTTCTGTTTTGAAAGTTGTCCAATACTCTGAAAGTTAAAGCCTCAGGAATGAGACTTCCAGGTCAGATTTTTCTCAATTCCCCCAAGTCCTATGTCTGATGTGTGGTGACTTCATTCATAGGGCCCTACCTTCAGACTTTGAAAGGCAATCTAGTGCTAATGAAGCTAGATTCTTAGAATGTAGTATGAATCCTAAAGAGGAGCTACTTGGTAAACAACTGGATAAGACTATTTTTAATGCCGGGCAGTGGTGGCGCACGCCTTTAATCCCAGCACTTAGGAGGCAGAGGCAGGCTGATTTCTGAGTTCGAGGCTAGCCTGGTCTACAGAGTGAGTTCCAGGACAGCAAGGGCTACACAGAGAAACCCTGTCTCGAAAAAACCAACCAAAAAAAAAAAAAAAAAAAAAAAAGACTATTTTTAACATTTAAAACCCTGTCTCGAAAAAAAAACAAAAAACAAACAAACAAAAAAAAAGACTGTTTTTAACATATAATATTAACTAAGTTTTGAATCTCATCGATTTATTTTTGGGTTCATGTGTACATGTGTTGTATTAGTTGAATCTATTAGATAGTGCAAATTTGTTGATTAGTAAAGCCTTTATGTATTAGGCTTTAACTCAAAGGTAATCTAGCTTGTTCAGTAGTTTGTCAAAACCCTAGTTGCTAAACACATAGTTATTCTGAGTTCTGTTAAAGGAGCCACATGTTCATGTGGAACAAACAATTAAGATAAAGTTGGTTTGCCAATCCAGTGAATAGGAACAAACATAAGTAAGTCTTCAACCACCCACCCCAAAAACATTAATCCAGAATTCCTCCTGTCAAAAAGAAATGCAGGGACCAAGAGTGGAGCAGAGACTGCCCCACTTAGGGACCCATCCCATCTACAGACACCAAACTCAGACACTAGTGCTAATGGCCAGAAGCACTTACTGACAGGAGCATGGTATAGCTGTCCCCTGAGAGGTTCTGCCAGAATCTGACCAATGCAGGTGTGGAGGCACACAGCCAAACAGACTGAGTACAAGGACCCCAATGGAGAAGTTAGGACATGGACTCAAGGAGCTGAAGGGGATTGCAACCCCATAGGAAGAAAAACAGTATCAACCAACGAGACCAACCAAAGCTCCCAGGGACTAAAACACCACCCGAAGAGTACACATAGGGGGACCCATGGCTCCAGCTGGAAATGTAGCAGAGGATGGCCTTATCAGGCATCACTGGGAAAGGAGCACTTTGGTCCTCTGGAGGCTCGATGACCCAGTATAGGGGAATGCTAGGGTGCAGAAGGCAGTGGCCATCTGGGGGAGCACCCTCTTAGAGGCAGCAGGAGAAGATAGAGTGTTTGGGGAGGGGGAATGGGAAGGGGGGAACATTTGAAATGTAAATAAATAAAATAACCAATAAAATTATTTTAAAAAGATTCTAATGAAAAAAGAAAGTAAGTGTTCAAATAAATTAGAAAGAAAACAATTGAGAAAAATACTGCGGAAACAGCCAAAAGTATAATAATCAAGGGAAGCTCCCCCCCAATATTCCTTGGTGTGATGGAATAATTTGGGCTTCTCTAAAATGAGAGCACAAGTATGAGTCAGGATACAAAACTCAAAACAGACAATGCAGGTGCAGAAACTCTGGAGTGAGAATAAGCTTACAGTAGATGAGCACCAGAAGGAGGCAGAGCTGGTTTCCTTGATATGCAACTTGTGTTCTTATGCAGTTTCATGCTTAGGTGTATCCCAGTTCATTCACTGTTCTCATTACTTTGAAATTCTTAATTTTTAAATATGAGACTCCACACTGGTCTTGAAAATTATGTATCAAGTTCTCAAGAAGCAAGTTAGCAAGAATGTGAGAGGAGGAAATGGGAGGCATACAAAATAGTCATAGTTCTGGTACATACAACAAGGACCACATGTTCTGAAAGATGAGCTGTACCCTCAGAAAAGCACACACACACACACAGAACACACACACACACACACACACACACACACACACACATATACATGGACTAGATACTCTACAAATACTAATTGCAGCTCACAGGAATTCAACTTATCACTTAATCTCATAGAACATACTCGTGGGAGGGGACTCCTCATTCACATTTCAATCCTTGCTTTCTTCCTACAGTTAGTTATACTATGGTGCCCAATCTGCATAAATAGCAGGAGTAATCATATGAATTTGCCTATGTACAACCATAGAAAATGTCAGTTTCAAAGGCTCATGGGAAATCTTATAATCCTATTTGCAAGTTCAGCAGGATTTACTTAACAGACGGTTTTAAAAACACTCATACAGGCAGGTTCATGGAGCATCACAGTGCACAGAATGGTTGGATTCTTGTTGATGGTCTCCTTGGAGGTAAACTCACACTGCAGCAAGACCTTTCTGTCCATTGACAACTGCTTTCTTGCTCATGCCCAGTAAAGGAAGCTAAAACTGATACCCACTTTTTATGTTCTATAACAAGTGGTAAGTCTCAGTAATTACTCTGTGAGTGATCCAACTCCATGCCACAGGGTTAGATCTAGAGGCTGTTATTCCTTGGTGACTTTTCTTTTGGGCAAATCTATTTCCATTTGATAGTGCTGATAATTTGCCCAATGACTACTGAACTGAATGAATTAAGAGTTCATGTGACAAGCTGCCCTTCAGAGATTTGATTGTGCCAAAGCAGGATATCATTTCTCTAATCAGGATGAAAAGATGATCAGATAACTCAGTAAACTAAGTTTTCTAAAAGTCTTCAAAATACAGCAAACCCTGGTTATTTGTTTCTCAGCTTTCTATAGAAAGGCTGTTGTTCTTAAAGTTGTTGCCCAGTGCTTCTTATCAGGCACTCCCATGTCCTTTAGCTCACCTCAAAACCCATGTGCTTATGGTTCTCACTTGTACATTCCATTCCTTAAACTTTATCAAATTCTTTTTTAAATTTTTTTATTGGATATTTTACATATTTACAATACAGATGTCATCTGCTTTCCCCATTTACCCTCCCTAAAACCCCCTATCCTACCTCCCTCCTTTATGCTTTTATATCATTTTAATTACATGCATGTATTAAGGTCAGTTCTAGGTTGAGGGTCTAGCAATATAATAGATGCAAATAGTCAAGGAACAAGCAAGACAATAAACACAAATAGTCAAAGAAAAAGCAAATCATTAAACCCAATTACATGAACACTCCCGTGATCACTGTTTCTAAGAGCTCATCAGGATGACCAAAATATCTGAGCCTACTTCTCTGTCCTAGCCAAGGTCATTTTCATGTCTGAAGACTACTTCCTTGTTCTAGCCTAAAATTTAGATTCCAGACTGAAATTACTTCTTTGTTCTAGCCTAATATTTGGGTTCTTGCCTGAGATTACTTCTTTGTTCTAGCCTAACATTTAGATTCCTACCTGAAATTACTTCTTTGTTCTAGACTAAGATTTAGATTTCTGCCTGAAGCCTACTTCCTTGTCCTTGACCAATGTCATATTCCTACCAAGCAGCCCATTTACTTGTCCTTGGCCCATGTAAGGTTCTTACCAAGCAGCCCCAAAGGCTCTCCACCTTTCCCCCTTTTTTATTTCATTAACAAGACTGAGCCTGTCTTAGGTCATTCTGACAAGAGTGCCTTCCTTTTCCATCATGGAATATGCATTGTCCAAAGCAATGCACTATGTCTTAGGTTGGTAAACCTCTGTGCAGAATCTTGCCTGTCCTTGGATTGCTAGCCTATTAATTGAATAACTCTGTCTGGGAGTCCATTTTCAGGTTCAAGCTATGTACTTTGGCTGCCAACAAGTTGATGTTGTTAAAGAAAAGTTTTAATAAGATGGGCAGGAATAAAATTATTCCCAGGACAAAAATGGCTAGCATAATCAAGCTATATATGCCAGTTTTGAAACTTGACGAAAATAGAAATACTGATCTCAGGCCATGGGTAATTTTATCTGCAGTATCTACCACATCAATGCTCAGCAGAGCAGTATACTTGAAATTCATAAGCTCCCTATGTATCATTAAAACATCCCAAGAGGTGTTAGAATTATGCCAAATACACTACAAGTGTCATTAAACTTCTTTCTAATTACAATGACTACCAATGTAAATTGTAAAACTAATATGAATCCAATGATATTTGGCATGACACTCAAGATGACTCCTTACCTTTAAATTCTGAACCTCATTCCAGTAATTTGGATAGGATAAAAAAGCATCAATCTGTTCTTCCAAATGCCTATCTAAATCCTCTGGTATATTCAACACATTAGTAACATTTTTTGCTAAATGATTAACAAAAGTAGCTGTCTTAACTTTTTGTGTCACAGTAATATCAGAAGCAGTGGTGCTACCAATTAATGTAATTAAAGCTGTTATACCAGCAATAATCAAGCCCACTACCTTCTTGTTTCTGCTTAAAGCCTGACTCATTTTCTCCAGTACTTGCAAGCTTTTTTCAGAAGACCAAGGTTCTGTGATACTCAGAGCACTAAACAAAAGCTGATTGATAGACCTCCATAACTGACATGCAGAATTTCAAAACATAAACACAATTAGAAGGTGTACAATCAATGAAATTTACATTAAATATTGTAGAAGAAACAAAAGTATTTTTAACTTCAACAATTAAAAGAGCCTTAACACATGTGCTAACACCTGTTTGAAATCCAGATTCTGCCCCAACATTATCTCTTGTTTACATAACATCATAGATAACTGCAGCTAATTTCCATATATGTCTCTGAAAATATCCAGAACTAGACTTCCAAATGAAGATTGTTATTTCTTTTTTTTTAATTTATTTTTATTGGATATTTTATTTACATTTCAGATGATCTCCCCTTACCCCATTTCTCCCCTCCCTCCGAGGAACCCTATCCCATTCCCCGTCCTCCTGCTTCTATGAGGGTGTGCCCCTACCTACCCCCCCACCTCACCTCCCCACCCTCAAATTCCCACACACACGATGTCCAGCCTTCATAGGACCAAGGATCTCCTCTCCCACCTATACCTGACAGGAACATCCTCCCTTGCATATATAGCTGGAGCCATGGGTCCCTCCCTAAGTGCTCCCAGGCTGGTGGTTTAGACCCCGGGGGCTCTGGTTGGTTGGTATTGTTGCTCTCCTCATGGGTCACCAACCCTTTCAATTCCTTCAGTCTTCACTCTAACTCCTCCATTGGGAACCCCATGATTAGTTTAATGGTTAGCTGTGAGCATCTGCCTTTAAATATGTCAGACTCTTGCAGACCTCTAAGGAGACAGTTATGTTAGGCTCCTGTCAGCATGCACCTCCTGACACCCACATCAGCATCTACCTTTGGTGACTGCACATGGGATGGATACCCAGGTGGAATGGTCTGCAGATGGCCCCTCCTTCAGTTTCTCTCCTGCACTTTGTATCCATATTTGCTCCCTTGAGTATTTTGTTACTCCTTCTAAGAAGGACTGAAGCTCCCCCACTTGGTCTTCATTCTTCATGAGTTTTATGAGGTCTGTGAGTTGAATCTTGGGTATTTCAAGCTTCCGGGCTAAAATCCAATAATCAGTGAGTGAATACCATGTGTGTTCTTTTGTGATTGGGTTACTTCACTCAGGATGATATTTTCTAGTTCCATCAAGATTGTTATTTCTAATATTGGATTGATTTCTAGACCAGTCCATGGCTGAGTCAGAATAACTGGTCACATTTAAGAACGATACAAGAGTCATTATAGCTTCTCTTTTGATTCTCTGTTCTACAAGGTCTAAAAACATGAGGCAAGGCAGCTTGTCCCATTAGGGGTATAGGTAAGCAATGTTGGGTCGGGAACATATGTCCAATACAGCTTCCCAGTCACCATTGTCAGGTCACTCAGCAAGCTCACAGGTCAGCATCATTCTTTGTGCTGGCATCAGCATGTCTCGCCCGTCACTCTGGCAGCCACCATGCTCCTTCAGCAACCTGCAAAAAAAAAAAAAAAACCACAAACCTGCCCTCTTCCCCATATTTACTACCTCTTCAGAATCATGCCTTATGCCAGTAACTGGATCCTTCCCCTTCACCTATGCATAAGTATGCCTAGTTGTAGAGCACCATAGACACTTAGTTGAAAATTCCTTGGCATCCAAATAAAAAGAACATGATTTAAATAAATTTGTGGTGTACAGGGGTAAATATCCCCCTTTTTTTATTTTATGAAGATATTGTTTTAAAGTTCCATGGTCCCTTTCCAAAGTCTCTTGCCCTCAACAATTATAAGAAATCCCCGTAATATGGGTATGTTAAATTGCTGCTAAAGTGTCTCAAATGTTCGACTGCCATAACCAGTTCCATTATCTGTTTTTTTATTTGTTTGTTTGTTTTTCTTTTTGTATTATTGGATATTTTATTTATCTATATGTCAGGTGTTATCCCCTTTCCCCATTCCCCACCTGAAGAAACCCCTTAATCCATCCTCCTTCCTCCTATTTCAATGAGGGCGTGCTCCCACCCAACCACCCACTCCCACCTCCCCTCCCTAGAATTCCCCCTCACTGGGGCATCCAGCCTTCAAGGGACCAAGGCCCTCCTCTCCCACTGATGCCTAACAAGTCTATCCTCCTCTACAAATACAGCAAGAGACATGGGTCCTTCCATGTGTATTCCCAGGCTAGCTGTTTAGACCCAGGGAGCTCTGGTTGATTGATATTGTCGATCTCCCCATGGGGTCACAAGCCCCTTCAGCTCCTTCAGTCTTCTCTCTAACTCCTCCACTGGGAACCCTGTGATCAGTTTGATGCTTAGCTGTGAGCAGCCACCTCTCTATATGTCAGGCTATGGCAGTGCCTCTCAGGAAACAGGTATGTCAGGCTCCTGTCAGCATTCACTTCCTGACATCTACAACAGTGTTTGCATATGGTGATTGCATCAGGGAGGGATATCTAGGTGGGGCAGACTGGAGATGGTCTCTCTTCCAGTTTCTGCCCCACATATTGTCTCATATTTGCTCCTGTGAGTATTTTGTTACTCCTTCTAAGAAGGAACTAAGCACCCACACTTTGGCCTTTCTTTGGCTTCATGTGGTCTGTGAGTTATGTCTTGGGTGTTGTGAGATTTAGGTTAATATACACGTATCAGTGAGTGCATACCATGTGTGTTCTTTTGTGATTAGGTTATCTCACTCAGGATGATATTTTCTAGTTCCATCCATTTGCCTAAGCATTTAATGAATTCACTGTTTTTAATAGATGAGTAGTACTCCATTGTGTAAATGTACCACAATTTCTGTATCCATTTCTCTGTTGAAGGACACCTGGGTTCTTTCCAGCTTCCAGCTATTATAAATAAGGCTGCTATGAACATAGTAGAGCAGGTGTCCTTGTTATATGTTGGATCTTTTGGGTATATACCCAGGAGTTGTATCCCTGGATCCACAGGTAATATTATGTTCAATTTTCTGAGGAACTACCAGACTGCTTCCACAGTGATTGTACAAGCATACAATCCCACCAACAATGGAAGAGTGTTCCTATTTCTCCACATCCTCACCAGCATCTGCTGTCATCTGAGTTTTTAATCTTAGCCATTCTGATTGGTGTGAGGTGGAATCTCAGAGTTGTTTTGATTTGCATTTCCCTGATGACTAAAGATGTTGAACATTTCTTTAGGTGCTTCACTGCCATTCAATATTCCTCAGTTGAAAATTCTTTGTTAAGCTCTGTACCCCATATTTTAATAGGGTTATTTTTCTGGTGTCTAATTTCTTAAGTTCTTTGTAAATTTTGGATATTAGCCCTCTATCAGATGTAGAATTGGTAAACATCTTTTCCCAAACTGTTGGTGGCCATTTTTTCCAATTGACAGTACCTTACAGAAGCTTTGCAATTTTATGAGGTCCCATTTGTCAATTCTTGATCTTAGAGCATAAGCCATTGGTGTCCTGTTCAGGAACTTTTCCCTGTGCCCATGTGTTCTAGGCTCTTCCCCACTTTTTCTTCTATTAGTTTCAGTGTGTCCAGTTTTATGTGGAGATCCTGGATCCACTTGAACTTGAGTGTTGTACAAGGAGATAAAAATGGATCAATTTGCATTTTCCTCCATGCTGACCTCCAGTACAACCAGCACAACCTGTTGAAAATGCTGTCTTTTTTCTACTGTATGGTTTTAGCTCCTTTGTCAAAGATCAAGTGACTATAGGTACCTGGGTCTTTGATTCTATTCCATTGACCTTCTTGCCTATCTCTGTATCAATACCATGCAGTTTTTATCACTACTTCTCTGTAGTACAGCTTGAGGTCAGGGATGGTGATTCCCCCAAATGTTCTTTTATTGTTGAAAATAGTTTTTGCTATCTTGGGTTTTTTGTTTTTCCAAATGAATTTGAGAACTGTACTTTCTATCTCTGTGAAGAATTGAGTTGGAATTTTGATGGGGATTGCATTAAACCTGTAGATTGCTCTTGACAAGATGACTGATTTTACTGTATTAATCCTGCCAATCCATAAGCATGGGAGATCTTTCCATCTTCTGAGATCTTCTTTGATTTCTTTCTTCAGAGTCTTGAAGTTCTTATCATACAGATCTATCACTTGCTTGGTTAGATTCACACCAAGGTATTTTATATTATTTGTGACTGTTGTGAAGGGTGCCTTTTCCCTAATAAATTTCTCAGCCTGCTTATCCTTTAAGTAGATGAAGGCTACTGATTTGTTTGAGTTAATTTTATATCCAGCCATTTTGATGAAGTTGTTTTTCAGGCTTAGGAGTTTTCTGGTGGAAGTTTTGGGGTCACTTAAGTATGCTATCACATAATCTGCAAAAGTGGGAAAAATGCCTCACGGGGTGCCCCAGGCCACGCAGCAGTGATCTGCAGATGGGCGGGCAGCAGAGTCCCGGGACCACAGTGGGTCCCACGTACTCAAGAAGGTCTAGGGTTCCAGAGGCTGGAAGCTTGGCAGTGGCAGACCCCAGAAGACACATGGATTCCATGGGCTTAAAAGTTTATTGTTCATGGCGTGATAGTTGGATGTGGATATGCGTGTACCCCCAGAAAGGCCAGGGGTAGCTGGTTTAAATAGGAGAGGAAAAGAGGAGGAACTGGGTGTTGTCTAATTGCTCTGGCTAGGATTTTGTGTCCTATATTGAATAGATAGGGAGAGAACGGGCAGCCTTGTCTAGTCCCTGATCTTAGTGGGATTGCTTCAACTTTCTCTCCATTTACTTTGATGTTAGCTACTGGTTTGCTGTATATTGCTTTTACTATGTTTAGGTATGGGCCTTGGATTCCTGTTCTTTCCAAGACTTTTATCAGGAAGGGATGTTGAATTTTGTCAAATGCTTTCTCAGCATCTAGTGAGATGATCATGTGGGTTTTTTTGCTTTGAGTTTGTTTATATAGTGGATTACATTGATAAATTTCCGAATATTGAACCAATTCTGCATTCCTGGGATAAAGCCTACTTGATCATGGTGGATGATTGTTTTTATGTGTTCTTGGATTCTTTTGCGAGAATTTTATTGAGTATTTTTGCATCAATATTCATGAGGGAAATTGGTCTAAAGTTCTGTTTCATTGTTGGTTCTTTGTTTGGTTTGGGTATGAGCATAATTGTGGATTCATAAAAACGAATTGGGTAGTGTTCCTTCTGTTTCTATTTTGTGGAATAGTTTATAGAAAATTGGTGTTAGGTCTTCTTGGAAGATCTGATAGAATTCTGCACTAAAACAATCTGGTCCTGGGCTTTTTTGGGTGGGAAGACTTTTAATGACTTCTGCTATTTCCTTAGGGGTTATGGGACAGTTTAGATGGTTTATCTGCTCCTGATTTAACTTTGGTACCTGGTATCTCTCTACAAAATTGTTCATTTCATCCAGATTTTCCAGTTTTGTTGACTATAGGCTTTTGTAGTAGGATCTGATGATTTTTTTTTTTTAATTTACTCAGTTTCTATTGTTATGTTTCCCTTTTCAATTCTGATTTTATTAATTTGAATACTGTCTCTGTGCCCTCTGGTTAGTCTGGCTAAGTGTTTATCTATCTTGTTGATTTTTCTCAAAGAACCAGCTCCTGGTTTTGTTGATTCTTCGTATAGTTCTTTTTGTTTCTACTTGTTGATATCAGCCCTGAGTTCGATTATTTCCTGACATCTACTCTTCTTGGGTTCATTTGCTTCTTTTTGGTTTCAGCGCGTTTAGGTGTGCTGTCAAGCTGTTAGTGTGTGATCTCTCCAGGTTCTTTTTCTATGCACTTAGAGCTATGAGTTTTCCCCTTAACACTGCTTTCATGGAGTCCCACACATTTTGGTATGATGTGTCCTCATTGTCATTAAATTCTAAAAAGTCTTTAATTTTTTTCTTTATTTCTTCTCTGACCAAGTTTTCATTGAGTAGAACATTGTTCAGTTTCCATGTGTATGTGGGCTTTCCATTGATTTTATCATTATTGAAGCCCAACCTTAGTCTGTGATGATCTGGTAGGATGCAGGGGATTATTTCAATTTTCTTGTATCAGTTGAGGCCTGTTTTGTGACCAATTATATGGTCAATTTTGGTGAAGGTACCATGAGGTGCTGAGAAGAAGGTATATTATTTTGATTTGGATGAAATGTTCTATAAATATCTGCTAAATCCATTTAGTTTAAAACTTCTCTTAGTTTTATTGTGTCTCTGTTTAGTTTCTGTTTCCATGATCTGTACATTGCTAAGAGTGGGGGATTGAAATCCTCTACTATTATTGTGTGAGGTGCAGTGTGTGCTTTGAGCTTTAGCCAAGTGTGGCTGCCCTTGCATTTGGTGCATAGATGTTCAGAATTGAGATTCCATCTTGGTTGATTCTTCCTTTGATAAGTATGAAGTGTCTATTCTTATCTTTCTTGATAACTTCTGGTTGAAAGTCAATTTTATTTGATATTAGAATGGCTACTCCAGCTTGTTTCTTGAGACCATTTGCTTGGAAAATAGTTTTCCAACCTTTTACTCTGAGGTAGTGTCTGTCTTTGTCACTGAGGTACATTTCCTGTATGCAGAAAAATTCTGGGTCCTGTTTACATATCCAGTCCGTTAGCCTATGTCTTTTTATTGGGGAATCAAGTCCATTGATGTTAAGTGATATTAAGGAGAAGTGATTGTTGCTTCCTGTTATTTTTGTTATTATAGGTGAAGTTATGTTTGTGTAGCTATCCTCTTTTGGGTTTGTTGGAAGATTATTTTCTTCCTTTTTCTAGGGTATAATTTCCCTCCTTGTGTTGGCCTCTATTATTCTTTGTAGAGCTGGATTTGTGGAAAGATATTGTGTAAATTTTGTTTTGTCATGGAATATTTTGGTTTTTCCATCTATAGTGATTGAGAGTTTTGCTGGATATAGTAGCCTGGGCTGGCATTTGTGTTCTTTTAGGGTCTGTATGACATCTGTACAGGATCTTCTGGCTTTTATAGTTTCTAGTGAGAAGTCTGCTGTAATCTGATAGGTCTGCCTTTATATGTTACTTGACCTTTTTCCCTTACTGCTTTTAATATTCTTTCTTTGTTTTGTGCCTTTGATGTTTTGATTTATGTGATGGGGTGAATTTCTTTTCTGACTTAGTCTCTTTGGACTTCTGTAGGCTTCTTGTATGTTCATAGGCATCTCTTTACGTTAGGGAAGTTTTCTTCTATAATTTTGTTGAAGATATTTACTGGCCCTTTTAGTTGAGAGTCTTTGTTTTCTTCTATACCTATTATCCTTAGGTTTGATCTTCTCATTGTGTCCTGGATTTCCTGGATGTTTTGGGTTAGGAATTTTTTGCATTTTGTATTTTCTTTTTTTTTTTTTTTTTTTTTTTTTGGTTTTTCGAGACAGGGTTTCTCTGTGTAGCTCGGGCTGTCCTGGAACTCACTCTGTAGACCAGGCTGGCCTCGGACTCAGAAATCCGCCTGCCTCTGCCTCCCAAGTGCTGGGATTAAAGGCGTGCGCCACCACCGCCCGGCTGCATTTTGTATTTTCTTTGACAGTTGTGTCAATGTTTTCTATGGTATCTTCTAGACCTGAGAGTCTCTCTTCTATCTCTTGTATTCTGTTGGTGATGCTTGCATCCATGACCCCTGATCTCTTTCCTAGGTTTTCTATCTCCTAGGTAGTCTCACTTTGTGATTTCTTTATTGTTTCTATTTCCATTTTTATGTCCTGAATTGTTTTGTTCAATTCCTTCACCGTTTGGTTGTGTTTTCTTGTAATTCCTTAAGGAATTTTTGTGTTTCCTCTTTAAGGTCTTCTACCTGTTTACATGTGTTCTCCTGTCTTTCTTTGAGGGAGTTATTTATGTCCTTCTTAATGTCTTCTATCATCATAATGAGAAGTGATTTTAAATCTGAATCTTGCTTTTCTGATATCATCAGGTATCCAGGACTTTTTTTGGTGGGAGAACAAGGTTCTGATGATGCCAAGAACCTTGGTTTCTGTTGCTTATGTTCTTGTGTTTGCCTTTTGCCATCTGGTTATTTCCAGTGTTACCTTTGCTCATTATCTCTGGCTGTGTCAGAACTCCTCAGAGTACAGCTATCTCTGTGATCCTGAGATCCTGAGACTATGGTTGTGATAGCTCCTAGGAGTCAGGCTGCTTCTGGGCTCCTGAAATCCTGGTGTGTCCAAGCTCCTGAGATCCTGTGATCCTATTATCCTATGTTCCTATGTGTTAGAGCTACTGGGAGTCCAGCCTCATCTAGATTTTGGGGTTTGGTACAGAGCTGAAGCCTTAGGGCTGCTCCAGGGGCAGGGCAGACAGGACAGGTCCTGTGCTACTGTCCTTGTGGGAGTTTGTGGGTCCCAGTGGGTCCCAAATTACACCCTGTTTGGGGGGGTCAGGGCATTGTGATTTACTCACCTACACTCCTGGGCATGTTAGAGCTCCTGAGTATCCAGCCTCCTCTGGGTTTTTGGGGGGTTGTGTACAGAGCTGAAGCCTTAGGGCTGCTCCAGGTGCAGGGACAGACAGGAAGGGTCCTGTGCCACTGGTCTTGAGGGAGTTCCTGGGTCCTACCATATCCAAATTACTCTCTGTTTGTGGGGGAGGGGTTGTGGCTTACTCACCTACACTCCTGGGCCTGTTAGAGCTCCTGGGTATCCAGCCTTCTCTGGGTTTTGGGTTTTTGAGTATAGAGCTCTCATTCTTCACTTGTCTGATATTTCTTGTATTTTGAATTTCATCCGTGTTTTGTGTGTGTGTGTGTGTGTTGTGTGTGTGTGTGTGTGTGTGTTTGTGTATTTGGGTTCCTAGTGGGATTGTTAATTACATTAATTCATGACACAAAATTTAAAAAAAAAAAACTTCAAATAACTTTAGTCTTCTTTCAAAAAATGTTAAAATACATTTATTATTCCTGTTTACATTTTTCCATTCAAGGCTTTCTTCTAAAAGACTACACATCTACTCAACTGTAGCTGAAGCATGTGTTTGACTTCTTGCATGTACAAGCTACAAAGGACTTCTGATTTAAAAGTTTAAAAACAAAGGACTTTAGACATCAGAATCTGTATTTCTTTTCTATAAACCTTTCAGCTCACTCTTAAAATATTTCTTAAATTGATGTTCTCAAGGAAATTATCATTTAATGATGCAGTTGGATAGAAAATAACAGCAGAATATGATGAGGACTCAGGGCCTGGTCTTGGGTAATCAGGGAAGGTTCCTGTGATACTGTTATCAACTTAACAAAGTCTCTTGGCATGTCTGTGAATGATTATGCAGGAATACTTGGTCACTATAGGTGCTGATAATCCCTGGTTGAGGTCTATACTCCATAAGAAGTGAAAGGCACTAAGAAGAAGCACCCTCTGTTTCCTGATTGGGAATGAAATGTACCAGCTCTTGATAATAGGATTGTAACTTGAACCATGAGGCAGAATAAATCCTTTTTCTCTTATTTTTTATATTTATTGTATGCTTATCATAGCAATAGGAAAAATAAAACAGTTCCCTAATGTCTAAAGTGAAATTGAACCTGCTTCAATATTTGCCTATGTGTCATATCTTCTTGTTCCTTACAACTAAGTCAGAAGTTGAACTTGAAGATAAATTTCCTCATAGCATTCTGCCAGAGATTCTCCTTTCTGACTTCAAGCACCTTTCAATTTTCTATTTACAAAGGAACCCACTATGTTCTCTGAATACAAAAGATATCCTTAAAGATTCTGTGCTTGGTTATTATCAAAACACAGGAGTATATTCTGTGAATGATCCCAACATTCATGCTGTTTATGGTGGAAGTGGAAATGACACGAACATATGCCACATCCAAAGACAACATTTAGACACCAGGGTCCATACTAAAGGACTGACCTTCTAATAATGGGAGTTTGAGTTGCTGTGACAGATGTATGAAAAGTACTTTTCTGAGTCAGAAGCCATTAAGAGCCTTTCTCCACAGTCTACTCTGTAGGCAGCTGGACAGTTTAGCCACCATTTCCTACCTTGAGAACTAATTATTCATCCTAATTTTGGAAGTAGAAAAGAAAGGAGATAGAAAGACAATCTTGAGACATAGGGAGAAATGAAAATGTGGGGGAGACAAACTCAGATTCCTATCTCTCCTTAGAATGAATAACATCTAACTTCTCCCATCCAACTGAGACAGCACAGCATGACACAGAGCAAGGATGGCCTTTGTGGCCATAGAGCTTTAAAGTTGTATCTCAAATATCCCACTTGCTAATTATATGATCTTGGAGTCATCCGTCCTTAACCTCAATTTAGTTCAAATATTAAAATCCATATTTGCTCAGATAGCAATGACCTCAGGACACTATGAGATTGATTATGCTGTATAAATGTCCCATCATTATGGAGTCAACACCCCAAGATGAAAATTCTACAATAGTCCATAAATAAATGGGACAATCACTAGAAAAAAAAAAAAAAATGATGAATTTTGTACAAAGTCTTTGAGAGAATTCATATTTACTTATTTATCTATTTATTTAAGTCAAATCGTAATTTTTACTTATTCACACAGGGGTTGTAAACACAAAAAAAGGCAGGACATGGGGAAGAGGATGACACTGGAGTGTTCAGGGGTAGTACAGATCTCTTTCAGAACAGGGTATCGGCTGGGTGAAGGTTCAGGAGACAGGTCACTGTGACTCTGCCTATAATTCACTTGTTCTTATCTAAGTTGGTACTATCTACCAAGGATATCTATTTACAAGGTCTATGACTACTCAGGCTCGTAAATTTCCATAAAAGCTGCCTGTTTATAATAGCTTATAGCCATTTGTTTCAGTGTTTTCCCACAGAGACCCAAGACTTTGTGTTAGCCTGTATGTATGTCAGGCCTATTGCTGATTTTAGGCCTATGGCTGATTTTAGGGTTCAGTGTATAAGCAGGGCTGCCCCTGACACCTCCTCCCTTCTCTAAGTATAGAAGGACTATGGCAATTCTAATCTTGTGAAGGTGCGGATAGAGGCCTGACCTCCAATAATTGAAGGGGACCTTGTAATGGTTCCAGTCCTCCTGTTGTTGTCCAGTGAGGCATGAGGGCCATACCCATCCTGATGTCTTTTTCCTGGAGAGGGGATACTTTTGATATCAACCCCTATGCAGTCAGGCTTGTCCCTTTTGAGAGAATTCTTATGGAATTTTTTTTTTTGCTGGCTTATTGGACGGTATCCCAAGATACACATCAACATGATCCAATTCATATTCAGCACATTAAAGAACCCAAAGAGAAGGAGCTTGTCATACTTACCTGACAGGCACTGATACTCTGATACAAAGGTACCTTATTACTACACAGCATATGGAGGAATTGACAGGTACTGATACTCTGATACAAAAGGTACATTATTACTACACAGCATATGGAGGAATGTATTGCTGTGGAAACCACCTCCTAAACTAGACAGTACACAGAGGAGAGGCTCCTGTCCACCACCATTCTGAAAATAATTATGTTTTTCCTTCTGCCATAAAAAAGGGAAAATAGCTCTGTGTTATAACTATATTTTACTGTCTCATCAAAACAATAAAATGCTTCTGAAGACTGTTCCAGGATCTGCTTTTTTGACAGATGGGAGAAAATTTCATTGTTGAACTGAAATACTATTATTGTCCTATTATTCATATGCTTTCTCTAAAGATTAGGTTTCCAGAAGAGAGGACTGATATGAATACCTGCTGTAGAATGCAGGTCACATTTAAACCCTATTAAGGCCCTAGGAGCTTGGAAACCTAGTGACACAGAACTTCTGAACAGCCTTGGATTCCTCCTCCTCTCAGAAACCAGTGATAAGTTTCAGCCTTACACTTAAAGGTATTTCCATTCAGAAAGAAATGTCTCCTCTGTCTCATGTGAAAAGCCATCACTTTACTAGTGTGTCCATCATCAAATATGCAGACTCCTTTGTGTTTGTATTCTGTTCAGAAAAGTAATTTATTGCCTCTACACTAATCTTGACTTAAAAGGCTTTGGAAAGATAACAGACTTATCAAAGAACAGCCTAGAATTTGGCCAACTCAGACTGTCAAGACTGAACATGGCAGTTGATGCCCTATAATGCCAGCACCCTGCTGAGTTCGAGGCCAGGCTGGGGAATATGTGAATATATGTATATATGTACATATATATATATATATATATTTGAGAGAGAAGGGAGACAAAGAGACAGAGAGACAGAGAGAGGTAGGGAAGGAGGAAGAAGGAAAGGGGAGCAAGGGAGGAGTAAATTCACTGCTCTGTGTCTTGTCCTGAATCAAGTGACTCTAGTCTTTGGCATATAAGGGAGAAGGGAGCTTATTGCATTTGAAAACTGTTTTCCTGTGTTAATCAGCTGTGAGTTACTGTCACACTTCTAAAAGGAAAAGAAAAGGAAGAAAGCTTGGAAAGGAAGAAGGGAAAGGAGTAGATGTGGAATAAAGCATGAAGCAGAAGATGGAAGGAAGGAAAAGGAAGATGAAATTGAAAAAACTCAAATTACTTTTTTATTTGAACCTAGAAACTAGACATTTGGTTTCTCTATTCATAAACTGCTTAAAGCAGTCATCTCTCTTATTTTGTGAACCAAATATGGATCTAGAAGAACAAATATTTCTTGAGGGATTCATTAAACATTTGGAGGTAATTTCTGTTAAACCATTTATCAAACCTGGGTATCAGTAACTGTGACTTCTCTTGAGGAAGTTTCACCAGATGTCTTGCAGAACCCAAGTCTTGCTGTCTTTGGAAGATGCTCCTAGAATCAAAAGTGGCAAAGCAAACTTTGAGCATGGTGTACCCAGCAATGTGTATTTTATCCTTAATTAACATGCTCCTAACTCTTTGACCTGAGAGGAGAAGGTGTTTCATTTGAAAGGTAACTTTCAGTACTAATTAGCTCTGAACATCTACTAAGCTTTGGATTCTATAGATTTCATGGCAAGCATTTGGCTGAATTTTCAAACATTGAAATTAATGTGGATGCTATTCCTGAAGATTATTTGATGAGAGTTATTAAATGAAAGTATACTTAGGCTTCTCTCTTCCTCCATAAAACATTGTACCAATCAGATAAGACAGCCCGAAAGAAGACATCACTTGCCCTAAGATTTAAACATAGTTTAGAAAGAAAGAAATTTCTTCTGGGTGGATGAATAGTCTTGGAAAATAACTAGAGGCTTAGTTTACAGAAGACCTTCTCTGTATGGATAGGTTAAAGATAAGAAGCCCTGAAGCCCAGGAGGAACCAGGACCTTATAGAAGTACCTGGAAGACAAACATAACCACTATGACTACCAGAGGATTATCCAGGGCTCTTAGTGACTAGTAGGGGAATAGAGCTGGGATGCAGAAAGTTAGTGGAACATCTCTGGAGAAACCAACAAACACACAAAAGTATTGCAAGGCAATATATAACTAAGAGCTACATTATATGGTAATATCTGTAAATACCTCCAGTATTTAGAAGATCTCTGAGGTTGAGTTAATCAGAAAGCTCACTCACCATAGAGCTAAGCCTGTATGTACCTCAGGCCTGAAATCTGAGCTACTTGGTAGGCTGAGGTAGGATAATCACTAGGATAAAGCCTGCCTGAGCTACAAAGCAGATTTGAAGCCAACTTATACAGTCTCCACAGAACATGTTTCAAGGTAAAGCAGGAAAAATATGAATGGGGAGAGGAAAGGGAGGAGGCTGGGGACACAGCTAGGTAGTAGAACACATAATTATCTTGTGGAAGGCCCAGGGAAAAGAAGAGGAAGGGGAGGTGCAGGAAACCATGGAGGTGGCTTGGCCTAGCTGCCTTGAGGAGCATGTATCACATGCCTACTCCATGGATCCCTGCAGGAAGAAGGATAAAAAAAAGAAGAATGAAAAAATAAAAGCCTATGATAAAGCAAACTTTGTGCATGTGCATGTGTGTGTGTGTGTGTGTGTGTGTGTGTGTGTGTGTATGTGTGTGTAGTAGTAGTAGTTTATATTCTGGTTATTTTTTTCCCTTCTCCCAGATCCTACTTTCCCATTCACCCAAATCCACACCCCTTCTTTCTCACTTATTAGGGTATAACAGGCGTCTAAGATAACAACAGTATTAATACTAATAATATTAATAAATAATACTAATACAAAGATAACTGCAAGTATATAATACTAGTATAATGCTGAGCTGGTTAGATTTATGACAACTTGATACAAACCAGAGTCAGTTTGGAAGAAGGAACCTCAACTGAGAAAATATTCCCACTAGAATGCCCTGTGGACAAGTCTGTGGTACATTCTACTGAATGATTATTGATGAGGTAGACCCCAGTTTACTGTTTCTGATGACATTCCTACACAGGTGGTGCTGGGTGCTTCAAGCAGGGTGGGCAAGCCATGAAGAGCAAGGCAGTGAGCAGCACTCTTCTATAGCCTCTTGGTTCCTGCCCTGATTTTCCTCAGTGATGGAGTTTGGTCTCAGAGTTGTTAAAAGAAATAAGCCCTTTCCTCTTTATTTGCCTTTGGTCATGGTATTTTATCACATCAATAGAAGCCCTAACTAAAACAAGCACCAAGCTACATTTATGGAGATCTTGTTATGGGCCCAGAACTCTGCTAAGCATTTGATTTTCATCTACTCTTAACAACAACAACCTAGAAGACTAAGAAAAATAGCTTTGTTTGTTTCTCATACATTTTAAAATATATTTTATATGTATTGATATTTGGCCACATATATGGTTGTGCACTCTATGTGTGCCCAGTGCCCCAGAGTCTAAAGAAGATGTCAGATCCCCTGAAACTATAGTTAGAAATGTTTATGAAGTATATCTTGGGTACTAAGAATGAAACCTGAGTTCTCTGAAAGAGAAGCCAGTGCTCTTTACCACTGAGACACCTCTACAGCCCCAGAATAGAAACTTGTAGCTCTCTGATTGCCCACCATTAAAATAAACAAAACAAAGCTAACTAGTAAGCATTAGTAAGAGTTATAGGCCAGAAGATAAAGCCAAGTGGCATGCTTGCAGACCAGTGTGCTGGACCCTAGCCTGCCTCCAGTAGTCAGCTCAAGTGTTATCGTTTTAAGCCCCTCTGAAACACATTCAGAGTTAAAACATATTTTTAAGTTTCTACTTTAAATAATGCTAAGGACCCTTCTGTGTGTTCCTTCTGTGTACAGGCACTGCTCTAAGTACTTTGGAATACTGATACAATATTTGTTCAATACTATACACTGACAACCAGTGGTTCTCAACCTTCCGAATGTTGAAACTCTTTAACACAGTTCCTCATAACACTGTTTTGTTGCTGTTTCATAACTGTAGTTTTTTACTGTTATGAATTGTAAGGTAAATATAAATGTTTTCCAATGGTTTGGGGGAACCCCTCTGCAAGGGTCTGTGTACCCTAAAGGGTTGTAAATCACAGGTTGAAAATCACTTCTATAGACTAATACCCCAAATTTTAGAGGTTAGATGGAGTCTTAAGTTGGTTATACAATCACAATCCCACAGCATTTTAGTGGCAGAGGTAGAATTTCTATCAAACTATAAGAAGGAGAAATAGAAAATTGTCCAAGATGTAAGAAATTACAAATGAGTAAGGAAATATAGCAAACAAGTAGTCATCCAAATGGGGATCTAGAGGGTAAGTAAGATGGCAGGAAGGCAGTTCAGAGTGAGGGCCAAGAGTTTGAGTGGGAAGGATATTGGAAAGATGGAAAAACCCCTCATGTTGGGCTCTCCAGAAATCATTAAATAAGGGAGTTGTTCATGCAGAAATATTTGAATGAATCAGCATCAAATGCAAAGAAGAAAACCCATGGTAGGTAAAGGAGAACAACAGAAAACAGGCTATACAAATGGGAAACTAAATGTAGCAACTTGCTAGGATTTTGGAGAATAGGAACCAGGGGAGAGAAAGTTCAAGATTGGACAAGTTGGAAAGGCTTACTTTTTGGTATTACACAGTGAAATACTATACAGCTGTTAAAAACAAGGACATCATGAAATTTTCAGTGAAACGGACAGAACTAGAAAATATCATCCTGAGTAGCCTAGACTCACAAGGACATGCCTGTTGTGTGCTCATTAATAAGTGGATATTAGCCATAAAGTATAGGATAACCATGCTACAATCCATAAATACAAAGAAGCTAAATAACAAGGAGGGCACAAGGGAAAATGCTTAAATCTCACTCAGAAGGGGAAATCAAATAGTCATTGGAGGTGAATGAAGAGAGGGAACTGAATGGAAGAGAGGATGGGAAGGGAAATAGGGAGGACAGGAATCAGGTGTATGAAGACCCAGGGAGAGAGGGCCAGGTGACTGAAGAGAAATCAGCATCAGGCAGGAATAGGGATATGGGGAAACATCTAAGATGCTCCAGAGACCTGGGATGGAGGTGGCTCCTGGCCCAACTTGATAGCCATCCCATAGACAGAATCAATTGCGGGTACTATTAATCATACTCTGTTATGCTTTCAGAGAGTAACCTAACATAACTGTCCTCTGAGAGGCTTCACCAAGAAGCTGACCAAAACGATGTAGAGACTCACAGTCAAACATTAGTCGGAGCTCGAGGAGCCTTGTGGAAGAGTTGAGGGAACGATGAGGGAATGGAAGTGGGGGGATAGGGACTCCATAGTAAGACCAACAGAGTTAACTAACCTGGACCCCAGGGGGCTTTCAGAGACTGAACCACCAACCAAGAGCATACATGGGCTGGACCTATCTACCTCCTCAAATACACATATGCAGCAGATGTACAGCTTGGTCTTTACATGTATCCCTCAACAACCGGAGTGCTGGCTGTGGATACTGTTGCCCTAACTCCGTGGGAAAGAATGTGTCTAGTCCTGCCAGGGTGGGTCGTTACCCAGGAGGGGGCCTTCCCTTCTCAGAGGAGAAGGCCAGGGTGTAGGGCCTGTGTGAGGTGGGGGGCTGGGAGGATAGGGTCTGTAATCAGGATGTAATGTGAATAAATTAAGAAATTAATGAAAAAAGTAGTAAATGGTACCTGGCATTTATAAATAAGGACGTTATATACATCCTTCAATTAACCTGTTTTCTGGTGTTCAAAAAAAAAAAAAGTTTTAATTGACTTTAAAACCATGTTGAACCAGTATTTTGTCCAGTAAGGAGATATTCAGTTACCTGATAACAAGAACAATACCTTATTTCAAGAGAGGATTGTGCATGCCTTACATAGCTATCTTCTGTCAGGAAGCCCTGGGATTACACACTAAGCAAATGATGACTTAGCAACAGAGTTGCACTCAGGCCAATTAGTATATTTCTTGTCAATGCTGAAGTTCTGGGAAATTGTTCTACATGGAGGGGAAATTTGAAGTCATGTTCTGGAAATGAGGCATGGAGATTTTCAGCCTCAGTCTTTAAAAGAACACTAAATGATGTGCCTAGAATTGAATTATCTCTCAAACTTCCCAAATGTAGACAGGGATTTGGGGGTTTTGTCTGTTTGTTTGCATTTTTAAATGCTTAAAATCCTTTACAAAATCCACTGGAAAAGTAATAAAAGAAAGTTTGTTGAAGTGAGCTATGTTGATTTGTCACCAGGGGAAGGTGATCTTTTCCTGGCAGGCTAGATGAGAAGAGTGTCTACAACAGTCAGGGTATGTAATAGCCAGGGAGGTGGGAACAAAGGGGACCTTTTGGCAAAGCGAGACTGTGTTTCAGCTGGAACGTGTCCTGTAGCTTGGGTACTGTCTCAATACAAAGGTTTCAGATGTTAATGCAGACTGTAAAGCAGTCCAGTGTGGAAGCATCTATGATAACATTCTTCTGAGTTTCTGGTGAGGAACCCAAAACTTGCTTCAGTCTATGGCTGCAATTTTTATGCCAATTCAGAGGCACTTTACTTGCTTCTTTGTTATAGAAGGACCAAATGAGATAGGTTGGAAATACGTCCTTTGAACAACCAGGCAGCATCTCGGGGCATTTGCCAAACAAGATTTCCAAATAAAATGCTTGCGAACGCAAGCAGGACAGACTCTGCAGATGCTGGACGGGCTCCGCCAGCCATCTGTGAGAAGAGGTACTTGGTATCACATCAGCTGAGAGCTATGCAGTGACACCAACCTCCCAATAATAATGTCATTGTTAAATGGCACCATTTAACAGGGGAGCCCCCAGTTTACAAAGAGAAAATAACTGAATGGGTGCTGCTGTTCCCGAGACAAACAATAAGGATGTCCAGAATTCTTCAGAAGTCAAGGAGTTTCAGCAATCAAACTGTTACCTCAGTGTTGAGTATCAGCAGTTGAAGGAGGCAGATTAATTTACTTATGGTGAGCTAAGTGCATTCTTGGCTCAGACTGGGAATCATTTGCTCACTTCATCCAGAGATCCCATTTTTGACGGCAAATGTCACTGCCTGGATTTCCCTTTGACAGTCTGGCAACCCCACACCCCTGTTATAGTATCCATTTATTTGTCTTATTTTCAGCCAGATTAATCCATTCTGTTTTGACAAGAAGACTGATGGGTAATTGATAACTGTGATAGACACAAACAGAAGAGTTGGTTGCTGAATAATTCAGCACTTTTCAGTATCAATAAGAGAACAGGTTGAAGAATTTGTGTCTCTATTTACACTTAAACTAAACTAAGTCAGCCCAGACATTTATGCTGCCAGTCTATCAGAAAACCAAACAGTGTACATTCGGTTTCCACCCGACAAAATGTTTTATAAGCTTGTAACAATATGTGTGAAGCTGCCAGAATAATAAATAGGTACAGCAGCCCATGCATGCTAATGTTATGTTGTAAGCAGTTTTGTTGACAAGTGCTAATACTTCTTTCATACTATCATCAAAAGCAGCTAATACAACAGCCATTATTTGCTGGCTTTCCAAGCAAGACATGATGGATTGTGACCTTAATATGGGTTAGCCGAGTTTTGAAAGTTAAACAACTTGCAATAAATCATAGAATTATTACAATGCAGTTTAATTGGTTAAGGACTGTTTATTTCCTAAACAGGGTGAAAAATTTCTGTTTCTGCACTTTTAATTTGCAAAGTGCATTTTCATTATGAATGGCAGTTTAATATTCTGCTCCTTTGTCATGCAAAATATGCAACACACAGGCAATCTATTAATTGGACAAAAATGCATTGCAAGCGTAAATTATCCTTTATATCATCACTCGTGAGCCTTTACATCTATTAAATGTGTTAAATGGAACATAGTTAGAGACTGTACAACTTGCAGGCCACTTCTGAAATTTAAGTCTAGCTTTAAGATGATTTTAATGACCTTTACTTTTGGCAAAATGAAGTAATTAAGTAATTGTAAATAGAAAGGACAATTTAAAGAGTCACTGCTTCCTTGGGGCATTGACACCTATATTTTATTGATTCAGCAGCTCAGGAAACAGGCAATAGCACTGGTTCTTGTTGATAAGTCTTGAGAAATGGAACTTGGTCCCTTATACTCACTTCTTTCTTTTCTGTAGTACAATTTCTAGAGCATGCCTTCACTGGCAAATGTATAAGAACAGACGAGGAACCCTCACAGAATGGTACTACAGAATAACTCAGCCTACCTGGAGAGCCACCTCTCCATGTTCTCCTCAGTGAGGTGCATTTGACCTGGATTAGCCCAGAAATAAACAAAAGATTTATTTTATATTGTAAATTAGAATAGTGGATGTATGGAATTTTTTTTTTAAAGCTTGGTAAGGCTTACAAACCTCAATGGTCTTGTGAATACAACGGAAACAGTCTACTAGTAGGGTAGAAGTTGATTCAACCCATGTTTGTTCTTCAACATGTTCATCAAACAGAGAGAGTCACATACAAGTCTGAGCCCATTCTCATAGTTATTGACACATGAATCGAACAAGAGCACTGTCTCCAAAAAGTTGTCCCCTGGCACCCACAAAAGCAACCTGAATATGCAACACACACTAAATTAATTAAATGTAAAAAATGAAACAAAAATTAAATACTTTATTGCTTCCATTGATTTAAGATTTAAGACCCTTTTCCATAGCTTATTCCAGGTGATGTTAAAGGAATATTTTTTATACTGCCAATTCAAGTCAAAGGTACCAGTTGTCACCAACACAAAGTGAAAGTTAAATATCGGTTTTTATAGGCATTAAACTTGTTTTTCTTGAAATTAAAAACAAAGTTCATGAAAAAATACTCATTCTGTTATTTTAAAAGAACAGTTTATCACTTACTAAAGGAATGTATTATAAAATAAACTGTAAAATTTCACTGATAAAAAGGTAGAACTCAAAAGTTGTGTAAATTGAGAGAAGTTGTTCATCTTTACTTAGACATTTCACTGTGAAAAGTATGTCAAATCTAGTTCTAGAGCTTTAATCTCACATTGATGCTTACCTAAATTATGTAATTCTCTACATAAAGAGGGAAACAGAAAAAGAGGGATTGGCAATACAGAGGCAGAGAGACAGACAGAAGCAGCTGCTATATTTTGTTGGTTGGTGTTACTTCAGACAAAATGCTAAGATAAAGACCAGCTGTCTAATAAGAAATATGTAATTTTCAAATTGGCTACTATCAAGCTTCACAGATTTAATGATTTAGTATTTTATTTTCTGAATTCTATAAGATAAACTTTTATCAGAGATATAACCTCTCTTTGGAGTATATAACCAAAATTCTTAACTTATGAACTCAAAAGGAAGTTAAATTGATTGCACTACCCTCTAGAGCACTTTTGAAAGTCATGTCACTGGATTGACACTCTTCAATTTCTATTATTAAAAACTTAAACATACAGACAAAATGGCATCATTTTACATAATATACCTAAATCTCCAACATCATGATTCTATCATTTGTCTACACATACTTATCTATCAATATTTCTAACTACCAAATGGTCTGTGTTGTTTTGATTCACCTTGAGTTTCATCCTCCAAAATATTTTTCCCAATTTATTACAGACTTTTTTCTTTTGAGGAATGCTTTGCATACAATGTCAGGTATGATTCTAAAACATACAATCTATGTGTTCCTACAAACTTTTAGTGAGCTATAGCAATGTTAGTAAATGCATCAAGTATTGACATAAGCTTACATTCAGTGAATACACTGTCTTCAAAGCCCTGTTTCAAAATGCCATTGCTATGATGAGCTAATCTTCAGGGTCACCTACTACTTTCCTCTTCAGGAAAAGGAGCAGTATTCTTTGCAGTCTGAATTTTATTCTGTTTTGTTAGGAAGGGTAGTTTATATCATTGGATTCTATCACTATACTATATGAAGTGTACCTTCTCTGTGCAAAACATCTCATTGTCATGGAAAACAAAAAGGGTCTTTGTAAGTTTGTAAAACCAAAAGTCCTTATAAAAATATGTGCTATATACTCAAAATGAAATAATGTAAGATGTAATATGTAAGATGTAAAGCCAAATGTGTAAAAGGGAAAAATATAAAGATAATTCAAAGGAAAATATAAGACCACCTAGATTATAGAGGATGCTTCTCTTTTATCCTTCACAGCCTCATTGCCAACTCTTTCTTCCTTCAGATGCACCAAGCTTATCCCATACTGTAGCTTTGTTCTTGCTTGCCCCACTTGGCTTTTTTTTGGTTGTTGTTGTTTTTTTTTGTTTTGTTTTGTTTTTTTTTTTAATGCACAGGGCATGTAGGCAG
This sequence comes from Mastomys natalensis, assembly GCA_021653895.1. Lineage (NCBI taxonomy): Eukaryota > Metazoa > Chordata > Mammalia > Rodentia > Muridae > Mastomys > Mastomys natalensis. The sequence goes on from JAJTUV010000501.1 coordinate 566,222, forward strand.
TGCTACTTTGAATACATTTGTGTTTCATTGTCTATTTTTTTAATGAACTTTTTACATGAATAAATTTGGTTTGCTTTTCCATCAAATGTGGAACATTCCAGACAATGTTTCCTTAAACACTTTGTTATTCTTTGAAGGTTTCCGAGATTTATACGATGTAAATTGAACATATCACTACACCACTATCTCCATCTCATCCTCTCAGTATCCTCATTCCCTCTCCCTCACAACTCCATGTCCTCCTTTTTGTTAGTAACAACCCTGAGTCCCATTAGTGTTGTCCATAAGCACATAGGATTTAGGACACTTCCTCAAAGGAAGTTAGTCCTAGACTAACTCTGCCTCTCGATGTAGCCCTGAACTGCCAGTAGTTCCACAGCCAGGGTTGGAGGCCCTTCTCCAATACATGCTGGAATTTTGACTGACTTGATGTTGTATAGGTCTTGTGCAGATAACCACGGTTGCTGGTTTGATGCATGCAACAGCATGTCATATCCAAAAGTCAGCATTCCATACCTTTCTGTAAAAGTATCATTTATTTACCTGATGAAATTGAAATATCAGAAGCTTACTGCTAAATAAACTCACCCTTTCTAGCTCTTTCTGAACTCTGGTTGACTGGTACAGCTCAGCTGTTCTGGTCCAACTCCTCTCCAAGCTGACTGATTCAATATGGCTTCTCTCAGCTTCTCATTAAATTGCTGTGCATGGCTTCAAACTAACAGTGGCAATTTGTTCCAATCTTCTGCTCCTTCTTATTCTCTGACTTCAAACTGCCCCTGCTGCATGAACTGCACAGAACTGAACTCAACTCTATTGCACCACCTCCTGCACGGACTGACCAGAATTGAATCAATAGCCCTCAACTGAACTGACTTAAGTCAACTAACTGACTGGAACTCAGAGATCTGTCTCTTGAATGCTGGGGTTAAAGGCATGTACCACCATACCTGGATCTAAGTATTTTTAGTTTTTGGTTTTTTGTTTTTCCTGAAACTTGCTCTATACCAGGCTAGCCTTGAACTCACAGATCAGTTTGCCTCTGTTTCCTGGGATTGAAGGTGTGTCTGTATTCCATCCAGATCACACAGACCTAGAAGGTCTTTGGATGTAATCTTTTGCCATGTTACTGCATTAAAATTCCTCAACAGCTTTCCTCCCCATTCACAAGCCCTTGCATCCTATGTGCTTCCTCTTCCATGAAGTTCCCTGGTTGTTGGCTGTGGAATGTTAATATAGATTTCCAACACAGTTGAGCACTTAAGAGAGTTCTTTGTACTCAGCACTTTGACTAGTTATCAGGCTCCATACTACCCACTACAAAAAGAGGTTTCCTTGAACAAAGTTTATACACAAATTTATGGGTATAAACACATACTTATAGTTTGGTGTCATGACTATCTTTCAAATCAACAATAGGCTCCTCCTTGGAGCTTCTGATCTCTCAAAACATGGACTTTGTACCAGGTTTATAGTAGTAACCATGAAATCCCTCCTGTGGAGCAGGCCTCATATCCAATCAGAAAATGGGTACTTACCACATCATGCCACTATTGAACCAGTGGGCACATCTACCAGAAAGTCAATATTCCACCATGCAAGGTCCAAGGCTTGGTAAGAACACTGTATTTTTTTTTATTTATTTTTCTCTCCAGCAGCCTGCATGGAACCTTTTGGAACTATGTAAGTTTGGTAGAATGCAGAGTTTTTGTACAGTTGAAAGTTTGTTTCTCTGTGCGCACATCTAGACTCGGTAGTGTCATTAACAACAACCAAGAGCAATTGTAATAACTTCTTTTACTTTGGGTGCCTCTTGAGGCTTCCTGACCAGTAAATAACTCAATGAGGAAGTAGTCAATATTATTTTTATAAGGCATGGATTATTGTCACTCATTTTAAATTATGGGATAATATACACTACATGAAATTTGCCAGTATAATAATGTTTGCTTGTTTTTCAATGATATAAATTACATTGTTGTGCAACAACACCACTCTTTATCCCCAGAGATTTCTCGTCATCCTAAATTGAAAGTCCATTCTATACATTAAACCATAATTCACCCTACCTTCGAAACCACAGTCACTGGCATTTCTACTTTGTGTTGTGGGGAGTTAGAATACTTCAGGCATACATATAAATAAGTAGAATCACATAGCATTGGTCATTTTGTGTATGGCTTGTTTCACTTTATACCATACATTTGAAGTTCATCTGTGTTGTAGTGTGTGTTAAGAATTTCCTTTTTAAGGCTAAAATTACCCTTTCCTATGGACATGTCATATATTATTTATGCATTCATTTTATGATAGTTCATTTGTTTGCTTCTGATATTTACATGTTTGGTAAAATGTAAATCCCCTTTTATGATGTAACATTTTTTCTCTTTAGTGTATCCATCACACCAGGACCATTTCAGTATATTGCCTTGACTCCTTACAATAATCTCACAAAATGTAAGCCAGGAATTTTATGGATAAATAGACAAATAGATGATGGATGGATGGATAAATGATTGATAGATAGATAGATAGATAGATAGATAGATAGATAGATAGATAGATAGATAGACAGATAAATGACAGATAGACAGACAGACAGACAGATAGACACATAGAAGATAGATACTTATAGAAACAACTAAGTTTTAGTTGGTGACCAGTGATTTTCTTTCTCTTTGGCATTAGTACAACTTTACAAATATTGCTTGTTTATAAGAGTCAAGACAAAGCATTAATCATTGTAACAAATTATTAAAATTCTCATATTCATCACATCCCTGCTTATAAACCCACCCCTTCTATAACCACTCCTCTAACAGCCAAGCTAGCACTTTATCAGCCTCATAAATATTAATAAATATATACAAAAGCATAAACTTTTTTCAAATTTGTTACGATTTTGACATCTTGATAAAAATTAAGGATACTGGGCTAATGTGCAAGCATTTTAAGAGGCTCCAAATCAAAAAGTGAGAGACAAATATATACCCCTGTATTTTCATAAGTATAACCTATCCCTTTGAAAAGTCTATCTCAACATCATATTTCTATTACTGCTTATCGTTCAAAAGTATTACCCAGTAATACCTCATTGCTATTGTAGCATTCCCAATATTTCTCCTTGGGAATAGTGTCAATTTGAGTTATGGCTGATGCTACTTATATTCAGTGGCAATAAGTTTAAACTCCTCAGAACATTGGGTCTTTTCAAAACTGTTGGTAAATTCTACCCAGGAGAGTAGTCATATCATGCTAATTTGTGAATCTTCAGATTCCTTGTACTTGAATCTCCTGAAGCCTTAGGTAGAATTCTGGCATTTATCAAAATCACATCTGTGTCCACAATTCCATTCTTCATTATTAACATATAACTTTGGAAGTTAAAATAATATAATTTGCTATGCCAGATTTGAATCCAACATATCTTAACTACTACTTGCTAATGTACCTGAAGGCCATCGATCACCCCTTGATCCCAAACTACTTTACAAGAAAAGTCAAATAAATGTATTCAGGAAAAAACTTTTCTTTGAGTTACACAGGAATCTCATACACAACACACACACACACACACACACACACTTTATATGAATGAATATTTTATTTTCACTGCAACTATGGAATTTCGCACAATATTTTAGTAAACTACATTCTCATTACTTTTTATTCCCTAAGGTTGGAAGGAATATACTTTCCCTTTTGGAAAAACAAATAAACTCTCTGAGTTGGTAAAAATATCAATTACAAGAGTGTCTACCCTAAAAGTCACATTCATTTGTTTGTTATTGCAAGTTATTAAAAGGCTTCCAGGCATGCATATAAAACCTGAAAAACAACAGTTGAATCTATCATATTAAATTAAAATCCCTCCATAAAAAAGTAAACACACATAGTTTATCAGTGAGGAAAGCCATTCTGCCCCAAAAGTCAATACAAATAAGACTTTATTAAAACATAACTAAAATGAAGTTCCACATGAGCTTTCAGGAAAATCGCTCAGCCTCCAATTCAAATGTAGAGAAGAAAAATATATCAAGTGACCTTAATTCCTTTGAAGTAACAAAAAGAGGAAAAAAAAAAAAACAAATTCCATGGCAAACAGCAGGAATTATACTTCAAAAGAAAATATGGTTTCAGAAAGGAAATGGACAGTAATGGCACATTACAAGATTCCTGCTTCCAAAGCCCATGCGGCCTTCCTGAGGCCTACTGCCTAGCCCTTCCCAGCCTTCTGTCAAATGTTCTACCCCAAGCCCATGCCTGTAATACCACACAGCTGCGTTAAGTGGTAGTCCAGCTCATTTTCTTGTCTTTAGTCATTCTTTAATATTTATCATTAAATATTCATTTCATAATAGTTCTCTATTTCCAAATCAAATCCTATGTTTATTTGCCAAAAATTGAAGGGATGTATTAAGATATTGACCATCGGCATGCAATAGAGGCCAGACAGGCTTCCAGAAACAGTAGATCTACTCAGATAATTGAGTGTCATCACATCCCAACCGAAAGTGTGTGCTCTGTCTTTTTACATGGAATGACTACAACATATCTCGTAGAACAGGTGTCCCAAATTATATCATATGTTTTATCTGCAACTGGACATTTATTCAACCTTATTATTTTGTCTGAATAATGACATAATAAGAAATTTTGATCCTTTTGATTATCCTTCTAAATAAACAATGAACAAGATAGTAATATTTCAAGTATAAAAAAAAAAAAAACCAAGTATCAGCAACAGTTTCAAGAGTTACATAGGAAAGCAGTTATCAAGATTTTAGAAGCTTTATGTATGTGGATGGTGTGTATACCTTCTGTGTCTGTTTGTGTGTGTGTGTGTGTGTGTGTGTGTGTATATTGGTTTGTTTCTCTGATTCTATGATGAAACACCAAGGCAAAAACAACCAGATGAGATAGCATTGTTGTTAAAAGTGTGTACTGCTCTCATGGAGAATCTAATTTAGTTCCCAGCACCCTGATCGGGTGGCCAAGAATTGTCTGTATGTCCATCTCCAGAAAACTGATCCCATTCTCCTGCCCTCTGTGGACACCTATGCGTATGTGCAGACACAAAGACACACAGACACGTACACACAATTAAAATACAGTACATCGGGGCAGTGAAGTCAAAGCAAGCGTTGGAAGCAGCTGGCCACATTGCATTCATGATCAGAACACAAACAGTGAAATAAATGCACATTCTGCTCAGTTACCTTTCTTCGTTTTTATAGTCAGGATCCCAGGCATGGCCACACCTGGGCATGCTTTCTCATCTTTACTACAATAAGCAAAGTATACCAACAGGCATGCCCAGAGGCTTATCTTCAAGATTCTATACATTCTAGATTTTGTTGGGTTGATGACTCTAGATTTTGTTGCTTGTATATATGATGGGACAAGACACTGGGTTGTTCTGTCACTCTCCACAGTATTTGTTTGAGACAGATTCTCTTACTGAAACTAGAGCTCATCAATCCAAATACGAGCTAAACCATTTCCTCAGTCCCAAACTGCCAAATGCTTATATTTAAAAGTATTTCAGAGTCTGACATATTCAGAGGCAGATGCTCACAGCTAACTATTGATCTGATCAAGGGGTTCCCAATGGCGGAATTAGAGAGAAGACTGAAGGAGCTGAAAGGGCTTGCGGCCCCATGAGGAGAGCAACAATACCAACAAACCAGAGCTCCTCAGGGTCTAAACCACCAGCCTGGGAGCACATAGGGAGGGACTCATGGCTCCAGCTGTATATGTAAGGGAGGTTGGTCTTGTCAGGCATAGGTGGGAGAGCAGATCCTTGGTCCCATGAAGGTTGGACACTGAGTGTGGGGGAATTCGAGGGTGGGGAGGTGGGAGTGGGGGGTAGGTGGGAGTATATCCTCATAGAAGCAGGAGGAGGGCAGATGGAATGGTGGGTTCCTGGGCGGGTTGGGATGGGGTAAGGGGATGACATCTAAAATGTAAATATAATATCCAATAAAAAAGTATTTCATCATTAGATTTTCAAGTATATTTTTTAGTAAAATGCATTTCTACTTGCTTCCTTACACATCCACTGAATCTCAGAAATCAAGCTAATATCAACAATTTTCTTAATAGCCTTATTAGTTTTTTTAATAGCCTCCTTATAAACACTACGGAACCTCCTGTATGTATAATTTCTCAAGTATGGAAAACATGAGTGCTTCTACAGTCCCAAAATGAGATTCTGTATTCATGGTGATGAGTATTTGAAGACATACCATTCTGCTGTTTGTGTAAACTTACTTTGGCATTTAGCTGAGAAATGAGTCTATGTAGAGCAGTTTCATTCAATACCACGATGTACCTTGAAGCCCCACCGAGACACAAATGGCACAAATTCATGCTACGATATTATTTTATGTTAAAAGAATGATTTCCACCTTTTAAAGAAGTAAAGACTGAAGTTTTCCCTTATGATGCCAGTAACTATAATGCCTTGCATGGAAACTTTTGAGACTCTTTTATGGAAACATTTACTGTGGGACAGAGTGGAGACAGGTTCTTCCCTGGCTGTATTTCTACATGGAAACAGTTGCAATTTTCTATTAAACCATTTTCCTTCACCTTATCCCTTTCTTCTGAACACCTGTGGGTTTGTAGCATGGGTGTCTTTTTAGAGGCGTCTGGGACCTAAACTGATTCAGAAGGAGTAAAATACTAATTCTTTTATGCTGCATGTAACAGTAGAAACATTAGGATGGATATAAGGAAGACCAGATAGCGATGAGCAGCAGCACAGCACTCAGTGCACAGCGCCTGTCAGAGCTAAACTCAGGAGGCTTGCCCAGCTTTATAAGACACTCTAGGGAGCACACACATACATTTGCATTCATTTGAATAATCAGTAAAGTTTCATTGAGAATTGTTTGTTAAATACGGCAGGTTCTTAGACATGGAAGATTCTTCTACATTCTCAAAACATGCCAGTAAAGGTATTTTGATAAAGGAACTTGATAAAAACAAAAGAAATGAATGAAAAGACAGCAGTATTGAGAAATGTCAGCTACCTGGAAAATATAAAGTAGGAGAGTGGAGAGAAGCATCCAAAAAAGAAGCATGTGAAGCAGGGTGGGGGTTCCTCCAGCAGAACTCAGGAAACACTCATCAGCAAGATCAGGAAGCAGGACATTATACTGATGGACATTATGAGTCCAGAGTTGCCTCCTTCAGAGCAGGTAGACAGTTTATTCTCTAGAGAAAGCTCAAACAGGATCATGGAAAAGTGTGTGTGGCCCCTGGAACTGGAAGGAAGAGAATAAATGAGGATAGACTACTCCTTACTCAGAATGGTATCACCTGGTCACTACATCCCTCCTCCCGCAGAAACCAGTCTACAGAGAAGCATGTCAGGCACTGCAGTGGGAAGTTTTCCAATAAAAGTTCCAGCTCAGATGAAATCCCTCCATCCCCTCCAGTGGACAGGTCCCTCTACCCAACCCACATATGGGAGGACACCCTGGCCAGAGAGCTGTCAATGCCTTGGGATAAATTGATAGGTGACAACTGTCTAAATAGTCTAGATCATGAGGTAAATCTCTACTATGGACAAGGTAAATCAGTAAAGGAAAAGAATCATTAAAAACTTTTAAGTTCCATAGGAATTAGAGATGTAGTTTCTATAATAATCTATACATTTATTGATCTAGAGATGTCTTTGCCTTGAATGGAAGAAGAAAACATTAGTGGAAAAGTTACCTTAATAAATTATCAGAGAGTTAAAAAATAGAAACTGAAATCTTGAGAAATGGCTCAGCAACTGCTGAGCACTTGCTGCTTTGACAAAGGACCCAGACTCAGTCCAGATTATAGCATCCATATTATATGGCTCACAACTGTCTATAACTCTAGTTCTAGGAGACCCAACAAAGTGTTCTGGCCACAGTAGGCAATGGGCAGGAACATGATACACATACATAAATGCAGGAAAAATACTCATACACAAATAAAAATAAATATTTAATAGAGTAGGTACTGGGTTCCTATAACAAGGATAACATAATATATAAGACAGCATATTTGAAAATATTAAATGTATCATATATGTTGTGGTGGCACACACAAGTGCTGTGATTCCAGCATTGGGGTGGGCTAATATAGGAGAATTTAATGCCAGAATGAGCTATAAGATAAGACCTTGTCTCAAAAAAAATATGGGTTCTGAAAGGTATCTGTACTCCCTCTGAACACCTGTGCTCCGGTGCCATTCCCTTCCCCACATCCTGCCTTTTTGTGTTTATAACCCCTGTGTGAACAAGTAAATTATGATGTGATTTAAATAACTAAATAAATTTTTAAAATAAATAAATAAATAAATATGGGAGTAAGAAGGCTCAATCAAGTTCAATACCCATTAAAGAAATTAAAATAAAACTATATTGATATTTAATCTCATCCCATTTAGGATAGCAGTCTTAAAAATATTCAAGCCATGATATAGACAAAAAGGATGCCTTATACACTGCTCATGTGGATGTGACATGTTCAAGCTACTATGGAAATCAATATGAGGCTTTATTAGAAAACTAAAAATATATCGACCTTATTACCCAGGTATTTACCACTACTGGACATTTACCCAAAGAACTCCACATCAACACATCACAGAGAAATTTGCACATCAATGTCTGTTGTAGCACTATTCACGACAGATGTGTTACAGATCCAAACTGACTACCCAACAACAGAAGAACAAATTTTTAAAGGTGATAAACAGACACAGTGGACAACAGTTATTCAAACTGAAGAGCAGTGTCACCTTGTCTGCAGGAAAATGGGGGCAACTGGAGATCATTAGTAAGTGAAGTAGGCCAGCCTTAGAAAGGCAAACACTGTTTTCTCTCATTTGTAGTTTCTGGATTTTATATAGATAAAATCGCATGCACTCGTATGACATGACAGTAGAAGCAATAGTGTGTAGTGAAGTAAAGGAAACTCCTGAGGACAACAGATGAAAAGAGGGGAGAAAAGTAGAAACTCGATGTGTAATATATACTTGTATGAAAATGTCCTTGTGTAGCAGGACCATGTATACTGAGTATATTCAAAGAAAATAGTTTTATATACACAAATACAGGAATATAAATTAAATAAAAACAGAAGGACACTTAAAATTCAATACAAGTTAAAATGACAATGTTGAAAATGTTGGTATAAATTCAGAAAGAAAAACTGTACTGGCTCAGTGCTCTAGGACTGTGGGCTGGCTTGGTGGTAGAGCACTTACCAGCATGCATTAGACCCTGTATTTAATCCTACTACCTTAAAAGAGAAAACAAAAAAATAAAATAGGGAAAGTGAGAAAACTGCAAAAAATTAGAGTAACATTTTCCAGTATATTTCCATAATCCAGATAATAGGAATAATGTCCTAACAATGAAGAAAACACAAACTTTTCAATGGATAAAGCTACCAAGTATAACAAAGCCATTACCATAATCTCAGGGTGAACAACCAGTTCCATATGAACAGGGTTTACCTTGGCACTATGTAGGGTTACTGGGGTCCCGTGTCCGCTCCGCCACAGGGCTCCAGCCTCTCGGAAAGGCAGGACATGGGAGTTTTGACTGCGCTTACCCCATGCTGGTGCCAGATGTTTGTTAGGTCATAGAGCAGCCCCAGGAACACCACTCCGGGGGTGGGGAAGCACAGTCTGTGGTCTCACAGGAGCTGGAGATGGAGCTGGCTTGGGGGTCCCCGGGCCTGCAAGGAGGCGAGGGCCATCTGCTTCTCAGGCTTTTGGGCACCCAGTCACCGCCACTGGGAGCTGTGGAAGAGCTAAGAACAAAGTGAGGGCCCACCAGCTGGATCTGGCCCAGGGTCGAGGGGGAAAAGAAGGGAGCTCTTGCTGGTCCTTCAGGGATAGAGTCCTTGACTTGACGGCAGGCTTGGCTTAGTGGTCATGGCTCCGGGCACAAGACGCATTCCATGGGAAATTAGAAGACAACTCTATTGGCAAAGGCCTTCTCTATGGCTCCCCACTGCAGATCCCGATAAAAAGAAACAGTCTATGGTTTTAAGGCAATTGTCATGGTGGAAAGTGGATGAGTAAAACCGTACCCATTCTCAGGGCAGACCTGAGATTAAATACCTTTTGCAGGGAAGAATGTCTGGGAAGGGAAGTTTATTGGCTAAGCCTCCAGGGCTTTAGGTACCTCATTAAAATGGAGATCTGTCTTGAGGCTATGTGACCACAGGTCATGTCCTCTACCTGTGGAGGGGCTTGGGGCATTACCCTAACGTGACTGATGGCCACAAATCTGTGGAGGGCTGCGGTCTCGTGTCAGGAACCTAGTGTCAGGAGCCTAGTGTCTGGAAACCAGGCAAAATGTCTGCTGACCCTTTAGGGTCACAGGGTTTCTAACCTTAGCTCAGCCAGGAACCAGGCTGCCTTTCACAGTCTTACAGCACTATACATGAGCAAAGACATATATAAATATTTAAATAGCATTCTAATGTATTTCTGATGTGGCAAAATATTCATAGAGTAATTGATATAGACTTTCAAAAGCTCTTTTGAAAACATTTTTAGAAAGCACTGAGGGAAGCTTCCTTCGGGAAATAGTAGGTACCTCATATTGCAGCCCCCCTTCCATTTGAGTTCTTTCATGAAAGTGAACTTCAACTTTTCCCAAACTCGAAATTGTCTAGATGTGGCCCTTGGACCTAGTTGTGGCCAGTGCAATGTAGGAAAGCCACTGCATGGAGCTAATGGCAAGACAGATGCTTGGAGCTATAAAGACAAGGCCCATGGCCCAGGGAAGAGAAGAAGGTTCAAGAATCCTGAGCCCCTGACAGAACTAAGGGGTCCTGTTCTCAAGTCTGTATGGTCCTGCAGCAGATCAAAGGGTCAACAGACAATATCTGATTGAGTTAGGATTTATTGATATAGAACATTCAGAAATATGGAGGTGTCACAATCTGGTGTCAGAGAGGGCTGACTCTCATTTGCAGATGGCCACCTTCCAGTTCTGTCCTCATGGGGCAGAGCACTGAAAGCAAGCTCTCCTGTCTCTTCAGATAAAAGTATCAAGCCCATTCTCGAGAACTCTGTCCAAAGGCCAGACTTCCTAATCTCGAACTGGCAATTAGGATTCCAATGTGAATTTGTGGTGTGACATACACAGCTAGTCCATAATAGGCAAAGGCAAATTTGAAAACTTAATTTAATGAAGAACAAGATAATGCCCAGGTCCTGGTTAAGCTGGGACCAGCTTTCTTTCCTGAAGCAATATCAGCATTTCTCATCCTTTGTTTTTCTCCTATGTTCTGAGTCCTAGAAGTATCTGTCATTTCTCATGATGTTTTCCCCTTGTTTATGCTTTCTGATCTTTAATCTTATCTGTTCATTTGAGTCTAGTAGAAAAGTTTGTGCCATACACAGTTGGTATCTCAATTTACTTGTCCTAGCAGAAGATGCAGCATTAGGGCTTTACACAGTGGAGATGCTCAATAAACATATGTAAAAACATTGTGATGTAGAGCAGATATTTATAAGACAACTTTATGCAAATGAACAGTTCACCATCTTAGGAAAGGTAGCAAGGTCTTATACTAATCAGAGGACTGAGTAGGGATGGAAATAAACATGCTCCTGGCTTAGAGACTGAGAAAGGATGGTGGCTTCATTAGTCAGGTAATGGGGGAAGGAGCCACATCAGGAGGAATGAAAGGACAGCCTTGGAAGGGAGCTGAGCCAGCTCAGGACCACTGAGAATACAGGGCAGCACAGTGTATGCAGACTGCATCCCTGATTACTGTTAGCCTTTGGACACCACTTAGTCGTGTTGCTATGTAACCCTTCTTTAAGAATAGAGCAAATGATTTGCTTCAGTATAGCCGACAACTAATCTTTAGAAAATTATCAGAGAACATTTATAATTATCACTCCATGAACAAGTTTGCCCTTCTTGGGTCTAAACTAATTGAAGTAGAGAATCATGAAAGCTTTACTGGCAGAGAAAGAATTTAATGCTATTTAAAAGAAATAAAAAAGATATTTCTTTTATAAAAATTTGCATTCTGATACTATTTTATTTGTATATTTTTTAATGTCATGACAAGAAATGAATTTGATTTTGAAAAGGAATGATTTTGAATAATTAGCCATGATTTAGTCTAATTAGAAGAAAATGATTATAGGTTGGACATAAGCTCTTTTGAATATGAAGGATAGAGTAAAAGACTATTAGAAAAATAATACCACCTGATAGAGGTTGGTGTGAATCTAAGAGAGCTTTTCTTTGAATTAATCTTTAACTAGGGCATTTTAAATGCCTCCCATTAGAAAACATTCATATTTTTGCAAGACAAAAATTATTAGTAAGCATATGTCACCAGTTAGAAAATCTTAGAAATACTTAACTCAATATAAGTGAGAAACTATGGTTTCTCTGATCCTTTTCAGGATACTTTTTGCTTCAGAAGTGAGTGCATTCTGTATTATGAGATTCCATGTATTAGTGCATTGTAAGGCTGTGTAGAGAATCGTTTGTGCAGCTTAACAGATTTGGAAAATGTCAACTTGCTAACATGCAGTGTTGCTTTTGTGGCTGCTATTTCCTGTGGGAATAGACATGGGCCAAAAAAGAAGAGGTTACAGACAGCAGCTATTTGCAGTTAACTTCTGCTTTGTACAGTTCATATGCCAGATTTAAATGATAACCCACCAAAAAAAAAAAAAAAAAAAAGACAGCCCAGGCAAAGAAATATTAGAGTTCATTGGGGTTCAAGACAGTCCAGATTTGTAATATGGGAATTGTGTGCTCAGATATGACAGCATAAATAAGTAGTAAGTTCTCAATTAGATCTTAGATCTCTGTTCTGCCCTTTTCACTATTCTTCATTGTTGGTACAATCATCATGGTTACTGGATGGCAGTTTGATAAAATAATGATGAGGATGATGATGAGGATGATAAAATTAAGTTTTCAAGGCTAAAGCATGACAACAAGGATATTGTTTGATGAAGTTTTTGGTGTGGTGATGAGGTGATTGGAAGATGTGAGTGGGAACAACAGGACTGAGATACACAAGGTATAGAGATTGTATAATGCAGGAGGACCACAATTAATGGCATTTTGGTATGTTTGGAGTTTGGCCAAGAATAAATTCTAGATGTTGTTTCTACATAGGGAAGGAGAGCTACATAAAGTGTTAGATGTGTTTGTTTGACTACAGTAACTACATTACTGTGTTCATGAAAGTATCCTGTTTACCAGGTATGGTGGTGCTCTTCTGTAATCTTAGCAAGCAGAAGCTGAGGCAGAAAGACAGTGAGTTCAAGACTGTAGTGAGTTCCACAGGGAGATCTTGACTCAAAATAGAGCTCCTAAATAAACGTCATGTTGTACTTCATCAACATAGACAATAAAATAGAATGTCTTTTACATTTTTGCTGATAAATATATTGATAATATAGAAAATGAGCCGGGTGGTGGTGGCGCACGCCTTTAATCCAGCACTTGGGAGGCAGAGGCAGGCGGATTTCTGAGTTCAAGGCCAGCCTGGTCTACAGAGTGAGTTCCAGGACAGCCTGGGCTACACAGAGAAACCCTGTCTCGAAAAACCAAAAAAAAAAAGAAAATGAAAGTATATGTTTTAATTAAGATAACTTTTCTTTATAGCTATTATATGGAAAAAAAGTGCCTTATTAAACAAAAGCATAATTTTTGTGATTGTTGAGAACAAATTGGGCAAGATTATACCCTTATTAAAAATACATATTAACATGCCTTTTAATATTCATCATTAAATTATTTATTTATTTATTTATTTATTTATTTATTTATTTATTTATTTATTTATTTATTATTTTAGAACACATACTGTATAAAGTTCAACTAAAAATTTCACTCCTTTGACTGACATGGGACTTTTTGTCTCTCTCTTCCATCACTTCTGAGATGATCCAAGGAGAGTAGTCTGTTCTTTGCAACCTTTGGGTCTGTTTTTGTTCTCAGCATTTCTGCCAACACCCAACTGAAGGGAAGGTTCAGAAGAATGCAGGTACATTTCCTTAAGGACAGGATCTACTGGATCAGTGAATGAACAACAGCAAAAAGCGATAAAACTATTAACAAACTACAGAGGAAATAGGGTATGAGATTTTGCATAAAAACTATGTTATGGTTTGAAAAGCAGTGGCTTCACAGACTCCTGTGTTTGAATTCTGGGCCACAGGGAGTGACACTATTAGGATGTGTGGCCTTGCTGTAGGAAGTGTGTCACTCTGGAGATGTGCTTTGAGGTCATATATGCTCAAGCTATACCCAGTGTGGAACATAGACCCCCTTCTGCTGCCTGCAGAAGATACAGAGCCCTCAGCTCCTTCTCTAGTACCATATCTACGTGCATGCTTCCAGTAACATGCCTATTATTAAACAGTAATGATCCTTTTTTAGGTTTTATTACGATTTTCTATGTAGGGTTCATTTTAAAGAGCAATACACTTGCTGCTTAAGCTGCTTTTTCCTAAAATTATTCTGCCATCATTAAGCACAATGGTTTTTCTGAATGATCCAAATGATAAATGGGATGGAGGTTTCTATGTAGAAAAAAGCAATGGTGCCACTTAGTCAAATACCAACAACACCTCAGGCTTTTGATACTATCCCCTCTTCATATCTTTCTTCTGTCCATAATTAAAATATTGAATGAATATTGTATTCGACAAATCACAGTTGCATTTTATGTTGCTTGCCTGGGAGGAAAAAAAAGCTCAAAAATCTTTAAGTCTCTTCATATTTTCCGCCATCTTTTCTACACTGAGCTGAAGGAATGCTTCTGTGTCAGCAGGTAGGTTTCAGGAAGATCTATGTAGCATTATAATGAATGATAGTTTGAAATTTTTATATGTTTTTAAGACAGGCTTATGAACTCTTGATGTATAGATTGCTCTCCGACTTACCAACCTAGCCTCAAATTCATAATCCTCCTGCCTCTCTGGCCCTGCTACCTGAGTGCTGAATTCTGGTGTGTGCTGCCTTGCCTAACTATAATCAATGACTTCTGAGGTTCCTTTTGACTATAAAATGCCTATGACAACTAGACAGCATCCTGCAACCTAATTGCAACCCGACTGGAAAACCAGCAGAGGTTGTGATACTGTCCTCTTCCTTGTTCACCGTGCCGTTTTGATTTTCAGAGTGCTCTGTATTTTCAGCTTGCGGTAATGTGAGCTCAAACAAGCAGATTCTTCATTTCCATTGGTCCATGACCTTTTATTTTGGATGTGGCAGGTCATGATGCATATTTTGGATGTCTGACTCCATAGAAGCAATCTATAAAAACCTGTTTAGCAGAACATGTCAAAAACTCACTTATTTCTCGGTGTCTTTAGGAGGCATAATAGGGCACATGGCTGTGGAGTATCCTCCACTGTTAAAGGAAGATGAGGACCGTGGAGTCTTCTCCCACTTTGCCAAAAAGGATGGTCAACACAATTAAGTGGAGAAGTGGAAAGCAGGAAAAGATTGAAGCAAGGAATCCAAGGCTTGTAGGGAAAGCATGATCCAAACAAAAGGTGTAGAATAGTATATAGGCTTAAACTTTTCTAAACCTACTCTATTTAGGGTTATTAAATGCTTCAGCTTCCTTCTAGCCCACCAAGCAGACGTAGGAAAAAGAAGGTTTATAGGAAAAGGGGTGTGGACCTGTTTAGAAGTAGTTCTTTTGGGTAATTCCACCTTTGTTGTCAGGATAATAGAAGTACAGTCCAATAGCCAAAACCAAACATGAATCAGTAACAGTAGCTCTATGCAGCAGGAACCCCAAGACTCCACTGAATCAGCAAAAGCAGCAAGAATCAGCCAGACCACAAAGAAGTTCTTGGTGTGTTTCTCTCTGTGAAATTAAGACAAGGAAAAAGCAGTAAAGAACAGTGAAGACCACCAAAGTGTTGCATAGCATAGAAATGCAAGAGTGACCTCTCACTGTTTATGGGGTTCCATTTATACTCTTTCAAACATGACGTGCCTTTTCAAGCATCCAACATCACGTGTCCTCTCACCTGTCTGCCTCGCCAAAACATCCTCTCACAGGACAGCTTTCAGAAAAACATCACATGACACAACTGAGTTTCCAAAGAAATCAGAAATTTCCACTTCAGTAGCATTTGAGTTTGATATCAAAAATCAACAGACTTGCAGAAACATTCCTTCTGACCATGTTAAGGATTTTTATGGCTACTCCAATATTATTTTTTAATGTGATAAGAATATAGTCCTGTGGGTTCCCTCTTAAATCCTACATCCGTTAACCCTGGGAATATAATAGAGCCCAGCTTCAAGGAAATCTTCATGTTTCTTTTGTTATTTTATCATGTGATGCTTTTATGACCAAATATAGCATATATCCAATGGTTTGGTGGTGGTGGGGTTGAGGTTTTTTTGTTTGGTTTTGGTTTTTGGTTTGTCTTGTTACTTTGAACACATTCATGACTTTAGAGTATTCTTCAGTGTACCCAAGAGTTAAAAAATTATTTAGCAATAGCAGCCATTTCAGGACTGCCATGAGGCTCCATGGGTCTTCCTACCTTATGCTTTTTTCTCTGCTGTTCTCTGGATTCTGCCAGAGCTTGTCTGTTACTTTGGGATTTATTCTTTCTTTCTTTCTTTCTTTCTTTCTTTCTTTCTTTCTTTCCTTCCTTCCTTCCTTCCTTCCTTCCTTCTTTCTTTCTTTCTTTCTTTCTCTTTTTCTTTCTTTCTTTTCTGAAAATAGCAGTGTTTATTTTCACAGAATATAGCATGTTAAGTTCTGCATTCATAGACTCCCATTGTCCTCCTTCTCAGATGCTCCCAGGAACCCATATTCGCGACTATAGACTATTTTTCTTTCTCTAGAATTCTATATAAATGGAAACATAAAGACTGAGTTTATCCAATGAGAATGTTTTATAAAAGTTTATAGACTGTACTATTTTGAATTTTATACATATACACATTTTATTGTGATTATACTCAGATCCCCTTATTCTGTTACCCACTTTCCTTTTCCTCTGAACTTCATTCCAACTTGTCCATCAGGAATTATGCAAGTGAAGAAAATCCCACTCAATCCTACAGCAACCATTAACAGTAATAAGTTCCTCCAGAATGGTATGGACTTCCTCTACCTATGATACAATGTTGAAGGGCACAGCTTCAGCTGAGCACCTGTACACAGACCTGTTCTGGTATTTGTCAATTGCTGTGATACACTCATGACTACAATTGTGCCATAACTGGATGGCAGTGATTCCTGGAACTTTTCTCTATCTTCCAGGTCTTACAGATTTTTCTGCGTCATCCATGATGTGCCCTGGAGTCTGGTATATGTGATATAGATGTCTCATTTAAGGATGAACGCTTAACAGTCATTTATTCCCAGTGTGACATTCACACTAAGTATGATTTTCACACATTCATTTTTCCCTTTATTGAAAATAGATTCTTTCCCCCTGATTATGGTTTCCCATCCCTCTGCTCTTCCCACTTCCTCCCCTCCTCTCCAGATGCACTTCTTTTCTGTCTCCCATTAGAAGAGGCTTCTAAGAGACAGTGACCAAACAAGACAAAAAAGGTCTCAAGAGCAAGCACAAGAATCAGAGTCCCACAAGTGGGCTCATAGAGATCAGAGAGCCTGGATGACTCTGACCTGGGGCTTCTGCATACATGTTATGGTTGTGTAGCTCAGTTTCTTATCGGACTCCTAACAGTGAGGGTGGGGCTGTCTCTGACTCTTTTGCCTGCTCTGGGACCCTTTCTCCTACTGGGTTGCCTCACCCAGCCTTGATGTGAGACTATGTGCCTGGTCTGACTGTAGCTTTTTATGCTGTATTTGGTTGATATCCCTGGAAGGAGTTCTCTTTTCTGAGGGAAGGTGAAGAGAAATAAATCAGGAGGAGAGGGGACATGGGAGAGAAACTGGGGGAGGGGAGGGAAGGGAAACTGAGTCAGGATGTAATATATGAGAAATAATAAATTAAAAAGAAAAAATAATCAGAGACCCATTCTCACACTCAGGTATCTCATAAATATACTAAGCTAATAGCTACAAAACATACACAGAGGACTGGCTGCAGACTCATGTAGGCCCTGTGCTTGCTGCTTCATCCTCTTGCTTCATCCTAAGCAAGGTCCATATGAGCCTTGCTTAGTTGATTCAGAGGGCCTTGTTCTGGTGTCCTCCATCCCCTCTGACTCTTACACTCTTTTTTTTATTGGATATTTTACTTACATTTCAGATGTGATCCCCTTTCCCCATTTCCCTCCCACTCAGGAACCCCCTATCCCATCCCCCCTCCTCTTGCTTCTATGAGGAAGTGCCCCCACCCACCTGACCACTCCAACCTCCCCACCCTTGAATTCCCCAACACTGGGCATCCAGCCTTCATAGAACCAAGGATCTCCTCTCCCACTTATGCCAGACAATGCCATCCTCCCCTATATATGCAGCTGGAGCCATGATTCCCTCCTTATGTGCTCCCAGGTTTAGACCCTGGGAGCTCTGGTTGGCTGGTATTATTGCTCCCTCATGGGGCCACAAACCCTTTCAGCTCCTTCAGTCTTCTCTCTCACTCCTCTCTCATTAGGAACCCCATAATCAGTTCAGTGGTTAGCTGTGAGCATCCACCTCTGTATATGTCAGGCTCTGGCAGACCTCTAAGGAAACAGTTATATCAGGCTCCTTTCAGCATACACTTCCTGGCATCCACATCAGCATCTGCCTTTGGTGACTGCACATGGGATGGATATCCAAGTGGGACAGTCTCCAGACGGCCCCTCCTTCAGTTTCTGTCCCACGCTTTGTCTCCATATTTGTTCCCATGAGTATTTTGTTATTCCTTCTAAGAAGGGCCAAAGCACCCACACTTTTGTCTTCCTTCTTCATGAGCTTCATGTGGTATGTGAGTTGTATCTTGGGTATTGAGAGCTTTTGGGCAATTATCAGTGAGTGTATACCATATGTGTTCTTTTGTGATTGGGTTACTTCACTCAGGATGATATTTTCTAGTTCCATCCATTTGCCTCAGAATTTCTCAAATTAATTGTTTTTAATAGCTGATTTATATTTCATTGTGTAAATGTACTACATTTTCTGTATCCATTCTTCTGTTGAAGGACAACTGGATTTTTTCCAGCTTCTGGCTATTATAAATAAGGCTGCTCTTTCCACCTCCTCTTCTGTGGGGTTCTCTGAGTTTGGAAGGCAGGAATTTGATAGAGACATTCAGGCTCTCTCTCCACATAATGTCTGCATCTGTTCCCATCTGCCACAGGAGAAAGTCTCTCAGCTGATGACTGAATAAGGCACTAATCTATAAGTATAGCAGAATATCCTTAACAGTCATATTATTCACACTCTGATAGTGGGAGATTTTAATGCCCTATTCTCATCAATGGACAGGTCAGAAAGACAAAAATGAAACAGAATTACTGGAGCTAACAGAAACTGTAAACCAAATGGACCTCACATACTTACAGACCATTTCACCCAAACACAAAAGTATTTACCTTCTGTGCATCTCATGGAACTTTCTCAAATTTGACTACATACTAGGACACAAAGCCAGTCTAAACAGAAACAAGAAAGCTGGAGCAACCTCTGTGTCCTGTCAGACCACCACAGGTTCTTTCATTATTTCTCTAAAGTTCCCCTCCCTGCCTCATAGCTGCTTGTCTTCCTTGTGACTGACTTCCATGCCCAACTCAGATAGTGTAACTCGCCATCTCCCTTTTAGTCTTCCACTTACAAATCTGTAATATGCTCATCCATGAGAAGTTCTTACCTTGATGTGCATATGAGTGTACATGTGGATGTGTCCACATATGTGTAGCCTAACTGTTCATAGAATTTCTTTAATATAATGTGCATCCCAAGTGTGTTGGTATAGTCTCACTATGAACACATTGGATCTCCATAATACATATGTTTAACCCTCTAAAAGAATTCATATATATCATGTGTGTGTGTGCCTGTGTCTGTGCGTGTGCATGCGCCATAATCATTCTTTATCTTGGTTTAATAGTATTCTATCTCTGCATGAATTTCAAGGAAATTGTGTTTAGTTCAATATTACAGTTTTAAAATGCATGCCTAACTATAGGATGGATGAGCAAAGGTGCTCTGTAGTCCATGTGGGTCCTGTGAGTGTGGATTGTGTGTCATTTTATTCATCATGGTGTCTTTCACTCATTGCTGTTCTATGCCAACAGTGCCTCACTGTGGCTATTTGCTTTTTCCTTTGAAGACCAATGGAAGCAATATTAGACACCACTGACAATGCATATTTTTTAATGGTGAAGCCTTTTATTCTTACCAGCTTCTTTTCTTATGTTATGTTATTTACACCAAGTATAAAATAATATAAAAACAGTGTGCAATTCTCTGAAACTGCATCTGCACTCACCAAATAAAATAGAGATTTAAAATATAGGAATAAGTTTTAGGTTTTGGTCAGAGATTGAAATATTTTAACTCTGAATGTTTGAATAATTGCTTCATACTTCACTCCTTTGTGTATATATAGTAAAAGAGGCAAAAAAAAAAAAAAACCTTTGAAATGTTCATATTTTCCTCTTGCATCAACATGGATTTGTCATAATATTTTTTTGTTTTATGGGGCTCATTTCCAGTTAATGCAGAATTTTAAAGTGAAGATAATCACAATAATTAAGGAGTAAATGTGTAAATGAGAACTGATTTGAGTTATTTAATTAACATAGATTCATGGAAATTTGGCAACTAGAGAATTAAAATATGGATTTTAATTTAATCTGTCTCTACTTTCAGTTCTCCTAAACTATCACCAAATAAAGGGCAATATCAGCAAATTAACAATGTGTAAAAAATAAATAGCCAGCTATTTCCATGGCCTGTGTAGCTTAATATTACTATAGTGAGAGGATTCTAAAGATTCTTTTCATGAATCTTTTCTGTATAGATGAAGTGAGAGGATGGAGAAAAATGGTTCCCTTACTCAAACAGAGACCTCATAGTGTTGACATTAACTACTCAGTATACAGCAAGCCTCTATAGTAAAGAGCAATCTGGGGTCTCCTGGCAGGGAGTAGGGTAAGGACAGCAGGCACTAACTGCCTTATATACAGTACCACAAATTAGTCACTTGATTTCTCCTGGCCAGTCTTAAAATCCAAGTACAAAAATCTACCTAACAGCAACTAAATATACCTGCCATCCAGCTGAATGAACAGGCTCCTTCCAGCCAATCTCCTCAGCTATCTTTGACAGGTATTCTTCTTATTCCCCTTGTTACTCTTACAGAGTCTCAGACTTATTCTCGACAGGCTTAAATTATTTCTATATTTCTTCTACAGTGGTCTTCCAACTCATTGATTTTATTGTGCTTGTCCCTGCTCTCTGCCCTATACAGGTAGGGAGAACCAACCATGTGTCCTTAATGATCAAACAAACCAGCTTGTCTATATTGCAAGCTGCCAGGATTATGTTAAGGTGATTTTCAGAGAGCCCCTTTCTGATATCAACGTTGCTTTCCCTAAATGTGATAAAATCCTAGGAGAAGAGCTGGAAGAAGAAAAAGGGCAATGAGACAGATTGAACCTTGACTCAAGGTTGCAGGAGTCCATTTTGGTGAAAATGTCTCATGTTGGAAATACAAATGGAGAACCCACTATGGAGGTCAACAGAGTGAGAGTGCCCAGGAATGCTTAGATGTTTCCATGAATGGAAGCACTGAAGAATGGGCAGGGAAGGATATGCAGGGTCAGGAAGAGGATTGAGGTAGATGGAGTATGTGCCAGGGGATGGAACAACCAGGAAGAAAGATTCTACAGCAGCTGGGAGGAGAATTTCAGAGAAGGGAACTTGTTTGATTCATCTCATGAGAGCAGTTGAACTATGACTGGAAAGTGCTCTGAGTTTGGCAAAATGCTTTACAGTGGCCATTAACTTTATTCACCAACAAAGCTCACCCTGTCCAAAACAAATGTTCAGGTGATTTTGAGATTAAAGAAGAAAAGGAGTTAAAACAGTAATAGAAAATAAGTCATGGATGCACAAAGGGAAGCTAAGAAAGCAACACCTGGAGCCATGAACCCAAATAGACATGGCTTTTACAAAGATTCATCTGAGAAAATGGGAAACAAAGTAACAGAAAGCTGTCTTGATTACTTTCTATTACTACAAAAAGATACCATGAACAAATCTATTTTTTAAAAGGCATTTAATTAGAGGCTTGTTTACAGTTTCAGGTAGTGAGTCCATGACAATCATGGCAGAGATCATGTCAGTAAGCAGCCAGGCATAGAACAATAGCTGGGATCCACAAACAGGAAGCAGAGGGTGAAGAGACCTTTGAAACATCAAAGCCCACCCACACCAAGTAATACACCTTTTCCAACAAGGCCACAGCTCCTAATTCTTTCCAAAACAGTTACATCAATGAGGGATCAAGCATTCTCTCATATAAATGTACAAAGGCCATTCACATTCAAACCAACACATAGGGCAATAGTTAAATACAATCAGCAATAAAGAAAATAAGTAATTTGAATTCTTAAATCTTACTTTCTATGTTCATCTTGTGTTTCATTCTACACAGAAAGCTTTTCCCTATATTTTTTATCAGTACTTTTATTTGTCTATTTAAAAAAATGTTAATGCCCATAGTCCTCACCTTAAGTCTAAATACAAGTCCTTGTTCTGTCCTGCAGTCAATATTTCCCTCCATCCCTATGGATAACCTTGTCTTTGTATTGATATGATGCAGCTGATAGGGTCTGATTGAACTCTCCTTAGGTTTATATAAAATGTATCTGTCAAATTTTTTTGCTTAACTCATACTTACTCTGTTTTCTTACTGCTTTCATTAGTCAGTTTGAATTTCCCTGCACTTTATCATCTCTCTCTCTCTTAGATTGGCAATTTTGATTATTCTTTTCTATTTCCTTCCTTGGTATCCCATCATGCTTTCACCAGATGATTTTGGCTTTTAGATCTGCAAAATTCTCACTCCATTTCTATTGGTCTTTAAAATTGTCAGACTGGGTCGACAAGATGATTCAGTGGGTAGAAGGCACAAACCATCCAGCCTCATGATCTGACTTCAATCCCTGTAACTCACAAGGTAGGAGAGAACTGACTCCCATAGCTATCTTCTGCCTCCATACATGCAACATAGTATGTTTGCCACCATCCCATAGACACAAAGTAAATAATAAATGAATATGAAAACCTGTTTAAGTTGCTTAACTGTTGTGTTTTATTGGTAAATAGAAATATGGAGACAATTTAATATTCACTTAAATACACTGTTGCAGGATATTGTCCCCTTAGACATACCTTACATTTCATGTGTATAATTCAAAGTACAAGAATGATTTTTCTTTGTCTAAACTCAAGCTAAGCCATCACATGTTTATGATCTGGTCACCTACTTGAGAAAGATAGGAACAGGGAGGAGCCTTTTTCAGCAAGTGCTATGAAGTCCCCTAGGACAAGGGACCTCGTTTTTCTCATCTGTGAAATGGACATAAAAGTATGTATCTTACAGAACCATTTATAGAATTGCTTACATACACATAATTTTCACACAACCACCTGGCCATATAAGTACTCTAAACGTTTGCTATCAATATTTAAAACTTTAATAAGGTGGAAGCTTTTCATGCCATTTCTATGTATTCCGTGGTAGCTTCTGTTCTAATCTATTCAACGATAATTGTTGAGCAAACAGTCTTGTAATACAGAGGTAGTGAGTTCCTGAAGGTAGAAATCAAATTTGTTTCTCTAATAGGATAATAGAAATAAAAGCTTCCTTCAGGGTGAAGGTTAATGGCTGGATGCCAGGGAGAAAAATGTTCTTTCTCACCCTGAGGAAACAGAAACTTTCCTCCACCTTTTCTCCTGTGCTCTTACTTTCCTGAGTTCCCTGGCAAACCTTCAACTTCCGACCGCGTTTGTGTAGCACAGGGCTCCTTCTAAGCTGAGAGTCCTTAGGTGCAAGAGCAACAGCGCACACAGTGCATCCCTCGGCCACTCACCAGTGGCTCCGTGGAATAGAACACATGAATGTGAAGCTCCTGTTCTCAGTCTGGACACTGAACACTTTTATAATTCTGACTGTGGATGATGTATAAGTAAGATGAGAATGTTCAGTGTGGAGAATTAATTTGTTTATCTGACTGTGAAAAGTTTGGGAAATGCAAGATTACTTCACATTTAAAAGTTTTACTTGTCCGGATACGACGAATGTATGTTGTATAAACCCTTACTATAGAACATAAAGTATCATAAATACATTCAAGCCACACATTAATGCTGTAGTATATCATTAATATCATCATTTAATTGAGAGCATAAGTTAACATAGTAATTGACTAGTAAAAATGTTAATGCAAAACAAGACTGTAAATTTATTTATGTAACATGCAATCTCTCCCGTGACTTCTCAGTTTCTCCTGATGAGGACACATAATTTCAAAAGGCACCAGTTCTTGTCTGTGTGTGCACAAGATGTCTATTCACATCTTAAAACCTAATTAAGAGACTAGTTAAGAAAACATGACCTAGTGGTAAAAGTTGGTGAAGAATGTGTCATGTGGGTCAACTGTAAGCAGATGGCGTCAATGCTGAGGTTGTTTGTAAACTAAGAGTAAACGGAGACAAATGCATAAGATGAAAGAAAAGTGAGTTGCAGGTAGGACTCAATACACAAAATGAAGGAGTTGGATTTTGCTAAGAAAAAAGAAAATGTTTTAGAAGAGGAAACAAAATGCCAGTGTGCTGTAACAGAAGAAAGGATGAGAGAAATCAAGCCTTGGGCAGACAAGGATTTCTTGTGCAAAGATCACTAGCCATGTGATAGATGAATTGGAAAGTATAATTCAGAAACCAACAAGCGATTAGGTGTAGGAGAGCTGGAAACTTTAGTTTTCCAAACAACATCAGTACAAACAGAAACATATTAAAGAGAAGGAAAAAGCTGAAGGATCTCATAAGCCAAAATATCTCCGCGTTGGAGAAAAGCTTCCTTGTATTTGCAGTGCTACAAAGCAGAGATGGCAAAGCTAAGTACAATGAACACGTGACTGTGCACACAGTGGTTCTAAACCATACAACACTTTGATAGATATTCAGTCACACTCTCGGGTATATCTAGGCTAAAGAATGAGCAGTGAAAAATAATCCAGAAAGAAGACTGGAGAGAATGGTAGCCAGAAACTCAGATTTTATAGTTTATGGTCAATATTATTCCTGTCCTATTCCTGGGTAAAGGTAGACAAGAAGATGCAATGGTTTAACAAAAAAAAAGCGTTAGTTTAGGAGACACAGCCAAAATCTAAACCATGATCATGTTTACAAAACTCAAAATCTCAGGTATGTTTTCCCTTGCACTCCGCCTAGGTTTATGATTCTGTTAGACACACCTCTTCATTATGCTCCAGGCAAAGCTGTTAGCAAGGAGATTCAGCTCTGCACCTAGGCTTAATTTCTTAATACTGTTTTCTCTTTGATCTATGCATCTCTGAATTTAATGATGGGGTCTGATTTGATGCCCTGCCACTGTGTCTTTGCTTTTGTTGTGCTCTGCGTGCTTTGTTTTTTAAAAAGGAGGACTTTTTGAGTCTAACACAAGTTTATTTTTAGTTAGTTCATTGAAAGGTGTCACCTTCTACTTCTGTTGCTTCTTGGGTCCTTTTATTCTTTGTCTCATGAGCAGCCACAATTACCGTCTCTACATTCTGAAAACATAGCTTGCAGAATGCGCTTCCTAGGCATATAATTTCAAAAGTACCCGATATAAGAATGACTCTAAAGGCATTTGATGAGTCTCCGTTACGTCTCCTCTATGCTTCCTTCCCAAAGAGATTTTTGATTTTTTACTCAGAGCATGCTTATCAGCTCATGCTCTGCAGCATCATTATGCTGTGAAGATTTGCTTCTGCAGGGCAAGTGCACGGCCTTGAGTGAAGCAGTTGCTAATCACGTTGCACTAAGCAAATAAAAGTCAAAACCGACCTAATCTTGCTTGCCTAATATCAGTTTCTGCAGACTTCAAGTGTAATGTTCTAATCACTGGCACAAAACAGCCAATTAATTTGCTTTCCCTATGTGTTTTTACTAGCCAAGACGCATAGGGAGCAGTCCGTTCAGCCATAATCATGCTCCACAAAGATGGGAAATGTTTCCTTTGAGCTTCCAATCATTAGGCCAGCTGAAGTGAAGACAAGCCCATTGACAAGTGAGAATGGCAATAATTTATTTTCTATTGATGGGTTGTGACAAATCATGTCGAAGCAGTGGCTGCATACTGTGGGGCTCTCCTAAAGAAGACTGTGATGGGCAAAGATGAAACCCTTCACAGCTCATTTAGTCCAAATGTAGCCACCTGGGTGGTGAATCGGTTCAACATACCAACCCAGGCATTCCAGCACAAAATTAGATCACTAACAGGCAGGCCATATAGGGGTTCCTGGAAGGCATTAATCAACAGGGTTGAGCTGTCAAAATGCAGACTCTGAAATTAAGAAACTCCAAAAGGATGAAAATGTGGCAATGCTGTCAAAAAAATCAAGAATGTAATTCCTACTGCAGGATTCTAGGCACTGCTAAAAAAGCGTAAAGGAAAAATAAATTGTAAAAGGGTAAAGAGAGGCATTACCCTTGATGAAAATGTTCCTAATATTTTTATACATTTTAATTAGTACAAACAGCATGAACATTTATTTAAGTATGAACACACCCCCTCTCAAGTCCACACTGACAGGTCAGATTACATCCAACTCCTCCTTACTACCCAGTAGCATAGTTCATCTCTTATTCAAATTTCCCTTCTACCCAGACCTACCAATGTGTGGAACATTTGGTATCTCAGCTGCCTCTGAATACCAACACTTCAAATCACAGAATTCTTGGGCTTGCACAACCTATTTTCTTAGCACTGTTTTTAGTAGAACAGAGTTTCCTTGAATTTGGTATTCTGCATCAGATGACATGAGTGTGTTGTGCCTAACATACGTGTGCTTCTGGGTTAACTTTTTATCAGCATAATATTAAGAGTCTATTATCTCGTTTCATGTTATAAAAAGTATTCAATGCCATAAAAAAATCACACAGCCAGAGTTTCTAAAGCTAACCAAAATACTGCTAAGCAAAAGATGCAAACATTTTAATATCTAATAAATACTCTAAATCCTAAAGAGTGGTTTTCTATGAATACCATTTGCATATACATATGTCTTAAAGGGTGACCTGTAGATCACACACATCAGAAAAGCCTAGAGTCTCACTGAAAACACATATTTTAGGCTCCTACTTTCCATCTACCTTGGACAAATCTCTGGGCTAGGCTCAAGAATAAGAAGACTTGAAATCTGTGACCATTACACTTTACAGACTTTTCTTTCCTTTTAGCAACAAAGCTCTACTCTATTTTGAACTTCAAAATACTTGTTTCTTTCCAGTATGCTTAAACATATGCCTCTCAGACATATCATGTCCCGTCTTTTATAGTTCTGTGCAACTGACTGTGCTGGCCCCTTCCTGTAGAATGCTTCCTGAACCTCCAAGCCATACCCCATCAGTCGCATACTCTGAGTTTCGACTCAAATCCTCACTCGTCTGTAAAGCCTTTGTGTAACTCTCAGCCGAATATAACAACTCTTCCCTCTGTGTCTGGGTTTGGTTTGGTTTGTTTCCCAGCATCACCACCTCACTAGGCAGTTACCTGTATGCATGCTTCATCTCTCAAATGCCAGGAATGTCACTCCTTCAGGCTCATGTTTTACATGCCTTTTAATAGCTCATTACACCTACCTCATTGCCTTGTGATGTATGCATAGTAAATGTTTGTGGAATTGAACTGTTGAATAATAGATGTTAGTTCATTAAAATCTAAGCTTTACACTTCCAAGTCATTCATGAAAGTACGTGTTCTTCTTTACAGTGTGCTCAGAGTTCTCATTAAAATCTTGTAGTATGTCTTCTTGTGAGCAATATGTGGGATGTATGTGTGTTTGTGAGCCTGTGCACATGTGTATCTGAGTGTGTATATGTGTGTGTGTGTATGTCTATGTCTGTGTGTGGGAGTGTGTGTGTATGCATGTATGCATGTATATGAGTGTATGTGTGAGTATGTGTGTGTCTGAGTGTGTATATATGTGAATGTGGGTGTATGTGTGTGTATATGTATGAATATGTATATGAATGTGTGAATATGAATGAGTGTATGTATGTGTGAGTGCATATCTGAGTATTTGTATGTGTGTGTGAGTGTGTATGTGTGTATGAGTATGTGTATGTGAATGTCTATGACTAGGTATGTGTGGTCTGTTATTTTACTTATTTGTTTTATTTACCTACCATTTGTCTTTGAAATTTTGTTTGCCTTCTATTTCCTGTTAGCCTTAGAGATATGTTCTCAGAGAGAATATCAATATTTAAAATCCTGGCTGATACACATATGTAGTGAATTAATTGTGTTGAAAAAATATAAGCTACTACCATACCTTATTTATGTTGTAAATATTTCATATATTAATGACAACAAAAAAGGAAAAACCATATGCTTTTAAATAGTTGAGAGTTTTGTGTGGTTTAACATCCACTGGCTATACCTGATATGACTAATAAGTAGATCATGAGGTAGCATAAAACATAGGAGCTAGGGTTGGTGGCCTGAGGAAAAAAAATGGCCTGCTTGTGAACAAATAAGTGTGTTGCTTTGCTCTTCTACAGTCAAGAAGTGGAAGAAAACTTAGAACAAGTTATAGGCAAATACTATCAGACTCATAACTCCTAAAAGCATTTTCTCTTCAGCATGCACTGTACAGATTTTTAAAAAAAACCCTTTTATTTGCATTAATGCTGAGGGCTTTGAAAACACCACAGATATGTGAAAAGAATGTTTGCAGAGTATATAAGAAAGATTAAACAAGCAGGCTAACTCTGTTCTCATAGAATAAATATCTATTTGCATGAGTCTTTGATAATAGTCATCCTTGTGGAGCAAGAGATGAAGTGATGTCCATTTGAGTGCCAAAGACTATTCAACCAGAGTAGAATCAGAGCCTAGAACCAAAGTTCTGGAGATATGGTAAAATATCCATTTAAATCTAAGGCAATCTGTAAGCATACCTCAGGTTGTTGAGGACTGATATGAAAAGAACTTTCTGGGGAGCACACATTGCACAAATGTCTCTATCTCCATTTAGTAGGCAGCTCAGTGGGATTTGCTCTGAATCAGTTGATAATTAGAATAGAGTATGATATTGCACTTTTATTTATATTAGATTTCTTGTCATGGGCATCTAGGGAACTCCTAGGTATAACTAAAACCTAATTTAGAAGTAAAGAACATTGCTGGCTCAATTTCCAAATTGAAGATTAAAATAATAATAATTCCTGATATAGCAACATAACACAATTTCAAAATAAATAACTGATTTGGATGAGTGCTCTCCACTTCTGCAAGCACCCTTGACAGCAGTGATGTGCTTCTGTAGATCCAGTTCAATCCTCCACTATTTCTTCTATTGCCGAGGTGTATAATCTCTAAAACCATTTTCATAGATTTGTGTCATCTGAGGATAGCAAATTAGTACAAAAACAGTTGGTGTAGCATGAGAAGACCTTATGTAGGAGAACAGAAAGAATGGGACAGTTAGAGCTGAAGAAGAGAAAGGGATGAAAGGAGCCATGGTTTGAGGGAAAGCTTTGAAGTAGGAGAAATATCTAGGCATTGGACTCAACACTGGTTCAAAACATTGACCTTGTGCAGTTTATGATACAAAGATTATAAGGATTATTCAAGGACCTTCTTCAAAAGAATTCTTTGACAGAGCTGTAAGGCACAAATAAACAGGAAGCAAGCTGTCCTTTAGAATGTACTGTGTTCATCAGCAGAAATGCATCAACTCTGGCCAACCCACAAAACCTGGAAGATAAAAGAAACATAATTGTGGGACTGTGTAAGGGTATCTTGGTTCTTGGCTGGCATGGGCCTGGAACCCTGAGACTCCAAGGGGGGCAGGTGTTTGGCCACATCCCCAGAACCCAGGGTCTTGACACACAGTCCAGTCTCCATGGACCTACATTGTTCAGTCACAACTGTAGCTACAGCTGCTTAACATTGCAGCCCTCCCAAAGTGCACAGGTAGAGGGTGTGACTACGGGCCTCAGGCCCTAGAGAGATTTACATACTAATGAAGGCCAGAGGGCGGAGCCAATTAAGCATTCTTCTCCAGACCCTCACCCTTTCTCCCTCCCTATTTAACTCAGGTCTGCCCTGAGTTTCACAGGGGTGGGGAGTGGGGGGTCAGGGGGTGGGGGGAGAGGGTACATCCAGATCCATCTACATCTGCCATGAAAATAAACCCTTTTTGGAACTATGGACATTCTCATGTCTTTGGGGCCTGCAGTCGCCAATGCCTCTAGCCTTTAGAACTCCAGACCTTTCTCCTGTTTGTGGGACCCGCCACATGGAAAGTCTCCAGGACACCACCATGGCCTTTTTTCCCACAGCTGTTGCCCCAAACATCGGCTTCGAACAGCCACGCTGCTACTGAAACTAAACAAGCTAGTCGAGCAGCTATCTCTCAGCCAAGGTCCCACCGCACTTGTCCGGTGCTGTGAGGAATCTTAGCAAAGATTCTGTGCTTCTCCCATGCTAACTGTAGCTGCAGCTGCTTAATCTCTCATCTGGAGGACTTCTCCACGGGGACCACCTCTTCAAGCAAGATAGCTGGGCCGCCAAGTCTGCTAACCAAATACAGTAACCAAATCTCTCCTGCAGAGTGCTGCCGGGGCCTCTTTCTTCTCTCCCACTCTTGTTTCTCTCAGCTGTGGGTCGGCCAGTCACGTGCCCACATGCCCCCAGTCTCGGTCTTTCCACGGCCTCTGAGTGGTCTGAGAGCCCAAGGGCTTGAGACCAATCGTACCACCACCTCCTGACCCGGGGATCACCAATCCAAAAGCTCTGCACCCCCAAGGACCCAGACTGAGTGAGAATTCCCCATGCAGGCCAGGGCCCCACTGTGCTTGTCCAGTGTTGCAGGGAATAAACTCAGCCAAGATCCCATGTGCTCCTGCCATGCTGAGCTACAATCCCAGCCTATTACGTCATGGTAGGTGCACAGACCCACAATGTAACAGAGGCTCATGCCCATGTGTGCCCACACACGGGCCTACATTGTTCCCTACCCATAATCAGAGCTAAATGAAAATTAGCACATCAGAAGGAACAGAAGGAAACAGGACGTGTTGAAAGAATAGTTCTTCAGGGGTGCAAATAGCAAGGATGTAGATAGTAAGACTGTAGAAATGATTTAAAAATTAGCTCAGAAAAGAGATCTAGAGCAAGTGAGATGGCCCAGTGGGTAAAGGTGCTGGCATCAAGCCTTACAACCTGAGTTTAATTCCCAATCCCTGAACCCCATCCACATGATGAAATTCTCACATATTATTCTCTGACCACACACATACACAAACACACCATGAAATAAATGTTAAAGGGGACACAAAGGAATGAAATAGAATCAAAACAAAACTGGTGAAAATTAGGAAAAAAATTAAAAAGAATGAGAAATTATTATGGACATGATAGATTCACTGAAAACATATATATATGCTCCTAAAACTATTAAGGGCTGGGTTAGGGAGATGACTCAGTTGATAAGGTGCTTACAGCACAAGAATGAGGACCTGACTTGGATCCCTACACACATGTAAAAGCTGGATATTTAGACTCTCAATGCTGGGGAGGCAGAGACAGGAGGATGCTAGAGGCTTCTGGATAACTAGTCTCTACAAGGTAGTTCTGGGTTCAGAGAAAGACCCTATCAGAGAAAACAATATGAAGAGCTATAGAGGAAGACACCTAACATTGACTTCTGGCCTCCATATGCACACACAATTGCATATGCCACACACATGTGTGAACATGCACACATACACATATGCATACATGGCACAGAAGAAAAATCTTATTTATTATTTAGAAAAATTTAAATAATAAATGTACAGAGGTGGTAGGTATCCAGAGAAATATAAAATTAGTGTTTTAAATAAAGTTGGAATGAAACAAAAATAAAACAAAACAAAAACCAACAACAGAAGTCCCAGGAAAAAGATATGAGCTATATAGCTTAGGAAAACTATAAAAAAATAATTAACACCATGACAGATGCTAATACAATTTCTAGACTTGAAGGATGAAACAATTTTACATTCTAGCTGAGACAGAAAACTTTTTAAAAGAGAAAGAATAGGGATGTGTCTTAAGCTTTGTAAAGTGAAATCTAATGCCATAGAGCAATGTTCTTAGAATTTGGATATTAAGGGCAAGAAAATGTGCATACATACCCAAATATATCCATGACTAAAGGGTAAAGATGTAGGAGCAATAATGAGAAGATGCATCAGCAAATCTTTGACAACTAGCTTTCAAAAGATGCCCCTTTTAAGGACTTGTTTTGCCTAAATAAAATTTATTAGAATTTTTTTATAGATATAAATATATATGGTTTACATATAAATAAATATATAAAAACATATGGTACATATGGAATCATTTATATACAGATATATATTTATTTATAGTAATATATATATTATATATATATGAGTATCTATATGTGTGTGTTCATGAATTTTAACAGCACATCAGCACATAGCAAAGAAACATTTCTCCAAATTTTAACAATATTCTCTTTTGTACCATCTTTTCTTGACTCTCTCTCTGAAGAGAGGGCAGGAGAGAGAGAGGGAGAGAGAGAGAGAGAGGAACATCTGATCAGTGTATTCAGGATGCTCACAGGCCTGGCACTCATATCTGGGAGGATGACAAAAGGCGTGGAATAAAGGCATTTTCCTTGAAGAGCTCCCAGTTACCTTGGTGGTCTTTGGTTCACATAAGCTTGAATACAATACTAGCTCTGTGAGAAAGAAAGGGATTTATAAGGAATCAAGCTGGGATATTTTTAGGTAGCTCTTGTATTCCTTTTTCACAGATAATCCATAGCTCTCTCATCCAAGTCTCTAGCAATTTTCCATTTGGGAATTACTTAACCCATAGTACAATGCCACTGGAAACTACTTTAACCTTGACTTAAATTATAAAGGGGTAAAATGGGGGTCCATACTATTATTGCTGAATATATTTTAATTTATGTCAGTTTTTGGTTTAAAGGAAGTCTTTGCTTACATTGGCAGTTATCAGAGAACAAATTGCTTATTTTTGCATAAACTACACTGCTCTGATTACAAAATGAAGAAATTGCAAAAATGAATGACTAGATACTTTTACTATGGCCTACATTTCATAAAAATCATTTGTTCTCCTGTAAGAACCTTTGAGGTTGTTCACAGATGTACTTGTTAATCCAAATGTTCATGTAGACTCATAACCTAACTTTCTTTCTCTGGGGTGCCACTGTGTCAGAGATACATGATACATGGCAACATAGCATTGATTCAAGGTTACCAGGGTTTTTGTGATAAAAATTGTAAATGTGAAGACTATCATCTCAAGATTGTCAGTGTTCCCAACTTAGTATACTTATTTCTCAAAGTTTACCCCAAAGACAAAAGGATAAAACTGGTGGTCAGTTACGACTGTGAGGGGATGAGCTATATCTAATATGGCTAATTTACAGGTAATTTATGCTGTTGTGGAAACTAGATCTTCAAATATCTGCTAAACAGGCAAGCTTCTGTCTATACTTGCTTTGCAGTCTAATTTACTTCTTTTTCATATACATTTAAACACCCTATTATTCCCCCTGACAAGTATCTTTATCAGGGATATGTTTTTAATTTCCATTTGGAGATGTTTTTCTGAATAACACAACTCTTGGTTTCTTAAAATTAATCATGATATACTCTCATAGCTGCTCATTCAAAGTCTGAACCATTAACACTTTCCTAATGGCTGATAACAGTTTGCTCACTATAATTGCTTTTGCAACTTTTAGTTTTGTGTATTATTTTGTCCTCCAAGGTAAAATGACAGAGTGGATGTTGTGCATAAGAACCAAGAGCACCAGTCTTTCACTGCCGATCACCTTGTTTATGCTTAACCAAGCATTTATTTATTAGTTCTTAATGGTAGGGCTACAAGGTTACTACACCTGAGAGAAAAATCTGTAAGACAGACTTTCTAATTAATCACTGGGAGGGTTCAGAAAGGTCTAGCTATTTCTGTAAACTGAAGCATTTATGCACCGAATTGCAAGTGTTGATCATGAAAAAAAGCATGTAATGTCTATTTCTTTCATTTCTGTAGCTCCATTAGGAATAGTGAGCCCCTTACATACCTCTGTGTACATGAATGCCATACTAAAAGCATGGCCTTTGGGGTCAAGCAAAATGGCTCAGAGGATAAAGTCCCTTGCCACGAAATTTGACAATCCGCATCCACATGATAGAAAAAGAGCGCTAACTGCAGAAGTTGTCCTCTGACCTCTACACATTGTGAGATGTTACATGGACATATACATAGACAAGTGTAAAACAAGGCTAAGGCTTTTGTTCATGTGATGACATGAGGCTAGTTCTGAGAAGTTCCAACAGTAAAATCAAGTATGGATTAGTAATACTATAATGCCACCCAAATGGTCATCTCAAAACTAAAGGCTCTAAGCCAGATAACAATAGCAACAATCTATGGCCACCTGGTATTAACATTTCCATGGTCACTGTGGCAGGTCACGTCATTTGGAGCATGCCCCAGTGGTTAATTTACACAGAGAACTATAACTCAGTGTGGTAGTGATTCTGATGAAATACTAGCTTTACTGATAATAACTCTTTTATTTTTATTTTCCTTGGTTATTTTATTTATTTACATTTCAAATGTTACTACCTTCCCAGTTTCCCCTCCACAAACCCCTGTCCCTCTCCCTTACCCCCTACCTCTATGAGGGTGCTCCCCACCCACCTACCTACTCCTGCCTCAGCACCCTAGCATTCCCCTACCCTGGGTCATTGAGCCTCCACAGGACCAAGGGGCTCCCCTCCCAGTGATGCCCAATAAGACAGTCCTCTGCTACATATGCAGCTGGAACCATGTCTTTGACTGGTCCCTGGGAGCTTTGAGGGGTCTAGTTGGTTGATATTGTTCTTCCTATGGGCTTGCAAACCCCTTTCACCTCCTTCAGTCCTTGCCCTAGTTTCTCCACTGGGGTCCTTGTGCTCAGTCTGATGTTTGACTGCATGCATCTA
Source organism: Mastomys natalensis (assembly GCA_021653895.1). Taxonomy (NCBI): domain Eukaryota; kingdom Metazoa; phylum Chordata; class Mammalia; order Rodentia; family Muridae; genus Mastomys; species Mastomys natalensis. The sequence goes on from JAJTUV010000501.1 coordinate 601,430, forward strand.
TATCTCTATTAGTCAGGCCCAGACTGTCCCTAGTAAGGATGTACAATGTACTACAAACTCCAGCAATACTTGCATGTGTATTTGGGGGACTCACTTCCTTCCCCAAACTGGCATCTGTTCTAATCTGTTGTGGTGTACAGTCAGAAACAGAGTACTCAAGAGATCTGCCAAGTCCTTTCTTCTTACTGTTGACCAGATCTCTAACATTAAGATCACCACATTTGCCACACTGCTAGAATATTTGAACAAATAAACACATTGTTTAGTTAAAGTAGAGCACATGCAATCAACACTCCAGCTGCAGCCTGCCTCTTCCTGTTTTCATGTTCTTCAACTACAACACAGTAGGCAAGGACATCTCATTCTTCAAACACTACCCTTACAAGCTTTCTTTCCTTTCTCCCCTTCATCCTTCTCTGTTTCTGCGTCCCTTACATTTCTACTTCATTTACAGAAAATGCAAGTGTCTTTTAAGTGTTCTGCAGCTGTTCAGGGGCTTGCCAACTCCTGACAAAGTTAAGCTAAAGGTCATGGGCACTGAGGACACACTTCATGTTGCTAAAGACATGTGTCTTCCATGCTTTCTGTACATATATATTAGCCAGGGGTTCTATGAGTCATTTTCATAGCCTCAAGCACCTTTTCCTCCAGTTCAACAGCACAACAACAAACATAGTTCTTTGTAACAGTAAGTGTCCAAAAATATGTTATAATGAAATTTTAATTTTTTATTTTTTTCAAATTATAATGACATCACTTCCCCTTTTCTCCTGTGAATTCTCCAATGTACACTTCCTTTCTTTTTAAAATTCATAGCCTCTTCTTAATTGTTGTTATATACATACATATATACACACAAATACACACATGTATATGTATATGATGTATATATAAAACCAAAATAACATTATATGAGAACCAGTATGTGAGAATAAGACTAGGTGATAATACTTGCATGGAGTAGGAGGGTTCTTTCTCCTCTGTGGGTTGATTTACTTCCTTTTAGCAAAAGTAAAAGCAAACAAGACAATGGAAGATATATTCTCATGCAGTTTGCAAGTCTACTGTCAGAAGTTCTAGTGTTGCCTCTGTGTTATTTGGACTATTAACTTCCTCCTCTAATATTTCCATTTGCACTTCTTGTAAGTATAAAATGGAACTGACATTGAAAGTTTCAGTGTCAGTGGGCTCAGTGGGGAAGGCATTTGGCATGTAAATGTGATGACATGAGTTTGAGTCTCAGAACCTGTAGTGTAAGAACAGACCTGACACCCAAAAGTAGCTCTCCACATATGATGCTATGGCACAGACACACCATAACACACATATAACATAACACACATGTATATAATAACAGGGTATAAAATATAATACACAGTGGTGTATACACACTGTGTTAATACTTACACACTAATAACCTATAAACGAAAATAAAGTAGAAAAGTTTAATAGTAGAAAATAAAACAAAAATGAGAGGAAAAAATAGCTACAGTTAGAGAAAACTGTTTAGATGTTGGATTTTTTATTTGGTGGTAAACTTGTTGGGTTGTTGAGTTAGTTTATTTCCGCTTGAAGTGAACCTGAGTAGAGGAGCAAGGGAATACACTTATATGGGATCTGAAGGCACATTAGCAGAGGATTCTACAAGGAAAAAGAGGTAGGCAGTAAGATATATACAATAAGTCAGGTTCCCGACAAACAAAAGAAGGCCCATGCCAGGAAGAAGGTGAGAGAATAATTTGAACATAAGAATTAATCCTGTAACAGATTAAAGGGAATGATAGTCTTGTTCTAACAACCATAATTCTAAGCAAGACAGCAGGGCACAGAGATGCTCAGGGGTGCTCAGAGAACATGAACAGATCCCTGTTAGTATATTAGCATATGTCACTGTTAACATTGTAATCTACCCATGAGTAAGTCCACTGAGGAATAAGCAGCTACATTCTGTTAAAGCAAGAAAAATATGAGTTATGATTGTGGCTGGCAACAAAATTTATCTTAGTCCTATATCATAATACTCGGTTGTGTAAAACATATCTGGACTTTTAAGCATTCAATATCTATGGCTTATATACATGTATAACAATATTTTTTGTGCTCTCTGTTGATATGAAATCATAGTTTTAAATTTTGCATTAGGAAACTATTGAGTGGGTTAGATTAAAGAAACTCTAAGTGCTACATCAGTGTAGTTGTTTATACCTTCTCTTGTTTGGAAAAGGATTTAAGATTACAAGTGTACAAATCATTTCTGATTGTAACACAGATTTCTTCATGAGAAAATGAATCAACTGTGAAAATAATTTTAAAATCAGCTTTAAGGAATTAGATCTAGACAACACCGGGTGAGGAAGGATTACTGATTTGTAGTCTGTTTAAATTCTACTCTGCTGTTTTTGCCCCATGGCATTAAGTCCTTTCATCTCTTTTAATGATTACTTTTATTTCTATTTAAGAGTATTGTGAATGTCTGTATGAGTAAATATCATCTATATTCAGGTACCCATGGTACCAGATCCTTGGAGCTGAAGTTACAAGTATGAGCCACCAGGCACTAGTGCTAAGAACCAAACTTGGGTTCACTGGAAGAGAAGCAAGTGCTCTTAATTGCTTGATCCATCTCTCCAGGTCCCTTCACCTTCTCTCAGTATCTTTGTCTCTAGCCAGGAGAATATCAGAAAAACTTGCATTCTCATCCAGATTAAGTGAAATGATATAGGGACATTAAGTGCTCTGGTACCCAATATGTAATATAGTCTGCTAAGATTAGCTTAGAACCTCAAATAATGCATTGAAAAATAAGCAAAAGTAATCAGATGCTATTTTCTGACTGTGAAAACTCAGTAAAGTATGATTGTAAGTAAGGGAGTAAGATGAAATTGTGTTAGTTGAGAGGGCATTAAAGGGCAGCTGGAGAGAGGTGAGGCCCAGCTCCAGATCATTGCTGAAACCTGACAGCACCAGTGACAGGAAGGGGACAATGGCCCAGAGTTTTGGAGTCAGGCAGGTTACTCCACTTTGGACTTGTAGAATTTGAGATAATAAGAAGACGCCTGGATCCACTATAACAGGCTCTCATAGCTGGAGGCGAATGCTCTTGTGAACTCTCTAAGTAAAGAAATAAATATGCAGGACTGTATTTTCAGGTTTACAAGGTTTACAGAAGAGACTTGAAGTAAAGTGTGTTGCCAGGAAAACTAGGCCGATGGGGTACACAGAGTAAAGACTGATCTTCGGTGCAGAACCTGAGAAGGGCAGAGTGAGGCCGGGACCATCCTCCGGCAGCAGTTCCGTGCTTAGCAAGATGAAAGCTGAGTCCTAGAGAAAGGCAAAGTGCCCAGCTGCTCTGTGTCTGTTGTCGTTTCCTTTCGAGTGACCGTCAGTAGCCGAGGATGATTTTACATCTCCTTGTCTCTCACATCCACATCTCCTGCCACTCCACCTATTCATGCCCACATAGCAAAGTTTTTAATGCTTTGACGCCGCCTAACAAAGCAATCTCCTCTTGTTACCCTTAGGGCATGTCCACACACCAGCCTATACCTCACAACTCCTCACAAAGCACTAAGAGACGGCAGCAGAAAACAACAACAAGTGGTACATACAGTACGCTCCAGACCTGTGCTCCTCTAGCTAGAATCCAACCTGTGAAAGTTTCTCAGCTTTTCTGCGGCTCAAGTTTCTACTCTAAAAATGGAAACGATAATTAAAACAACATAGTTCACAGGTTGTTATGAACATACAGTGTAATTAATATATTCAAGGCTCTCACATAATATAATGTAAATGAGTTATAATAGATGAGCACATTATATAGAGAATTGAAAGAACTTCAGCGTAATGATTAAAAGAATAGATATTTTGATCTGAGTTCAAATCTCAGACATGCCGTTTACTATGGAGTCACCTTGAACAGTCTTTAGTCCTATAGACTCAATTTCTTCACCCATAAATTGTCAAGAATGCTTTGTAAGTGTGAAGATTAAGGGCTCAATACATACAACGTGCTTAGCAATTAATAGTCATTATTATTAGCTTGTGGCTTATCACTGAGGCATCTGAGGAGGTCTCACGCCGACACTGCTTCTTGCCCCTCCTCACCTCTATAGGGCTGCTTTCAGCCAGTCATTTGAATATAATCAGCAGGGCTTCAATAGCATACCTTATCCACAATAAAAGGGAAGATAATATAGACACAGGTGGAGAGGAGAGATACAGACCTGGGTGCAAAGGAAAGATTGCTCTAAGAATGTAATGACTGTAGCTCTAGGCTGATGTCACTTGTAAATATCACAGGACATGATATTACCACTGCACATAGCTGTGGGTTTGAGGACTAACCAGTAGAGTATACCAGTGGGGAAATACAATGTGTGCTGCCATTCCCAGAACCCTCTTTTCTCCTCCATGATCCTTGTGGGATGCATGTGGGTAAGCAAGCATGACTTAACCAGTCACCAGACAAAAGCCCCTGTACCTAGTTTCAGCCCTGGGTTGTAAGTTCTTGTTTGGTGGTTAAGTCCTTGCCCTTCTAGCTCAATCATTTGGATGCCTCAGCTACCAGATGCCTCACAATCAGCAAGGATCCATACTAAAAGATTCTTTAAATAATCATTTCCTCAAAATAACAATCTATAAAACATAAACAGTAAATTTCTTTTTACCGTAAAAGAAAATTAGATTATCATAAATAGAGGCTATAAATCATGTGTGATATGTCTGAGCTTTTTATGTACCATAATAACTAATCACTTGGCTATCAGGGCACTGGGGAAATTACAATAAATTATATTTGGTGGGATACACACCACATGAATGAAGCCTGGAATATTATAGAAGTGACCTTCACCTTGCATGATGTCATAGAAAAAAATGATACCGCCCTAATAACTTCATAGGGTTAATTAGTTTCGGAGAACACACAAGAGGCAGCGATGTCACAGGGCTTTTTTTATTCTCTTTCCCGTGGGAAGTTAGGCTAATAAAAATGAAAAACATTTCAAGTAGCTGAGCAAGAAAGCAAAGGAGTTGCACGCGGCTAAGGCTTCTTTGGCGCGTCCCCTCAGAGGGCCGTTTTCTTTCTCTAAGAGCCGCGGATCTCTTTTGTTTTCCACCCGTGTGCATCTTTTCCCAACCCTGTGTGGGAATCTCTGAAATAACCGCCGTTTCCAGAACCGGCTGTGATGATGATTTTTTTTTAAAATTTGCCAATGAACATAAATGTATTTATTCAGATAGAGAGCTCAGATAAGGAACCCTTTAGTCTGTATAAAGCATGCTGCTTTGTTTGGTCGCTCCACTTGGAGCCCAGTGGGGGTGGAGGTAAAGTTTCCACAGTCATGCTGATTTCTCTTGAATAGGTTTGCTGGTGTCAAAGGCGGGCTGCAGTTCTGCCCTGGCATCTGGGGTACAGAAGGCTAATTCTTCTGAATAGAGCCATTGATGATTACATTTTGGGGAACCTTAATCATAGAGTAATTAGGCTTTAATTCTTACAAAAACTTACAATTAATTGGATCTTTTATACAACTTTTTTGTTTGATTTAAAGTACTGTGTAGGTTAGTTATAGAAACTTAATTTAAATGTGGTTTTAATTAGAATTGTTTTATGATTTTAATGAGTCTTAAAAGTCTCTTGATGAGCAGATTGTATAATTACGGTATTTCAAATGATTGGGTAAATGCATACTTTTATAATTTACCTTCTAGGAAACTGTATTTTTACGGGAACTATTATTTTTTTCATGATGGATTGTTTCATTTTGATTTCGGTTTTAGTGGGGATGGAGGCTTAGTCCTGTGCCTAATCATGGAAATGTTTTTTTTTTTCCTCTACAATGGCATTGAACTTCCATGAAACCAACATCAGGCAGTAGCCTAATGCCGCAGTTTAATTTAGTCATAAAAATATGGCTGTTTTAATAATAAAGGAGTATGATTATTGCTAAAAATTTTAGCTAAGAATTTAAAATTCTACATAACTTGACATAAATAAGTTTCTTACAAACAGTATATCTTTCAGTAGGAAGACACACATATGTGACTTTAGGCAGTGACTTGACATTTTTAATGAAATTAATATCAAGTTATTCAATGTATTGTCATTAACAACTGAAAGTGAATACTTTCAATAAATATGAAAAACGTTTAAATCACAAAAGCTAGGAAAATAGTACAATCTTTCTTCCTTTTTTGAGTATGTCTTATTCTTGTTCATGTTACATAAAATAGCCAGCACTTAATGGTTTTCTGCTGGCTTTTTAAGACTGCAAAGACAGAGAATATCCTAACAAATGATTTAACTTCCCACTTTCAACGACACTGTTACATTCTACCCTCTGTATCTCCTTCCTTTTGTTTCCAGATTAAGTCAAATTATTTACATGTGCCTGAAAACCAATTAAAACAATTCACCATATCAAAAGAATATAGGGGGAAAATCTGGTCATAGCCGTAGATCTAGAGAAACAGATGATGTCATACCAAGACAAAAACTCAGTAAACTGGGAAAGAAAAGAAACACTCAATTTGATTAAGGGATTTTATGAAATTCCCAAGGTTAACATGATATAAGAAGATCTGGAATCAGGTAAGATCTCTGTCTTCTCTAGTACTTCATTTAATACTGTTGTTTATGTATAGAACAATAAAACAAGATATGTAAAGTGCATGCAAGTAGGAAAGACAGAAAAGTTGTTTTTATTTGTAGATGACCAGGTTGTATATATAAAAAAAATACTCCAAGGAACCACAAATAACTAGGAAATTTAATAAATTTAGCCATAATAAAGGATACAAAGTCAATAAAAAATTTATCTTTACACACCAGCAAAAGGCAATATACAGTGAAAATTAATTGTACATTTCCATATATAATAGCATAAAATGCTTAAAAATACAAATAACAAAATATGTGGATCACCTCCTTCTACACTTAAAACCATAAGATCAGGGCTAAGGGGATGACTTAGTAGAGAAGATCACTCTGGCTGCTCCAGAGGACACAGTTTGATTCCTAGCACCTACATGGTAACTTGCCACCCTTTGAAACTCTAGTCCCCAGGGATCTGAAACTTTCTTCTGGCCTGCTAGAACACCAAACACATTCATAGTGCATAGACAAGCATATAGGCAAAATACTCAAACACATATAATAATAATAATAATTTAACAGCCTATAAAATATGCCAAGCATAGTGGTGCACATCTGCCTAAAATCCCAACACTCACCAGGGAGAGGCACGTAGATCTCGGGTAGTTTGATTCTACGCTGGTCTACATAGAAAGTTCCAGACAGGGCCACATAGTTAAAGCTTATGTCAAAAACAAATAAGCAAACAAAAAATTCCTTAAAATACAAAATACATTAAAACATTTCAAAGTAGAAGCAAAAATAAATAAATTGAAAATACTCTGGGATCAGAGATTCCATTTTGATCAAATTTGTTCCTTGACAATTTCAAATATGTGTATAGTATATTCTTGATCTTCTAGTCCCCACAGCCACCTTCCCACTGTCAACCCTGCTTCTTCCTACAACCCACTCTCCTATAGTCATGTGTTTTGTTTCCTTCTGTAGCCCACTGAGTTTAACTACCGCTGTCTATGTGACCACAGGTTTGAAACAAGTTTTAAAGATAATCCTTCTTAAATAGTCAATAAATGTATACATCTCCAATCAAAACCTAGACATTGACCAGATACACACATGCATGTAAATCTGTCTACTCAGGAGGCTCAAGCAGGAAGATTGCAAGTTCAAGGCTTGCTCGCTCATGGTACATAGTAAGTTTACAGTTAGCCTGGACAATTTAACAAGATCATACCTCAAAACTAAGAAGAAAAGTTCTAGAGTTCTAGCTCAGTTGTAGAGTACTTGTCTACCATGTGAAAACCCTAGGTTCAGTTCTCAGAACAAGATAAACAGAGACAAAGGGATAAGCAGAGAGAAAGAGAGACAGAGAGAGAGAGAGAGAGAGAGAGAGAGGAGAGAGAGAGAGAGAGAGAGAGAGGAGAGAGAACACACATATTAATTGGAATCAACCTGGCAGTAACTATACCTCATGAGATTAAAAATAGAACAATTCTACCCTGGATAATTTACCCAAATTTCACAACATTTATCTATAGAAAATGTGGTTACAAATGTTCATAGCAAGAAATGAGAAGCAAGCAGCTTAAATGCCCATCAACTATTAAATGAATATGTAATTGTGATACATCTCCATTATTAAATATTACTAAGAAAAAAAACACAACAAAATATTGACTCAAGGATATAAATTCCTAAAACATTCTAAGTGAAAGAATCAAAGACTACGGATGATTTACTGTCAGGTCCCATTTATAAACATAAAGCTCGAGAAAGCTAGTCTGTAAAGGCAGAAAGCAGAGCAGTGTTATTTAGAGCTCCACCCTGGGATGTCGTTGGGTACAAAGATGAATAAGAGAACTGAGTTTTACTAATGGGTCTGGTTGAAGAGACATTAGTATCATCCAAGGAAGGATTTTCTGACAGTTAACCTTGAACTGTTCATTAAATAAAGGTCTGAATCCTTGCAAATAGAAAGTCCCTTTCATGTCAAGATGTAATGATTCACCTATGTCACCTACGTCCTTTGTACTGACAGGTTCTAATCAGCCACATTTTTTTCAAATAACTTTACATTAACTCTGGGTGACTCTTTCTTTTCTTTTTTTCTTTTTCTTTTTTTCCATTACTTTATTTATTTCCACTTCAAATGTTGTCCCCCTTCCAGGTTTCCCCTCTGCAAATCCCCTATCCCATCCCCCTTCCCCATGCTTCTATATGGGTGCTCCCCCACCCACCCACTCACTCCTGCCTCACTTCCAGAGCATTCCCTTACCCTGGGGCATGAAGCCTTCACAGAACCAAGGGCCTCTCCTCCCACTGATGTCTGATAAGGCCATCCTCTGCTACAAATGCAGCTGAAGCCATGTGTACTCTTTGGTTGGTGGTGTAGTCCCTGGGAGCTCTGGAGGGTCTGGTTGGTGATATACTTGTTCTTCCTATGGAGTTGCAAACCCCTTCAGCTCCTTCAGTCCTTACCCTAACTCCTCCATTGGATTCCCTGTGCTCAGTCCAATGGTTGTCTGCAAGCATCCTCATCTGTGTTTGTCAGGCTCTGGTAGAGCCTCTCAGGAGACAGCTATATCAGGCTCCTGTCGGCAAGTACTTCTTGGCATCGGCAATAGTGTCTGGGTTTGGCATCTGCATATTGGATGGATCCCCAGTTGGGGCCTTTCCTTTAGTCTCTGATCATCTTTGTCCCTTATTTTCGTTTAGACTGAAGCAATTCTGAGCTAAAATTTTTAAGATGGGTGATTGGCCCAAAATCCAGCAACCTATAAATTGGGAAAAGATCTTTACCAATGCTTCATCGGACAGATTGCTTATATTTGCAAAGAACACAAGCAGTTAGACTTCAGAAACCAAATAACCCTATTAGAAATGGGGTACAGAGCTAAACAAAGAATTCTCGACTGAGGAATATCAAGTGGCTGAGAAGCACCTAAAGAAATGTTCAGCATCCTTAGTCATCAGGGAAATGCAAATCAAAATGACCCTGAGATTCCATCTCACACCAGTCAGAATGGCTAAGATCAAAAACTCAGGTGACAGCAGATGCTGGCGAGGATGTGGAGAAAGAGTAACACCATTGCTGGTGGGATTCCAAGCTGGTACAACCACTCTGGAAATCAGTCTGGCGGTTCCTCAGAAAACTGGACATAGTACTACCTAAGGACCCAGCTATACCACTCCTGAGCATATACCCAAAAGATGCTCCAACATAGAACAAGGACACATGTTCCACTATGTTCATAGCAGCCTTATTTATAATATCCAGAACTGGAAACAACCCAAATGTCCCTCAACAGAGGATTGGATACAGAAAATGAGGTACATTTATACAATGGAGTACTACTCTTCTATGATGTAAATAGAATTGTGTTAATTACCTAAAAGGAATTTGCTGTTTAAAACAAAAAACAAAAGGCCACAAGAAGCAGTAGGAAAATTTCTCCTGGAATTTAGGTTTTTTTTTTTTTTTTCAAGAAGAAAGTCCAAATTTCAGAATTTCCAAGATTCTCCAGTTGTGCTTATGATCCCTCTCATGCACTGTTTATATCCTCTTGTGATTGCCTCTTGAATAATTGAGTAATTCCAGGCTGCAAGTGAGAAAAGCAAATCACCAACCATTATATGGGCCAATGACGTGAATATAGACAGTTCTCAAAAGAAGGAATATATAGGGCCAATAAACATTTTAAAATGTTTTACACTTTTAGCTGCTAGAATACAAATTAAAGTATTTGTATTTTTGAAATTCTATCTCACCCAGTCAAAATGGACACCAGAAAGAAAACAAATGGCAGCAAATCCAGATGAGGATGCTAAAAATGTCGGCAGTAGTTTAAATACTGGTGGGGATGGTGGTGGGAGTACAAACTACTATAGCCACTGTGAAAATTAGTGTAGAAGCTTCTCAGAAAACTTAGAAATACAAATAGTATCAGCCTAGATGTTATTAAACTGATGAATAGATAATGAAAGCATACTATGTATATATAATAAAATGTATCCAGCAGTAAGGGAAAATAAAATTATATTTGAAGAAAATGGGTGGTACTAGAAAGCATTATATTAGGGTAATCCAAACACCAAAAGACAAATGCCACGTTTCTATCTTATATTGGGATCCTATCTTCTATTAGATATGCATAGCATGCTGGGAGTGAATATAGGGAAAGGCCAGAAAACTAGAAGGAACTGTGAGACTACAAAAGGGGGCATTTAGAAATAGGACAAGGAAAGCAATAGAGCAAAATAGAAGAGGCAGTATAGGAGTCTAAGGGTACAGTGGATAAGGGGAGGCACAGAGAGAAGTATGGAGCATTAAGACCTTGAAAATCAACCAAAATTAAATATGAAAATTCTTTGGAAGATTTTCTATTTTTTAAGCTAATTTTAAAAATAAAACAATGTGACATTTTATTAATTTTAAGGATTTCACACAGTATATATTGATCATATTCATTCCCACATTCCTTGCATATCCACGCATACTTTCCTACTTCTAAATGTTATGTCTTCTTTTATTTAATACTTAACTGACTTCAGTTTGAGTTTCCTGCGTACTCCTCGTGTGGGGTGGCAGAGTATGTCGATGTCGAATTTGTGACTGAGCACACAAAAACTTATTCTTTTTCATTAAAAAAAAAAAAAAAAACAATCACTACATGAAATTTGTAAGCAAATGGATAAATCTATCATCCTGAGTGAGGGAACCCAATCACAACCTAGCTTTGATAAGTGGATATTAGGAAAAAAGCTCAAAATAACCATGATACAACTCTCAGACCATATGAAACTCAAGAAGAAGCAAGACCAAAGTGTGGATGCTTCAGTCCTTCTTAGAAGGGGGAAAAAATATTCACTGGAGGTAGAAAGAGCGAGGGACGTGGGAGGAAGGAAGGAGGGGGAGGGGAAAAGAGAGAGGCAGGTTCAGATGTGAGAGGGACAGAGGAGATGTACAGAGGGTCAGGAAATTGAACAGAGGTGTGTAGCAATGGAAGATGGAGAAATGGGGGCAGCCACCAGAAAGTCCCAGATGTCTGGGTGACTCTTGAAGCTTTTGTTCAATGCTGTATGAAATCTTCAAAAACTACATTATCTCTGCATCCTTATTGCCCTGGTACATTTCTAAGTTTATGATAGCAAACATCCATAGGCCTAGTGGTTAAACGTGTGTTTCTCTCAGTTTAGAGGATGAAGTCTGAGATCAAGGTGCTCTCCAAGCCAGGTTCTGACAAGGATACTGTTTTGGCTACATCTTCACATGATGGAAAGAAGGCAGGAGAGTTCTCTAAATTTCTTCTTTTTTTAAACAAGGACACTGATTCAATTTGTGAGCTCTCCACCCTCATGGATGGGTCCCAAAGAATACACCTTGTAATAGTGTATCCAGGAAGGAATTGCATTATCTAAGCTTGGAGAACAGAGACTCGGACCTTTGATTTGGTGTCACAGAAGCCAGAGATCTCAAGCCAGACCACTGACTCATTGCAATGAACATTTGAAAGTGAAGATGTGTGGACAGAGGAATATACTGTGGGACACATTGTGATTTACTACATACTACAGTGGGATGTTTTCTGTGATTCTGTGTGTGTGTGTGTGTGTGTGTGTGTGTGTGTGTGTGTATGTGTGTGTATGTGTGTGTATTTGGAAGAGGTTACAAGAGTGAAGGGTAGATATGAGGGTATGAAAAGATGAGCAGGACTAGGGTGCATGATATAAAACTCACAAACAATAAAAGATTAGAAAAAAATAATTAGGGACAAAATATCAGGGTAGAAGATAATGGACATATAGTCCATGGAAATTGCCCTCTACAAAGTAAATCTCTGCTCTGAGATTTTCTTCCTTCATTTTAATCATTGTCTCCTCTCTAGGAGATTCCTCTGTTTAACTTCTCTGGCTTCACAACTATCCTAGCACTTTGAGTCTAAAGTGGTTTGGGGCAGGGTTTTTTGACATTTGACTACATGCCCTCTTAAACCATTTTTGTCTTCTGAATTAGCTTTTCTTTTTCCTCTTCCTTAACTACCTCATTGATCTTAGCTCTTATTCCATACTTGCATAGTTTTTTTTCAATTGCTTCCTTAACTGCTGTTCTAATAAGTGTTATGCTTGTTAAATCTTAGGGTTTATTCTTCAATTTGCAGTGATATCTAATTGTGCAACCTATCAAATCCAGATCATCTCCAGCAAGCATAAGTCTTCTACAAGTGCTCCCATAACATGACTGATTCTTGCTGTACGTGCAGGACCCTCATGTGTTGCTCTATGTGTAGGACCTCTCTCTCTCTCTCTCTGTCTCTCTCTCTCTCTCTGTCTCTCTCTCTGTCTCTCTCTTTCTCTCTCTCTCTTTCTCTCTCTCTCATTCCTTCAGAAAGCTTCCCTTGACTTCCATGCCAAGCTGCATTCTCTCTCAGTTTCCAATGAGTAAAGGACACCGTTCTCCTAAAGGGTCTTGCTTTCTTACAAGATCTGGCTCCATCTTGAGTTGCATTTTGTAAACACTAATGGCAAATTAGATCTTATATGTGAGTTATTTAACCAGAATATAAAATAAAATGTGGATCATTTAGCATGCAATGATACTATCTTAGCCAGAAATAAATGTGCAGTTTCTTATTTAACTTACATATAAGTAGATAACTACACAAGTCCAGATGATTTGCTTTAATTCATTATTTTATCCATCAGGATCACTGTTATTTGTTTTCTTGAAAGTCTCTTCTTACCTCTTTCTTCTTCCAACTGGAAGTATTCTCCATTGCTTTGTGGAAGTATTTTGGTGTTAATACACCAGTTAAGAAAAGAGAAAGGGAGGGAGGGCTATAGAGAGAGGGGGGGTAGGGAAGACTAGGATATATAAATATTTATAATCATTTCTAACCAAAAATGGTGATATTTAATTACATGGGAAAATATCTGTAAAAATGCCCATCCTATCAAAAGAAATCTACAGATTTAATATAATTCCCATCATAATTCTAACAGAATTCTTCAAAGACATGGAAAGAGCCCGTCTCAATTTCATTTGGAAAAATGAAAAACCCAGGATAGTGAAAATAATTCTTAACAATAAAAGAACTTCTTGGGGAATCACCATCCCTGACCTCAAGCTGTACTACAAAACAATAGTGATAAAAACTTCATGATATTGGTACAGAGACAGACAGGTTGATCAATGAATAGAATTGAAGACCCAGAAATGAAACGACACACTTATGGTCACTTGATCTTTGTCAAAAAAAAAAAAAAGCCAATAATTTACAATGGAAAAAAGAAAGCATCTTCAATAAATAGTTCTGGTCTAACTGGCAATCAGTATGTAGAAATAGAAAATATTTGTCACCTTGCACAAAGCTCAAGGCCAAGTGGATCAAGGACCTCAACATAAAACCAGATACAGTGAATCTAATAGAAGAGAAAGTGAGAAAAGACCTTGAACTCATTGGCACAGGGGGAAATTTCCTAAACAGAACTCCAATGGCTCAGGCTCTAAGATCAAGAATTAATAAACGGGACCTGATGAAACTGAAAAGCTTCTGTAAGGCAAAAGACATAGTCAATAGGACAAATTGACAACCTACATATTGGGTAAAAATCTTCACTAACCCCACATCTGATAGAGGGCTAATATCCAATATATATAAAGAACTCAATAAGCTAACCTCCAAAAAACCCAAAAAACCCAATAAAAACTGGGGTATAGAACTAAACAGAGAATTCCCAACAGAGGAATCTGAAATGGCCAAGAGGCACTTAAAGAAATGTTCAAAGACCTTAGTGATCAGGGAAATGCAAATCTAAATGACCACGAGATTCTACCTTATACCAATCAGAATGGCTAAGATCAAAAACTCAGGTGAATAGCACATGTTGGTAAGGATGTCAAGAAAGAAGAACACTCCTCCATTGCTGGTGGGATTGCAAACTGGTACGATCACTCTGGAAATCAATCTGGAGGTTCTCAGAAAATTGGAAATAGATCTACCACTCTTGGGCATATACCCAAAATATCCCCACCTTTCACAGGGACATGTGCTCCACTATGTTCATAGTAGCCTTATCTGTGATAGCCAGAAGCTAAAAACAATTCATATGTCCCACAAAAAAAGAATGGATACAGAAAATGTGGTTCATTTACACAGTGAAATACTATTCAGCTATTAAGAATGAGAACATCAAAAATTATGCAGGCAAATGGATTGAACTAAAAAATACCATCCTGGGTGAGGTAACTCAGACCCAAAAGGACATGCATGGTATATACTCACCAATAAATGAATATTACCCCAAAAGTACAGAATACCCAGAATACAATCGCAGAACTCAAGAAAGTTAACAGTCAGAAGTGCCCAAATAAGGAATATGAGTTTTATATAGCTAGGAGTTATGTCAGATAGGAATTATATTCATTTTCATTTCACAGGCATGACTGACTAGATCATTAGCCATTGATATTTAATTCACTTCCTAGAGACTGAAAATTCTGATCCTTGTAGGGAAAGATGAATAACTTGCTAAAGTGAAGCAAGGAGGAGACTGGAAGTGGAACACACAGAGAAAACTTGCCTAAAGAAATGCATTTGAGTTAGGTCATGGGAGATGAATGTTCACAAGAGTACATCAGCTCTTTCCTGGCATGAAATAGCTGTCAGAGATAGCTAAGCCTCACCAAGCATAGGGTACAGGAGAAAATGAAGGCCTTATGTAATGGTCGTATTGGAGAAGTATGGGAGAAGATGAGGTTGGACATTAAAGCATCATCACATGAATTCAGTCCTGGTAGATCTGCCCATGCCACTGGGTAGTTCAAACCTTCTATTAGTAGTGGCATTCCCCAATGATGCACCCTTGTAGAGGCTCACCTGGGGCTTAGAATTGGCAGCTTTGTGCTGCTGGTGTCCAGAAGCCAGAGAAGCCAAGTTAAATATTCCTTGGAGACAATTTGTCCTACACCAAGTATCTTTTAAGTCAATCAAAAACTTTTAAAATTTCTTAAGAGTTTTCTACCCTTCAGCCATTGCAAAACTATAAAGTATAAAATTGACTTATTAGATTTCTTCTTCTTTTTTTAATTGAAGATACTTTTTTCATACAACACATTCTGACCATGGTTTCTTCTCTGCACCCTTCCCAGCTCCTTCCCCACCTCTCCTCTTCCCCAGAAGAAATGAGCAGGCCTCCAAAAGACAAAAGCCAAACAAGAGAAAACAAGATGTAATAAGACAAGACAATAGCCCTCCTACTGAGGCTGAAAGGCAGGAGGAGAAAGAGGCTCAGGAGCAGGCAGCGGAGTCAGAGATGCAGCAGCTTCCAATAAATGTTTCATTCTCTGTGACTCAGATCTTTGAAATATGCTATTCTCCATTCTCTTCACCTTGATGCAGCTCTCTTCTTTCCAGGCTGTGCTTCTGGCTGTTTGTTATGCCACATAGTGCATTGGTAATGCATTAGGTTAATAGAGCAATTATTTAATTGGCTGTAATTTCATTGGCATTCCGATTAACTAAAGGAAAGCAGCTCAATCTCTGTTTACATTTGCAAAGCCAATATTATGGTTTAAATTATTGCCTTTGGATGAATTTGGAAATGAAAGTCTGATAATACTGAAAGCAATGTTTACAGAGGACTCTTTGTCTTTGAAAGAATAAAGGGAATGGAAACAAGAATGTATTAAATCATAGGGGCTTTTAATATTCATTTTGCAATCAGATTCACAGTTTCCAGGCCATTATCTAACTTCCTAATTCTTGTAGAGAAACTCTCTTGATTTAATTTTCCTATGAAAACATCATCTGTAACTTTATGTTCCCCTTTCTGACTCTTGTATGCAGGAATTCCAGATAAAATTGTATTGCTCACCAATGCAAATGTTCTTCTCCAGTACAAATTCAACTAAAATTCTCAACTTCAAAATACAGGCATTTTTCATTAGCAGCTTCAATCTGAAATGTTCTCTACCCAGCAGTGTTTAATAAATTACGGAAAAGACAAAAACTGATTTTAGATACTCCCAAATTCTAAAGACAATATGTCAGGAAACCTGTTGTCAATAATTTTCTGTGAGCTACAAAATGCTGAAGTGCCTGGTATTATTTCTCCCACATTAAAGATGAATAACCCCAAGCACCAACCAACGCTTTTGAAGTAAGCTGTGGCTTAAAGGAAAGGAAAGCATTGCCGTGCACACACACACAACTGCAACATGCTTAACAAAATATCTCGAACAATAATATGAGAATCTTGTATGACAGAAAATAAAATCAAATTCACAATATGTAAGGCCTGGATAATTTCAAGGTGGAAAGTGGATTTAACTACCCAGGCGAGGTGGAAGCAAAGTCAGTTACTTGGCAAGGAACAAAAAGTAGACTGGATTCAAACTTCTGTGAGGTATGGAGTCTGTACAATAGTATGTCAGTACCTACAACATTGTTTTGCACCATAGCTTCTTGTTTGACTGACGGACAGATGAATGCCAGAACAGTACTTAGGTTTCCTTACACCTCACACAAGGGTTACCTCATGTTAATATCTTACATAAAACTTTATAAAAGGTCCTTTAAAAACAACTCAGGATCTTAGGAAAGCTCAGAAATTAGCCTTTGGTGTTGGCAGCTCTGTTGTGTAAAGTATGGGACTTTTATCAGAACACACTAGCTTTTCCATAGTGGGCCCTTGTTGCTCAGGAGTCACATTACACCTAATTGTCCTGTCTTATTTTGTCATCTCCAAGCTGTGGCAATTCCTACCTTTCTTATGGTGTTCCCTCTTTTGAAGGATATCACTTGTATTGTAGACTGTGACTTGTATGCTTTGTTGGTTGCTTTCTCCTAGTTAGATGATGACTATCTAATAAAGAGTCATATGCCCTTGCTAGGGAATCGCACCCGTATCATGTAACGTTAGCATGGTATTACTGGTGATGTGTGCTTGATCACTTGGTGAAACTGGTGTTTCTTTTAGGAACTTCAGGTGGAGTTAATATTTTTCATGTATAATGAGTACATATTTTATAACGATACTATGTGTGCTATATGTGTTTTATAACCATACTATATATACTAGTTTTAGCATGCATTAAGTGGTAACTGCTCCCATTCTGTTTTCATGACTATAGTTTTCTCAGTGGTTCATATTTATTCATTAGAATCATGGTTGAAAAAAGAGCTGTTGTTTCTCCTCAATTTACTCATTTATTTATATTAGTGTGGGTCTTTGAATAATTACTTTATTAAGTGATTGTGGTTATAACGTAATGCTGTAACTGTTATACTGATCAAGTTTGTCAACACTCAGCAGTTGTCAGCCTCTGTTCATTGATGGCCTCTGTCATAGAAATTTTCAATTCCGGATGCCAGGTTTCTGGCCTGCATTTGACTATTTAGTTCCAAGATCGACCGCCATCTTTTCTTCTTCTCCTTCACTCACTTACCTTACTTTTAAAAGAATATTAATTGTATGTGAGAGAATGTGTGTGCATGTATCTGCCTTCTGTATTTGTCTATCTGTCTGAGTGTCTGTTCACAGGGTGATTGTTTCCTCCCACCGTATGGGTGTCAGGGCTTGAACTCAGGTTGTGCGCATAGTTTGATCTTTAACATTACAGAGTCTTGTCAACAATGTTCTCCCCAGGATTTCTTAGCTCCTTTCTTTCTCTCCTCTCCCTTTCAGTTTGAGGCACTGATAGATTACCTAGATTTCTTTGTTACTGCTTTCTCCTGCAGATCTCCTAGGTGACCTGCAGACTGTGGGGTGTTGAGAGAGACAGAGACTTCACTCTGCCCTGGCAGAGGTGCAGACCAGAATGGAGATGGACTTTGCATGGAGGGGAGGAGTCCCATGTCTGCTGGTCTCCTTGGGGGTCCCAGCTGCTGCAGTTATTTGGGTGGGTGTCTTACCTGTTGCTCTGGCTGCAGCAGATCTCCTAGGAGACCTGCAGACTGTGGAATGTTGAGAGGAGCAGACAAGCTGATCAAAATAATAATAATAACAATAAATTTTATATATATATACAAACAAAACAACAACATATTCATTTGTTGCCTTGTTTGGGGAAAAGTCCATTTCAGGCACCCCTCCCCTGGTGTGTGTGAGAAATCAGTACTTTGTTCATATTTATGGCCGGAGTGATTTTCCATTGTAAAGAATAATTTTAAAATATTTGAACCAGTTTAAAAAAATAATTCCCAACAAATTCTTGATGGAAAAATGGATATTATAGACAATTTTCATAAAGAAGGATGTCTGTGGCTGGGTATAGTGACCCATGCCTTTATTTTTGTCATGTAGGAGGTGGAGTCAGGGGGATCATAAGTTCGAGACCTATCTGTGCTACAAGGCAAGATGTTGTTTCACAAAGAGAGAAGAGGAGAAGGAAGAAAAGGAGAGAGACAGAGAAGGAGGGAGGCGGTGGAGAGGAAGATCACGTTATGTAATATTAATGGACTGAGAATATTTATTAATAGAATCAAGACAGAATTCCCACTCTCATTTTTGACATTGTTCTAGAATTGTGGCTAGTGTATGGGGCACAAATCAAGAATAATAGATAACTAGTAGAAAGGAGAAACAGAGATGTGGTAATGACAGAGCACATTTATTAGAAACCTCAAAAATGTCAGGTTCTCTTAGGTTTTAAGTCTCCTTAACCTCTTTCCCCTTGACTTCATTGAACTATTTCTTGTTTAAAATACTTTAATTCTTTGGTGAAGTTTATGGTTGTCCTTTTAAATTCTGTGTCCTGGGATCCATCTAGGTAACTCTCCTTAGCAAATGTTTCTGCAGGACTGGTAAGTTTTAGAGACAAGAACTAGACTAATCTTTTATATCAATATTTTTGAGATCTGGGCATGTAAACTTCTTTTGTTAGTTCTGAGTCTGATTTGGACATAGTAGTTTGATGCAGAAGAGGAACATACAAGCAAGTTTGGCCTAAAGCTTGCATGGAAATATTGTGGGTGAAATTCTTCCTGGACCAAGCCTGTAGTGAAGGGAGAGATCTGGCTGAGCGGAAAGGTTGGATCTGGATCTGGTATGGGAGGGGCGTTTGGGTTCAGGATTATAGGAAAGGAGCCTAGAGATTTTGGCAGAACAGGCAGGAGATACTAAAGTAGCCTCGAGCACTGGACCTGAGAACAGGGCTAAAGTTGGCAGGTTGGGGAGAAGGTAAGGAGGGTAATCAGACTCTGGACACAGAAGTCTGGCTGTGTAGAGAGCTGGGTGCTAATCAGAAGAGGCCTGTATGTGGAGGCAGATAAGGAATGTCCTGGCAGAATCCTAGAGGTTGGGGTTTTGTTTGTTTGTTTGTCTTGTTTTATTTGGTATTGTTGTTTGTTTTATTTTAAAGAAATTAGAGATGCAACAAGTCCAAGAAATAATGAGTCTGTTCATATTGTATGAAGCTGAGAAGTAAAGAAGAGAAATAAAGAAAAAATTTCAAACTCAGGACTTTTTGGTGGTCAAGTGTTTGGTCCACTGGGTCATTAAAATGCCAAAGTACCCCTCTTTATCATTCATCTTTCCTTGATGTTAAGGAAGAACCTGTCTGTAAGAGGCTCACTACACATTTTTTTTGATGATTCTGAATTGTGAGGGAAGGTCCTCTTGAGTATATATTGTTGCTCATCAGTGAGAAGGTTTGCAGAAGCGCTGTTATTAATGACTGGATTTTCAATGAAGTTATTAAATGTCAATGGGCATTGTCATTCCTGGTGCATACTCTTAGACTAAGAAAGGTTTTAACATAAAAGAATTTTAATAAATTTGATTTGAAAAAAATTTTAGCTGCCTTTAATTAAATTATATTTCCTATGTTTGAACCTAAATTTTAGGTGATGGCAAATAGGCTAGGGGACCTTGAATAACAAATGATAAGCAATTTTGTTTACTAAATATCTCACTATCTTGATGTTTTTAACTTTGTTTTTGCATTTTCCGTTTGAGGACACAGTGTCATATATAACTCAGGATGGATTTCAACTTGCTTATGACCCACAATGGCCTCAAATTCAGGACTTTCCTACCTCAACCTCCCAAACATTAGGAATAGGTACATGCTACAACGCCCTACTTCTTAGTTGGTTTTCTTAAATTGTGATGCCAAGTCAACCTTAAATTTACATGGTTAAATTTTGTTCAGAGACAGAGCATATATTTACCATATATGAGGCCCTGGACTTCATCTTCAAATGACCATCGAGCATCCAGCACACACACACACACACACACACACATGAACATGCACATGCACACGCACGCCCGCACATACTATATATGTACATATAAGAAGGTATGTATCTATCTATTGGCTGTTCTATTTAAAGTGTGAATTTGAATTAGGAGGAAGTCTCAAAAGAAGGAAATGAGAGCAGTCTTCAGGCAGCAGCAGTTGGAAGATAGCTCTCTAAGTATCAAGGCCTTCTTTAATGATAGCAAGAAATTGTGTTACATTATTCTCTTGGGTGTTTAAGATATGGTAATGTTGTACTTTGCTTTCTCTGACACCAAAAACTTAAGAACATTCAGTTAGAATTATCTGTGTATACTTATGGCAAAGATAAAACATTATTAGGCATAATCACACCTTAAGTTGTGATGTCAAATGTTGACATGACTATGCGCATTTGAAGAGAAAGCATAGTTATGGAGAGAGAGATGGAAATAATGAGACAAGAGTGTGTCAGAAATAATCTAGTCTCTGGAAAATGATAGAATTTTAGAGTATGAAAAGTAATTGGGAGATAATTGGGAACATTATCTATATAGCCAGTGTCTAATTAAATGGACAGGTTTTGTTTGAGGGACAATGCAACCACGTGAATTGGGCCACTGGTTAGTGCCCACACCTTTGTTATTGCCCACACCTCTGCAATAAACATGCTACTGTAACATACCTCACAGAGAAGGCTGGAATCACAGCATAGCTTTTGAGCTTTGCGGAGCAAGACTAATTTTGCTTTACCTGTCAAAATAAATACTATCCTGATGATGCGTTCATCCACAATATGGTAATGAACTAGAAAGAGGACATTTAGGGTGATAGCTGTGGGAGTTAGTCAGTTCCAAGGAAGGAAGGAAAATGTTTCCATGTTAAGAATTGTAAAGTATGGACTGGGCTCATGCTGCCTTCGTATTATGACACTCATTCAACTAAAGGATAAATCAAAAGGGATGGACTCATAGGTTGGTAATTGGATGTAGTGAGGGGGAAAACACTGAATAAATGAGCAAGGGCAGACTTTTACATAAAAAGGAATTACGATTTTCAGATGTTGTTCACCTTTAAAGCTGGATAAGATTGATGGTTTTTCTAGCAATACTTGCATCTGAAATAGTATCACGTACATTTTTAGCTAGTACTCAAACAAGTTCCATATTCTATACAAATAGGGAAAATGCAATTCATAATTGACAAGGTATGAATTTTTTATACTCTGAGCCATAAGGCTGCCACATCAACAAATGTAATTCCTTAGCAAATATGTCTTATGTTTATATTTATGAAATGTACACAATTGACACAGAACCCAAAAGGGAATAAGTAAGCATTTTAAATATACTCTGATTTGCAAACTCTATTCCAGGAAACATTTATTAAATTAGAAACAAGGAAACTATGCATGCAGAATGTTCTGGATTTCAATTGACCTTGAGCCTGATGTTCCTTTCATGGATTTTTACCAGAGCTAGGATTCCCATTGGCTGAGGTTTAACCTTCCCTGTTTTGTTTATTGCCTTTTTTAACACATGATGAGGTGCTTTCAAAGTGAAAGTGATAAATTATTAAAACTTTAAGGCTGGTAATGAAAACCAGCCAGCTGGAGTGGTTTCAGGCAGTTTGTGAGCACGTTCAGGAACCTGCTCTGAGGCTTGCTCCCTTCCCCAACCCCACACCACTGTGTGTGGTTGTCTTTCGCAGGGACATTTGCAGCATTATCTCCAGCCTACTATTCTAGAGCCTTCCTGCTCCCCAGACAAATGATGAATCCTGGTTTCTCTCTTAATGACCCCTTTGTAATTTTTGCACACCAAGAAGTAATGCCAAGTTCACTTCTAGAGTAGGCCATAGAAGGCAGTGTACGGTTTCTGAACTGAGACAGCAGTGTTGGAATCCTAAGCTGTCGTAGAAACAATACTGAGACCTAACTTCTGCCATTCTATGAGGAAACCCAAGCCTCATGACAAAACCAGCTATGAGCTGAGGATCATGTCACCTGAAGACACTTCAGACGTGATATCACCCTCTAGAACTGTAAATTAAGATACCACAGATGCATGCCCCCCCTTACTTGAGTTTTCTGAGCTGAAGCTTCAGATCCCACAGCTATTCATTCCTATGATTACCATCTCACTGGCTTTTCTGTACAATAGTTATACCTGGAACACTAAGACAAGTGTTAAGCCAAGATCCTGGGAAGCCGGTCAAGCATCACCCTTTCTCTATGGTATTTGCTCTGGTAACTAAGGAGTATTACACCAAAATAGTTGCTGGTTTTGTGTGTATTTAATCTCTTTTTACAGGTAGAATGGAATGTTACTATTATATGCAATAACTATATCAAAAACAAGGAGCAGTAGTATAGTGGAACACTTCTTATATTGCAAAACACAAAACAAATTCCTAAGTCAGCTTGCTATTCATAATGATCTCTAAAAATTACATATTACCTTCCATATTTGCAGGTAAAAACACTGACACCTGGGAAGTTTAAGTTACTTAGTAAAAGGCAATGAAGTAAATCATCTGGGAGTTTCACATGCCTCTAAAGCTTTATGCATTTTTTATCAAGCATCATTGCATTTGAGTAATGAAAAGCAGAGTAATAGGTCCACTGAAGTTAAAGACCAAAAGGATTAACAAATCACCATAGGTTTTAGAAGTAATCATTTATCTTATTTTTGTACATATCCTTATATCCTCTTGCCCAGACAACCCTTACCTATTCTGTTTGGAGATGCTAAGCCAGTATTAACTAAATAAATTACTACATTACTACACTTGAGTGGAATGATAAATGCTGCTTCATGATGTGTTAGTAGACTTATAAGAATTGTCTTCAGGCACCCTCCAAACAAACAACTCTTCTGCTTTTTTGAAATCTGTCTCTCTGGTGTACCTTCTAGATGTTTTGTAAAAACCAGTTGACCCTGAGTCATAGGCAGATCAATGTATCATAGTACCTACAACCACATAGTTATAATGAACATGAGACAAAAGAAAAAGGGTCTTAGGTTCAAATCAAATTACCCTGTGAGCTGTGTAAGTAAAATTAACTGGACATTTGATTCTACAAAATGAAGGAGAATGCAATAACGCAAGTTTTTTCTTCTACTCTTAATATACTTCAATTCTATAATCAATTCCATCTATTTTAATATATATTTTTCTCTTAGCTCTGTAACAAAATGTTTTTCCAATGTGTCAGAGTCTTACATCACCATCGTCCTCCTGACAAGAGCCTCAATATTAATATAGATTGAGGCGCATGATCATATGTCTTTGATCTAAGTAGACTATGGTGTCATGAGAATTCTTCTGCTTTGTCTCCTTACATGCATGCGTTCATTCCACTTATTTACACTGGCATCTGTCTCATAGCCTCAAACTGAAGGAAAAAGAAGGAGTGCAAAAAGACCAGAATAACAAACCTAGTACACACATATTTTATAAAATACCTACATCCTATATGTTTCCTGGCTTATTTGTAGGTCTAAGTGCTTGCTGTTTATTGTGTGTGTGTGTGTGTGTGTGTGTGTGTGTGTGTGTGTGTGTGTGTGTGTGTGTGTTTCAGACAGGGTCTCATGATATAACTAAGTATGGCCTTGATCTAGTCATATTAATATTGGTTTTTCTTTGGAGAAAAATAAACTCTGCTGACATTTTTTTGAATATAGGCCTTTTATTCAACAAACATTTAGTGGGCACTTATTGCATGCCAAACTATGTTCCAGAATACGTGGGAACATGATAAATTAGATCTTCATCCTCAAAGAACTTATATCTAAACACATCTCAAAGTTATATCAAGAAAACTCAGAGGCATTTTCTTCGCTTTTAAGAGTTCACAGTCAGGGCCTCTGATCTGCAGAAGCACTTTGTACCAGGGACCTCAGCAGTCACCTGGCTGGGAATCAGGTCAAGGCCTTACTCAGCTCCTAGCAGAAAAGGTATCATAATACATTCATCTTGTAATAGATAGGAACCAACACAGAGATCTATGAGTGGATGAAGTACAGAGAGTTGGAGACCTTGAATCTCTCAGTCCCATTCAAGGCTCAGGCATCTTTCTGGAGGAGGAGGCAGAGTGATTGTAAGAGTCAGCAGGGATAGAAGACACCAAGGAAACAGTATCTTCCAGATACCACAGGACTGATGTGCATAAACCCACAAATACTGTAGTAGCATCCAGAAGACCTACACAGGTTCAAGCTAGACAGGGTCCCAGAGCTGAAGTGAACACTGGCTTCCACCCCGAAACAAGAAACTATATTCAATTGATATCTGCTGGCAAGGGAAAACTGCCCTCCAGTACATTCTTGCTAGGCATGTCTTCCACACTTCCTTCCAGCAGGCCCAGTGCCCAGGAGAACTGGACTAATGCAAAATGAATTCAGCTGTATTTCTGTAGATTTTCCCTGTCATTGTTTGGCATCTTTGTTTTATTGGTCTTTTGCTTATTTTGATTTATGTTTTGGTAAACTTTTTGTGTTTCTTGGAGTTGTTAGTTTTAGTTTTTTGTTGTTTTGATTTTGGTTGGTTGGTTTAAAGAAAGAGCATAAAGTTAGGTAGGGAGGGAGATGAGGAAGGTCTGGGAGTAATTTGAGGAGAGGAAAACATGATCAAAATATATTGTATGATAAAAATTTAAACCAAAGTCAGTTGGCCTTGGCTCTGGCTTTGCGTAACAGTTTTTTATAAATTTTAGACAATTTCAAGCAAACCGTGAGTCATGGCTATATTCCAGCTTCTTTCTAAAAACATCAAACAGTTAATTACAATGACTAGGTTTGCTGATGGGTAATTTTTAGATTATAAATACATATTACTTTCCTCCTTGATGAAAAGGGATTGCTATTTTATCATATTACACAGAAAATACTACTATTTTTCATGGCTAAGAACCATTTAATGTAATAGTTTAACGTATGATGCCACATCCATGTATGTCCAGGGATGGACCTGACTGGGGCTGCAAAGGGAATGAAGAAATGACAGACAGACAGGAATGTAGACTCACAGAAAGTCGGTGAGCAGGTAAACCATGCTCTCCATGCTCTCTGATGGAGAAGTCGCAGCATCCAGAAGCTCAGCATATTTACTGTATAGAGCTGAACAAAGAGGCTGGGTTATCAATACAGATAAACACAGATAAACAAGGAAGCAGCTAAGGCGAAGGGTCAGGTTGGCTAATCCCTGTAGGAACAGTCTCTGGGGAGTAGTCTTCCAGCTGTGACTATCCAGAGGAAGAAAGCTGTGGTAGGCATTTCTACACTGTTCAGCACTGCACTTAGTCCCAGGAGAAGGCTTTGCTCCCACTGAGCCTAAGGCTGCAAGATCCTCTGCATGGCCACCCCATCTCAGCAGGACACATCCACTCAGGACTTTGCTCCCTCACACTCCCTACAATCCCCTCGGTATGAAAACACACATCTATAAAAATTCCAGAAATGCCAAGCTTAAACCATTTTATGTCTTCTTTTGATACATTACATCATACAAACCTGTGGGAGGGAAAAAAAGTGTTATGGTTAAGGCAAGATATAGTAAAAGTCACTCTACTTTACCATTAAATAATGGCCAGGAAGTGTGACCTTGGTTTTCTGTGTAAGCTGTTACAATCCTTAAAAGTCCAGCATTGGAAACAAAGTCTCTGTGGAGATGGTGAAGATTTACTATTAACAGAAAAGTTCAGATCCCATTACCTCTGACAGCCATACTCCCATTTGCATTACTCTTAAACCATAACTATTTAAAACGTTGCAGTTAGCATCCTTACTTGTCCCATTTGTTAGCATATAACTCTCCTATTAAATATATAGAACAAATCATATTAATTAAAATAAATTGCTTGGGCAGTTGAGCTGTGCTGCAGATGTCTCCAAAGGCTATAAATTCAAATTAATTAAAGACTGCTCATCCCTGGGCTTGGAAAAGATTCCTTTTAGTGCATTAATAGTAAAGAAATCAACAACCTTGCAAAAGAAAATTCAGTTCTTAAAGAAATAGCTAGATAAATGGATTTATATGTATATAGCAGGTTAACATAATCATGTGACAGCGTCTTGTCTGAAGCAAACAAATCACCTCACTGTGGCAAGTGTAGATATTCCTTTGTACTGAATGTGGATTTTAGTTGAGATAACTATGTTTCTACAAATTGTATGCATCTATATTAATACATTTTGTTCTGTGTTTATATATGTGCATATGGAGAGTTCCAGAAGATATATATTTTCCATGTTACAGATCTTTCATAAGATAAACAAGTAATCTTTGTCTTCTGGATATTAAAACTTCAGTTAGATGAAAATAATGTGAAGCGTTAGACTCTGCTTAGACTAAGAAATGCCTGATGTGTTACAACATCCAAAGACAAAGAGGGATGATCATTTATAATATTCTGTAAATGTTTCATGTCCTTTGAATTTCATGCAACTCTTCATAATATTAAAAACTCCCTTAAACTAACACATCCTAATAAACTTGTCAATTATCAAGTTTATAAGGATCTCAGGTATGGTGGCCTTGTGAGACCAGCCATTGCTCTGTAGTGAACTGAAGGCAGCCTGGAGTTACACGAGTGAGGTGCTCTAACAAACACAACCAACCTCAACCATTTATCACAGTGAAATACATTCTTCCACTCACATTCCTAAAAGCCGTAGCTAAAAGTGATAATTGAGAATTTATAGAATCCTTATAATTTGAATGTTACAAATTCAAAATGAAGTTCAGAAGAAAATAAAATTTAAAGTATTTTAAATTGCAGCCTATAGGACATTTTAACTGTTGTTTTGTGATATTAAGGTGTATCCATAAGTCAGCTGTTTCCACATTACATAAAGGGATTACTTATTCTCTGTTTCTAACTAATTGCAGACTGAAAAGTGGGAAGATGCTTTTAGAAACTTGGGTTTTAAAACATTAGGCAAATGTGATTGTAGATTTTCTTCATCTGGAGAGTATATCAGACATAATTAGAACATATTAGATCTTACCTTTTGAGCACGTGTTATTAAGGCCATGTCTAAGACAAGAAACTAATCTGATCTTCTATTGTGGGGGGATGACAGGAATACTAAATACTCTTGGCTCACATGCCTAGCATGCAGTCTCAAAACCACATAAAACCAGTGCACACTGGAATTCCAGTCCTGGGGAAGTGGAGGCAGGGGGATCAGTTTAACATATCCTATAATGAATTGGTCAGAGGAGCTATCATTTAAATTCAAGCAGATCATTCTGTTTCAGAGTACTTTTCTCAAGCATAGAAAATCCTTATACCTGCATGTCCCCTCCCTGAAGCTTCTCCTTTGAGTCTCAGGATTCTGCAGAGCCACTTTCTGGCAGGACTTCCTTCTGAGAACAGTATCAAACACTCTCACTCTCCAATGGCCCTGTCATTTAATAATGACTCCACTACTCAAAAACCTCAGAATGCTTTCTAAATGTAGGTGCTTTTCCAGAGTGAAAAGAAAGCCATGAATGATTCCCTAGAGCGACTTCAGACTCCTTCATGAGTCAAGGAAGAAACACCTGAATTATGCCTTCCTCGTAGACAATTACTAAGATGAAGCCTAAGGAAATGGCACCAGAGCCTTTTATTGCCACTGACATTTCATACCTACATTGAAATACTGTGGGAAACTGTTATGAGAATTTGCGGGTGGATCTGAGATAATTATTCAGCATTGCCCAGAATAGATCGTCAGTCTGTGTAAGCAACATTAGGACAGCCCTGCTGACTTTACCACCTACCGCAGTATACTGCATTCAGTATGTGCTCAATGAACGTTTTCTGAGTGGCTGGATAAATTAATTATGTGAACTAAGACTTTCTTAAAAACAGGACTCCTCGTGACTTATTTTAGATAAACCTATATGTGACGGGTAATATTTAGAAAACCCGCTGCTCAGTGCAGCTCTGCTAGCTATCTGGGCCGCCCGCCATGTTCCACACTAGAAGCGGCCAGAGACGTTACTGGGGCGGCTGGTTCCACCGATCAGTTCCATAGAGATCATGGACCAAAGCATAGGTTTTGGACCAACCCTGTCAACCCTCATGGTTCTCTGCTAGCCCGATGCAATACACCTGCCATGCTCACCGTTCCCGGTAGAATGAAGAATCTTAATGCTTAAAGATTATTCAAAAAATTTATATAATTGGAAATGCTCAATTAACATGATGCCCACACAATTAGAGTTGTTACCCAGTATCTAACCTTTAGATATAATTGTTACCCAGGACTGCTCTCGACCATTCGTCCTCCTCTATGGTTGCCAGTCTCTTTCTCCCTCCTCCTCCTCCTCCTCCTCCTCCTCCTCCTCCTCCTCCTCCTTCTCCTCCTCCTCCTCACGCTTCACTCCGCCTACCTTTTACACAGCCCAATCACCGAGCTTTATTACAAATGTAGTGGGAAAATATCCCGCTACAACCCATAAACCAAGAAGATCACTCAGCCATAAGCCCTATGTCTAAAGCGCAATAAAACAACTCACTTATAAAACCCCTTTATTTCTGTCTATTCAGAAGAATATACTACACTTTATGTTTTTACCATTACCCCTCATTGAAACAGATGTGAAATTTTTGATTTTTTGATGACTTGTAAATGAATGTGTTCTGGCAGAATATGTAGTTAAACATTTTAACAATTTATTTATTTCTATTTTATGTGTATGAGTGGTTTTTTTTGTATGTCTATTCACCACATGCATGCAGTGTCCTCAGAGGCCAGAAGAGGGCATCAGATCCCTGGAACTGGAGTTACTGTTACCTGCCATGTGGTAGTGGGAGTCCAGCAAGGCTCTGGTAGAGGAACAACACATGTTCTGAACTGTTGCACTATCTTTCCAGCCCCAGTGACTTAAATATTGTTCGCAGATAAAAATATTTTTCATTGGTAAAAAATGCTACTTGAGTGTCAAATAAAATAATTAAATGTCTTTCTTAAAAGATTTTATCAGTGTGAGCATGAATGAAAGTGTTGGGTTGTTATACTGTGGGGCTGTTGCTGGGTTGGTCCCATATCTGCCCCCACAAGGGGTTAGGGATGTGGCTCAGAGAGGCAGAGGTGCAGGAATTTGACGGTGTTCACTTCACACTGGCACAGGGCAGATGTCGGGCTATGTGAAGCTGGGGGACTCCACTCCAGGGATGAAGGAACACAGTCTGAGGTCCCGCAGGGCCAGAGCTCTTGGCTTGGGGGTCTTGGGCCAAAAGGTGGCCGGAAACCAGTTGGTTCTCAGGACCCTGGGCTCTCAGGCACCACTAGAGGCCTTGGAAGGGTTGAGACTGAAGTGGGCACTTACGGGCTAGATGGACCCACAGCCGACCACGGCAGGGGAAAGGATGAGCTCCGCTGCATCCTGCGGGATGAGTCACTGAGACCAAGAACTCTCATCCCCGAGGGATGAGCTCTGCATGTGCAGCGTGCTTGGGTTGCTGGGCCTGAGTTGCTTGGGTTTATTGTCATGGCAGGAAGATGAAAACTATACCCTGCTGTTTTCAGGGTGGGCCTGAGGTTAAATACCTTTTGCAAAGAGGAGGGGCTGGGAAGGACTGTAGTCTACCAGTGGAGAGGCTAGGGGGCGTTGATCTACATGACTGAAATGTGCACGATGGATGGAGGTCTTCGACCTGGTCTCAGGAGCCTGGATCTGGAAGCATGGCGAAATGTATGCTATACCTTGCAGGGAAACCTGTGGGGTCTCTGGCTATCTTCAGTCGGAAACCATACTTTCCTTTCATGGTCCTACATGAAAGTGTGTGTGTGTGTGTGTGTGTGTGTGTGTGTGTGTGTGTGTACATGTGCATGCATGTAAACATGAGGATACACATATCTATGGACAAGCAGAGGCCAGAAAAGGCTGTCTGGTCCTCTGTAACCCAGGTTTAAGGTGCTTGTGGACAGTCAGCATGTTATGTGATTACTAGATTCTGAATTTCCATGATCATAATTGCATAAAAACTCTTCTCATTGAGCCATTCTCCACGCTCCAACTGCCTTTTCTGTATAAGCATGATTTCATTTTTAGAAGGGTGTGGATATGCCCAATAGATATAGAAATTTTCAGGATGATGTGTGGTATAGAAACAAAGGAAAAGAAGATTTATTTCAAAAGCTGGCATTTTATTCTCTGTATAACTAATTAGTAATACCTGTTTGAGATAGCAAGTGCCACCTGTTGTGTTACTAGAACATAAGACTATTTCAATCCATCAAAGCAGAACACCGGAACATCAGGTTTCTGATAGATAAAAGCCAGCAGCTACTCTGTGAGTTTAAAGTGTGAAGTGTGTAGTGTCTGGAAACTGTGTAATGGGAAATATGCTCTCTGAGACAGCCTAGTATAGGCAGTGGGAG
Source organism: Mastomys natalensis (assembly GCA_021653895.1). Lineage (NCBI taxonomy): Eukaryota > Metazoa > Chordata > Mammalia > Rodentia > Muridae > Mastomys > Mastomys natalensis. The sequence goes on from JAJTUV010000501.1 coordinate 632,625, forward strand.
GCATCATGGTAGAACACAGGAACAGTTTGTTTGTTTGCCTGCCTGGTGTTTGTTTCAGAGAAGAAATAACTAATTTGGCTAATATTTTAGAAAACTGAATCCATGAGCAATTTCTCTGCATTATGGATAGCCAAGTAATAGTTCTACTTTGTGAGCATTAAAAAGCGTAACCAAATATTCTCTGAATTTGTTTCAGGATTAGATAATTAGGATGGACTGCATGAAAGGGGGACTGTGGACATAATCTGAGGAAGAATGAGCTGGTTTGGGGTGAATGAGAAGGAATATCAGGTGGATGAAAGCAAAGTAAGGCAGGGAACCACAGAAAACGTAAGACAGGAGCAATACGGATGGCAGGGGCAATGAGGACAGCAGGGGCAATAAGGACAGCAGTTCTCTCCTTGACAAAAGGCAGCAGAAGCCAAACAGAACTATGACTGGACTAGAGCATGAGACTTCCAACCCCCTAGTCAGGGTCGTCTCTGAGACTTCAGTGCTTTGATCATGAAATTAAGACATGAACAGCTCTGAAATACAAACTCCTGAACTAGGGATGAGGTGTGAGAATTCTTCAGAGTGTGTTGTGCTGTCCTGGGAGCTGACATGTAAACAAAACTGGGAGAGGAGATGTAAAGGGTTTCCTGGTGTGCAAACCCTGTGTGCTTAGTGAAGTCATGGTCAATTGCTAGCTCACACAAATGTCCTTATATAAATACTATCAATAGACTTAATGTAAGAATAAAAATGATTATCAAGAAACTGAATGAGAACTTAGGGTGAGGTTGAAGCTTTGTTACATCTCAGGTTGCAAATGAACTGCAGATGAAGAGAAAGTGTGGCAGCATTTTCTTGAGGGACTGAAAAGGCTCAAGGACAAACCTCAACAAAAAGAAAATGGGAACTTGCTATGCTGTGTAAGAGAAGTACAAAAAGAGATTTTATTAATAAAAGATTTTATTCTCCTAGAGGAATAAAATCCAATATGAGTTTGCCATTCATTGCTCAGCCACCAACTGAACTGGTAGGACAATTTCAAATCATTAATTGAGACAGATGGTTAATGTTTTTAATGGCACAATTAACTAATAAATAACTGCAAAACACTTTGTAAATAGAAAGAGTCACATAAATGTTTAATAATCACATAAAGTTCGGAGGCTTATTTCAAGTTACATTTTTACATTCAAGTGTTTTATTGACATTCCAGAGAAATGCCAATAATATGATCAGATGCATTATTATAACTGTTTCTACAAATACAACAGAGACAATGGGAAAACAGAACCACTTCAGCCAGAGTGGGCAGAGAAGAGTGGCTCAGTATGCAGTGTTCCTTCACAGAAGGCAGGAAGGACAGATGAGAGGTAGTTGTGTACAGAAGCACTGGAGGAGATGACTGCCCTCCATGGGAACCTCCTTTGCCTATGCATTTGAAAGAGAATTTTTCAGACAAAGCAATGTGAAAGACATGAACTGGAGGAAGGGCTCTGAAACTCAAGTAGTAGAATAAAATACATTTATGAAGCATTTGGAATCCACAGCTCACCTACTCTTTGTGACGCTTGAATGAATACTGGCAGCATTGCCTATTTTAAAACTGAAAACCCCTGACTCACAGAAAGATTAAAATACTTGTCAAATAGTGACATTTTAGGAAGAAATAGAATCAGCTTCAATCCTAAACAGCATGGCTTCAGTATCTTCTATGAAGAATCTGGATAAATTGTATACTCTAAGTCAATGAAACAGAATCTGGAATAAATAATATACACTAAGTCAATAAAGCACTTGCACTGCTCCTCCCTTCTCCCTCCAAACATGGCTGGCCAGTGGCACCACAGCCATTTCTGGACCACGGTGACAGCAGCTCTGTCATGACCAATGCCAGCAGACACTTCTGTTAAGAATCACTTGTTCCAGGAGGAAAATAAGACCCATCACAGTCAGATTTGCCCCGACTGCAACCAAAACCAATATGCCAAAGAGGCCTGAAGACAACAAAAATACGCCACTCACTGAGTGCTTGATAGGAACAGGGCATTATTTTGTTTTATTTTAATTTTACAATTGCTGAACTTCCGTGAATTCCCAGTTTTAATTGGATATTTTATTTATTTACATTTCAGATGCTATCCCCTTTCCCCATTTTCCCTCCCCAGAAACCCCCTATCCCATACTCTCTTGTCCTTTTTGCTTTTATACCATTTTAATTACATGCAAGTATTAAGGTCAGCTCTAGGTTGAGGAGCTAGCAATACAATTGATGCAATTAGTGAAGGAACAAGCAATACAATAAACCCAGATAGTCAAAGAACAAGCAAGGCAATAAAGAAAGTTCTGGAACACTCCTGTGATCACTGTTTCTAAGGGCTTATCAGATGACCAAAATATCTGAGCCTACTTTCCTATCCTAGCCCAAAGTCATTTTCATGTCTGAAGCCTACTTCCTTGGTCTAGCCTAAGATTTAGATTCCTGCCTGAAATTACTTCTTTGTTCTAGCCTAAGATTTAGATTCCTGCCTGAAATTACTTCTTTGTTCTAGCCTAATGTCAGATTCCTGCCTAAAGCCTACTTCCTTGTCCTTGACCAATGTCATATTCCTGCCAAGCAGCCCATTTCCTTGTCTTTGGCCCATGTCAGATTCTTGCCAAGCAGCCATAAAAGCTCTCTGCCTCTTCCCCTTTTTTATTTCATAAACAAGATTGAGCCTGTCTTAGGTCATTCCTCCATGAATGCCTTCCTTATCTGTCATGGAATATACATTATCAAAAGCAATACACTTCTGTATTAGGTTGGTAAGGCTCTCTGCAAAATCTTACCCATTCTTGACTTGCCAGCTTGTTAATTTAATAACTCTGTCTCCGAGTCTAGTTATTTTCAGTTTCAAGCCATGTACTTTGGAGGCCAACATGTTAATGTTGTTAAAGACAAGTTTTAACATGATGGGCATTAATAAAAGTATTCCCAGGACAAAAAGGACTAGTATGATCAATGCTAAATATACATATATGTATACATATATATGCATATGTATATATCATATATCATATATCATTTGTAGATATGCCATTCTTAAAGCTTGACAAAAATAGAAATACTGACCTCAGGCCATAGGTAATTTTATTAGCAGTATCTGCAGCATCAACGCTCAGCAGAGCAGCATTCTTTAAATTCATAAGCCCACTACGCAAAGTTAAAACATCCATAGAGGTATTAGAATTATGCCAAATATACTGTAAGTGTCTTTAAACTTTTTCCTAATTATGACTACCACTGTAAATTTTTTGAACTAACACAAATCCATTGGTATTTGACATGACACTCAAGATGGCTCCTTACTCTTAAACTCTGAACCACCTTCCAATGATTTGAATAGGATAAAGAGCATCAATACATTGTTCCAAATGCCTATCTAAATCCTCTTGTATAGTCAACACATTAGTAACATTTTTTGCTAAATGATTAACAAAAGTAGCTGTCTTAACTTCTTGTATCAAAGCAATTGCAGAAGCAATGGTGCTAGCAATTAATGTAATTAAAGCTGTTATACCAGCAATAATCAAGCCCACTACCCTCTTGCTTCCCCATGATCACTTAAATGGTTAGCTGTGAGCATCTGCCTCTGTATATGTCAGGCTCTGGCAGAGCCTCTCAAGAGACAGCTATATCAGGCTTCCTGGAATCCACAATAGTGTCTGCATTTGTTGACTGTACATGAAATGAATCCCCAGGTAGGGCAGTCTCCAGATGGCCCCTCCTTCAGTCTCTGCTCCACACTTTGTCTCCATATTTGCTCCTGTATTTTGTTACTCCTTCTAAGAAGGACTGAAGCGCCCACACTTTGGTCTTTCCTCTTTGTAAGCTTCATGTGGTCTGTGAGTTATATCTTGGGTACTATGAGCTTTTGGGATAATATCCACTTATCAGTGAGTGCATACCATGTGTGTTCTTTTGTGATTGAGTTACCACACTTGGGATGATATTTTCTAGTTCCCTCCATTTGCCTAAGAATTTCATGAACTCATTGCTTTTAGTAGCTGAGTAATACTCTATTGTGTAAATGTACCACATTTTCTGTATCCACTCCTCTGTTGAAGGACATCTGGGTTCTTTCCAGCTTCTGGCTATTATAAATAAGGCTGCTATGGACATAGTGGAGTGTGTGTCCTTGTTATAATGTTGGAGCATCTTCTGGGTATATGCCCGGGAGTGTTATAGCTAGCTCCTCAGGAAATAATATGTCCAATTTTCTGAAGAACTGCCAGACTGATTTCCAGAGTAGTTGTACAAGCTTACAATCCCACCAACAATGGGAGAGTATTACTCTTTCTCCACCTCCTCACCAGCATCTGCTGTCACCTGAGTTTTTGATCTTAGCCATTCTAACTGGTGTGAGGTGGAATCTCAGGGTTACTTTGATTTGCATTTCCCTGATGACTAAAGATACTGAGTGTTTCTTTAGGTACTTCTCAGCCATTAGATATTCTTCAGTTGAAAATTCTTTGTTGAGCTCTGTACCACATTTTTAATAGGGATATTAGATTGTCTATAGTCTAATTTCTTAAGCTCTTTGTACATTTTGGATATTAGCCCTCTATCAGATATAGGATTGGAGAAGATTTTTTCCCAATCTTTTGGTTGCTATTTTGTCCTATTGGCAATGTCCTTTGCCTTACAGAAACTTTGCAATTTTATGAGGTCCCATTTGTCAATTCTTGAGCTTAGAGCATAAGCCATTGGTGTCCGGTTCAGGAACTTTTCCCCTGTGCCCATATGTTCAAGGCTCTTCCCCACTTTCTTTTCTAGTAGTTTCAGTGTTTTTATGTGGAGGTTCTTTATCCACTTGGACTTCAGTTTTGTACAAGGCAATAATGGATCGATTTGCATTCTTCTACATGCTGACTTCCAGTTCAACCAGCACCATTTGTTGAAAATACTGTCTTTTTTTTCCACTGAATGGTTTTAGCTCCTATGTCAAAGATCAAGTGACCATAGGTATGTGGGTTCATTTCTGGTTCTTCAATTCTATTCCATTGATCTTCTTGCCTGTCTCTGTACCAATACCATGCAGTTTTTATAACTATTGCTCTGTAGTACAGTTTGAGGTCAGGGATGGTGTATGTTTTCTAGTTCTTTTCATTTGCCTAATTTTATATCCAGCCACTTTGCTGAAGTTGTTTATCATGTTTAGGAGTTGTTTGGTGGAAGTTTTGGGGTCACCTAAATATACTATCATATCATCTGCAAATAGGGGTATTTTGACTTCTTCCTTTCCAAATTGTATCCCTTTGACCTTCTTTTGTTGTCTAATTTTTCTAGCTAGGACTTCAGGTGAATTCCCATTTTATATATAGCAAATCAGCCCATACTACTCTGCCTTGCCTGAATTCACAGAGGTTATAAAGGATTTAAATCTTTGCTTCACTCTGCTTCCTCAACTCTCTTCAGCAAATAGCATTCTGAGGAGTAAGACACTTAAGCCTTTTCAATTAAAATAGCAAATTAGATAGGAATCCTTTTTATTTCTTTCTAGTTTAATACTCTGATCACTCTTCAACATGGATGAATCTTCTAGAACAAATGTTTCTCACTGGGGTGCAGTGAAGACTTAGGGAAGAAACAGCTCCATTGTACAGGATTACTCTGTATGAAAGTCATTTTCCATCTTGTTCCCTGGGTCCCACTAGAAACACTAAACACAATGCCAGGGAAAGCACCCTGCACATTTCCCAGCATTTGTCCTAGATACAATGGTCTTTCCACAACAGAGACTGGCAAAATTTCTTTGTGGAAAAATTCCAAATGGAAACTATTCCAAATGGATATGGCATTTGGTGGTCTCTGTCATAGCTACTAACCCCTGTGTGGTGTCACAGAAAACACAGATAAAAGCACGCATAGCTGCACTTCACCCAAACTCCTCTGTCACTATTCTACAGATAAAACACTGAGACTGAGGGGTTCTAACACTCCTGAGAGGGTTCAACTAACAAGCAGTAGGTCTTAATTCAACTCAAAGTCAGAGTGATTCCAGGGCTTAGGCTCATATTTCAGACATGATTGATTTCCAAAATTTTAGCTCTTTTTCTCCTGGCAAGAAGGCTGATTATGTCTTAGAACTTCTTATAGTCAAGACTGTGGTCCTCTTCATTTGTCTGGGGTTGGTTGCTCATTCCTACCTAAAGGCCTTACAGGACTTACATCTTTGATAACATGAACTGGTGTTGCCATTGACTTTTATCACAGTTAGAATGACACTCCCAGTTGGCTCTGATACATGGTCTTCCACAGAGTCCTCACCCAATATAAGATTCCACAAAATCAGTCACCTGAATAGGTATTCACTGGTGTGTAGCTTTTATTTGCCATGCCTTGTGTCCATAAGAACCACAAGCCAACTCTTGCCCATTAAAGTGAAAAGGAATAGAAATTGCTGAGCCTGTGGTCTGACACATTCAGGATCCATAAGCAATGGCTCATGTTAGGATAGTGAGTGGCAAACAGACAGTGCTGCTGGCCCTGCTGTAACTATATAAGTGAAGGGGATTATGAGAAGGCTTAGAACACCTAAGTCTATCAGAATGGAGTTGTGACTACTGACACTGTAGACTATCTCAGTAAAAGTTTTATTTAGCGTCCCTACTTTATTAGATAGAAAAAGACCCATTGTCAAACATGGCCAAGCTTCTCTACCCACTCATCCCCAGGAGACATGTGGATGGAACTTCTTCCAAAAGGTAGAGGTACTTAGCATATAGATCAGTGGAACCTTTAGGGATTCTACTGTTCATCCATGTATTAGATATAGCAGAAAGGGGGCAATGGTCAATTTCTTAAACCATAGTGGGCATGTAGGGGATTTAGTACAAGAGGCAGGCTAGCAAGTCAGGATGAACAAAAAAATAGAGTCACCATGTATTTCCTATGAAGCTTTTCAGTGAGTATTAGAATGCATGGTTCTGATAACTTCTGATTTCTGTTGGGAAGTGCTTCTATTCCAGATATTTACTATATTAGAAGAAACTACAGATAAAGATTTTAAACATATTGTACATTGGTATTTGACAAATTGGTAGATTAGTTTCTCTCATGGTAATTTGTTTGACAAAATGATTTGGTTTCTCATTGTTTGTTAGAGACAAACCTCTCTTAGCAGTTTATGAGTATGAAGTGTAGCATGCTTGTGACAGAGATTTCAAGTATCTAGTGCTTTTATTTAACAAGAATAAAATAATTACAAAATGTAATCTATTACCTTTTGCTATTTGTTATTATTTCTTATCCTCACATAGAATTATTTCTCCTTTATAAACCAAAGCAGATATAAGAGGGTTGTAGTAAGTAAATAATTTTGTCTAATGTCAATAATTGCTAACAGCTCAATTATACTGTGAAGTGCTGTACTTGTCATGAAGTTTAAGAATCCTTATCATGGATTCTATTACATATATAATTCACTTAAATTACATTAATTATACAGATTTTTAATGAAGAAGAGAGACTGCTTTTAATCTTCACAAGTAGAGACAATGATCAAAATATTTATGTGGGGAATACATATTTTGTTCTGTTGACATCCTTAAAATAATTCATCTGCTTAGGCAGTATTAGCACTTTTACATACTGAGGAGGAGAACAGACATGTTTGAACTGCACATAAAAATATATGATGCTTAGTTCTTCTATTTAATATCTAAATTTATGAAATCTTTAAGCTTTTTTTGTTTGTACTTAGAATAGTTCTTGCATATACTAGGCAAATTATTAGGCTAAATCCAGTTATATTCTTATTGGATGTGTGTGTGTGTGTGGTGTCACATGATATGTGTGGCGGTCAGAGAATAACATGTGGGAGTCAGTTCATTCATTCTACCATATATGTCCTAAGGATTGAACTCAGGTTGTCAGGCTTGGTGGGAAATGCCTTGATCCACTGAGCCCTCTCATTTCCCCAGGCCCCAGCTATTTTGAAGATTAATTGGTGGTATCTATAAAGTTGTCTTAAGGTCATAGATATGCTTGGTACATCTCTCAGCCAAATTTCTAATAATTCTAACTTTGTGTGCCTCAGTACATTGTCATCCATAAAATTAAAATGCTAACATTTGGAGAACTTAAAGAGGATTGTGTAATGTTTTTAAAACAACCTAGAGCTAGTGCTATATAACTTTTTCATTATTTATCTATCCATTGTGGAGTTCAATATAACAGATATAATAATAATATCCAATGCACCTCTATGGACTAGGTAGCTGACATGTTTTAACATTAAAATTTCAAGGAAGACATGGTGGTGCACACATGCAATCCCAACACTGAAGAAGCTGGGGTAGGAGGATCAAGGATTCTAAACCAAGGGGGCATGGAGAGTACATGCTCTTGCAGAGTATCCAGATTCAATTCCCCACACTCACACAGTGTATCCCTTTTCCAGGTCATCTGATACTGTCTTCTGTCTTCCACAGAGACCAGGCATACATGTGGCAAATGGAAATGCATGCATGAGGAACACCTATACAATAAAAATAAAGACATATTTTTTTTAAAATGAAGTCAAAACCAACCTGGGCTGCATAGCCAGTTCCAGGCCAGCTAGGGATACCTAACAAGATGCTGTCTCAAAACATTTAGTAAATAAAACAAACAATCTAAAACTAAACTTCCATTAAAGTAGCCCAAGGTAGCCTTGTGTGATAAATTATAAACCCCAAAATAATTTTAGGAGTATTTGCTCAAATGATACGATTATTGAACAGCATAATAGTGAAAATTATTTTCATTTTTCAAGTTATTTTAAGTTTTTTATAGATAGTGATCTAATTTTCAACCATGAGGAATCAGGTGGAGAGCTTAAGAAGGCCCCAGATATGGACATTTTTAAATCCAGTTGTGATTGGACATAGAAAGTGAGGAAAAGCCCAGGTATCGGGTGAGGAAGGAATGTAAATGGCCTCCAAATGCAGTGTCTCTAAAGCTGCCCTACCCATCTAAGCTGTGCCTTCCTCTGACATATTAACAACTGCTCACGGCTGGCCAGAGTGTGGAAGCTCTCATTTCAACAGGAAACCCACAGTGTCTATGGAAAACACACCTATGCTTTCTTTGTATGGTTCTGACAGAGCCAGAGAGCTACACCCTACCTTCATGAGCTATGGTAGCTCTGTGCTCTCTGGAGGCTCTGGTTCTGAAAGCAGAGAGCTTTGGGATGACAACCAGCAAGGAGACTTTACCATGAGGACCACCCGTGAGCCTCTAACCACAGGTCTTCTAGAATACGTCACCACGAGGTTCTGCATCCCCTTTAAAATACTGAGGTGGTTCAACGAATGGTAGAAAAGCTAAAGAAGAAAGGAGAATGGAAATAGATAACAGGAGATTCCTTCCCTGTTGGAATTCTAGGTGCAGTCTGGCCCCAGCAAGTTTGGGAGCTGCTGTCTCTTAGTATTCAAGGAAAGAAGCAGTAAGGATGAATAGGATTACGTTTACATCTCAGGGTCATATATTTATATAGAACTAGATTGTAGAAACTTGCTAGTCCTTGCTTGTGTTCTTGAGGCTTATCTTGACTATCCCCAATCTGATTGTGTGTCTAGGGAGAGGTTGCAGTGCCTTCGGGCATGTCAGTTCAGTTGATGTCTTCTTACTGGAAACCTCTGTATCACCTATAGCCCTTTACACCATCTGCAGTGCAATAAATGTAGTATATGCATTTTTAAATCAGGAAAACACAGAAACTTCATTTGACACGATACTTTAAAATTTTAACACTCAGTTGCACACTCAAGTATGGCTTTATTTTTCTTTCCCATTCTCCCAGAAACCAGTGAATGCTTGCTCAAGAGGCAAGCAGAACAGAATAGTCTCGGAAAACTGACCCTTCAGTAAACCAGTGACTTTATATCCAGGCTATATATAAAAATGATTATTGGTTAAATAGTGTGTGTTTGTATGTGTGTGTGTTTGTGTGTATGTGTGTGTGTTATTATTGGTTAAAAGTTATAAAAAATACTGATTTTATTTTTTTTCTTTTAGGTGGGAAATAAGGAAAGATGAAACACTGGAAGAGAAAGAAAAAATGATGCTTGAACACTTAAAACAGATCTGTACCATACAGGACTCTTCCACACCAGACAGCACAAACGAACAGTAATCTGCAGAAAAACTGCAACAGCTTTATTTTAGGAAATAGTCTCATACAATGAAGGCTTTTCGCCATCCTCAGAAGGAGCCTCACATGGGCCATCGAGTGCACCCATTAGTCTCTGTACTGAGTCACAGGAATAAAGAATAAGAGCTCCACATTTCTTATTTTAAAAATAAGTTCCAATTGTTTTCTTTAACAATCTTTCTCCTTATATGATAAAGCTGCTGCCATCTCGTGTTCCCTTTGAATTATGTGGTTTGTTTTTTTTTTTTTCTTTCAGTACTGAAGTATCTATGACAACAGGCAAAATGTTTGGAAGTATTTTCCTAGGGATTTCTTATACAATATTTGGATGCAGAGTTGATTGGAGCAGCCCCCCCCCGGAAGTCATCTGAAAATTAAAATTTAATTTTGTAGCTGTAACCCAAATCTGGATCGTAATTGCCTTTAATACTCATGATTGAGCCAGTCCTCACTTACCATATAACCTTTTCTTCATCCACTCTAAATCATAACACTAAAAAGCACTGTCTAGCACTGTTGGCACCAGTCATATGCCTGCTTGTGTTGGTTGTTGCCTTCCTCCTAAATCTTACTCCATTCATATGCTTCCACATCCGGGGCCAAGTGGCTCTAATTTAGGCAGCTCCTGGCATCCTTTGGCTCAACCAAAAAAAAAAAAAAAGATATTTTTTTCCAACCAAAAATCATCTTTCTTTTGAAACTACATTCAAAAGTTATCCTTCTCATTACCTACCTCATTACCTACAATGTCAGTTTTATTATTTCCACTGTGTATGTGCACAGACACACTGAAACACACACACACACACCAGAGAGAGAGAGAGAGAGAGAGAGAGAGAGAGAGAGAGAGAGAGAGAGAGAAATAGAAGGGATGTAATGTGGGTGGATGTCCTCTATTACCGTCTACCAAGTACAATATGTATTTAGTAGTATGGCCTTCCTATCAGTGCCTGATATTGGATTATAAAGAACCCAGAACATCAAATATAATATGAGGTTTTCCTTTATGAATCTATATGTGGTGCTATAGGATCATTCAGTATGTGAGCAGTTACTAACATACCTGATTAAGGAGCTACCATTGAAAGAACTGTTGACAAAGTGCTTTGAGGACAAATGGGAGAAGCCTCATTGTGTACCATAGACCATCTGGCATCAAACATAATGTCTTCTGGTGGTCTCATGAACTTAATAAACTGTGTGTGCTCCCATGTTCTTTGATCTTTATGAAATATTTGTAGCTATACTGTTTCCTATAGAAAGTATTTATATGTTTCAGAGGGTGAGTTTGGATGCTAAGGAAGCTACTCTAAAAGTCTTGGAGTTTTCCTTTTTATATTAATTAATTTATTTATTTATCTACATCCCAAATGTTGCCCCATCTCCTGGTCCTCCCTCACAGAGTTCTTATACCCATGCCCCATGCCTCTCCCCTCTGAGAGAGTACCATCCCAGGACAATCCCCGACTGGTGAATCAAGTCTCTACAGAACTGGTTAGGTGTATCCTCTCCCACTGAGGCCAGACAAGGCAGCCCTCTGCTACATGTGTGCTAGGAACCTAGGACAAACCTCAGTATGCTCTTTGGTTAGTCGCTCAATCTCTGTGAGCTCACAGGGGTCCAGACTGTTGGTCTTCCTATGGGGCTGTCATCCCCTTCAGTTCCTTTAATCTTTCCCTTAACTCTTCCACAGGAGTCCCAGACCTCCATCCAATGCTTGACTGTGAATATCTGCATCTGTCTCAGTCAGTTGCTGGTAGAGCCTTTCAGAGAACAGCCATGCTAGGCTCCTGTTTGCAAATACAATATAGCCTCAGTAATAGTGTCAGGGTTTAGTGCCTACCTACAGAGTAGACCCCTTCATTCTCGGATCCACTTCTGCCCATGAATTTCGTTTAGGAACAATTTTGGGTTGAAAGTATTGTAGGTGAGTTGGTGTCCCCATCCCTCCACTGGAGGTCCTGTCTGACTACTGGAGGTTGTCTCCTCAGGTTCTATATTCCCACTGTTAAGCATTTCAGCTAAGGTCACCCACATTGAGTCCTGGGGGACGTTCTAGAAGTTCCCCCATGCCCCACCCCCAGCACCTGCATATTTCCATTCATTATCCTGGCTCTCTGTGTCTCTCTTCTGCTTTCCCGCACCCCATACCTGACCCTATCCCCCCTCCCCTCTCCTATCCAGGTCCATTCCTCCCTCTGCCTCTGATGATTATTTTGTTCCCCCTTAGAAGTAGAATTTCAGCATCTTCACTTGGCCCTGAATTCTTGCTTAATTTGTTTGGGTCTATAGGGTGTATCATGTGTATTCTGTTCCTTTTGCCTAATATCAACTTATCAGTGAGTATGTACCATGCATGTCTTTTTGGGTCTGGATTACCTCATTCAGGATGATATTTTCCATTTCCATCCTTCCATTTGCCTGCAAAATATATGATGTCCTTGTTTTTAATAGCTGAGTAGTATTCTATTGTATAAATGAACCACATTCCTATATCCACTCTTCAGTTGAGGGACATCTAGTTTGCTTCCAGTTTCTGGCTATTATGATTAAGGCTGCTATGAACATAGTGGAGCACATGTCTTTGTGGTATGGGTGAGCATCTTTTGGGTATATGCCCAGAAACAGTACATCTGGGTCTTCAGGTAGAACTATTTCCAACTTTCTGAGGAAACATCAGATTGATTTTGAGAGTGGTTGTACCAATTTGCAATCCCACCAGCAATGGAGGAGTGTTCTTCTTTCTCCACATCCTCACCAATATGTGTTGTCACTTGATTTTTTGATCTTAGCCATTCTGATAGGTATAAGGTAGAATCACAGGGTCATTTGGATTTGCATTTCCCTGATGAGTAAAAATGTTGAGCATTTCTTTAAGTGTTTCTCAGTCATTTGATAATGACTCTGTTGAGAATTCTCTGTTTAGCTCTGTACTCCATTTCTTAATTGGATTATTTGGTTTTTTGGAAGTTAACTTCTTGAGTTCTCTATATATTTTAGATATTAGCCCTCTATCAGATGTAGGGTTAGTGAAAATCTTTGCCCAATCTATAGGCTGCCTTCTTGTGCTACTGACAGTGTCTTTTGCCTTACAGAAGCTTTTCAGTTTCATGAGGTCCCATTTATCAATTGTTGATCTTAGCACCTGAACCATTAGTTTTCCTGTGCCAATGTGTTCAAGGCTATTTCCCACTTTCTCTTCTATTAGATTCAATGTATCTGGTTTTATGTTGATAGTCTTGATCCACATGGACTTGAGTGTTGTTTGTACAAAGTGATAAATATGGATCAATTTGTATTCTTCTACATGCAGACTACCAGTTAGACTAGCACCATCCAGACATCAACAACAAGAGAAACAACAGAAAGCACACACACTCATGGAAACTGAACAATGCTATAATCAATGATAACTTGGTTAGAGAGAAGAAAGAAAGAAAGAAAGAAAGAAAGAAAGAAAAGAAAGAAAGAAAGAAAGAAAGGAGGGAGGGAGGGAGGGAGGGAGGGAGGGAGGGAGGGAGGGAAGGAAGGGAAGGAAGAAAGAAGAAAGAAAGAAAGAAAGAAAGAAAGAAAGAAGAAAGAAGAAAGAAAGGAAGGAAGAAAGAAAGGAAGAAAGAAAATTAAAGACTGTCTAGATTTTAATGGAAAGTCACAACATATTCAAACTTATGGTACAGTATGAAAGCAGTGGTAAGAGGAAAATTAATTGCATTTCTTTCATAAAAAAAAAAATTGGAGAGATCCTGTACTAGCAACCTAATAGCACTCCTCAAAGCTCTAGAACACAAAGAACAGAACACACCCAAGATGGCAGAAAATAAACTAAGGGCTGAAATCAACCAAGTAGAAACAAAGAGAAGAATACAAAGAATCAACAAAACCAAGAGGTGATCTTTGAGAAAATCAACAAGATAGATAAACCCTTAGCCAGCCTAACTAAAGGGCATAGAGACCATATCCAAATTAACAAAATCAGAAATGAAAAGGGAGAAATAACAAGAGAAATAAAAGAAATTAAAAAAAAAACCATCAGGTCTTACTATAAAAGCCTATATTCCACAAAACTGAAAATCTAGATGTAATGGATGATTTTCTAGACAGGCACCATTTACCAAAGTTAAATCAAGATCAGGTAAACCATCTAAATAGTCCCATAACCTCTAAGGAAATAGAAACAGTCATTAAAAACTCTGAATGGGGGAAGGGGGGAAGGCCACGGTTTTAGTGCAGACTTCAGCAAAGTGGCTAGATATAAAATTACCTCAAAGAAATCAGTAACCTTCCTCTACTCAAAGGCTAAAACTTTACATCTCCCTGCCAAAATGGAGGCAGAGCAAAAGAGACTGTGCCTGGTGTGGCTCTTTGAGACCTCAAAACCCATCCCCAAGTGACACACCTCTTCCAAAAAGGCCACACTTCCTAATCCTTCCTAAACATTCTACCAACTAGAGACCAAGCATTGAAAGCACTACAGGCACCATTAATGAAGCAGAAAATATTTTTCAAGGATCCAAAGGGCCTGAACACTCTGAGTTTCCTCTGATGAAAATATTGTAAGGAAGGTGGGTGTGATAGCATACATCTATAATAAACACCCCATTGGCTGAAGCAGAAAAACTTGGGAGTTCAGGGATAGTGTGGAATACATAATAAGATTTTTATTTAAAGAAGGAAGAAGAAGGAGAAAGAGGAGGAGGAGAAGATTACAGAAGCAGTAGTAGACGTAGTTATAGTCATGGGGATAATGCGGAATATGTAATAAGAATCTTACTTGAACAAGGAGGAGGAGGAGAAGAAGAAGGTTAAAGAAGTAGTAGTCGTAGTCCTAGTCATAGTACCAGGGCCAAGTAATGGTGCCTGCCTCACTGTCAAACTTGACAACTTGAGTTTGATTCCAGGACCTTACATGATGGAAAGAGAAAACCAACTCCTATAAGTTGTCTTTTGACTTCCACCTTCCCACTATAGCACACAGACATACATATGTGTGCTATAAACACTTGAAAATATGTAAATGTAAAAAATGAATAAAATAAAACAAATATTATAATAAAATGATTTTCAGGAAAATAACTATGGATTAGTTACTTATTGCTACATATCAATATCAGAATTTAGCAAATTAAAGCAATCCATCTACTATGTCAAAGTCACTCACTGCAGGTCAACTGTCAGCATATTTAGCTGGGCTGTTTGCTGTGGTATTTGAAAGATATAATGAAAGTTCACCAAACTCGGCTGTGGGATGGCCGGTCGTGCACCCACATGCCCCCAAGTCTCAGTCCTTCCGAGGCCTCTCAGTGGTTTGAGAGCCCAGGGTTTGAGACCAGTCGGTCCCTAGCCGCCTTCGGGCAAAGGGATCTCCAATCCAAGTGCTCTGCACCCCAGTGAAACCAGACTGAGTTTGTTCCCTGTCCAAGTACCAGCCCAGCCGTGTCTACTTGGTGCTGTGTGAGATGAACACAGCTAAACCTTCTGCGGCCCTCCTTTTCCCTGGTGTTGCATGGAATAAACTCAGCCAAGATCCCGTGAGCTCCTGCCATGCTGAACTACCATCCCAGCCTACTGCGTCTGGCAGACACATAGACCCACAACGCAACAGAGACTCATGCCCACGAGTGCCCATTCTCGGGCCTACATCATTCCCTAGAGGTGGTAGAGGATGTGGGCAAAGCCAGCTCCAAGAGTACCACCCGCTGGTGCCTGCCAAGAACCTCTCCACAGAACCGTGCTCCCACAAGTCCAGTGGAGACGCCATCTTCTGGAACCTGCCTGAGATGCTAAGCTGCCTTCTCCTCAGCCATCTGTCAGACTGCAGACTCCAGAGACACGCTGAGATCCAGACACAAAGCCACCTCCTGGAACCTGCCTAGGAGGCCAAGCTGTCTTCTTCCAGCTACACTGCTTAACTGAAGACTCCAAAGCTAAATCCTACAGAAGACAGATCCAGACCTTCCAGCTACAGATGAACTCTTTTGCCAAAGTCAAATAGCTAAAGTTACATGTTAGTGAGGAAAACTTAATGTCTATCTAGATTAGTCAGATGTTATTACCCTCAAACTATATCACCTGTATTCAAATGCTTCAGTGATCCTTTGCCTTCCCAACCCCCCCTCAACTCCCCTTCCTTCCCAACCCCCACCCTCAACTCCCCTTCCTTCCCAATCCCCACCCTCAACTCCCCTTACCCTGTGACTTAATTGTGCTAACCCCTCTGGCCTAAATAGTGCTTTCTTTTAACTTCTTCATGCAAAATTTCTACCACAGATGACACAGTGACCCCCCTTTTTAAAAAAGTAAAGGGGAGGAGATGTGGGACTGCGTAAGGGTATCCTGGTTCTTGGCTGGGCATGGGCCTAGAACCCTGAGACTCCAAGGGAGAAACGGCAGGAGTTCGGCCACGCCCCCAGAACTCAGGGTCCTGAAAAGTAGTCTAATCTCCATAGACCTACATTGTTCAGTCACGTAGGCTATTACAGCCCCTCCCAAAGTGCACTGGTAGAGGGTGTAACTACAGGCCTCAGGCCCTAGAGATTTACTACTAATGAAGGTCAGAGGGTGGAGCCAATTAACCTTCCCCAGAACCTCCCCCTTTCTCCCTCCCTACTTAACTCAGGCTGCCCTGAGTTTGGGGGGGTACATCCAGATCCATCCACCATTTGCCATGACAATAAACCCTTTTGGAAACAAGGAAAAAAAAAAAAAAGAAAGTTCACCAAAGCTTAAATAGGGAAAAATCCACTTCCAGGGTCATGTGGTTGTTGGCAATGCTCCTCATTGTGCAGGCTGCAAGACAGACGGCCTCAATTTTTTTGCCAGCTACTGGTCAAAGGCTGCTGTCAATTTGATCTTCCTTGAATGGTCTCTTGCTTCCTCAGAGTCCCCCAAAAAAAGAAAGTCTTCTTGCAAGATCCATGTTATACTTTCTAACGTAACAATATATTTGTTTCTTTTTATTGCATTTATTTATTCATTTATTGTATGTGTACATGGCAGACATGCAATGGAGCATATTGAAATCCATTCTCTTCCACCTTGTGAGTCTCAGGGATTGAACTCAGTTCATCAGGTTTGGCAGCAAATGCCTTTACTCACTGAGCTATGTCACTATCCCAATAATGTGTGATTAATCACATATAGTCATCATCTTTAGAAAATTCTAATGGTTAAAACCCCCCTCATACCACTCATGCTCAGGGAAAAGGCATCACATGAAGTATGAATGTGAGGCTGATAGGAGCCGCGCCCAGAGTGTCTACCACAGGTGGAATGCAGGCACTAGAATATCCTTTGTGGGAAAAATAGAAGTGCTGGCTTATGAAGAAGGGCTGAGAGTCAGCATTATTGCCATTTATCAAGCAGTTAAAGTAACCTGCACTCTCTGCCATACTTTCTATCTCTAGATTCTACCTGTCTTCACTTATATCTGCTCCTCATCTTTATTCACACTGGGATTTCCATTTGAGACAATAGTGAGTTCTGAAGACATGAGAAATTGATTCTAATTTTAAATAAAAACAGCAAAGCCAGGCTTCCAATCATCACTTCTACTTCAACCACATACTAGTAGATGAAATGGAATATATGATGTTTAAAACAGACCTCAAAGCTAGATCACAAATATTCACTAGAAATAAAAAGAAATCCACATTTCCAAAACTGTACCTCTAGCACTATGTTCTAACATGCTCCTTTGACACAAAGCTCCTGTGTGTGTGAGGGGGGGGGGGAGATTCATGTAAAGGCTCTGGAAGTGGTATCAACGGCACAATGCAAGTGAGTCCATCTATACAAGAAAACTGAATCAAGACATCTTCTTCCATTCTCACACCCATCTCAGCAGAGTAGAGACAAGATTCTCCTTCTCCATATCTGATGGAAGGACTTGCTTCACAATAACAACAGGACTTAGCATTTCTCATCCTGCCCTAGACTTGCCCTCAAAAAGTGATTTTGAAGCTGAGGATTCAATTCTTTGCCCCAACCTCCATTCATACAACGGAATCTCTGGGATGGAATCTACTGAGAATTATGAGCCCTGATTACCTTCCATACTTAGTTCAAGAGCTAAGTCAGGAAAGATAATTTTCTTGTGAAGAAAAATTACTAATTTTCTATTATACTATTCATATTATTGGCTAGATAGATAGATAGATAGATAGATAGATAGATAGATAGATAGTCAATATATATTATATTATATATATATATATATATATATATATATATATATATATATATATATATATATATATATTATATATTTGGTTTTCGAGACAGGGTTTCTCTGTATCGCTCTGGCTGTCCTGGAACTCACTCTGTAGACCAGGCTGGCCTCGAACTCAGAAATCCACCTGCCTCTGCCTCCCAAGTGCTGGGATTAAAGGCGTGCGCCACCACTGCTTGGCTTTATTGAGTATACTAAGAAACATTTTCCTACCTAAAGATAGAGCACTGTACTCTTCTGGGAGTATTTTTGATTTTTCAGATCTTGAGCCATCTTGAAGTGGTTGATGTAATTAAGTAGTAAAGTTCTTTTCTTTAGTCTGCAAGAACACAAGTTCTTTATTTTGTCAGACAAATTTTTTCATACTTGGGAATTTGTAGTCATTTCTTGCTACTGTTTGGTAAAGCAATGGTGGTTTGTTACTAATTAGTATGCAGAAGTAGTTACATTTCTTTTTTAGTATGTGCTGGGAAGATGAATCAGTGGGTAAAGGCATATCGCATCCACAATCAGGAAACAGAGAGAAATAAATAGATACCTGTCAGTACTCAGTTCTCTTTATCTTGTACAATCTAGAGTGCCCTGCCCGAGGCATGGTCCCACCTATAATTAAAATGGGTCATCCCACATTAGCATAATCTCCCCACAGACATGCACAGAGACTTATTCTCTTTTCAAATAATTCTACTTTCTGTCAAGTTAATAATTAACGCTACTCATCACACCCTTTTAATAGTTGAACCACTTTTGCACCAATGAGCATGTCGAACCTAGAAGGTCAGTAACAATATTCAGGGTTCACAACCATGTGGGAATAATGACTTTTCTTCCCTGAGATATTGCATAGCAACTTCTTGTACTAAGAAAGCTGGCCAGAAGGGAAGAACTTCCATTTCACTTGGATAACTCTTTATCTTCCATCCAAAGCATATGGTAGCATCAAGATTAGGTGTTTCTAATTTTGTAAATATCTATTTTATTCTTAAGTATGTGTAAATATGTGGGGACTTGCATGTGAGTGCAGATGCCTTTGGAAGCTAGAGGTACTTAATCCCCATTGGAATAAAGTTATGAGTAGTTATGAGCTTCCAAATGTGGCTGCTGAAAACTGAACACGAAACTGTTCCCTACAAAAGGAATACATGTTCTATGTTTTAGAGTGTTTCGTATTAAATATTTTATTTATTTATGTTTCAAATGTTATCCCCTTTCCCAGTTTCCCCTCTGAAAACTCCCTATCCCATCCCCCTTACCCTGCTTTTCAGAGGGTGCTCCCCCACTCACCCACTCACCCACATCTGCCTCACCACCCTAGCATTCCTCTACCTGGGGCATCAAGCCTTCACAGGACCAAGGGCCTGCCCTCCCATTGATGCCAGATAAGGCTCCTACAGCTCCTTCAATCCTTCCCTGACTTCTCCATTGGGGTCCCTGTGCTCAGTCCAATGGTTGGCTGCGAGCATTCTCATCTGTATTTGTGAGGATCTGGCAAAGCCTTTCAGGAGACAGCAATCAGTTCCTGGCATCAGCAATGTGTCTGAGTTTGGTGTCTGCATTGGGATGGATCCCCAGGTAGGGCAGTCTCTCTAATGACTTTCCTTCAAGTCTCTGCTTAGTCTTTATCCCTGCATTTCCTTTAGACAGGAGCAAGATTGGGTTAAAATTTTGGATGATGAGTGCCCCATCCCTCAACCGGGGGGCCATGTCTAACCTCTGGATATGGTCTCAACAAGTTCTCCCTCCCCTTTGTGGGTACTTCAGCTAATATCATCCCCACAGGGTCCATGGGAGGCTCTTGCTTTCCTGGCATCTGGAACTTCTTGGTTGCTACCCCAGTTCCTCATCCCCACATTGCTACACACCTCTGTTCAATTTCCTGACCCTCTGTACATCACCCCCATCTCCTCCATGCCTGATTCTGCTCTTCCTTTCCCCTCCCCTCCTCTATTCCTCCCAAGTCCCTCCACCTTGATTATATTTGTTCCCCCTTCTAAGTAGGACTGAAGCATCACTCTTTGTGTCTTCCTTCCTCTTGAGCTTCATGTGGTCTGTGAGTTGTATCATGGGTATTCCATGCTTTTCCTAATATCCACTTATCAGTGAGTAAATATATTTGTGTTCTTTTGTGCTGAGTTACCCCTCACTCATGATATTTTCTAGATCTATCCATTTGCTGGCAAATTTCATGAAGTCATTGTTTTTCATAGCTGAGTAGTATTCCCTGTGTAAATGTACCAATTTTCTGTATCCATTCCTCTGTTGAGGGACATCTGGTTTGTTTCTAGCTTCTGGCTATTATAAATAAGGTTGCTATGAACATAGTGGAGCATGTGTTCTTATTAACTGTTGGAGCATCTTCTGATATATAGCCCAGGAGTGGTATAGATGGGTCTCAGGTAATACTATGTTCAATTTTCTGAGGAACCACCAGACTGATTTGCAGAGTGGTTTGTACTAGCTTGCAATCCCACCAACAATGGAGGGGTATTCCTCTTTCTCACACCTGTGCCAGCATTATGCTCTAAGATCAAAAATTGACAAATGGGACCTCATGAAATTGCAAAGCTTATGTAAGGCAACGGGCACTGTCAATAGGACAAAATGCCAACTCACAGATTGGGTAAATACCCTTATCAATCCTATATCTGATAGAAGACTAATATCCAATATATACAAAGAACTCAAGAAGTTGGATTTCAGAGAACCAAACAACCCTATTTTAAAAATGAGGAACACATTAAGATCAGGGACTAGACAAGGCGCCCATCTCTCCCTACCTATTCAATATAGTACTGGAAGTCCTAGCCAGAGCAATTAGACAACAAAAAGAAGTCAAAGGAATACAAATAGGAAAGTAAGATATCAAAATATCACTATTTGTAGATGATATGATAGTATACTTAAGTGACCCCAGAACTTCCACTAGAGAACTCCTAAACCTGATAAACAACTTCAGCAAGGTGGCGGGTTATAAAATCAACTCAAACAAATCAGTAGCCTTCCTCTATGTGAAAGATAAACAGGCTGAAAAAGAAATTAGGGAAATGACACCCTTCACAATAGTCACAAATAATATACCTTTGGTGTGAATCTAACCAAGCAAGTGAAAGACCTGTATGATAAGAACTTCAAGTCCCTGAAGAAAGAAATTGAAGATCTCAGAAGATGGAAAGATCTCCCATGCTCATGGGTTGGCAGGATTAATTATAGTAAAAATGGCCATCTTGCCAAAAGTAAATCTACAGATTCAATGTAATCTCCATTAAAATACCAACTCAATTCTTTACAGAGTTAGAAAGAGAAATTCTCAAATTCATTTGGAATAACAAAAAACCCAGGATAGCGAAAAACCATTCTCAGCAATAAAAGAACTTCTGGAGGAATCACCATCCCTGACATCAAGCTGTACTACAGAGCAATAGTGATAAAAAAAAAAAAAAAAAAAAAAAAAAACTGCCTGGTATTGGTACAGAGTCAGGCAGGAAGATCAATGGAATAGAACTGAAGACCCAGAAATGAACCCGCACACCTATGGTCACTTAAAAATGGGGAACAGAGCTAAACAGAGAATTCTCAACTGAAGAAAGTCGAATAGCTGAGAAGCATCAAAAGAAATGTTCAGCATTCTTAGTCATCAAGGAAATGAAATCAAAACGACCCTGGGATTCTACCTCATACCAATCAGAATGGCTAAATCAAAAACTCAGTGACAGCAATACATGTTCTTAAACACCATATCTCCTGCGATAGAAGGTCTTATTACGTAGTTGTGGGCAACTAGGGATTATGACAATATTCTATATGGCTCTGGGAGTCTGAAGGACTTCACTAATGAACAAGTCACGGGGTCTGTATGTGACTGTGATGGTTTGTATATGCTTAGCTCAGGAAGGCATGGTCTTTTGGAGTAAAGGTGTTGTGGGTGTTGGCTTAAGACCCTCATCCTAGCTGCCTAGAAGTCAGTCTTCCACTAGTAGTCTTCAGATGAAGATAGAGAAAACTCTTAAGCTCTGCCTGCACAATACCTACCTGGATGCTGCCATGCTCCCACCTTGATGATAATGGACTGAACCTCTGAACTTGTAAGCCAGCCCCAATTTAATGAATGGAGTATACCAGAAGCTATGAAAAATAGTTTCCTTAAGCTGGAGTTACAGGCAGCTGCAAACCACTAACATCAGAGTTGGGAATGAAACCTGGGTCCTTTGCAAGAGCAGTGGGCAATCTTACCTGTTGAACCATCTCTTTTGCCCCTGGAGAATTTTTAAGTGATGTTTCTTTTTCATATCTGCTGGGGATGTTTATTATCTGACTGAAGTCTCATATATGATTAAAACATGCAGATAAAATAGATAACATATACTGAACTTGACAGTACAGAAACTTGAAGTATGGGTTATTGATGACTGCCAGTCATAGAATTAGGTCTGAGTTGCCTACATTTATGAGAAATGAAGTTTCTATCTTGTTGAAATCAAGCTTGTTTTGAGGATTCTTTCACAACAAACCAAACCTTACAATTGTAGCAAACACATGATGTAAATAGAACCCATATTGAGGAGTAGAGCTCAAGGTCCACAGTGCCCCTAAAAATGAAGGAAGCTAGGAAGCAAGTGTGGTTGACTTTCACAAGGATAAAAGCCTTAGCTTGACAACTATGATAGATAAACACTGGGCCATCTGCTTTCGGTTTCCTCAAGGAAACTGTGACCACTACAAAGTGGAAGTTGACCATGCTATGTATGGTGAGCAATGCTCTCTCTCAGACAGCAAAAGACCCTGGTGTATGTGGACAGAAAAGAAAGAGACGTCACAGGAGGTGGTGTGCTACAAAACTGCAGTGGTTAGAATTTGGAGGATAGTAGGGAGAGTAAAGATCACCTTCCTGATTCCCTGTCTGTAGTGGCAACAGAAATTTCAGTGAGTTGAGTGTTGGGGGAAAAGGAAAAGGGGAAGGGGGATCTGCATGATCCCCTGGGGAATAGGAGACGGAGAAAAACTACACCCAAGAACAAACTGGTATAGCTATTTTAATATAATGACAAAATAGACTTCAAATCAAATCAAAAAACATGTGAGAGGACACTATATACTTATTAAAGGAAAAATCTACCATGATGATACTGCAATTCAAAACATCTATGCAACAAATATCTGAGTTCAATAAAAGAAACACTGCTACAGCTAAAATCACATATTGGTCCTCACTCAGTGATAGCAGGTTACTTCAATGCCCTACTCTCACCAATAGACAGATCACAGACAAAAACTAAACAAAGAAATGCTGGAGCTAAGTGACGTCATAAACTGTCACCACTCTAGAGGCAATGGGACCTGGGAGAATGGAGCTGATAATGAGGTAGACTAAATACTCATGCAGTATCTGGTGTGAGGTATTTACCAGAGATGACTGCTCAGACATGGGTTTAAGCCAAGAGGAAAAGCCTTTATTAGCTAGCCGGCAACTACACTAAGTCGCCACTCAGGGATCCCACTGGAGCCCTGAGCCTTTCTCAGTGTGAGCCTTTTAAGCACAAAATCCTGTTTTGGGTTGACGTATTTCAGTGAACAAGAACAGTTACCAGAAGCAGAACCAAAAAGGCTAAAAAGAAAGTTTTGAAACTTTTCCCAGAACTATATGGGCTTTGATGGATTAGGCTTTTGTTTTAGTTCTGGCCATTTGTGTTATCTGTATGCTACATTTTACAGCCTGGATTGCACTTTCATCATGGAGTCATTTGTGCTAAGTTCTATAAGGGTAACTAAGGCCCTGTTATATCCAATTTTATTCAGAGCATCAATCTATATTATTAACAGAAAGGCCACTAGAGCAAAGGTCTCATGAACTCAAGATGTATACATCCACAAGGAAAGCTACATGTGGCAAAACCACATATTTTTCATAGAGGCATATAAAAGATAGATTAAACATTTAATTGAAGAACACAAGCAAGCAACAATCAGTAATCCATAGCAAGCCCGCTCCCATCTAGCAGGAAATGAAAACACATTTCAAGAACAACTCTATTCCACACTCCCAGAGTTCTCCCACAGGCATTCAAAATTCTCCTCCCACAACTCCATTCATTCCTGGACCATGTTCCATAAATCACTGAAATAAACCTAGCAGATATTAGAGACCTTTTCACCCAAACACGAAAGAATATACCTTCTTTTCTGCAGCTCATGGAACTATCTTCAAAATTGACCATAAAATTAGACACAAAGCAGGTCTCAATGGATCTAAGAAAACTGAAAATAACACCTTGTACCCATCTGAACACCATGGATTAAATCTGGATATTTAAATCAGATACAACAGAAAGCTTACAAGCTCACAGAAAGTGAACAACTCACCACTGAATGAAAAATGGGTCAAGACAGGAATAAGAAAGAAAATAAAAACTTTTAGAATGTGTCTTTGTTTGGGTTTCCATTTCTGTCAAAGAGACACCATGACCAAGATAACTCCTATAAAAGAAACATTTAATTGGAACTGGCTTATGGTTTCAGACGTTTAGTTCAGTATTATCGTTGTGGGAAGCATGGCAGCATGCAGGCTGATGTGTTGCTGGAGGAGCTGAGAGTCTACATCTTGATCTGAAAGCAGCAGAAGGAGACTGATTCCATATTTGGCAGAGCTTGAACACAGGAGACCTTAAAACCCACCCCCACAGTAACACAGTTCCTCCAACAAGGCTATACCTATTCCAACAAGGCTACACTTCCTAATAGTGACACTCCCCATGGTCCAAGCATTCAAATATATGAGTGTATGGGAGCCATACCCGTTCACACCACCACAGAATTAATTAAACATGAAAACACAACATTCCTAAACTTACAAGAAAAATGGACAACATTCTTAGAGGCAAGATCACAGAATCAAGTGGCTAGATTTAAAAAAAAAAAAAAAGAAGAAGTTAGAGATCACATAATAGTAATTTAATGGCACACCTGAAAGCTCTAGAACAACAGGGAGAAAGAGAAACACACACACACACACACACAGCAACAACACACAGAGAGAGAGAGAAGAGAGAGAGAGAGAGAGAGAGAGAGAGAGAGAGAGAGAGAGAGAGAATACACTAAAGGAGTAGACAGCAAGAAATAATTAACTGAGGGCTGAAATCAATAAAATAGAAATAACAACAATAAAAACAACACAAAAAAATCAGTGAAACAAAATGTTGATTCTTGGAGTAAATCAATAAAATTAACAAACCCTTAACCAAATTAACTAAAGGTAGAGAGAATATCCAAATTAACAAAGTTAGAATGAACAACAGATACCACTGAGATCCAAAAAATCTTAAGAATATATTTAAAATCTGTACTCCCAAATTGGAAAATTTAAAGGAATGAATAATTTCTCAATAGAGAAATTCACTTACCAAATTAACTCAAGATCAGATAAAGCTATTTAAACAGACCTATAACCATCATGACACAGAAGCAGTAATTACACTCTAACAACCAAAATAGCTCAGGAACAGATGGTTTTAGTGCAGAAATCTACCAGACTTTAAAAGAAGAATTAACACCAATAATCCTCAAATTATTCCACAAAATAGAAAATAGAAGTAACATTGCTCAATTATCTTTATGAGGTCACAGATACCCTGATCCCTAAACCTCATAAAGATCTAAGAAAGAGAATTACAGATTCAGTTCCCTTATAAAATTGATGCAAAAATAATAAAATACTTGCTAACTAAATCCAAGAACATATAAAAAAGTTCATCCTCCACGGTCAAGTAGATTCATCCCAGAGATTCAGGGTGATTCAATATACGTAAATCAACCACCATATAAACATCATTACCAAATAAACAGACAGAAAGACAAGACCACATCAGCATCCCATTAGATAAAGAAAAGGCCTTTGACAAAATCCAGTATTATTTTGTGATAGAAGTTCTGGAAAGACTAGATATTGAAGGGACATATTTCAGAATAATAAAGATTATTTACAACAAGCTCACTGCCAACCTTAACTTAAATGGAAAGAAACTCAAAGCATTTCCACTAAAATCAGGAACAAAGCAACACTGCCCAATCTCTCCAGACCTACTCAATATAATACTTGAAGTCTTAGCTACAACAATAACAAAACAGAAGATCAGGGGCATACAATAGGAAGAGAAGAAATCAAAGTATCTTTATTGCAATATTTTTAGTGAGGACTAAATGTACAAGGAATCATACAAATAATAAACATTTTCAACAAAATAGCAGGAAACAAAATTAACACCCCCAAATCAGTAGCCTTCCTATACACAAATGACAAATGAACTGAAGGGAAAAAAAATCAGGAAACAACACCTTTCACACTGGTGTAGAAAAAAATTGTTATCTTGGGATAACTCAACTAAGCAAGTGAACAACTTGTATAATAAAACTTGAAGACATTGAAGAAGAAAATTGAACAAGATAGCAGAAGATGGAAATATCTCCCATGTACATGTAAAAATCAATAAAATTAACAAAACCTTAACCAAACTAACTAAAAGCTAGAGAGAATGTCCAAATTAACAACATTAGAGATGAACAACAGATACCAAGGAAATCCAAATAATTGGGAGGATCTATATAGTAAAAATGACCATCCTACAAAAGCAATCTACAGATTCAATTCAATCCCCATCAAAATTTCAACAGAATATTTACAGAACTTGATAGGATAATTTTCAGCTTCATATGTAAACACAAATAATCCAGGTAGCTAAAACAAAATTCAACAATGAAAGAACAGGCAGAACTGTCGGTACCCCCAATATCACAGTGTACCACAGACCTATAATAAAAACTACAGCATAGTATTAGCATAAAACCAGACTTTTGATCAATGAAATAGAATGGAAGACCTAGACATAAAGCTATACATCTGTGGACACCTAATTTTTGATAAAGAGGGCAGAAAAGCCTACTTGAAATAAGACAGCATCTTCAGCAAATGATGGTGTTCAAATTAGATGGCTGCATGAATGCAAAAGAATGTATTATCATCCTGTATTTAACTAAACTTCAGATGGATCAAGGATTCAACACAAGATCAAATACATTGAATGTTATAAAAGAGAAAGTGGGGAATGTCTCAAAGTCATTGATACAAGAAAATAATACTGTCACTAAGACCAAAAATTAGCTAATGGGATCTTATTAAATTGAAAAGCTTCTGAATAAGGATACTGCCATCCAACAAGGCAGACTACAGAATGGGAAAAGATTCTTATCATCTACAGATGCAGTAAAGAAATAATAATTAAGATATATAAAGAAAGTAAAAGAACTGCATCAATGAAACATATACCTATTGAAAAATTCTTGAAAGAGGAGAGCACTTGTTCATTGCTGATTGGATTCCAAACATACATTTACTATGGAAATCAATATAATGGTTCTTCAGGAAGCTTAGAATAGATACACCTCAAGATCCAACTACAATTCTCTTAGGCATATTCCCAAAGGATACTTCATGCTAGTACAGAGACACTTGCTCAGCTATGTCCATTGCTAGTCTATTCATAATACTCAGAAATTTGAAACAACCTAAAAATCCATCGAGGGATGAATAAAGAAAATGTGATACATTTACACAATAAAATATTACTTAGTCATCAAAAAATTGCAGATAAATGGATGAAACTAGAAAAATATCATCCTCAGTAAGGTAACCCAGACCCAGGGAGACAAATATGGTATGTATTCACTTATATGTAGATGTTAGTTGTTAAGTCACTGATAAAAAAGCTATGATTCATTGAACCACAGAGCTTAGGTATAGAGTAAGAAACTATTGCAGGGAGGGATGGATCTCCCTAGGATGGAGAAATAGAACACACAGTTATGAATGGCAAGGCAGGAAAAAGAGGATCAAACAGGTAGGAGTGGGGAGGACTAGAATACAGGAAGAAACAGATAAAACTGAGGGCCATTTGAGGGTTGGTATGGAAACCTAATACAGTAGAAACTTCCTAAAATATATACCTACATGAAGTCAATGTAAATGAAATTGCCAAATAATGGGAGAGACAGAGCCCCAGCTGGACATCTTTTGTCACCAAATGAAGCTTTCAGGACTAGGAATTGGTTACATCTAATCTAATTGTTGGCCAAAGGTGCCCCTGGAAACCCTCAAACCACCCATACTATTTGTCAAGACTACTGGTTATTCTACAAAAACTGTCAGTGAGGCCCTCTATATTGCTGAAGACAACATTTACACAACTCACCAAACACGGAGAAGTTGGTTTTGTGGTGCCTACATAGAGCCTTCATCCTATGTAATCTAATATTCATGCTATAAGAAGGTACAATGTATTATATCAGAGAAAGGTAAACACCATCCCCAACTACAAGCCTGTCAACCAACATTGATGATCTT